>JBBPFI010000016.1:0-600000 GCA_037974965.1 Dacryopinax spathularia | reverse complement strand
AACCAGGTCGTGCTTGCTGCTACTGGTCCGTCCTTCGCGTCAGGCTCGTCGGAGAGAGGCGCGGGACTAGGTGCTAGCCGCAGAGGGAGGACAGTGCGGGCTATGACGGCTGCTGTGGGAAGGTCGATATATCTCTTGCTGCCCTGCACGAAGTTGAGGCCTAGCATATCTGCTCCGGCGTGGGCAGCGAGTAAAGCTTCTTCAGGCGTCCTAATCCCGCAGATCTTCACCAGCGGGTTCGGGTAAGGTACTTCGTTCACCGCGAGGACAGCGGGCTCGCCAAGTAAGTGGCGGATGAACGCCTTCGGATCTGCTGCTCTCATGAGGCTCTCCCCAACGAGCACAGCATGCACCCCCTGCTCGATATACACCTCCACGTCCTTCCTCCCCGATATCCCCGACAGCGCACACAGAAGCGTGTCCTCCCTGCCCTTCAACATATCCGCCAAGCGCGTAGTCGTACCCATATCAACGGCAAAATTATGCAAGTTCCGGTTATTGACCCCGATCAACTTGGCGTTCAGCGCCAGGGCGCGTTCCATCTCAGCAGCGTTGTTGACCTCGACCAGAGGCTCCATCCCGAGGGACTTGCTGTATGCGTACAAGGAGGCGAGGCGTTCTTGCGAGAGCATGGCCACGATCAGCAGTACCAAGTCGGCGCCCGCAAGGCGGGCCTCGAGGATCTGGTATTCGTCCAGGATGAAGTCCTTCCTCAGGATCGCGGGCCTGTTGGGCAGGTGGGCGACGGCCTCCCGCGCTAGACGGAGATCTTGGAGGTTGCCGAGGAACCACTTGGGCTCTGTGAGGACGGAGATGACGCTTGCTCCCGCTAGGGCGTAGGCGAGTGCTTGGGCGGGCGCGGAGGTCGAGACGGCTATATGGCCTTTGCTAGGGCTGGCACGCTTGATCTCGGCCATTATGGCCGGTTTGGTACCGGCTTTCATGCGCTGCATGACTGGTATCAAGGGGGGCGCGAGATGCAGTGCGTAGAGGGTGGCGAGATCTTGTGGTGTTGTTCCGGGCGTCTTTTTGGCCAGGTCGATATCGAGTAGGCGGTGGGCTTGGATCTTGTTCAGGATAGAGGGGAGGGATTTCTTAGCTGCTGATTCGGGGTTCGGGTCGAATCCATTTTGCCCGTTCTGCCCGTTCGCATTGCCGTTGCCGTTCACCCCGTAAGGAGCGGCCGGAGCGCTGGGCGTGACGCCGCTCTCTGGGTTCTGAGCCCACGTCCCGCCGGTGTAGGCTAGGAAGTTGCGTAGGATAGCATGGCCGTCGTGTGACAGGATGCTCTCCGGGTGGTATTGAACCGCTTCGACCGCATACACCCTATGCCTGACACCCATGACGACCCCGCTATCGCTCGTCGTGGCCGTTATCGCCAACTCCTTCGGGAAACTCGGTAGGGAGGCGGCGAGCGAGTGATACCGCGTTGCAAGGACGTCTTGTGGTACACCGCGGAAGATTCCGAGCCCGTCGTGTCGCACTGGAGAGGCTTTGCCGTGCACTATTTCCCCCGCGTAGGAGATCTCCCCTCCGAATGCATCGACCAAGCATTGCAGGCCCATGCAGACCCCCAGCACTGGTACTCGGCCAGCGAAGTACTGGATCGCCTGCCTTGACACCCCGCTATCCGTCCGCGGATGACCAGGTCCAGGTGAGATGACGAGGTGCGAGACGTTCAGCCCCGGGAAATCGGCCGGAGTAAGCTCGTCGTTTCGCAGGACTTGGACATGTGCGCCGAGTTGGGAGATATACTGGTATAGGTTCCAGGTGAAGGAGTCGTAGTTGTCGAGAAGGAGGACGAACGGGCGGGAGTTGTCGATCTGCGACAGGGCGCTGGGTGCGGCTGGCGCGGAAACAGAGGGGCGGGGACGGGATGATGTGGGCGGAGGTGCGGAGTGCACTGAGTCGGCCTCGTCGTCGTAGGACATTGTCGCGCTTGGGTCGAAGGTCGACAGAGCGCGGTGCAAGGAACGAGAGTCAAGAAGAGACTAGCGCAGTGTAGTGCAGCACAGTATATGCAGCCGCGTTAGATGTATGCGCCGACTTTCTTGCGAGAGTGACTTGTTCCAGTCGAAGTCGTACGCTCAACGTGTCGTCCAAGTCAGCCTCGACCGTTGTTAGTCCCTTCTTTCGGCGCTGAGCTCAGCTCTTTCAAACTGACCCGTCGGAACCCTGACTCCGTTCGAAATTCGAAACGGCGGAATCAATCGCCACTCTCTTCTCCCCGTCCATCCCCGCCTACCAGAAAGCCTCCGTTCGACCCCTGGATGCTGCCAAAGGGTGGGTGTGGCGCTCCTCTAGTCGACGGGCGACGAGGACAGCCTCGAGCATCGCCCGGCCAAACACAAACTGGGTGATCAACCTAACACGGAGGGCACGCTGCACAGGCAGTCCTGGAATTTGCTATAAGTCTCAGTACTGGGCCGGGTTTCGATTACGCTGCTTTGCTCTTCACTTCCATCCCGTTCGACGAGGCACCCCTCGTCCCCATACCCCTGCGATAGACGCTCTGCTCGCAACCACCAACTATTACTCGAATCGCAACACCCAGTCCCACCTCAGGAAGCCTCGCCCAGCATGTCCCACCGACACACCTTCACCGCCCTCAACCAGACGTTCATCGTCGATTCGGAATACGATTTCGTCAAAGAGCTCGGCCAAGGCGCCTACGGCTGCGTCGTCGCCGCTCGGCATCGTCGGTCCGGAGAAGGATGCGCGATCAAGAAGATCACGAACATCAACACGAAGCGAATCCTCACTAAACGCTGCTTGAGAGAGATCAGGCTGCTGCATCATTTCCGTGGGCATAAGAATGTGAGTCTGCGCACTACTCGTCGTCTGATGGACCGGGATCTGGGTGCTGATTGCGTCCCTTTGGCGGTAGATCACGTGCCTGTATGATATGGACATTGTCTTTGAGCCGAATGGAGACTTCAATGAGGTCTACCTGTATGAAGAGCTGATGGAGGCCGATCTGCATGCTATCGTACGTCCCTCCCTTCGCTGCCTATATGCGCATACATCTGACTTTTGTGGGGCAGATCCGCTCCGGCCAGCCCCTCTCCGACGCCCACTTCCAGTCCTTCATCTACCAGACCCTCTGCGGCCTCAAATACATCCACAGTGCCAACGTCCTGCACCGCGACCTCAAGCCCGGCAATCTGCTCGTTAACGCCGACTGCGAGCTCAAGATCTGCGATTTCGGCCTTGCCCGCGGTTATCAGCCTGGGCCGGGGGCGCAGCAGCAGCAGTCTAATAGGGGCCAGCAGGGGTTCATGACTGAGTATGTGGCTACGAGGTGGTATAGGGCACCGGAGATCATGCTTTCTTTTGCGAATTATGGGCCGGCAATCGATATTTGGAGTGTGGGGTGTATCTTTGCCGAGCTGCTGGGCGGGAAGCCGATCTTCAAGGGCAGGGAGTAAGCACCTTTCTATCTATATTCGAGTTGAGCAGTAGCTGATGGTATGGCGTAGCTACGTCGACCAACTCAACCAGATCCTGCACTACCTCGGTACTCCCTCGGAGGACACTCTCCGTCGTGTCGGCTCCCCCCGCGCGCAGGACTACATCCGATCCCTCCCCATCAAGCCTCGCATCCCCTTCCAGTCGCTCTACCCGCACGCCAACCCACTCGCGATCGACCTGCTCGCCCAAATGCTCTGCTTCGACCCTGCCAAACGCATCTCCTGCGAGAAAGCGCTCGAGCACCCCTACCTCGCCGTCTGGCACGACGCTGCAGACGAGCCCGTCTGCTCCCAGCCATTCGACTTCGGGTTCGAAGACGTGGACGATATGCCAGGGATGAAAGCGCTCATCGTCCAGGAGGTCAACACTTTCCGCGCGTTGGTGCGCAGTCAGGCAAGGCAGCAGCAGCAGCTGGCTCGGAAGCAGGACAGCCTGCCCATCCCGAGCAGGGACGATATTCTCGCTAGTCCGGTGAAGGAGAATGATGCCACGAGTGGGTATACCTTCCCCCACCCGAGCGCGCCCGCTCCGGCGGGGGATATGGTCGAGGAGCCCGGTGAGGAACTTGACCGGGAACTCGGTGCATATGGGCAGCGTTAGATCCGCCGCCTGTGGTCTATCTCTATATGGAGAGGAAGACGAGAATGGGGTTGTGGCTGCCTGGTGCGGCTGGAAAGACGGTGTAGATGGCTGTGAGAGAATGAAAGAGGAAGGAAATTTTGGCAGATGTGCTGCCTCTGTTTGTCTGAGTAACTGTTCGAACGTGCTCTGTTGCTGATCGTAATACTGCCAATGAGATACCGGCTTGCGCCTTACATTCCGCTGTCCCTGCCCAAAGTATTGAACCCTTTGCCGCGCACAACTGGTCGGAAAGGCGTGACGCGAGACATTCCAGAAGCATGTCGTCAATCCTGGTATACACCAAGCCATGGGCGGGCGACATTTCCCCAAGGAGCTGCTCCACGCGCACAATAAACGACTTTACAGGAGCAAGGAACAGGCAGAACCAGGTCGACGACAACCCCATATTCCTACCAACGTGAAGCCTCCCTTAGAATAGTATTTATCTACATACCGGATGCGATCTCCACTGTTTGGGCCTGTTGCCGCAACAGACGCCTCAGTTCGTTGGTACCTTCATCATCCCCCCTGACGATACGATTGACGGGCATAGTTTGTACCACGGTGCGGTCAACCAGACTCATCACCTGGCGGAAGCGGTTAGCCGTCAGTACCGCTCGCCTGCGAGCCTGATCCTCTCCACAAAGGTCAAGCAGTAGAGCAACGACGCCCGATCTTGCCACCTCGCGCGCTCGCTCGGACTCCACCGCCAGGGCGACGATACAATCTGTGAACATGCGCAGATCCGCAATCCGGTGTTCGGGGTCATTGTTCAGACTTTGCAGGCCGCAGCGTGCCATCATCGCTAGCCAACCGCTGCTCATCACCGCATCCTCCCACGAGCGATCCAGATATTCGCGTGCGAGCCATACAGAGAGGAAGTAGCGCGGATCGGAGGGAAGGTTGAGTTTCTGCACGAGGATTGCGAGCGTTTCCTTTTCCAGATCTCGAGGCCACAACCGTCCATTCGCAGTCTGGCGCAGATTGCGGAGACGTGTGCAGGCACTGTGCAGGCTGGGGTTGTAGGACCCAGCCTGCAGGATGAAGTTGAAACCAGTGGTAAATGCCATATTGTCAAAGGCTACCGTTCTTCCCATGAGCGCCGTGATTGTTTGTAGCGCCAATTCGGAGAGGGGCTCCACATCATTGTTCTCTTCAAAGTCATCTGCAGCATCGGCCGCAGGAGGCAGGTCGCCTGGCAGCGCCGCCTCGTCGCAGCAGATGGAAGCAAGGGAACTTGGGCTTGGAAGGCGACTTGAGGGTGGATGGGATCTTGGAAGGGAAATTGGGCTTGAAAGGGGACTTGGGGCGCGGAGAATTGAGGATGGAAGAGGACTTGGGTCTCTTGGTGTACTGGGTGGATCCTCGGCGCTGCTCCAAGGAAGATGAGGTGGGTTTCCCGGTGAACGGGGCAAGCCGTCGTCACGCGCTGTTTCATCATGGGTGCCGAGGAATAGAGGCTCCTGTTCTACCGGTGTCGTAACTTGTGGTGGCAGTGGGAGACTCATCGTGCTGCTCCCTGCATGTTGCGCAGAATGCGACAAGGTGGGGCTGGGCGGAAGGGGAATATCTTGAGGTTGGCGCAAAGACACCCTTGAGAGGGAAGACAAAGGAGAATCTGCTGGTTCGGATATTGCCAAGCTTGCCGTCTCCGAACCGTCAGTAGTAATAGTGGACGCTCGCGATGCAGAGCGAGGTGAAGCATCCGACAGGGCCTCTAAAGCGAGGGATGCCGAACTTTCGTCCGTAGAGTCGGTGTCTTGTAAATATGGCGAGTGGGGCGATGGTGGCCTGGACCGTGGCGTCATCTGTACTGCATCGGTAGGAGGGAAATACCGTGTGCCCGTCATTCTATGTGCCACACGTAAGCCTGGGAAGGCCTGGAAATATTCGCCGCCGGCAGAGTGATTGGTTGCCATGTTTTCCGGGGTTCGGGCCGTACTTTGCCAGTCGTGGCCAGCAATCGTGGGATCATCGGCACTCGCAGTGAAGAGTCCGCCCAAGGCTCGTGGAGGTGAAGGGGTCGGAAGGGTGTGAGTGACCGGGACTGGCGGAGGTACACCATGTTCTGCTTTCTTGCGTTCTGGCCGTCTAGTAGCGGGAGCCATCCAGGATGCCAGGCTGTTGATGATATCTCCGTTGGCGAAATCGAAGTACATCACGTTCCGTGCAAGATAGCGGAGGAGATCCTTGAGTATCTCTTTCTTTGGCCCGGACCACTGATCGATCGGTCCTGCACGGCTGAACGTATCGGCCAGCATTCGGCCGGGATTGGCCTCCCATGGGTAGGATGGGGCAGGTTCGCGCATCGTTTGCGATGCACCACTTCGTTGCAAATATACGCGATCGACTGCCGAGAGGTAGCAGGCCAGCCATTCGGGTGGCACATGCTCCGATTGTGCTAGAAAGTCAGACAAGTCCTGCATAGGGAGTTGTGGCATGAGACCATATTGATGGAAGAAACCGAAGATGAGGCAGAACCCGAGCAATGAGACGGATTGGCCGGAGTGGTACTGAACGTTCTCTAGACGAACGCGTAGTCGCCTGACGACGAAATCGAGGATGGTGAGCGAGGGCGCTCGCGTCATAAAGCTTGACGGTGCTGTCTCGCCTGCCGTGAAGAGAAGAATAGCACAGGCCAGCAAAGCTGAACCGGGAAATAGGTTTTCCGCGGCACCTTCGGCTATGCGTTCCAACACACACTTCATCTCCCGATCGAGCCTGAATGCATGAGGACCCAGAAGGGATGACAGCGCGGCTATGCTCCTCAATTCAGCGATATTATAACCAGGACCTCCAGTCTTGCGAATGTCTGCTAGCTTTTGAGTCATGAGCTGGGTTGCTCGACCTTGCACATCCTCTCGAATTACTTTCCATTCTTCCGGTGGCGTATTCCAGCCAACCAAGGCCAAAAGAGTGCCCTCGGTGATTTCTTGCAATGAGGAGATAGTCGGCAACCAGCAAAGGGCTCGCAAGTCAATATTCTACAATGTCTGAGAGCAGAGATCAACAGAGAAGGCTGTGACGCACGGGAAAAACGACGTGTTTGGATGAGGTACCATCAACCGGTGCAGTGGCGGCAGGAAGCTGAGGAACGAATCCCAAGGAGTCTTCTTCGGAGTCTTGCTTGATGGGACTGCTGCCCTGACCCTTTTCATCGACGGACAGGATGTCGTCTGACCTGGACATGGACGATACCGAATGATCTGGGTACACGTGGAGTCGGACGTCCGATGAATTGGCGTTCAACCGTAACGTGGCAAGGCTCTTGGTGAATTGCGACTGGTATGGACATCTTGGGTAGACAGCCGGCAAGAATACGGAAGTGACATAGACGAATACGCTTGCCAGGAGCAGCGCGCACAATAGCCCTCCCAGTGCGGTGCTTGCATTCCAGACGTAAACGACGAGCCCAACGAGGAAGAGACAAACGGCTATGTTGATCGAGAGGGGCAACGTGTTGACGATGGCTGCAACCCTCCACTCGTCCAGAGCGAGCCAGCGATCATGTCGCTCTCGCACGTGCTCGAGCGTGGCTGGAGGTAGACCTTCCTTATAGTTCGTTAGCCACTGCTTGACCGCAACAGCAAACACAGTCGAGACTAGGCTGATAAGGAGCGAAATGATCCATAACGTATTGATGGCGAAGGCTGAGGCGGGCACGCCGCCTGGAGGATCCGGAGCGTACGCCTCAGGTGGAGGTTGATTGGTTTGTGCAGCGGCAAACTGAGCAGAAAGTCGACTAAGAGCGTCGAGCATTTCCCCTTGCGTGTCTGGTTGCAAAGAGACAATCGAAGCGACCAAGAATGGAGCCACCACGGCCGAAAACAACGTTGCCTGGATTGATAGACTCATCAGCATGCAGTCAGTGTTTCCGCGAAGCTTGCCGTACAAAGAGTAGAAACACATTCAGTGTATCGTCCAAAGAATGCAGATACTCCTTGTCCCAGTGCGCTGCATGCTTTTTGTAGATGTTCCATATTGGCGCGTCCTCTTCATGGTTCAGGTCAGGTCCAATGTCGTATACGAAGCCACTCTCCCTCTCTATCTCCTTGTAGATGATATGATCAGGAGGGGCATCTTGCGTGCGATTGACCTCATGAATGGATGCCTGCGGCCTTGTGAGTTGGTACAGGGCCAGCAGCAGAAGACCACTCTTACTGGAATGCTCATCTTGACTTGCGCTTGCACGCACTACGACGACGTCCTTGCTTAGTGACCATGTACATATATCCCTACATGCGAGCGGGCGTCAATCGACAGCGCATCTCCTTAGCGTCGAAGCAAGGCGGTGCGGTCTTCTTTAATGCCTATTTGGGCGAGGACATTGATTGCCGATGGTCCCGAGCGAGACCGCATGAGGTTCTAGTCGATGCGATCTCATTCGAAGTGTGCTGCTTGCCTGCCTGTCCCATGTTATCGCTGAGCAGAAGAAGAAAGCCGGGTGTGAGGGGGACTGGTGTCCAGCACGGTTGATCAACGAGCAAGGTATGAACTGGGTGACCTCAACGACGCGCAGGGGCACGTGAGACGACATTGGCGCGTCTTATCTCGAACGTCCACCTCTGCGGCCACTGGCAGTTGAGAGGATGTGGCCAGGCCGGCACATACCACCAACGCCACACCCTTATCGTGCTATCGCCTCTTCGACCACTTCGATATCCTTTATGACGCCGTATAAAATGGTTCTCGCACTCCTGAACTGCCCCGTCGATGAGCTCGAGCGGGAGCCTTGGACTGCGGCGAATTCGTCTCGGCCGTCCGGAGTGAAGCACCATGACGTCGGAGAATGGAGACGCACCGGTTGTCCACTCAGGTGAAGAGGGGAAGGATGTTGAGCTCACGCCCATGGGAGACCACTTGCCTTATGAGAACTACACGACCATCGGTACGTCCGGCGTTCTGATCACTTGTTATCCATCTCACGCACACCCAGACTGGCTGCACGATCTCGTGCTGTCTCATTCGCAGCAACGTGCACTAGCATCTACACCATATCGACGTATGCTCTACAACCTGCAGCCATGGATTACTGTCATCGTTGCGGGTCTGATAACAGCTTGTATTGCTTTTGTCGTGGACGTTGCCGAGGCATCAGTGAGCGACTGGAAGGAGGGGTTCTGCTCCACAGCATTATTTGCGGATAAACGGAGATGCTGCGAGAGTAATGGGCCCACGATCCACGACGCATGCGTGGACTGGGTCGACTGGTCCGAGAGCTGGAGTTGGAAGTACGGCATATATGTGGTGGCTGCGGTCGCATACGGCATTCTTGCAGCATGCATCACGGCAACGACGAAGATGAAGCTGCCACAGAGTGAGGAGAATTCTCCGCCCAAATTCATGTATATGGCCAGGTGCGTCTGCTTGCGTAGTAAATGGCATGATTTAGCATACTGACAATTATTCAGCGGATCGGGCATTCCCGAGCTCAAGACCTTCATCTCTGGCTTCGTTATACCGAGCTTCTTGACCGTCAAAGTACTTGTTGTCAAGTCTATCGGTGCCATCTTCGCCGTTGCGACGGGGATGTGCCTGGCAAAAGAAGGCCCGTTTGTCCACATGTCCGCTTGCGTCGCCAATGTCGTCGCTTGTTTATGGCCGCGCTATCGACAGAACGAAGCCGAGCGCAGAGGCATTATCAGCGCTGGATGTGCAGCCGGGTTGAGCGTGGCGTTCGGTGCGCCGATTGGTGGAGTCCTGTTCAGCTTCGAAGAGATATCGACATACTTCCCGCGTCGCATCCTACATCTCGCATTTCTTTGCTCGCTTGTAGCTGGCATCACCCTCGTCTCCCTCAATCCGAACGGCACCGGATCCCTCGTCCTCTTCCCTACTTCATATGCAACGCGTACGACGATATCACCCGCACGCCAACCCTCGTCCCTAGCTGTCGCGGTGCTTCTCGGTATCTGCGGCGGCGTGTATGGGGCGCTCTTCTGCAAGTGTAACTTTCGGTGGGCGAAGTGGTTCAGGAGTTTCAAGCTCATCAAGAATCATCCCGTCTTAGAAGCTGCCCTCATCACCTTGCTCACGGCAGTGATACAATACCCTAATCCGCTCGTGCGTACAGCGGGAGACGAGACGATCAAAGCTCTACTGGTCGACTGCACATCTTCCGACGAGATCGCTTCGCCTTCGTCCTCCCTCATATGTAGACCGGAATCACAGCCTTTCCTCTTCACTTGGCTCATTCATGGATTACTCGCCAAGCTCATCTTAACGATTATCACCTTTGGGGTGAAAGTTCCCTCAGGGATCATTATCCCTTCACTCGACGCCGGTGCTTTGTTTGGACGTCTGCTGGGACAATACATCATCCTCACCCCACTTCCTGGCGCGTACGCCATCATCGGAGCTGCAGCATTTCTCGCTGGCGTTACGCGTATGACGGTCTCGCTCGCCGTCATCATGCTGGAGCTGACCGGCGAGCTGGAGAGTGTGGTACCGCATATGATTGCGATCTTAACCGCTAAATGGGTTGCCGACGCCCTCGAACCGCATGGAATCTATGATCTCGCTCAACTCATCTCCGGGCATCCATTCCTTGATAAGGAAGCCGAGGAAGAAGGCGCGCTCGCATCAGGGCATCGCGTTCGTGATGTGCTCCCCGATGAAGATACGATGAAGGGCATCACCCTCGAGGTCGATGAGCATGGTTGTGTCACCCTCGGTATCCTGCGTCAACGTGTTGCGCTGCTCCACAAGCGCGGTCTCCTAGATGCGGGCCTGGCTATCGTGCGGCTGTCAGACAAGGGACACCGAGTCGTAGCAGGGTATATCGCCCAAGGCGACCTTGATCAATCAGTGCCAACGCTTTCTGCTGCCCGCGATGCAGAAATTATCCGAATAATTCCAGTTGATCAGGTCAATTTTGCGCCGAGGAGCGGGCCAGAACCGTACGCGGACTTGTCAGCATTCCTCGATCGCACTCCGCTTGTCGTCGATCCCGATACGCCGCTAGACGTGCTGACGGAAATGTTCGCGAAACTTGGTTTGCGATACATGATCGTGGCCGATAAAGAGGGCTCCTTAACAGGGGTTGTGATTAAGAAACGCTTGGTAGCCTTCTTGGACGAACAGAAACATAATGGATGAGTTGGTTATGCAGCTCCTCTCGTCCAATCCCAAACTGTGTTTTCTTCATTTTGCTCTGACTTGTTCTTGGACAGCAAGCAAGGCGGTCACGATCTCGCTGTCGGCCATGATTGACCGTGCATCTCAGAAGCAAGTGTATGCCCCTGTGATCGGCCGGTCTCGTATGGGGGGGAGGCCGTCATCCCACCCTGGGTGCTGCTTTGTCAGCACATTCTTATTATCGGCGGCCACCTTCCACCGGATCAACACCATCGTGGCTTTCTTCGCGATTTAGACATAAGTTCCCGTTTCTCATGCGACGGATTTCGCATGGTGTTCTTTCCGTGTTCCAAAAACTACTGTAATCGAGATAGAGAGGGAAGAAAGGGAGGGCGCACGTAACCCATATTACCCCCATGGCCTTGATGATTGGTAATAATAACTTGGGTAAGTCGACATCGTTCATTTCCCAACTGTACTCATGGATTCCTCTAGCTTCCCAGTCGCCGTGTGAGCTGCGCGGATGTATATAGCTCGGGTCATCCAAGTCGAACCATGTCAAGCACAGTCGACAGTCCCTCCCTTTCCACAAGATCACGGATATGCCGCCCCTCGCACCAGGATCTCTTGTCGTCGTGATCGGCTTAACAGGCTACATCGCTTCCCACATTGGTCTTCAAGCCTTGCAAGCCGGATATAGGGTGCGCGGTACCGTTCGCTCGATAGCGAAAGGAGAGGAGCTGCGTGCCGCCTACGAGAAAGAAGGCGTCGATGTCTCCGACAGTAAACTGACCATGGTCGCACTAAACGACCTGGCCAGCGAAGAGCAACTCGATGCAGTCTTCGCCGGGGCGGATGGGGTGATTCATCCAGCATTGCCCGACATACGGAATGCCAACGCGATCGAGGAAATCATCACCTCTACTATTATACCGCTCAAGGCCGCAGCAAAAGCGGGGGTCAAACGCTTTGTCCTGACCGGTACAGTGGTCGCTGCCGCGATGCCCGAGGACCCGGCGTTGGTACCCGGCCGTGTGGTCACCGACAAGGACTGGAACGATTTTAGTGTGAAGGCTTACGAGCATGCCAGCGAGGAGATGAAGGCTTCCCTCGGGTACCCACTTCTCAGGTATGCAGCTGGGAAAGTCTTCGCCGAAAGGCAAGCGTGGGAGTTCATGGAAGTTCAATCCGTGCGTCCGGCGCTCTCGCTCTGTGGTGTCTTCCTGACGGTTGATGTGAACAGCGTCCGTTCGAGCTGACTGTCATTCTACCGGCGATGAACTGGGGCCCCAAGCTGTTTGGCCCTGCGACGTCCACGTTGCGCTGGTTAGCCTCTGTTCTGCAAGGTGACCCGACCTGGCTGTCTCTACCTCCCCGTATGCCGCTCGTTCCCTCATCACGCCACTACAGCTGATCACCGATATATGGCAGATTACCTTGTCGATGTCCGAGACGACGCCAAGCTCCACGTCCTCTCCCTCACCGCACCGGAGGCAAGCGGACGCCGACTCTGGGCGGCCGCGCAACCAGTCGGATGGAATCGAGTCCTCGCTGTTCTCAGGAGACATTTCCCAAACGCACCGATTCCGGCAGATCGGCCCGAGTGGGAGCTTGACCCAGGCAGGTGGAGAGTCGATAATTCCCTGTCGGAGAAGCTGTTAGGAGGACGGATCGATTTTGAGAAGTGCATTGTGGATGCGGCCAAGAGCTTGGGGTATGAATCGGACTTGAAGGCGTAAAAGTCCATGAAAGAGCACGTGAGATATGCACCCAACACTGACAGTGTGCTTGCATCCAGTCCCGACGCAAGAGAAATATAGTTAGTGATTGTGTTTCTTCCCTAGTACAATTGCGGACGATACCAGATCACGGAGCAGAAGACCAGACCTCAGAAAACAACAATCGGTCGAATGGCGTAACAACGTGAAACATATATCATGAAGAAAACGTGAAAAGCCATTATAAACGAGGGACAGAATTCAAGGAGCCTTCACAATACCCATTATGTAGAGGAGATTAGGATCCAGACATTGCAGGCGAATAAAAAGGGTATGCTGGTGTCCACGACCCGCGGGATAATCAGAGTTTCATGAGTTCCTTTAGCGCCTTGGCGACGCCGAAGCTGGCAGTGGCCATCGCTTGGCGCGTCTGTTTGCTCGCCTCGCCGCCGCCAGTTTGTGATTCACTGAGCGTATTGCAGTGCTCGCTCAGCTCTCTCAAGAGCTCTTGACCCTGCTTCGCGGAAGCTGTGGGCAATGAGTCCTTGCAGACGGCAACGATCGACGAGACGATGGTGATGATTTGAGTTAAACTCTCGTTGAGTTCGCTGGCTCTGGCGCCATTTCGGATGCCGGCGAGAACGGTTTGGATGTGATGGACGATCGACTCGGACTGGGCTTCCAGATATGGCTGCGAGCCCAAAGTTAGCAATATTGAACTCAAGGCTCACGATTGACGAACCTTGAGCTCGGCCCATGCATCATCAGAACCTTCAGTCGGAACGACCTCATCATCCCTCATACCACCCGAAATCGGTGGTCTGTACTGGGCGGAGTCAAGCGGCAAGTATTGCAAGGACGAATTCGTAGGTGTCGACCGATCCGGAGTCGGCAGTCCGTTATGCGAGTCCGCGGACATACCAGTCGACCGGCGCTTCGAGTTGGTTCGAATAGGGGAAGGACCCGAGTTCCTATCTGCTCCTGAACCGGGATCTCTGCCTGCGCTAGCAGCGCTCCCCGAGCGAGTGAACCGTTCTCGCTCTGGTGTGCTTGCTAGGGGCGAGATGACGCTCTTGTTCGACCCTGCGCGCTCGAGGAAGCTCCTTGTCCCCCGGCGGATCTTGAGCAGCCGGACGATCTCGACGATCGTGGAGGAGACATGGCTCGCAGCGGCGTCGAGTAGGCTAACGGGGGAAAGCCCGTAGCTCGTCCCGTGGTTCTTGCTAGCCATGACGAGATTGTTCAGCGTAGCAGAGGCACGGTCCTTGAGCGCTCTGACGGCCTCGTCATCCACGCCCATCTTGTCCCTTCGCTGTCTATGCTCGAACGCACGCACGTCCTCAGTGATGGCCGCCACGGCCGTGACGACATTCTTCATCGCGCTCAGTACGCTTGTAGGCTGCGAAGACCGCCCCGCAGCAAGGAGAGCGTCGATCGAGCTCTGGAAAGCAGTAACGTGCACATCGGCAATCGCGCCCGTCTCGCTCGTTGGCAGATGGTCGCCTTCAACACTAACGAGCTTCGGCGTCTGAGGAGCGGAGAGCGTGCTAGTGGCTTTGATGTGCCGGAGCTCCGTCTTGGCGTTCTCGTACTTGCGTTTCCACTCTTTGATCTGGGCGTTCAAGTCCCGAATAATGGCGGCATCGTTGTCTTTCTCGTGCATCATCTCTTCGTTCCGCTCCGATAGGTCGTTAAGCTCAGCAACGAGCTGCTGCACCTCATGGCGCAAGGTATCCGCCAGCGGGTCAGCCTGTCATACACTCTCAGCACCCAGAACAGAACGTATGCGCGGGAAGTGGGTGAACCAACCTCGGGCCGCTTGTTGGCCTGCTCAAGCTTAAACCGCTCAAAACTCTGCCGAACCAGCTCTAGCTCCGCCTCGGCCTGCTGCGCCCTCTGCTCAGCTTCGTCAACCGCCCGCTCCCTAGCAAGCTTCACATCCTCCACTTCCTTCCTCAAGCCCGCAACGAGCGCCGCTTGGTCGTTCGCAAGCTGAGTGGGGCGATGGTCAGAACATGGTGAGAGGAAGGCAGGCAGACAGGCAAGCAGACGCACATCACGGACTTTGGCCATCTCTTCCCGTACAACTTGAAGCTGCTGCAGACTCCCGTCCCTCGCTCGACTGGTCTCCCCCAACTCGGCCTCCAAGCTCTGGACACGGTTCGTAAGGGTAGCAACTTTAAACTCGTACTCTCTCCTCAGTTTTTCCAGTTCGGCACTCTACACACAATACCTAAAATCAGCTACGGCCTTAAGAAGAGAGCAGAGGGTGGGGTACGCACCTCTCGCGATACGTCGACAGCACGAGCATTAGGCACGCTACTCGCCACGCTCGCCCGTCCAAAGCTCATCTTATCATAAAACTCACTCACGCCCCGGCTGGCCGTACTCTCCCGATCGTCCACCTCGCCCACATCCACATCCACATCCCGCTCGTGCGCGTGGTCATGCGAAGGTCTCCTCTCATTCGAGGGCCGATCCTGGGCATTCAGCCCGCGATCACGGTCTTGGCTGGAACGCGGTTCCTCCCCCACCTCTCGCTCCCGGTCAGGGCTCATCCCGAACCCGCCAAAACCCCCAGCAAGCGCGTTAAGCCCCCCGCCCAGGATCGTCCCGCCAGTAGAAGGAGCAGTCATGAGCGGACTCCTTTCCTCCTCCTCTTCCTCCTCCTCCTCTTCCTCCTCCCCGTCCTCCTCACCACTGAGAGGCCGCCTCAACCCCATCGCGCCAACGATCCCTCTCTCCAACTCCCGCTGCTCTCTATCCCTCTCTCTTTCCCTTTCCCTCTCTCGGTCTCGCTCTCTTTGCCCCGTGTCGCCCCGATAACTCCCCACACTCTCCAACGTCCCCCTCGACCCCCTGTTCCCCACGGCGCCGCCGGCAAGTTCATCGGATTCAGGATCACGGCCATAGGGCACCTCGATCTCTTCCTCCGCTATTGTGCTCTTCATGGGGTTTACGACGCCTAGAGTGGCCGTGCTGGTGGGAGGGGGGGAGAAGGCGCCTGCTTGACTTTGGCTTTGACTCTGGTTCTGGGTCTGGCTTTGGTTTTGGGCGTGAGTGGAGTCGTAGGCTAGCCCAGAGCCCTGAATAGCCAGTGCGCTAGACTGCTGTTGCGGGCGGAGGGAGAGCTGTTCGACACTTGGCCTTCTCCTGTTCCCTTGCCCTCCCACAGCCGAGCCGGAGACAGAAGCAGACACCGCGCTAGAGAAAGCAGACCTATCAGACGGTCTGCGCCAGACAGAGGGGGCCGTACTGTCCGTCCGGGTCGTATCCGTGCTTTTCCTGCTCTGCTCGAGTGGCGGGCCAGAAGCTTCACTCGGCCGTCGGCGGATAAGGCTGCTCGGCTCGTCCTCTCCCATCCCGCCTGGTCCGTATTGGTTTGGGCGCTGGGATTGGGGAGCAAAGGGACTCTCGAGCTTGCTGTAGGACGTGGGCGTCGTCCCCCGTGTTGAGGTGCTCTGGGAGGCGTTGCTATCTGACATCAACCCGGATTGGGGTGCGAGCGAGGCCGTGCCGCTGCTGCTCCCTCCTGCGGGGGGGTAGGAGTTGGGCTGCGGGGAGTCGTCGTAGGACGACGTAGGTGTCTCTGGTCGTTCCTAGCCACGCGTCAGCCTCATGCTATATGCGCATATATCAGCTGCCGAGAGCCTGGAAAGCTCGAGCGGTGGGCGGGGAGTGGGCAGGGATGAGGGAAGGCACGTACTTGTCCTCGGAAGGCGGGGAATCGACGGCCGAGCTCGAAAAATATGTCGCTGGCTAGATCACGGAACTTTGTCTTGCTTAGCGTGGCGAGTTTCTGACGCGCTTGATTCCGTTTCGGGTGTAGTTCCGCTCGGAGTGGGAGGAAGGGTGCTACGCATCAAACCCCGTCAGCATCGCAATGCTCTCCACAAGAGAAGTGCATATATCCGGTAAGAAGCGCAAGAAGGGGTTCTGGAAGCAGGTCCAGAGTATCGGAGTGCCAGGAAGCAGGAGAGGGATGGAAAGGTGCGAGATAAGGCAGAGAAGAGGGAGGAAACGGGACATACTGGGATTCGGCGAGTTCCTCCGAATACACTCATCATGCACGTCCGTCGACAGTTCCATGAACTGCGCTTCGTTCAGCTTGACCAGCTTGCTCCTCGGGTCCGCCCGGGCTCCTGGGACCTCTGCCATGCACCGGTCAGCTACTCGGTACAGGGTGAAGGTGGGGAGAAGGGGGAAGGAGGATGGAAGACGTACCCCTGACGTCCTCACTCGCTAGGAAAAGCCTGAGCTGCTCGTAGAACCCTCTGAATTTCTCGTAGTTCGCTCCTCCTCCCCCAGCGCTATTACCACCACTCCCACCAGCACCACTCCCACCAGCACCACCACCTCCCACAGAGCCCAGCCCGTTCGGTCCGGACCCAGATGCGGATGTGGGAGAGAGAGGCATAACGCTCGAGATTGATGGCATGGCCTGTTGTTGCTGGGATGGGTAGGGCCGATAGGGAGATTGGTTGTACGCCGAGAACCCGGAGGCGGAGTAGGCCGTCGCGCTCGGTGAGGGAGGTGGGAGGTTCATGTTGCGCAGGGCCATCGGTATAACGGTGTGTAGGAGAAATTACGGAGTGGGGCGATGGAGAGGGTAGGGAGGGTGAAGGTAGGTCGGATGAGAGGGGGATAGCGAGCGTAAGTCGGAGGGGGAGGACGGTCCAGTTAACCAATAGTCCAATAGTTAGGTCGAGTCGTGCGGAAGCACGCAAGCGGTCGATAGCCAGCAATGCAAGCAAGCAGAGTGACAGAGTGAAGAATGTGCCAGACACCCTCCACCACCTCACGCACGCACTATCGCAGCAGTGTGCAAGCAAAGCAAAGCGTAGCGTACCGCAGAGTAGAGTAGAGAGTATACACGCCCGCTGCGTGCCAACAAACTAACAGATTGAGGAAGATGACAACGAGGGAAATGCGCGCTGATGTGGTGATGCGTCCTCGGCGATGCGTCCTCGCGCGGGACATGAGGCCACACAGCACCCCTTCTCACTCATCACAACCCGCAACGGCATACAAACGCGTACATTCAGGCTAGAAACGGCACCGCCACCCATAACGTGCAAAATGACTCCGCTTCTATTTGTTGCTTTCTATGAACCCCTACTCGGCGGTGAAACACGCCACGGGGCGGGCTTGGCGGCTTCTTACGAGCGGGTTTGCGGGTTTTTGGGTGGGTAGGTTCGGAGGGCTTCTGATGCCACCGGCGGGTTCCTGGACTTTGTACCGTTTGCTTTTACTGGTCGTCAAAGGAGGTGTCGCGCTCTATTTTCACGTAAATGGCGTCTGATTGTTAGGTGATGTGGATCGGGCGCCGTCGGCCTCCCCAAACTCGCCAGACTCAAAGCCCGCATCTGGTCAGCGAGGGCTCTGAGGAAGTGATCATGGACGCTCATACTACAAATATCCATGAAAGCCGGGCATATATGGCTACAAAGGAGTTTTATCGAAGATCGCCTCACTCTCTGTCTTATCGGGACGTTTTTCCTCTACTCTGCTGCTCTCCCGCGCGCTCCGACTTCCTCTCCTACTCTGCTTCTCTGTAACTTGAGTCGAGATCTGGCTGTCGTAGACGGGTTTACGGACGGAAGTCCATACTTGCCCGATCGTCGCTCATCAGCCTTCCATACTCCAAAAACAGGCGGAACTGTCAACCCGTCAGCTCCGTCTCAATACATGTTCACGCCGAAGGCACAGGCTCACAGTATAAGCGACCATATCCTCCCTCCTCCAAAACGCCCTCACCCAGTCCCTCCCCTGCCTCGCAATCTTCTCCCCCACCTCATCATGCGCCCCCTTCCCGCCCCGCATCACGTCCCCCCTGAAGAACGTAAGGATGTCGTAGATGTCGCTCAGGTCGATCTGGACGGGCACGTAGTGCACCCAGGGCTGGATCCGGTCGGTGTACCATTCTGGAAACAGGGTGGATTTGAGCACGACGGAGTTGAGCGTGAGGAGGTGGTGGAAGCGCGCGGACCAGCCGTTGCCGTCGATCTACGTGCGTGTGGTCAACATTATATCGAAGTCCACATCCTCGCCCAAGCCCCTTCCCCCTCCCCTTCCCTCTGACACTCCGATGCCGGCAACGGCGACAAGGAGGAAGAGCAGTCCCAGGGAAGGCAGGGGGAGTGAATGACAAAAGGAAGAAAACCGACTCACATCAAGCAGATACTTCCACCTCCCCAACTCCCCCTCCCCGACCCTCCCCCTCCACTCAAACATCCCCCTCAACCGCTCACATACCCCCTCAGCACACTGAATAGGCCCAGGGCCTACGAAACCCACATCCGCCAACACTGGATTCAACCACTCGGCGGCTATCTCCATCGGCTGGCCTACTGGGTGGTCCGGTCCAAAAGGGGGGAGGACGGGGTGTATGTTGCTGCTGTTTGGGTTGGAGGAGGAGGAGGAGGAGGAGGAGGAGGTTGAGGAAAGGAGGGAGATCGCCCGGATGCGTTGGGATGTTTGCCAGGGTAGGGAAGGCTTCATGCTGATCCCCGTTGTTGACCCCCTCCACGCAAGCCTCGGGTCCTTCTCCCCCCAGGGGATAGGCTCCTCCGTCGCCGGCGCCCATCGCTCAGCCGGAACGATAGCGATATCCCCATGCAGCTCCGTCTTACACAACGAAAATACCAGCCTTCTTCTCTCTTGCGGCCCCGGGCCCTTTCCGTTTGCGTGGGATGAGAGGAGGCCTATGTGGTGTACGTGAGAGGGGTGAAGACAGGGCGACATGGAGAGTTTGTGGTTGTGGATCAGGTATTTGGGGGCTGATGCCGGGTTGGGCAGAGGAGGAGGGGGGGTGAGGAGGGGCGAGAGGCGGAGGGGGGTGGTGGGGGGACAGCCGGCTGCCCAGCCGAGTCGTTCTTTGCTCGGTTTGGTTTCGAGATCTAGGACTGCGTTTGGTCAGTGATGCTTCGAGGTTGGGCAGGGAGGCCTGGGAGGGGGAGAGCGTACATTCCCCCGCCTGCGCCCTCTCCCGCATAACCTCCCCCATCGCCCAATCCCAACTATCGACCGGCGCATCATTCACGCTAAACGTCGCCTCCCAGCTCCCAGTAGCCTCAACAAGTGCCTCCTCCACCTCTTTTCTCGTTTCCTCGATCATCTTTATCATCTCCTTTCTGCGCTCCGTCTCCTCTACCTCTGCCTCGGCCTCTGCCTCGGCCTCTGCCTCGGCCTCGGTGGTACCGTTAGTGCCGGGAGAGGAGAGGCGAGAGGAGAGCGGAGAGGTAAGGAGTGACTCGTCGTACCCCCTCATCAACCCCCACTGCAGCCTAACCCTCTCCCCCCCAATCCTCCCCTCCCCAACCCTCCGCTCCACCACCTCCAGCCTCCCCCGCTCGCCCTCCTTCCCCTCTTTCCCCGGCGTCGCAGGCACAGAAGCAACAGTGTACGTATTATCCCGCTTTTTTTCCTCTTGCTGAAGCTTACGCAGATCCGAGGCGGTGTACGCGTAAAAGGGAAGGAGGTCGCGCATGATCTGGTCGTATTCGTCCGGCAGCTGGATCTTGTGTTTCTGGACATAAGCCCACCTGCGCACGCGCGAGCATCAGCTCGCTGTCATCGCCGGGGTCGGCAGGAAAAGGAGAAGGAAGAGGAAGAGAGAACTCGAAAGAGAACTCGGAAGAGGAAGAGAAAGGAAGGGAAGGAAGAGAAGGGGACGCACCACTTATCGAACCCTTTTGGAGGATACCTCCCCCACCTAGTCCTATACTCCGCCACTGCCTGCCCGAGCGTCCGGCTCTGCCGCTCGAGCTTGGCCTCCCAGGCAACTTCGGCCTTCTCGATCAAATCATAGACCGGGTGTCTCCCCCTCCGGTTCACCAGGAGGAGGCCATTCTGGAGATAGGTGTGTTCTTCCAATCTGACCGCTTTGGGGGGCGGGGAGAGGCCGAGGAGGTTCTTCATTCGCGCTCCTGCGCCGGAGGAAGAGGAGGAATAAGAGGAAGAGTGAGGGCTGTAGAGCTCTTCGAGTAGCTCGTTCACCGTGTCCGGGCCGTATAGGTCGTATGCCGCCTCTCTGTCCATCCTCAGCAATGCCGCTGGGTCAGCTAACACCGGGTCCGCCAGCCCGTCGTCGTCGTCCTCTTCCTCATCAGAGCCATCTTCCTCCAACGCGCCGTCCAGCTCGTTAACCGATATGTCGGTAACGCTCGGATTAAGCGCTTTGCGCGCCCCGGAGCGGGGGAGGTGAGGATGGACGATCATGTCCGGTACGTGCAGCGGGATCCATTTCCCTACTCCTAGGCCCAAGCCGTCGTCTTCCCATTCACTCGACCCTGCCTCTCCCCAGCCAAGCCAGAGAAGGAGCACGAACAACACGAGGAGGAAACAGAGCGGTCGGAGGAGCTTGTTGTGCAGTGTTGCTTGACGGATACGAGCGAGTGTGCTGGGGTGGCGGTGATGCGCGCTGCTGCTGGGGCTGGGGAAGGAAGGGCGTGAGGAGGGCTGGTAGGGTATGGGAGAGGGAGCTCGTTGGGCGCGGTGGGTGAGGGAATGCATCGCTTCTCCCCGTAGTGTTTCTCTCCCACAGGTACAAGCAGCAGCAGCGGCGGAGAGTCAAAGGGAGAGGAGAGGAGGGGCAGGCAGAGCAGATTTATGCATTCCGAGGAGAGGAGGGGCCGTACGTAGAAATGACCCAAACCCGTAGCAGCGGATGATCAGCGGTGGAGCGACAAGTAATATTCAGGTCATCCGTATGTCCTTCCCATCCTCCCGGGGCAAGGAGCAAAGGTGCGAAACGAGCGTGATCCATCGCAGAACACTCGGCATGTCCATCCACGACCTGGGACTTCCAGGAATAGGCATCATGATCTCCCACGGAGAGGCAGAGGAAGAACGCCGCGGATCCGCCGATCTGCAAGGTCGGAGCAGCAAGGTGTTCGGAGACGAGCGAACAGAGCTTCCAAAAGGCGAATATTACCAGAGTTGGAAGATCGGAGTTGAGGAATGTTTGAGAAGGCTGAGAAGATTGAGAACGCTGAGAAGCCTAGTAGCTTGGGAAGGGGAACGGGTGGGGGGGAGCTCGTTTCCGAGTTCTCCGAGGTTTGTCGGACTTTGCGGTGCGTGCCGGAGCCAGGGATATGGGTTGGGCGACATCATTCCCTGTGCGTCGATTCGGGTTGGCGTGACAACCGCTCATGCCTGGATTCGAGATGAACCGAGTCTTCATTGCTGGTAGTCGGTAACAAGGCGCAGGCGGCAGGGATAACCATGTACGACCGTTGACGCCGACTCGGTTCGGCGCTTTCCCCGGCCCAACGTCGGCTTTCCCCAGCCTCCACAAACGCCCAAGTATGTACGGTAAGAAGCACCTTCGGCTCTAATATTCGGTCGTAAGATTAACTATCGCAACGATAGATGCTATACCTAGCAGGGTATACTTGATCTCGGGTATCCTTCCTTCCAACAGATGTTGACCGACTCTCGTATTCTCTCCCAAATCCGAAAGGGCGAGCCCCACCAAAACCCGCTCAGCCTCAATCCCACTTCATCCTCCGCACATACTTCCTAATAGGACTAACAAACCGATCCTCCACCTCTCCACCCCTCCCACTAGCAACCTTCAAGATCGCCTCATTCAGCGCCGTACTCCCCAATATATCAATATGGTCCGCCGTCCTCGGCCCCCCTCTGAGGTCGAGCGCCTCGGGCTCGTGTAGCATTTCTTGCACCGTGACGGGGATCCGGGCGGGGTTCCAGCGCGGGTGGTTGGGCCAGCCTTCGACGCACATTGATCCGAGCGAGATGAGGGAGACGGTGCCGTCGCCTTCGCCCATCTTGACGCCGTTCTTGACCTGCACTCCTTGTGAACAACTTCGTCTATAAGATGTGAAAAGAGGGAGGAGCGCACCTTCGGATAGCCGGCGTCGTAGTTCACCGAGGTGTCGATAAAGTGTTTCTGGAACAGAGGCATGTCGAGCGGCGCTCGCAGGGTAGAGCCATTGTTGTATCTGCAGTCTTCGGCTTCGCAGACGGGGTCGATCGAGTCGGGCTGAACTTCATCGGGCTCGTATTCCGCTTCGGTGTACCTGCCGCACATGATGAGCTGTGGCTCGACTTTACAGGGGAGCTTGTCTTACCAGTAAGAACGCTGAAGAGACGTAATCAGATGATGCTCAAGGACGATTCGGGTGAACGCGCACCTCTGTTTCTTTGCCATACCCGTACAAACAATAAATCTTCATATTCGGGGCATCTGGTAGCCTACACACTGCAATCAGCTCCGACAGCACCAAGGTGTAAGGAAGCAGCTCACCGAATCTCCAGCGGGTTCACCCACTTCGTATGATCATGATCATTCCTCCTCAACTGCGCCTCATCCCTCTCAATCCCATAACTATAGTTCGTCGCCAGCATCCTCTACATCAACCCCCACCCACGCTCAGCTATGACGCTCACACTCGTGCCTCAGTAGGAGGGTACGCACCTGGAACTCCACGGGAGTTCGCTCCAGGACAAAGTCGCTCACTTCAGCCGCGGTGAGGTTCCCGATCCCGTGCGTGTGGTCGCCGTGCTGCTGCTGGAAGGAGAAGAACCGGCCGTGCGTGAGGGTGCAGTTGTCTGGGTCGTCGGGGGCGTGTTCGCCGTCGCCCCAGATGTCGTTGCCGCCCTGTCACACGATGTCAGCAGAGCGCTCGGGACCGGGAGGAGAGGAGGGAAGGTCACTTTGATCCACATGCTGGCGCTGCCGGCCCAGCTGCGGAAGAGTTGTGCGCGCTCTTTGCGGCTGAAGTAGCGCTCAAGAACTGTGCCGATATGTAAGGTCGAGAGCGAGGTGTGGCAGGCGCGCATACCATAAGACCCAGCAGGATTGATCTCGACGGTATCCTTCATTTCCCCCGAGAGGAACGCAGTCATTGCTTTGGCCTGTATGACACATTAGAGCCTTTGGGCTGCACGAGGAGATCAGGTACGTACGACACCAAACATCGTTCCAGCGATGTTGATGAAGGCCTCGATATGTTCCTGTGCTGGGGTCAAAAGGGCAACTCACCGAAAAAGGGAGGATACGCACATCCACCCACTTTGGTCCTCCATTGCCGTATTGAGGGCCTTTAGCTTCGACCCACTTCAAGCTGTCATATGCATTTGAATGCGATTCCAGAACAGGAAGAAGTGGCTTACAAGTACTATGAAGATCGTCAGCAGTCGTAGAGAGCTCAGGAACGAAAGCAACACACCAAAACAACCTATGATTTAGCAGGATCACATCCGTCAGCTCCTCGCCAGATGCAGAACGAGATGGGGAGCTCACCTCCGAGCCCATACTATGCCCAATCAACACCGTCTTCTTCCCCTGCCTCTCCTTAAAATGCTCTATCCGCATCTTCAACAGCGAGAAATACTTGTCCCTCTCCTCCAAATTATAATACGACAAGCGCCAGTCATACGCCGCAAGGAACAGGTTGTTGCTGTCGTAGTTTATGCATGCGAGGTTCTCGATGATCTTTGCCCTAGTTACCCTGGGATCAGTATAGGATGGGAAGGTGGGAGATGGGACGGACCAGATCCAGTAGCCGGGGATGAAGGTGCTTGCTGCGTCTATGCCTTGGGCGGCGCGGACTTTTATGCCTGGTGGGTCGAGGCCGGTGTGCGGGTCAAGGCTGAGTGACTTGACCCAGCGGTCTTTGTCTGTCAAGACTGCTCGGATCATACTGGCAACGTCGTCAGAACTTGCGCATGAACTGTCAGAGTAGTTGACGTACGTGGTGGTTCCCCACAACCTCTTCCTGAAGAACGGCCTCGCCTCCTCCGACGTGCTCCAGCTCTCCAGCCCCGTGCTGACAATACCAGGCACCATAATAACCGGGAAGTCCGCCTGATATCCCTTCTCCGCCAACTCCGTCCCGACCTTGAAATCCCTGCTGGCAAGCCACTGCCGCGTAGGGGCCATCGTCTCCCGTACGTTGGCCACTATCTGGGATAGCGAGAGCTCGAGCGACCAGTTCGGCATCGCTTCGGATATTGAGAAGCTCGGGAGGTCGAAGTCCTCTAGTGCGGAGAGTTGGGGAGGGAGTGGGACGATGAAGAAGAGTGCAGCTATGGCACCGAGGCCGAAGGCGACCATGAACACGAATTGCCGGGATTTGTAGAAGGGCTGCATGAGGAATGAGCAGGCTCTTTCACTATGAGGAAATAAGATGTCGGGCATACCTGGGGTTTTGCATTATCGACCTCATGGCGAAGCCAGTCTATTTCGGAAAGATCGATCCCTGGAGTAGCAGCTGCAAGATGAAGCTGACAGTCGTCAGCTACCGCACAGACAGTACGAGCGCGAACAAGCCGCTGCCTACCAGTTTCTCCTTAGTGGACGCTTTCTTGTCAATTACGATCTTCCCCTCCCCATCATCCGTCTTGGGCGCTCTTCGGCGCATCGTGAAGCTCAGAAAGGTGGAAGATCAAGGCCTATGCAGCGGTATTTAGTGTACTTGAACGGTCGTGTGCGAGATTTCAACGGTCCGATCAACGACGACGCGCCCGCCCAGCAACGTCACCTTCAGTTTCTCCGGCCGCTTCTCCGTCAGGGTCTTCCGAAGGCCGTGATTTCTTGCGAGGCGTCGTCGGTGTCGGGCATCATCGTTGTCGGCGATCATCATGCGGCCGACAGTACGAGTACGAACAACATGGCTGGACTATGCGCAGAGGACGCTGGTCACTGGGCTGGCGGGGCTAACTGTAAGCGGACGACCCCCTTTCAAGGTGGACTCGGCTGATCTGCGAGGGAGGTGTACGGGATCTACGAGATGTTCGTGGTTCATAACGCGACCATGAAGGCAGGCGAAGGTAAGCCTGCGCTCACTTTGTCACTGGGGCGCACATTGACTTGATGACAGAGGTATACAAGCGACTACTATATCGGCGTACCATGCTAATGGAATCCTTAGGCGTTGGCAAAACGAAACAAAGAGTTGGAGATGTTGGCAGCTGCCGTACGCCCCAGCTACGCTCTTCTGTGCAACACTGGGCTCTAACGAACTTGCAGAACGCATTAGAAGAGGAGAAGATCCTCGCTCGAGCAGAAGCCGCTCAGTCAGCAAGTCAGCCTTCGGCATATGCAAGGAAATAGACTTGTATCTCGCTCTCTCCCGCTCCTTGTATTATGTATAATACCTTCGTCTACCATCAACAATGGACCGGGGGGCATTGCACTTAGCTATTCCGGAATGGAGGCGATGCCTCGGCAACCGCGCGGTATAAGAGTTACATGGGTATCATGGTGCATGGGTGGTTGCCTGGCGCTACATCAACGAAACTCTATGGCCTACTCCGCCCGCTTCCGGAGGAACAGGCAGCTCCCCTGAACGATCCGAGACGAAGTTCCGGTAACTGCAAGCAATCTGTCAGAACTCCATTGGTCGAGGGGGAGATGTTGACCTACATTCTCGTCAGGCGATGTCGTTCCTCCGGAGACAACGAAGGTCGGGTCGTGCTTAGAGACGCCAGCAGGTGCTCTTCCTCGATCTGCGAAGACAGAGATGAAGAGCGTCAGCCCCAAGTCTGATGCCGGTTGGAGCTCCCTTACCTCAGTCGGAGTCACCTCTGTGGGTACTACGTCGGAACTGATCTTCAAGTTGCGCTTCCGGCTGCCTATCAATTCGATCTAAAGGCTTTCAGTACATGCACACGAGGAACTCAAAGAGAACTCACTCGGGCGGTGATTGCAGCCACCTCTGCCCGGGACGTCACGCCAGTCTTGCCAGAATTGTCGACAGCAACGAAAGTGGCTCTTTGTCGATCATCGCCCTTCGCATCGCCATTTTGCACCGGTACCGCTCGCAGAGATTCGTGCACAGCTTCGAGATGCGCGTTATACACCAGCGCTTGCAGGTCCGCGCCGGTGAAGCCTTCTGTCCGACGGGCTAGCATGCCGAGGTCCACATCTGAGGCGTAGTGTACTTTCCGACCGAGAGCTCGCAAGATCTGAAAAGGATGAGAAATAATCGGAAGGAAAGGGAAAGGGCGCACTGACATCTTCTCGTTCGTCCGTAGTCGGTATATCGCAAATTAAGGACTTGTCCAGTCGACCAGGCCGGAGAAGTGCAGGATCGATCAGATCCGGTCGGCTGAGGGACTGATCAGCAGAAAGGTGACCACAGAATTCAGGGCGATTACCTAGTGGCGGCCAAGATGTATACCCCCTCCAGGCCCTCAGCACCATCCATGAGAGTCAAAAGTTGATTCACGACTCGATCGGTTACGCCCGTGCTATCGTGGCCTCTGCACAATGTGTCTTAGCTTTGCCCTCAGCTGAACGATCTGCGGCATACCTTTTCGGAGCAATTGAGTCGAACTCATCGAAGAAGAGAACGCATGGCTTCGCAGCCGTCGCTCTGCCGAAAAGGTCGCGAACCTAGTCAAATGGTAAGCGAAGCACCGAATAGCATAGGCGTGCCGATTACCGATTGCTCGCTAGCGCCGATATACTTGTTGAGCAACTCAGGCCCCTTCACGCTGATGAAGTTCAATCCACATTCCTTCGCAACGGCTGATGCCAGCAGTGTTTTGCCACAACCAGGATAGCCATACAAGAGCAAGCTAAACACCAGTTAGCCCGATATGTGTAGGCAGTTGGGGCAGCTTACCCAGATCGAAGACGCAGGGGACATTTGGCAAAAATCGCCGCGTACTTAGTTGGCCACTCTAACGTCTCTCGAAGTATTCGTTTGGTCTCTTGCAGACCTCCGACGTCTTTCCATTCAACCTTCGATGTCTGTAGCTTGACGTCCCGAAGAGCAAGTGGGGTGAAGTCCACCTGAGCTGCGTTGAAGTCTCGCAAAGTGACAGTAGGCTGCTCGTCTGTCAGATGAGAGTTAGCTAGCAAGAAGGCTCGCATACAGTGTCATCGTTCGACCGTATCAAAGCTTGGTGCAACGCTCGTCCAACCCAGTCTTGCAGGTCACTTGCGGAATATCCCTCTGATTGCGCGGCCAGGGACGCGAGATTGAGCTGACCCTCCTGTAGAGCATCAGTTCCGATCTTGTGAGCGATTGAGGTTGCCAGTATCTGTAGTTGCAGTGAGGAATTGATATCGTCGTCGTAGTGACTGGGCATGCGTACCTCTTGTCGGGCCTTCATATCTGGCGTGGGTATGCTGAAGACAGAGCCGAATGTGTGGGCTTCGGAGAGAAGAGCGTGGAGGGTTTGAGGTCCTTGGCAAGTAGCTAGTAAGGCCACTCCAGCTGGTCTAGCTCCTGGTCCCAGTAGGGATACAAAGAGCTCAGCCATGATCCGGGCACGAGTAGGGTCGGCGTGCTATGCAACCATCAGGAGAATGTAGGCCCTTCACAGAGGAAGGACGTACCTCGACTTCAGCACTGATCGCCTTGTCAAGATTGTCCAGGACTAAGACAGATGGTTTTCGCCAAGCTGCATTGTCGATCGCTTCCTGAAGCGCTGCTCGTAGAACGGGTACGCGATCGTCGGTATGTTTTGCCAGGTCCAGGTACTCAGTATCTACGTATGGTGAGCGACGGGGATGTCCTCTTTGTGGAATGACTCACAAGCGAAGATGGCCGGGTCCTCACGCAGGCGACGAGCGACCTCCTGAGCGACAGAGGTACGCCCTGATCCCTGGTTGCCAGTGATCAAGACAGAGCCTGGCAGCATATCAGCAAACGTTACCAGCGCTTTGACGGGAGACGACAAACCAGCTGATGCTCGATGCCGCATACTTCTCGCTAGGAAGCCATATGCTCCAGAAATGAGATGCTCCACGCCGGCAAGCTTCTGGGTACCTGATGGTGCCCTGCAGACGAATTTAGCGCGATGCATGCCAGGAAAGTCTTCTACCAACATTGCAGGAGGAAAGGAGAGCGATTCAGCCTTCCCATTTAAGCTGGCTTTGGTCGAGCCTGCGGATTGTAGGCTGCGTAGAACGTAAAGATCGCATCCCCTTTGTATAGCGTGTACGGCGTACCTGACTATATCCCATTCCTTGAGCAATCCGTCATCCAGCACAACAGCATGCCCGTCCGGTACAGCTGCATCGGCAAGGATTACCACCCGCATCTCATCAGGATTCCCCGCCGGCCCGTCCGGTTCTCCGTTCTGTCCCCGGGAAGTATTGAGCACCTTCGTCTGATCTGATAACTGACTTCTTGCATTTCCGGCCGCTTTCTGGGTGGTTGGCGGCTTCAACCTCCGCGCTACGGCCATGAAGCTCTTGCCTCCCAGGCCTTCATAAGAGCTACCTGTCAGGTCTTCGAACGTGTCCGGCGAGACGTAGGCACATGGTCCATCCGGAACGGGGCCATCGGTCAGGTTAACCAGCTTGCGGGGCAGCACTCGGGCGACTTGTCGAAGCGTCATGGCAGGGTTCGTGGGCGGTACAACCCTTGGCGCGACAGGCTGGGTAGGTGCAGTAGGGGCTTTGGAGCGGGTCTTCGGGGCGATGGCGACCTCCGTGTCTGTTCCTAGGAGGGCGACATTGCCGGTAGGTGTAACCGATTCTGGGTAGAGCGAGTTAATGACGGATAAGAGAGCGGGGATTTGGAAACGTACCAATGGTGAACCGGATTCGTGTTCGTCCGAGGACCCAGATATCCACCTCCTGTCCGACTGGTGCTACCCTGACCTGCGACAGGAAGTTCGTTTCGACAAACTCGGCATGCAGTTGCTGGGAGAACATCAAAATATGTACTGGCGACCCAATACATAGGCGGACATACCAGGATCTCCCAGTCATCCGATGTCAAGGGCTCAGCAACGACCGATTGAGCGACAGGAAGATCATGAAGTAGTCCAATCTCAACCTATCTCACCTATCAGCATATTGGCAAATATCAAGCCAGAATACGTACAACAGCACCTTCCCGCAGCTCAAGAGCCATCGCAAAGCCAGGATCGATCTCGACGGTCTCCAACGGTCCTTCTGCCCCACCTCCACGACTATGCCACTGCGCGAGCGAAGAGGAAGACGCCATGCCCGTCCAGCCCACATACACGGATTTCCCAGAACCACCACTCGGTAGGACTGGCGTCAGATGCACCGCCAGGCTTTGAGGCCGCTGTGGGGCAGTCAGTAGGACTTGGCTGGCCCAGCTCGAGCGTGCTCACCACGCAATGCTCGACCAGTGGGCCATACATGCTGATCGGCAGATTGACCAGACATGACTTAAGCGGGACGAACTTCAATGTCGCTCGCCTTGGCATCGTTATCCTCAGCAATGCTTGACAGTGTTATAGTAAGCTTAGCATGAATATCATAGGTTGTTTGGGAGTCTTCGTATGCTGTGGTGGTCGTTCGTCCTGGTCAACCCCGCGTATGTATGTAGCCGGCCGCGATCCCTAGCACAGCCGCAACCGGTTACTTTCTCGGCGTCTCCCCCAAAGCGATAGCTTTCACTGGTTACACAATGAATTAGACCACCCAAATACCATGGCACGAAGTAGAACTATCAGAAACTCTCCGCCATCATCTGCAACGCCCTCATAAGCTCCCTATCCTCCTCACTCAACCCCACCAGCATCTGCTCCCTCGCGCCTTCAACGGGGAACAGCTGCCCAGGGTCGGACTTACACACCGTCCCGTATTCCGGCAGCTTCCCCTCGAAGAAATAGTCTTGCAGCATATGGGCCGTGCAGAGGGATGGGTGTGCGGGCGAACAGTGGCCGTAGCCGTCTTGGATCAGGAGGGAGGCGGATTCGCTGCCGAAGTTCTTCGACATTGTGCGCGCGGAGATGAGAGGCGTTACGGGATCTGCGGTGTTCCTAATCCACGGTCAGCTCCCTAGCATCGGCGTCTTTGGGGAAAGGGTATGCATACCCTAGGAAGAGAACTGGGTGCTTGGTCTTCTTCAACCCATCTTGTACAGTCCATGGTCCGCGGTACGCCTCCCGCGCCGTGACGTTCCAGAACCTACACTTCCCCGCAATACCCTGCGCCCAGCGAGCGCCAGTGATGCTGCGCTCTTCCAGCTCGCGCGAATAGTCTTTGAACTCCTCAGCACTCGGTTTGCTCAACATCGTCTCCGGATCGGTGTCTGAGCATGTGATCGCCTGCATTCTTCGGGTCAGCGAGGCTCCTCGGAGAAAGAAGACAGGAAGACACTGACAGCGGATGACGACGTGCCGCCGATCATGGCCATGTACCTATTGAAGATATTGTTGGACATCCCCTTTGGCCTGTTCATGGTTTTGGTATCGGGGAATCCATTCAAGTCTGCAAGGGCAGCACCATCCCCGTTCTCAGCATCAGCGAGAGCTTTGGCAAGCTTCGGCCAGAGAGTAGGCTTGTACATGCTCGTGAATATCTGTACAACATTAGCTACGGCTCAGCCGGAATATAGAAACTACGCACAGCAGCAGTGATATCGCTCGCGCTTATAATGCCCGAGTTCAAGCCGGTAAACCCTACAGGCAGCGGGTTCTGCACCAACTTGTGCTCCAACTTCTTGACCCTCTTTCCGATCTCCTCCGCGGTCGAGTTGGGATGTGCGAGCGCACAGCCCTCAGGTCCGGACTCTGCGCAAGCAGAGAGGAACCCCTCCCAGACCTTGTTCGTATCCTCCGTCCCGATCCAACCGTGCTGGTAGATATCGGTCGTGAATGATACCGCGTTGCTCACCCCATCGAGGACCATCCGGTGCGCAAGTTCAGGGAACATCGCTGCGAACGTAGCGCCGAGCATCGTGCCGTAGCTAAACCTAAACCGCCGTCAACCCCAAACACATGCGAGAAAGGCAGAAACACGCACCCCCAATAAACCATCCCCCTGTCCTCCTCGCCCAAAGCCTCCATAATACTCTTCATATCCCTCGCCGTAAACGCCGTCGTAACAGCGCTCAACATCTTCTCATTCCCATTCCGCTTACAGCTCTCCCACGTGGAACGGGAGTAGCTATCAATCCGCTCGAAATAGTTGAGCTCGGCGTCATTTACTCGGCCACCGTCGAGCGAGGTGGCTTCCCGGACTTCGTGGGGCATCCCGAGCTGGAACCGCTTGAGCTCGTGCATGTGCTCGTCCCAGTCTGTGGGGAAGCATTCCAGCGCTGGAGTGGTCTGAATGGGCGTCAGCTGCGATAGAGGTCATGGGTATAATATGTGCGCACCATGTTTACTCCTCGGGGGTCCCAAGAAACGATATCGTATCGTCCTGCGTCGATTTTAGCTGGGCACGGTGACCTTTCATGGCAAGCATACCTTTCAGGATCTTGTTCATAGCTGGCCCACTTCGAACCACAGAGTTCGTACCAGACCCTCCAGGACCACCTAAATTGTCTGTAAGAGTAGCCCTTAAGCCGCCAAGCAGTCTGCGCACCTGGGTTGGTCAACAAGGTCCCCAAACGTTCCTTCATCGGTGCCGTAGCCGGCAGTCGACGCAGCGCAAGAGATACAGTCTCATTCGGTAAAGGGTTGGTGTACTGCAGCAAGATTTCAGAACAATCAACGACTGAGCAGCTCACGAGCAGCACGTACGTCGAGCGGCACGCTCAAGTAGGCGCAATGGAACTCGGTCACATCTGGACAGGAGGACCAGGCGATGCCGGAGGCGATGGTGGACGTCTTGATGCTCTGGAACGTGTCTTCAGCGCCCCGCCAGGTATGAAGGTTAACACGAGCGTACGGGTAGCTCATGCGGCTTCCAACAGCACGCCAACGACCGATATCCCGCATACACCGCCAGGCCCAGCAGAACGGTCAGCAGTCGTCGATGGTAACCTCCCGTTGTTGGCCGCGCGTCGTGTCCATCAGCGGACGATGTGGGCGATGTTTCGCCTTTCTCCATTGCCTTCAATGAGAGTAGGACCGTCGAAGTTGAACAAGGACCATCAAGTGCTCATCGGATAGTTGCTCTCCACATCGTTCACTTGCTTGCCTTCCCGGCCAAGACCCGACAATGAGCGCGACTCCAAGAACGCGACGGAGAGAACCAGCATAACGCCGATAGTGCCTACGCCCGATGGGTGCATGCTTCCCATCGTACAACGCAACAACGAAGAACTGCACCGCTAACGACGCCAGAAGGGACAGGATAGGGGCGAGAACGGCCAACGGCCAGCGTTTGGCCGACGGAACCTTTTTTTGGCCGACGGAAGCATCTTCTGGCCGATGGAGGCAAACAAGCATTGTGGCTGAGCACGGAGGTATTATAAGGAAAGTGGAAGTACAATTGCTTCCGAAATGGAAGTACCGCAGATACCGCAGATACCGGAGATACCGGAGATACCGCACCTACCGCAGATATCCAATGTCAGATAGTATTATATATCATGTTATACTTACACACTATTCTTCATCCAAAAGTGTTCAGAACCAACTTCTGTTGTTTACTTGCACAAACACTATTGAATATATAGTAGTTATTGGAACTGAGATAACTGCGGTAGGTGCGGTATCTCCGGTATCTCCGGTATCTGTGGTATCTGCGGTATCTGCGGTACTTCCATTTTGGAATGTTTTACGATCAGTTAGGGTTAGGGGCGAGCGAAGCGAGCGGTAGGGGTTAGGGTTAGGGTTAGGGTGAAGTGTTAGGGTTAGTTAATATATTATCTTCTGCTTAGAAGCTTTGGTTCATCTTACAAAAGGTTGAGTGATATCTGCGGTATCTGCGGTATCTGCGGTATCTGCGGTATCTGCTACTTTGGGAGGGATCTGCGCTTGGGAAGGCGGAAGCAAACCCTAAGTTATCTCAATCATTGACGGAAGGTAATCTACATTGCTTCCATTATTTACCTCCGTCGGCCAAAACGGAACTATATTCTGGCCGTTCTCGCCCCTATCCTGACGGTTCCCAACGACGCTGCGAACAAAGCCAAAACATTTAACCGCATTTATAGGACATGAACATCTTTGCTTGTACTAGCTGGATACATAGACAAAGGACTCAGTCCGTATTTTAGTGCAGCCGAGCTGTATCCGACCGCCCTGCCCTCGATCCCTTTCAAAAAGTAGAAGTGAAGTGACGATCAACATCACCAGGAGTGTGGGGTGTATACAACAAACGAGAAAGTACCCAAACACAACAGTCATATCTGATAAAGCGCCATCAGACGTCAGACAACCAGACTTGGAGCTTCCCCTCTGGCCTGCCTTTCGCCGTCTCCCGCGCAGTCTCGATAGCGAGGTCGAAGTCGCTTTCGTCCTTGAGCGACACCTGAACGCCGTCCTCGTCGTTGAACTTCATCTCGAGGCGCTCGAACGGACGGTCAAACTTGCGTGTGATGCGGTCGACAAACTCGTCGAAGCCCATACTGGGTGAGATCGCCATCCCGCGCACATCGTCCCGATAGTGAAGCTTTACGCGGATCTTGACCAGCTCGAAGACTTCTTCGAAGTCGAGGTCGCTGATCTCTTCGTCTTCGAGCGTGACGGGCACATAGCGGCTGCCCTTGGTGGTGGCGCGTCGAGTGATCTTGCGCTTGATCGTCGTGGGCGCACGGGTGATGCCCTCGCTCTCGGTGCTGCTGGCGGAGAATGACAGACCGGGCACACCGCTCATACGAGGGCTCGGGGGAGAGTTCGCGATGGGAGGTGCTGCACCCTCAGGCACACCACGCGCCCACTGAGCGAGCTTCTTGTTCGCTCCTGGCTGACCAGAGTTGACCGGCGCGCTATCGCCGTAAGAGTCGAGCAGGTCGTCGTAACTGGACATTTGCGTATTGCGCGTGTCGAACGCCGGACGAGGTGGAGCCAAGTTCTCGTCGTTGCTACCCCTCCTCCTAGGACCTGCAACGTCCAGACCGAGACCATTGCGGCTAGGCGCAGCCATGCCCGAGAAGACGACTTCTTCTAACGCTGGTCCTCGAACAGGAGAGCCCATCTGCGGGGTAGGCAGACGTGGTTCAGCCCACTCGATGGGGCTGCGGTTGAAGTTGGTGTCCAGCTTCGGTGCAGGAGCCGGTGCAAGTCGAATGGTACCGCCCCGACCAATCGGCAAGCCCTGAGCAATTCCACCGACGCCCTCGCGGCGGATGGTAAGACCGCGAGCGACGGGAGGTCCAGCAGGAAGGCTTTTCTCGGCCATGATGGTCGGACGCGTGCCTTCCTCGCTCCTTCTCACAGGAGGAGTCCACTCCATCCTGACTTCAGCACTGGAAGGGTTGGCATCCATCGTCTTGCTTCGGGATCGCGCAGCGCTATCTGTCAGCGGTGCTCCACTGGGGCTGAGACCTTGTGCGAGCCTAGTCGCCCCGACAAAGGAGACATAGGCATCGCGCGGATCGGCAGAAGCGACGAGCTTCGCCTTGCCCATGTAGTCCTTCGCTTTAGCGTTCTTCAGCTTGACTTCAGAGGGGCGGTAGAGTTGTCCGATGGGCTGTAATGGCTAATTAGCATCGAGTCTATGACAAGGAAGACGGAAGATGTTTACGCACGACAGAGAAGACAGTGTACTCCTGCCCACGAGCAGCGATCGCCTCGTCTATAACCTCATGCTCCTGGTTCGCCTTCTCCCGGCTAGCTTCCCGCATGACAGCGAGACCCTCATCGAGTCGACCCATATTCACCAGACACAAGCCTTTGTTGAATAGGACTTCGCAGGAGTAAAGGGTGAACTTCAGGCCGAGCTGCTCGTACATACTGCTGCAAGTTAGTGCATGTTTGGGTAGGGGCAGGAAAGATCAAGGCGCACATGGACTGATTGCCCCTGAGGTAGAGGATAGCATCCTCGAACTCCTGGTACGCCTCCTCATAGCGGTTGACCAAGAAGTGGGAGACGCCACATTGGAAGTAGGCGACAGCGAGGAACTGGTCATACTTCGTTGCCAAGCGAAAGTGTTCAACGGCTTCATCGTGGTTACCAACGGTAGCGAAGATGAGACCGATGTTGACTTGGATTTTGGATGACTCGGAGATGATCTACCACTTGGTCAGAGGCGTGAAGTCAGAAGACGGAGCAAAACGCACATTGAACTTCTGTAAAGCAGTCTCGAAATCCTCCTCATCGTATGCCTTCAATGCGGCAGCCCATGTCTCTAGCTCCTGCTTCAAGCTCAACGACATCCTCTATCTCCCTTGGCAACGAGCGACAGGTGTTATAGATAACGAAGGTAGTCCTTGAATTGTTGGTGCTTTGGTTCCAGTGAACGATTCCTGCTGTGTGTTGGATAGTATGCAACGAAAGGTGGTGAAGCCGTCCAGCGGCGGGCGACCAGCGGATAGAACGAAAGGGCAGGGCAGAGCTAAATATACAGACAATCAGCACCACAGCACTCGGAAGCCGGTGACAGGAACGCCCCGGAGCAAAGCAACGGCGTCCAGCATTGCTGCTTGACCTCGCTCCGTCGCTCCAAGACGTCCGACGATAATACGCACCTCGACACAGTCGGCTGTTTTGCTGCTCGCTGAGCGGCGAACGAAGGCGAGATGTGATGCGTGAAAGAACGAAAGGTAGAAGTAGATGCGAAGATGGGGTATATAGATGAATGCGTGAAGAGAAAGAGAATTGGTGGTGAGAAGGGGAAGGAGAGTATATGCGTGCGGACGGTTACGGGAGGCGGGCGGGCGGAATGCTTGGAATGGGCGCGTCCGATGGACGCGTGTGCATCACCGTCGCGTGGAAGCACTGAACTGCAACAGCGACCGTCTATGGCAACCAACCGTCCAAACGCAACCGCAATCGTTTATCCGCAGCTTCCTCAGCGTCATACCCGCTCGGATATCCGCTCATTCCGCTTGCACGTTCTGGACTTGGCGCAAGCTTCTGTTGATTAGACTGCGCGACGCAGGAACACCTTGCGGAATGTGGGACGCGGAGGTCCCTCAACAGAAGGTTGTTGCGGAGATGGGTGATTACACCAGGCTAAATCTGTTCGCAATCTCCACACCTGGCTACGCAGTCTTTGCTGCGGAAGATATGAGACTGGACTTGCGTATAATGGAGAGACACAGCGTTCTGCTGGCGTAACTCAAGCCTGATCGATCGAAGATCCCACCCGAACCCCTATGTGAACCTCCCCCACGGCTCGCGTTCCCCAATGAAGCGGGGAGGTGCGTGGTCGAGCAACGGTTAGAGAACCCGGATCGAGTTGAAGTAGCCAAAGATATCATACATTATGCCCGACTATATGCTATGAAGACGTCAAAATGTACGCTATATGCCAATTTACGCGCACGTAAGCAACCAATCCTACGATACAATATATACGGTATGTACCCAATCGTAAAGTTCAGATAGAATCGTCCCAGATAAGAAAGATGCGGATCATTCGTGTTGTCGTAGAGAATCGTCCTGAAAATGTAGAGAAGATGTTCAGTCAGAAGAGACGTCGGCTTATGATTCTTCCTCCACAGCCACGCTCAAGCTCCCTCGTTGCATCGCCGCTATTCGTCTGCGCATGGACTGGACGCGCTCATAGTCTCGCTCGGGTAGGAAGACCGGGTTATTGTTCTCGTCCAAGTAGCTGAAGGACCAGTATAGGTCACAGTTGTAGTCGACGACGAACCACCAGCTGTAGCCAAGCCGGTCTTGGCCGATCGGGATCCATTCTGGCGTGTAGGCTGGTGCGATGTCGGAGGAGTGGTCGGAGGATGGCGTAGATGGTCGGATGGTTGCCTGTATCAGATCGATCAGTTAGGCATGTGAGGATAGGGTTGTAGGTACCGACCTCGGAGATGGATGGCCGCTTGCTATGGCTGGAGTTCGTGGAGACATCGACAGATGCCCTAGGTGTCGAATCCGAGTCTGCCGCCTCCGATGTCCCCTCCTGCTGTAGAACGACAAGAGTCAGAAGGCGAAAGACAGTATCATCCGGATCACTCACCTCATCCTCCACAAAACTCTCCGACTCCTTCGCAGCCGCTTCCGCACTGTCAATAGCCTTCGCCGCCTCTTCCTCCGTATCGCGCTCCGACTCCTCTTCCACGACCGCAGGTCCACCAGCCGGTTCACTCCGGACCTCTCGCCGGGCCATATGTGCATGATCTCGCCGCAGCCAACGTCGTCGTTCGTCAGGGGATAGTGCTCGTAAAAACAGTTCACGGAATAACCACAGTCGCCGAGGCTCCATGCCGATAGATGCTTCCCGGAAGATCTGGTAGACCAGCTGTTCCTCATAGAGTGCATTACCAGCGGAGGTGAATGACCAAAGATCCACGTCGAAGGCCGTTCGACGCTGCACAAGAGGGGTAAATCAGCACTTTCGCGGGGATGGCAGTAAACCGAGACTTACGACTTCGACCGGTTTAGAGGACAGGACCTCCATGACCATGCTGAAGCGGGCTTCGCTGTCGAGACCATGACGGCTCCTTCGCGGGCTAGGATCCAGGAGCCATGGTACGCCGTGGGAAAGAACTTGCGGGGATGGTGAGCCTTGGTCATTAGCGCCGGTGACATCTTCATTAGCTTGGTGGACTCCTTGTCCTTTGCTACTGCTTCCAAGACCAGATGACGACAGAAGGGCCTCTCCCATAGCAGAGAAAGGGTGATCAAGGCGAGGAGATTCCTGTGATGCTTCAGGTATGTTGCTGAGATTGGCGTTGATCGATAAGCGCCCAAATGGCTTGTCCAAGGTGGCCAGCTCTGCTTGAGGTGTAGCTGGCTGCCCTTGTGCACCATTGGGATAGGCGGTGGGGACAGAGGTGACCAAGTCGTCCGTCGTCAAAGTGGAGGCGTTAGGATAAACTATAGGGGGGTGAGCTGCAGCAGCAGCGGGCAAGCCAGCGCTACCAGTGCGTCGGCACCTACAGCTGCGGGGGTATCGCTGCGTGAGGTTGTCTAGCGGGTATTCTTGTCGTAGGATTTCCTCCAGCTGTAACGCGAGCTCGGCCAGCTCCTTTGTAGTCGTGTCGATGTCCACTTTCGCTACGTTATCGATCCCAGATTTCGTTGTTGAAAAGGGTTGTGGAAAAGGCGCTGAGCTGTTGTGGCACAGTATCTTGATAGCCGATCCTGGCCGCGATGCCCGCTCAGAGTTAGGTCGAGGCCAGGAGAGCTCATAGATGTTGAGAGTGAGGATAGCTGATGCTGAGACCGGTGTCTGAGACAGGATTATGAGTCAAATCCAACAATGACAATGTGCAGCCGGAGTTGAGCAGGCACTTACGGATGACCGGTGGACAGCCAGCGGGGATAGCGGATGGGCGGAGCGAGGTGCCACAGCACTCGGTAACGGGAAACGAGGCGGCACTTGTACGACTCCCAGCCTGGAGGGAGAAAGGTCGCTGCCGGGCTCGGGTATCCCCAAAATTTGCATTTCCAGGCCACTCAGCAGTCCATTGTTGGCTTGTTGTCGTCTGACCCCCTAGGGGCCGCGGAGTGCACAGCAACACGGCTTTGCTGGTGCTTCTCGGTCCTTACTCGGTTGCGAGCAACCCACACAAACCGTGGGACGAACCGAACGCGAGGAAGCTTCGTCGAGGCTGTGGCCGAAGCTGAGGCGTCCCAGCAGCGGGATAATGGTGGGCCCGGACAGAGCCGTACGGAGGACAGAAAAGCCCACAGACCCTGCGATTTCGCAATAATAGGCATGGCAGAAAAAACCGCTTTGTCCGAATAAAATGGTGGGATCATCGGAAGATTTGGTCCCGCAGAAGCTAGGCCTTATTCGGCTCTGGTCCGGGCAGGGGGCGATGCCGTGAGTCCACCGGTACCGATGAACATCCCGGCGCGTTAGCGTCGCAGGACACATGCAACCTGTTGAGGAGCAGAGTCATGTTGTTGATGCTATTGTTGAGCGCTATCCACTAGCCGTAGTCGGGAAATGCGGCTATGGGAGAGGCAGTGAAGATGCGATACAGTTCTGCGAAGGGCGGCGAACAGAGCAAGCCGCCATAACCGCCTTCGCGAACACTAGCGCGCACGGGAGCACTTGCTTCCCATTGGACAACACGTGTCAACAACGAGGCATGCCGCCAAGTCCCAAGTTTGCGTGGGGACTTCCGGCGGCACAGGTGGGGGTTCTTGACAGCCTTTTCCCTGAGGACCCGTACGAGCTGTCATGAACAATGAGTTCGTTGCCCAGAACATGAGACGAAGAACCGTCCCACCGGGCGCCTACGGTGGACAGCGGTCTGCGGTCGTGAGAGTCGAGAACAAGCAGGGGACCAGCCTGCTTCCGGATCTCGGCTGCTTTCTTGATAATCTATACCGGCTCCTCGGCACTTTGTCCTAGTCTCAGAACACTCCGGTTCTATCGCTCTCAGCCGTGGAGGTGTTGGGTGGGATTGTCCTTTCGAGCCGCTATATAGCATGTCAGTGTCTCTCCAACCAATTCTAGATGCATTCGTTGATACGACTGTGCCAACAACGCTGAGACAGGTCGGACCGATTGACGAGCTACGGATGGCCACTCTGAGTCTAAACTGTTCTTCGCAAGCACACCTCCATCCTGGCTCTCTTGCGTGTCTCTGCCGCCGGAACGTACCATCCCACGTATGTTGCGGTTGCTACATCCAGTATTCATTTTGGACCACTATATACTCGAGGCACTGCAGCCCGGGAATGAACGATCTCCCTGCGATGCATCTGCACGACGGCGTGCAATTCGGACAGCAACATCGCCCGCCTCGACGACCACCGGAGTGAACATGAGCCGGTGTTTTCAACAATAATCATGGCACAGTCTGCCTGTCCGAACGAAAAGTCGCGATGGATCCTTTCCTCTTCAGGGACTACTGATCGAAGTTCCACTTGGCTCCACGTATAACGTTACGCAGACTCGTCTTCGCACTAAGTTGGATAGTCTCCCGGGTGCGCTACCCGTCTGTCAGGCCGCGCGCATATATGCACCCAAATGGGCGTTCCTGACTCGGAGCACGCGTAATCCATAAGAATACGGGTTATCAAACCAGTCCGAGACGCATACAGCACCCCGCACGCAGGGAGAGCGATCTCTTCGACCACGCAAACAGTCAAGAAGATGATTAACGTTTCTCATTTCCCTTTGGTAACTTCATATGATAATATACAGTGCATCAACCAGCAGTCAGCTCCTCGCGAGCCATTATCTCACATCCTAAGAATATGATCCACCATCCTCCCCACCTCCCTCTCCCGTTCCCTCAGCCTCTCCCACCTGCCTCTTTCCCTCCTCGTCCACCCCACTCGCAATCCCGCATCCTTGACGTCCCTCACAAGTCCCGGCCAAAGCAGGCTCTTGTCCCTCCTTTCCTCCTGCTCCAGGGCTTCCGCTACCGTCCTCCCCTCTCTTTCCCTCTCATCATCAGCGAAAGTAGAAGGGTAAGAGGAAGTCGAAGGCGGAGGCGGTACAACCCTAACAGCCGGCGTCTCCCACGACCCATAATGCAGCAAATTCTCCCAATCCTCATCTTCCACCGGCGTCGTCAAATCCCATCTCGGGAAATCCAGTTCCCTTTCCCTACCCTGTTCCCCCTCCGACCCAGCGGCAGAAGAGAGGAACTCCATCCCCAAAGCCTCGAGCTCGGAGAAGGTGAGGGACTGGGTGTTGAACCAGCTCCAGAAGAGGGGGTCGAATGTGTCGCTCGGGCCGGGTATGCGCTACGTTGGGGTGTTAGTGTTGGGGAGGACAGGAGAGGAGAGGGGGGGACGTACGACGCTATACCACGCTCTGACGTAACCCTGCGAGCCGTATCGCACTACCCAGTCCCTCCCGCCATAGGAAGGATGTTTAGGGAAGAGGGAGTACATCCAGCCGTTCTTCTCTTCCCAGCGAGAACAGACACGGGTGATGTAGCTTTCGAGTGGGTCTGGTTTGGGCGGTACGGGGGGAGCGGAGGTGGGAGTGGATGTGGAAGTGGAGGCGATTGGGTCGCTAGGCGAGTAGGGGGGAAGGGAGTCGTCTGGTGCGTCTTCCATTGCCGAGTCGGCGTCGTCCTCGTCGTCGCTTTCCGGTATGGAGGAGAACGACCCCCCCGCCTCCGAAGAAGAAGCAGCTTCGTCCTCGTCGTCTTCACTCTGTTCCTTCATCAGCCTCCTTCTGTCAACGATGAAGAGGGAGGGACGCACCAGTTCCCCACTGCTACTGGATCGCATAGCGCTCTGTCGACAACTCGCGAGATACTCTTTGAGCGTGTAGACTCTCCGGACTGGGAGGGAGGGCTTCTGGACGGAGTCTGCCCGAGAGCGGACTCGGCCTCTGCTGAGGGGGAGGGAGGAGGATCGCATGGGCGGCTCGAACATCGCGTGCTGTCCTTCACGTTCGGTATGTGCGTGCGTTCGAGCTTCGAGGGGGCGTGAAGGCGTGAACGTGTGAAGCCGTCGAGGTAGTCGTAGTTGAGGGGAGGTCGATGTGCAGGCAGCCAGGCCAGAACAGGGGCAAGAGCAAAACGTACGAGTCACTCTCCCTCTGCTCCTCTAAAAAGGGGGAGGATAATATACGCCGCCCCCCCCCCCCTCAGCCCGTGCCAGCCCAGCAAACCGGACGACCAAACCGAACAACTGGAGTAGCTGGCCTTGGTAGCTACCTCCCTGTCCCACTCACGTACACGTACTAGACGTACAAATACGTACGTCGCGATAAAAGCGGGCGTAAGGTCGTCACCCCCTCAAAGCGCAGCCTCCAGGCTTTACTTAAGGCCCACTCGCCCGCACGACCACAGACTCTGGCTCGCCCGCAAATCGGTGCGTCGTGAAGCAAAAAGAGGGGATGGGTGGGTTACCATTCTCGTCCTTCTCGTCTTGTCCATTGTCTTCCATCGGGCTAGACTTCCGCTGACTCGACCCTTGGCCTTTTTTCGGTCGATGGTGACGCGGAAGGAGCGGGTGTTGCGGTGAAGAGAAGCTGACTAAGCAAGCTGTGCGGGGTTGCGGAGACGGTTGTATGGGTGGCCTTTGGCCGGGAGTGCTTAGCAGCCATTAGGGCCAAGACGGGCCAGGCTGTTATAGATAATCGATTGGAGGGGGAGATAAGATTGCGTTGGTTTTATCTACGTATGTACGTATAGTTACTGGCCTTCAGTCCAGGCCAACCTGTCACAACAGCAACTAAAGCGACCCATGACTTTTGCGGGACGCTCGTTTTCCTCAACTGGCCCATCTGCTTCTACCACATGTATGCGCCCTTCTCTAGTGAATAGCGCGAGCGGCTCACTGCTGCTTCGCCAACCTCTCCTGTTTCCTCAGCGCCCTCCGCCTGATATCCTTATGCATATCTACACCCAATCAGTCCACGAAATCCAAATAGACAGGGGAGAAGGAGTCTGGGAGAGCAGACACGCACTGTTGATATACGAAAACAACACCCCCTGGGGCGCATAACCCCCCACGAGCCAATCCCCCACCGCGTGACTCCAGTAGGGCGTCGTACTCCCATACCTCCCCAAACTGCCACACGGCACACCAATTTTACTCAACACGCTCCTGACGTAGGACTTGGCGGTAGGGGCGATCAGGGAGGCACGGCGGATCTTGGAGAGGTTCGAGACGACAAAGTAGGCGTTCACTAGCTGAACATGTACGCCAGAGCCGGCGGTCTCGGCGGTAAGGCACTGCGACCAGGCTTGCAAGAATGCCTTGGCGCCTGAATAGGTCGAGAGCATCGGGCTGGGGAAAGCGCCGGAGAAAGAACCGATGTTGAGGATTAGCCCGCGGTGCGAAGCGAGCATGCGAGGGAGGAGGAGGTGCGTTATGCGGATTATGGAGAGGATGTTTATGTGGATGATGGATTCGTCTTCCGCTAGAGGGTGGTCGGCGAAGTTGGTGGGCATGTCGTATGATTTGCCGACGTTGTTTACTGTGCGGCTTGGGTTGGCTACGGCGATTGGGGGTGAGGGGGAAGGGAAGGGCGTACCGAGTACTGTTATTTCCAAGTCTCCGAATGCTTGTTCAAGGGCGTTCCAAGCCTTCGCGTCACTCGTAGAAAAATCAATAGCGTGCGTCTTGGTCTTCACTCCCGGGTACTTGCTCTCTACACGCGCGCCGAACCTCACAGTAAGCTATACAGTCCTAGAAAGAAAGCAGCAGAGAGGCGCACCGATCTCCCCTGCTACGACGCCGAGCTTCTCAGCGCTCCGACTAGCGAGGAAGACGTTGAACCCTTTCCCAGCTAGCTGGAGGGCGAACTCTTTCCCCAGGCCGTCCGTAGCGCCCGTCACGACTGCCCAAGCTCCTTTCTTCGCGCCGAATTTCGATAACTACCCCGCTCGAGGTCAGCATGCTCTTCTGTAGTGGATAGAAGGTGGAGGGGAGGGGCACGCACGGGAATCCCAGGAACTACGAAAGTCTGGAGAAGGACGCGGACGAGCTTGAGGATATGATAGGCTAGGACGAAGCACCCCAGGCCGGCGAGGGCGAGAGCGGCGATAGGGTGTTCGAACACTACCATTCCATGCAGCCGTCAGTACGCGGACCATGGGGGAGCTGGGAGGAGGGGGGACGTACGGACATCGCCTGGCTTAGCATAGAGCGTCGGTCTCGTATAGTGGGTCGACATCTTCCCTAACGTCGACTTGGATAGTCTTCACCAACTTCAAGCAGATAGATGGGAAGAACGAGCAGGACAGTCGCTCAACAACCCTTCAAGACTTTATCACCCCTCGAGCGCCTGCGTTTCAGCCTGGAGCGGGCAGGGCCGAGCGCGTTTTTTGGGCGCATCACTCCTCCCGCGCGCGTTCGCCATAAAAGGAAGGCATGCGGTTAGCGCTTTGGAATCGAGGCACAGCCACTGGACTTTGTGGGAATCACGCGCTGGAGGCGCGGGTTAGGAATTTTTGGGCGGGATTGTCAGGGTGCCTCCCATCTTCTGCTCGTACTGGTCCAGCGCCTCGTTCTCTGGCATTGGCTGGGTCATAGAGTTTGATTTCAAGGCGACAATGGGTTTGGCGGATAGGAAAGTCAAGCAGAAGATCCAAGCTGATCCTCGGAACTTGGCTTGGAAGAACGGTACGTCCCTCCCTCCGTCTTCCTCCTCCTCCTCGTCCCCTCTCCGCCGCCCACTGGCACACGTGCTAACCAAAGCTCGACAGACGCATCCCGATTCGGCCATGCCTACCTCTCGAAACTCGGCTGGTCATCCGGCGCCACCCTAGGCCTCACAGGCCAAGGGCTGACAGACTATATCCGCGTCGCGCATAAACTTGACGCTCTGGGCATCGGGGCTAAGGTGGGGGGGAAGGAGGATCGGGACGGGAGAGCGGGGAGGGAGTTTGATGGGTTGTTGAGGCGGTTGAATTCGCAGCAACAGTCTGCTGAGGCTGGAGAGGAAGGGGAGGGGGAGGGGGAGGGGGATGTGAGGGTGGAGGAGACGATCAGGGTGAGGGGGTTTCATAGGGCTAATGGGGAGGAGGGGGTGAGTGTGGAGGATCGGGTCGTGGTGGAGGAGACGAAAGGGAAGGGGAAGAAGAGGAAGAGGTCGGGGTCGGATGCTTCCAGTAGCTCGAGCGAGTCCGACTCCGACTCGGATGCTGAGGAGAAGACGGTCACTACGACTACGACAACGACAACGACGACAGTGAGCACGACCACCCCGGCATCTGCCGTCCCTCGCAGATTAGCGTACGTTCCCGTCTCTCTCCTCCTTACTCACTCCCTCCTCTTCCTTCGTAAGCTTTGGCTGACAAGGTAAAATAGGCATCGCTCCCGCTTCCTCCGCGCAAAATCCCTCGCAAAATCCGACTCGAGAGCAGTGAGCGAGATCCTCGGCATAGCCAGCGCGCCCGCCTCCCTACCCGGTACACCATCCCTACGATCAGGGGACGAAGAAGTGCCAGCTGCGTTCCCTACTCTATCGGGGACGAGTACGCCTCGCCTCGCAGCCCCGGGTGGGGGAAGCGATGGGAAGGAGGATGGAAAGGCACAGGAAGGGGAAAAGGAAGGGGAGGAGGAAGAGGAGAAAGAAGAGGAGATGATCAAAGTCTCCACCTCGACCCTAAGCGTAGCAGACTACTTCAAGCAAAAAATGCGAGCTAAGCTCGGCTTGTCTGCGCCTGCTTCTGGCGACTCCTCTCCCCAGGCCTCGGGAGCTTCTACACCTCCTGAGGGAGGAGAGAAGCGGGATGAGCAGGAGGACGAGAGACAGGGGATGGGATTGGGCATGGGATTAGGGTTTGGGAGGGGCTTGGGCGCGGGGAGGGGGTTGGGGTTCAGGCCTGCTATTCCGAAGGAGGAGGAACCTGTCTCCCGACAAGAGGGGCTGGAAGAAAGGGCAGCCGCGACCAGCTTGAAGGAGGTTGAAGCTATTACGGAGGCAGAGAAACCGGCAAAGAAGGAGAAGAAGAAGAAGCGGAAGGAATCTTCTCAGTTGGAGGCGGATTCTGCTCCTGCCTCGACCTCCGTGCCCCAACAGCCGGTTGCCGAGACGAACTTGCCAGATGCCGTCGGTTCTTCCTCGAAGGAGAAGGAAAGCAAGAAGAAGCGCAAGCACGATGATGCCCTCGCAGCTTGGTCCCAACCAGCGCCCGAAGAGGGCGAGCGAAAGAAGAAGAAGAAGAAACATGTCGCCGAGAGCGAGACCATCGCCGAGCCTAGCGAGGTTCCTTCAGCGCCGGTAGAGGGCGAGAAGAAAGAGAAGAAGAAGAAGCGGAAGCATGAGCTGGAGAATGAGGGGGCTCCTGCGGAACCTGCCTCTGTCGTTCCTGCCGATGAAGCTGAAAAGAAGAAGAAAAAGAAGAAGCGGTCTGAGGAGGCTGCACCTACCGTCGCCCCTATCGTTCCGAATAATGCACCAGCACCGGCAGTCGATGCTGAGGGGAAGGAGAAGAAGAAAAAGAAGCGAAAAGCTGAGCGAGACGCCGAGCCCAGCGCTGAGGAGCAGAGAGCTGTGGTTGAGGGCGAGAGGCGGAAGAAGAAGAAGCGCAAGACTTCGGAAGCTTGATCCCTCGTGCTTCTGTACATGTATATTCTCTACATCCTCTCATGTTACGTATTCACGGTCGAATCCTACCCCAAACTCCTGGCCGCGTCCACAATACACTCTTCAAACCCGACCCATCCCCCCAGCAATCTCTCTTCTAGAAAATTATCGATTCTCCACGGACACGGATCAACCTGCGACTCCGGCCTATTTTCAGGAATTGGCGCAGTGGGAAAATGTGTGCGGAGGATGGAGAGGACCCGGTTCCACCCTACTGGCTGGGCGGCGGCCCAAAGACGGCGGCCGACTGCTTCTGGGGCGGAGAGGGAGATGGTGTGCAGTTTGGCGTCGTCTCGGACGTCGATGAGATAATCTACCATGGCATCTAGAATCAGAGGGTTGGAGGGGGAAAGAAGAATGGGATTTACGAGGCGGGACGGAGAGCCAGGTCGGGTCGCCTTTCAGGAGGGCGTCCAACCATGTCAGGGAAGTTACTGGAGGACCGAACAGTTTCGGGCCCCAGTTCATAGCGGGCAGTATGACGGTCAGCTCGAAAGGCGGCTGAGGATCAATCAGCTTCAGGTCAGCGACAACCCAATATTCGCGAACTGACCGACTGCGTCTCCATGAATTTCCAAGCTTCCTTCTCCGCCAACACCTTCCCAGCCGTATACTTCAGCAGCGGATACCGGAACGAGTGCTTCACCTCCTCGGTCGCATGCTCATAGGCGTGTATGCCAGCCTCGTTCCAGTCCTTGTCCGTTATCACTTGGCCCGGTTTGAGGTTCGGGTTACCGGGCATGACAGCAGCCACGAGCGTGCCGGTCAGGACGAACCGCTTCACGCCCGCTTTTGCGGCCGCTTTGAGGGGGATGATAGTGGACTGGATGATCTCCTCGATCAAGTTGTCATTCATGAAGTTCGGCACGGCCGGATGGATCACACCGTCCGCGCCAGCGAAAGCATTCTCAAACTGAGCCTCGCTGAGCAGGTCGTCGAGAGTCACGAAAGATAGCTTGTCGCCTGAGAGGTCCACGCCTTCTTTCTCGTACGCTGCGCGTAGCTCCTCGGCCTTTGGGAGAGAGCGGACGGTACCGCGGACTTTGTACCCGGACTTCAAGGCTTGGAGACCGATGTGCGAGGCGATGTAGCCTGTTAGGCCGACGACGACGATGAGGGATCCGGGTGCGAGAGCAGGCATGTCGAGGCAGTCGAACCAGGGACAATTAGTAATGATATGGCCGATATTCCGCTCCAAGCTCTTTTAAACAGTCTGACCAGCATGGGAACACCGAGAACCAGGGGACGGATGCCTGCAACATCTGGTACATGGACGTGCGAGTTGATGGTTGTTACCAATACTGAGGACAAGCTCTTGGTCAAGGTACTTCGGTCACGTGCATTGTCTTTCGCTTTCGTGTCCCATGTCGATGTCCATGCGCGTTCTCACACGTGGAACGTACCCCTCGTCGACACCACGATAGAACCACGTCCAAAGCAGTGCGAATAATAGGACAATCGATCCATGCTCCGAGGTCGTGGGTCCATTGCATCGAAGCTATTCTGGGGTGGAAGTGAGTGAGTGACTGGTCCTAAATATATGGTGGTTTGAAGCCAGGCCGCATCAATCCATCGATGTAACACGGAGTCATCTGACCAATCCCAGAGCAAACATCGACAGCCAACAACCTGATACACTCATGTGTACCCTGCATCTGCTGTGTATACACTGACTCCAGTGTGCGAGTACATTTTTGCTGGAATATGAGATCATTGCCAAGGTGTTTCCTTGACATTCGCTTTCTTTCATTCCCTCGCCAGGCTGGGGATTTGAATCCGGTCTTCATCCCGTCATCCCGCGGTAAACCGTATCAGTCTGCCAATGTGCCTCTTTGAACTGCCTGCATCTCCATTGCTTCATGATTACTCACTGTACCCTTGAGGAGAGGGCAGTGGTCGAGTACCGTTCGGCGGCTTCTTGTGTGGATTCTCCTTGCGCCTGACCTGCAGACATTTGCTATGGCTTCTGTACGTGAGCTCAAAGTCCGAAGGCTTTTAGATCCATCTGCTGATACCTGACGGATTCTGCGCCCCAGATCGAATCGGCAGGTTACGATTGGGAGGGCGAGATCCAAGACACGCTTCCCTCTGTGTATGACTGCGAGATCGCCAGTCTGACTCGGGCCGGTGAAGGTGCGCGATAGTCCTCGACTGCTCATTTCGGGTTGGGTTCTGGTTCCCTCCTTGCTGATATCGCACCGTGCATCAGGGAACTACCATGAGGCTTGTCGTTCCCCTCTCTGTCCTCACGGTATCCTCTCAACCGCTTGAATCAGGTTTTCAAGGCAGAGATGAAAGATGGCCGTCTATTTGCGATACGTGTGCAATCCCCTTGCCAACCAGAGGAGATGCGGGTGCAAGCCATGCAGTCTAAGGGTTTCGAGATATCGCAAGTGAGTGCAGCCGCAATTGCCTGTCATCGTCACCACACTCACACCTACCTGCCTTCGACAGCTTGCCACTTTAGTGTACCTGCGCCGAGCGGGTGCTTCCGTCCCGGCCGTCCACGGGTATTGGAACACTGAGCATGGTCTTGCGTCGATACAGGAATACGTGAGTTGGACATGCCTCTTGCGTCACCTCATCGCTGTCCTTCGAATAACAAGATCGCTTACACGGTTGTAGCTGGACGGATGTGTAGCGGAAGACTACCTCGTACAGCCGGGTATTGCCACTGCGCAGCCAGTGGAGATGGAGGCGGTCGCTGAGCTACTGCGTCCACTGTATGAAGTGCGCTCGGACCTCGAAGGCATCGGTAGCCTCTACTTTGCCGGGCAGGAGACAGAAATCGTCAGCCCTCGGACTGGACGCAAGCGACTGTATTTCCCGATAACCGACCTTACTGAAGTCAGACTGGGACCGTCTACGTTCTCTCCCCGACTTGGCCCTGTAGTGGAGCGCCAACCACGGAACTACAGGACCTATCACACCGCCTCACAATGGCTCCAAGCGATGGCCAGAGGACATTTGGACTATGTATACGCTAGAGACGAACCTGCCGTCTTACAACACGCTTATTCCCGGGTCATAGCAGAGCTGCTTTGCTGGGTTATTAGCGTTGCGCTAGTCATGCGCAAGCCTGGCCAGACAGGCCGCATCTTCTTTCCCATCGATCTTGGCCTACACAACATTGTCATCACCCAGGGCGACCATCGCCTTGTCCTCATCGATATGGACAACACTAGAATTGAACCTTCTTGGCGGCGAAATCGAAGATACTTCCTCTTCCGAACAAGCCGCGACGGGCAGAAGTACCAAGAGAAACTCGCTGACATGATGGTGCAAAAAGGAATTCTCTCGCCTAAAACATCGGACGAGCTCGAGCTCGAACTATACGAGTTGGCCGACGAGTCTCAGAGACATAACCTTACGTTTTCGGCCCTGATGTCCTTTGTGCTGAGGCATGTTTTACGTTGTTCCTGGATGATGTATAGGAAGACGGATTAGCCACACGATGCCTGCAAACTGGATCAATTAGCTTTGCTATCATGCCCAATACCAAGACCTCGTCCGTCCGGTCTCTCGCCAACGTCGTAAACGCATGGGCCAGGCCCAAAGTGCACCTACCCGCGTAACCCAGGGGGGATCTGAATAGCAATCAAATGAGGGTACGGTCTCTGCTCATCGGCCAAACAACTTACGTACACCATCTTTATCCCCATCTCTCGCAGCTCATCATGGGCCGTGCCCCCCCTCCTCCCCGTGAGGAGGCTCGCCTTCAGGGTGCGAGCTCCTGGACAAGTGCGAGCTCCTGGACAAGGCGGATGAGATTGGCCTTGTCCTTCACCCGTCACAGAACACAACATCGGGTGGGGTCTGGCCGCTGGCGTAGTGATTGTGAACCAGCTTCTCGCAGAGTGTGCTGGTGAAGAGGTGAAGAAGCGCGCGTGGTTCCGTTTGAGGAGATACGAAGCTGGCGAATCTAGTGATTCGAGCGAGTGTTGCACCCGCTGCACAAAAATGACAAAGGGGGTGATGAGTTCCATAAGAACCTTGCTTAGTTACCGATTGGTCGTTTGGGCCGTGATCACGAGATCCTGTACACGTCACGACATGTAGTGTGTTCATCGAGAATGCAATGCGAAAATGATGCACATTCCGGAAAGCCAACTGTTCGAGGGCCAACTTGTCCGCAAAACGGCTACCCACCAGCAAGCCGTGCTGGTATCACGGGGTGCAGAGCAATCGGTATCATGAGGCCCGTTACATGCTCAGGGATCTAACAGTCTACACCCGTGCCGCTTGTCCAGCTCAATAAAACGAATCGCCTCTCCTCATCCTCCCCAATACCTCCCCCAGCCCCATCCCGGCCTGCAAAATCTCCGTAGCCTCCTCATCCAAGCTCTGCATCCCCACCTCGAGCGGATCCTCCGGAAACGGACCCACACTAACCTCACAAACATGCCCGTCCTCCGGCAACGCGCCATACTCGAAGAACGCCCTATACTTCCTCATCGTGCAGATCGAGGGGAGGGAGAGTGTACAGTGTCCCGGCGCGTTTTGCAGTGCTAATACGGCGGAGGAACCGAGGAGGGATTTGACGTGGCGGGCGGAGGAGATGGGTGTTACTGGGTCGGCCTGCGAGCGAGGGTCAGCATAGACCCACAGATCGCGACACGCATGCCTGAACATGGCGATGTGGCGTGCCGCATGCGCCGGAGCGCCGGACTGGTACGGACGCCGAGGGGAGGCGACGTTCAGGAAGAAGCAGGCGATGGGGAGCATGACGCACCGTATTACTAAACACGACAATCGGGTTCCTCAAACTCGAATTCCACGGCCCCTCAAACCTCTCCACCGGCCTAACAGGCCAATACTGACATCCAGAATCCGGCTCAGACGTAACGACGCTCATCACGAACTTTGTCTCCGTCCTCATAGTGTCAATATACTCATCCAGGACGTCCTGGTAAGAGGGAGCGGTGGAGGGTGTGAGGGGGAGGGCGTCGTTGCAGGAGACGGCTTGACGCGTTAGGTCGGGCGTTGAGAAGGTGGAGGAGGAGGAGGATTGGAGGAGGAGACGGCCTGAGCCGGCTAGGGCTGCTGCGAGGATGCCGGAGGATCGACGCCAGGTGCGGGGTTGTTCGAGCATGCCGAGGAGGAAGGCTGGCGCACGTGAGCATCAGTATCGAGTCCCATGACATGCCCAAGCTAGGAAGAAGGCGGGAGGGAGGACGGAGGGATGAAAGAGGGAAGAAGGAAGGGCGGAGGGAAGAAGGAAGAAGGAAGAAGGAAGAACGAAGTAAGTGAAAACGTACACCGTGCCATCCCCGCAGTAACGACCCCAACCGCCTCCAAATCCGCCACAACCAAAGGCTTCTCATACAGCTCGTCCATCCACCTCTCCAGCCTCCGCCGAATCCACTCAGGCTCCTCGTCCTTCCAGAGCGTTAGCGGGCACTCGTACGACCCGGCTTTGGAGCAGGCGGAGAGGAATGTGGAGTAGGCTAGTTCGGTCGAGGAGAGCCAGGGGCGGTACCATTTGTAGTTGGGTTCGTCTGCGTGGGGCGTTAGCTCTGGTACTTCAAGCTCCGACCCTTCAGACACTATCCCTTCAAGAGGAGGGGAAGGCCCAAATAGGAAGGAAAGAGCGGAGAAGGGGATGGGGACTAATATGGGAAATGAGAAAGGGACGAGGACGTACTGGACCAAGCGACCGCATCGGCAATCCCGTCTATCGCCACTCTCCCAATACGGTCCGGCATCATATTGACCAGATACTGGCCCATGATCGAGCCATACGATGCTCCCCAGAAATTTCTGCGCCTTGAATTAGCGCACGATTTCCTCCAGAGCCACTCGCCATCACTCGAAAAGCCCACGAGAGAGCGAGAGAGAGCGAGAGAGAGAGACAGAGACAGAAAGAAGGCAGGGACGTACATGAGCGCCTCCTCCCCCTCGAGCACCCGCGTCATATAGTCCAAATCCCGCACGACGGACGCAGTGCCCATATACCTCAACTGCTCCCCCATCCTCTCCCCGCACAGAGCCATCTCAGCCCGATAAATCGCATCGGCCTCCCTGAGCCCCTTCTCCAGCTCGGCCCTCAGCCTCGGGCTGCTCAAGTTCCCGCCGACGTCGAAGCCCTTATCCAGGACGGTGTTACGTTTCAGAAGCACTTCTTGGGCCGGGGAGGAGAAGCAGCGCGTGCGGGGGAGGGACTCGCCGATCCCGCGAGGGTCGAACCCGATTATGTCGTATGTTTCGCTGGTTATGGATGTTTGGAGCATGGACCCGGCTAGGGTGGCTAGGAGCTTGCCGGAGCCGCCTGGCCCTCCTAGAGCTCTGGGTCAGCTGGGTGATCGGACGTAGGAGAGGAGTTGGGGGGACGAACCAGGGTTGACTAGGACGATCCCCTGTCGCTGTCTCCTCGCCTTATACCTCCCAAGAGCGATCTTGGTCACCCCGGCAGAAGAGTTGAAGTAGTCCGTCGGTACGCTGTCCGCTTGGTCAACCTCCTTCTTTCTTGATTGAAGTATGGAGACATACATGATATACCCGCATTCTGCCCCTGGGATCGCCCCCTTCTCCCCAGCGCAGTCCCACCACCTCACCGTCCCAGGCTTAAGCGAGCGCCAGTCTTCGTCGTTTGCCGCAAGCGTGCTAAGGCTCCAGGTCTCTTCAAATGCAGCAGCATATATGCGCTCCCGGAGCAGGTACCCCGCAACCAGCAGGACAGAGAAGATGAGTATGCTGAGCTTGCGCTTCTTCTGCTGCTGCTGCTGCTTATTCGGGCCATTCTCCTTCTCCCAGCTCTGCGCGAGCGGCAAAGGAAGAGGCTTGTCGTTCCCCGACATAGTGCAGTACGTCCAGTCGACAACTGATACCTCTCCGTCGTCAGAGAGATGGAGCATACACGTACGCTCCCCCTCTAAGCCAACAGAAAAGGGGGACACGTAAGATATATGCGGAAGTCGGAGTCCGTCCGATCACCCCGTGCACGTACGACCAGCGCGGTGCGGGTCGCATGGTGCTCGATCAGATAGGGGACGTGATCGAGGTTGTGGGAGGGGTCACGTGAGCGCTGACTTCTTTCACGTGCTGTGCCGAAGATGGAGGATGACGAAGTTGAGCGCGGGACCCTATTTCCCTGATCTTCGGAGGGTGACGGCTAAAAAGGGAAGTTCGGAAGATGGAAGATGACAGCGGAGGCACGAGCACGGGACACGCCAAGAGCGGCCTCAGCCTAACACGGAAGAAGGGAAGGGGTGGGAAGGATGGGTTGATGGCCAGTGCTGGATCATCAATCCCTTTCCTCTCCCAAGTTCTTTCCTCTCCTTTCATTTTCCTCCTCGTCATCGTCCTCCTTGTAAGTTATACATCTGGCTTGGAAAGCAGCGAGTAGGCTGGGAGTAACGAGGACGGCTATGGCTAAGCTCTACACGGAAGAATGGGTCCTTGGGCACGACAAGATCCGGTTCTATACGAGGAAGTACGAGCCTCCGCAGGGGATTGCGAATGCTAAAGCTGCCATGCTTTTCCTACACGGTGCGTCCTCCCCCCTCTCCTCCTCTCCCGGCCATCTCTCCCCACTAGGGAGGAGCCGAGCGTACAGGAGCTGACAGAGCACAGGCTACGTAGAACACATCGCCCGCTACTCGCACGTATTCCCCCTCTGGGCGTCGCGCGGCGTAGCAGTCTACGCATTCGACCAACGCGGGTTCGGCCGGACGGCAGAAGGGGACGGGGTGCACAAGGGCACGGGGGCGACGCGAACAACGACGGAGGACGCGATGGATGACGTCGCTTGGTTTTTGCACCGGCTGGGCGAGTGGGCGGGGGAAGGGAAGAAGCTGTTTTTGGTGGGACATTCGATGGTGCGTCTTGCTCTTCTTACTCTCTCGCCCTTCCTCCCCTTCCTCCCTTTCATCCCTTTCGTCCCCTGTCTCCCTTCTCGACCTTTGTCCCTTTCTGTTCTTGCTTCCAACGATGAGATCATGAGCGACAACCAGACTGACGATTCGGTCAACACAGGGCGGCTTCAACGCCCTCAACTTCCTCTGCTCCCCTCCCTCCCGCTCCGCCTCCCTGCCCCCCCTCTCAGGGCTGGCAATCCTCTCCCCCCTAATATCGCTCACCCACCCCCCGCACAAACTCGAACGCACAGGGCTCAGCCTCCTCTCCTGCGCCCTGCCAAACTGGACAGTCTCGGCCAGGGTCAAACCCGAACATCTGTCGCGCGACCCTGCTGTCTCCAAGGCCTATGCTGAGGACCCGTTGGTGTATAAGCGCGGCACACTCCGGGGACTGCGGACGATGCTTGACGCCGTCGACCATCTCCGAACTCAGGGGTACAGGTCTTACCCCGCCCAGCTGCCGCTCCTCTGGATCCATGGGACAGCAGACGAGGTCAATTCCTTCCATGCTAGCAAGGAGCTGTACGAGAAGGTCAAGGCGAAGGAGAAGACGTTCAGGGAGGTCGAGGGCGGGTTCCATGAGCTGTTGAACGAGCCTCAGCCGGTGAAGGAGATGGTTCTGGATGAGGTTTGTGCGTGGGTGCTTGGGGTGGCGGAGGGGGGGACGCCGGAGGGGGCGAAGGCGAGGCTGTGAGAGAACGTGGACGTGGACGTGGATCGGAGCAGGGGGCGGAGCGACCAGCGAAAGACGCTCGTACGGTACGTACCGTCTGTGGTCGTGTCGCAGGGGCGATATCATGGGTTCACTGTATTTGCTTTCTTGCACTTGTGGTTCCATGACTGTTCATGGTCAAGTTCTTCCGTCCGAGACCGGATAATGATAATTGATAATCGCTTCCTCGCACGCTTACTGTGCATAGACGATGGTCAGCCCCAGTGACGCGCAGTGCACATCCATTACTGATGGCAGTGGTGCTCGTAAGAGGGCTTAGCAACTATCTATTACAGCTCCTATGTTTGCTACTGCAAGTCTAATATTCGAGAAAGAACTGTACAGTCCACAAACCCAGAAGTCGGCGGCCAGAGAAGGGTTGGCTAGGCTAATAATGGTCCTTACGAGTACTGCCGGCGCTGAGCCAGAGGCAGTCCTCCTCCTACTTAAATATTCATCCCTCCCGATAAAGTGCGGGCGTCTATCCCAGTCATCTCCCATGTCTCACCCAAGCGAACACCGGTCAAAACGTCAACTTATCCATTCATTCCATTGGTTAATTCTCCGTGATATTGTATCGGTGGGATGAGGAGGGACGGGCGTCCCGGAGCCCGCTCGGCCCTTGCCCTCACTCCCCCGATGCTCGTCCGACTCCGATCCATCCAACAGAGGCTTCTGATTGGCCCATCTCAAATACTCCGACGGTTTCTGCAATACGCCGACGGACGATCACCGTCGGAATCCCCCCATCGACCGGAGAGGACCCTGAGAGTCCGCCTCCCAGGCACTACATCCAGGTTCCGTGACAGTCGCTATGCGCGGCACGCGCATAGTGCATAGGACCCTTGCACAGCCGCTAGGGTTCAAATTTCGCACAGCCGCGAAAATGCTTCCTTTTTAAATTACATATATCACGCAATTATAGCATTATTAAAGCCATTAAACCAAAATAAAAACCTGCAAGTGCATGCCATACTGTGCAGAATTAATGCAAAATTTTCGGAAAATCAATCGGAGCAAAATTGACAAAAACAAAGTTAGCGGCTATGCCGCTAACTCTGTCCTCCTATTTTTGGCCCCGCTTTGCCCTAAAATAGCAAACTATGCCCTAGGTTAGGGTTAGGGATGTTAGGGTTAGGGTTAGGTCGGTAGGGATAGGGTTAGGGTTGGGTCGGTAGGTTGTAAACGGTATCCTACAATTATTTTGTTACATTTTTGTTGTAACGTAGGTTATCAGGGACCGGGTCAACTCAGGGTACGGGTCACTTTTTTGCGTTCTTCATTGTTGTTCAGCTGTAGCGTGGTGAAAACATCATGATTGACTACGCAGTGCTGTCTTCCAATTGGCAATCCACTGCTGCTGCTGCTGGGCAAGTCCGAGCATTGTGACCTGCAGCCCGGCACATTCTACAGAGCCGTGAACCTGTCCTCTGCCGCTTTGATGGGCCCTGCTCCTGTCCATCATCCTCCCCGTCCTGCTGAACCACTCTTTTATCTGCTATGAGCTGGGTAGCCTGCGCTCCGGTGAGGGTTCCAGCATCCTGCAATCGAGCCCGTTTGGTTCTCCGCCGCTTGGAGAGCAGGGCATTGCTGTCACGGAGGTCCTTGAGCTCACGTTCAACCAGGGTGAGCCGATGGTCCATTGAGACAGTTGCCTTTGTGAGTCGGTCTATCGAGTCAAAAATGGGTGTGGGAGAGCTTCCCTGGTGTCGGGAGACCCGCTCTTTGATCAGAGTTGCTTGTGAGATAGCTTCATGGGCGGTTGTCGGTGTCTGAGAGACCCAAGGTTGGGGAAGTGCATCAGGCACATGAGGAGGTGTAGCGGCGCGTACATGGATGTCACACTTGGATAGCACTGCATCGGGGTTGTAGGGAACAAGCCCTGCACCTCGGAAGCCTGCCTTGATGTTCTGCTCTGTGAAGACACGCTTGAATGCACCGTGGAATGCGATGAAAAAGTCGTCCTTGGTGATATGTGTGATGCCGCCACGGATAAAGGTCGAGATTTTGATCGTGATAGACCCTCTTCAGCGGGCTGAAAAGACTGACATCGAGAGGCTGCGTCAGATGGGAAGAGTGTGCCGGTAGACAGATCGGAACGATGCTGTGTTGCTTGCAGTATTCAGTGAATTCCGCATTGACATGACTATCATGCCCGTCCAGTACCAGCATGCGCCATTGCCCTTTCTGACGTGACTTGGTGTGCTCATTGAAATGCTCCAGCCATTGCATACCGGTGGGGTTGTCGGTCCAGCCCTTCTCGGTGGGTTTGACAACCCAATTGTGCTCGATGTGACCACTTGCATACCACGGAGCGAGGTGGAACCGACCCTGGACACATATGAAAGGCGGGATAACATGGCCATCAGCAGAAATGCAACAGATTGCAGTCACCCACTCCTTGTTGCCCGGTTGGATTTGTTTTGGTTTGCTGGTTCGTTCAGACCGTGTCACAACCATTGCAGCTCGGATCATACCCATCAGAAATCCGGTCTCATCGAAATTGTAGAGGTCAGTGTCCTGGATGCCATACTTGGCTCGCATGTTGGTGAACAATCGGAACCAGGCATGCAACACATCCGGATCCTCTTGTAAAGCTCTCTGGTAGTCATAGGTACGGGCAAATCGTGTGCGGAGCTCTGGCCGTCGCTTGATGAAGCGGTCCGTCCAGCAATGACCGACGCGGGTTTTGGTCCGTTTGGCAAGGAGAAGATCTGCCATATGATGTACATCATCACGCCGGGGGGAAAAGCCTCTTGCATCCAGCTGAAGGATGTACTCGACAATCGCATCCTCTTCAGCCTGAGTCAGAAGGCCCTGCATTGCGATGCTATCTGCCTTGGATCGTCGACCACTAGCGCGGGCCTGGAGGGTGCTGAATGGCACATCATACTCTTTGGCAGCCTTCCGTAGTGATATCTTTCGAGTCGGGTGCTGATGCGCCTCAAGTGCTAGCAAGATTCGAGCTTCTATAGAGGGAGAGGACATATATGGAAGCGAGACACGACAGCTAGAAGTACGAAGGTGATGGCGACGACAAAAGTGACCCGGTCCCTGAGTTGACCCGGTCCCTGATAACCTACGTTATTTTATTAGTATTTATTACTTATTACACAGGGTCAGGGTCCAATCGCGCCGCGGAAGCGGAAGCAAATGGAAGCAAAAACTATGCACTATGCACTATGCAGTGCATAGTGCATAGCACTTGTCACGAAACACGGAAGTCCTCCTCCCAGGAGACGGAGTTGCACGTGCCGTTCGTCAGCTTCGTGCCACTGCATGTGGGAGTGCTTACGACCGCGAGTCATCAGTTTTACTCTCACTGAAGGTTACCTCCTTTCTTACGACCACTCCGGCGGGCGGCACCGTTAGGTTGTACGTTATGGCGACCGCGGTGAGCTGGTCGAGCGCGCCGTGCGGGTCGGACGATGACTGGCTGTTCGAGCGAGGAGATGACTCGCGTTTGGGCTAAGATTTCGCAGCTCGGACGCCGGCGGTTGCGCGGTATAAAGCTGCTGGTCGATGGTCGTTCTGCAAGACACTAATTCCCCGTCTCCGATCCCCGTCTTACCGCTCAACATCGTCCCACCCCAGATATACACAATGGCCCCTCTCGCACCAGGCTCGCTCGTCCTCATCACCGGCATAACGGGGTACATCGCCTCCCACACTGGGCTCGCCGCGCTCAAAGCCGGCTACCGAGTCCGGGGCACCGTCCGTTCTCTCTCCAAAGCCGAAGACCTACGCCAGATCTACGCAAAAGAAGGGGTCGACGTCTCGCCCGAGAAACTCGAGTTTGTCATCGTCGACGACCTCATGAGCTCCGAGCAGTTCGAGCGCGCGTTCGCCGGGTGCGACGGGGTGATCCACCTTGCTCTGCCCGAACCGGGTGCACCGGAGGACTATGTCCAGCTCACGATCGACTCGGTGTTGATCCCGCTCAAGGCGGCGAACAAGGTTGGCGTCAAGCAGTTCGTGCTGACGGGGACGAGCATGAGCGTCGTCGGGCCGGGGCAGATCCCGGATAAGGTCATTGGCGAGGAGGACTGGAATGAGCAGGTTATGAAGCAGTGGGAGAACGCGACGGAGCAGGATAAGCAGCATCCGTTGTGGTTCTTTACGCTGTATGGGGTGGGGAAGCAGCTGGCGGAGAAGGCAGCCTGGAAGTATGTCAAGGAGGAGAAGGTGAGTCTCAGCCGTCGCTGCCGATGACTGGAGCTGACAGTGCACTTTAGCCAAGCTTTGAGCTCACCGTCATCCTCCCTAACGTGAACTGGGGACCGGTGCTGAATGGCAAGCAGGCGATGACCCCCTCATGGATCACCAACCTGCTGAAAGGCGACGGTTCCGGCCTAGGCATGCCAGCTCGTACGTCTCCTATCCTCCCCACTCCTCCCCAGCTAACGGCAAGATCAGAATGGTACGTCGACGTACGCGACTGCGCCCGGCTGCACGTCCTCTCCCTCTCCGACTCCACCCTCACAGGCCACCGTGTCTGGGCGGCTGCCGGCCCGTTCGGGTGGAACGACGTCCTCTCCATCCTGCGGAAGAACTTCCCGAAGCAGGCGGACAAGATCCCGGCCGATATCCCTAAGAGCCCCGTGGAGCCTTGCCCGTGGAAGATCGATAATTCGCTTGGAGGGAAGGCGCTGGGAGGCTGGATTAGGCTGGAGCAGAGCGTGGTTGATACCGCTAAAAGTGCGGGTTTCTAGGATGTCTTGTGCTACAGCGAATGTTAATGTAATTGGGTTTTGAGTCTGACAAAGGGAAACAGACGTATGCCGCTTACACATCCTTGGGCGCATAGACTTCAAATCTCACTCTAATGACCAACTGAAAGATTAACCTGATGGTGCGCGAATCCAAAGGAGCTGAGGATCATGTCTGTAGCAATGTTCCAAAGGACATTAGTGCGACTAACAATTGCGGGTATCAACTTGAATGCATTGCTTCGACAGTTGAGTACATCATACAGAGGTCATAGCACGTTCAGCCTTAGGCAAGACACTGCCTTACATGAGCGCAACACATTGCGAAACAACACGAGATACAAAAGAACACCTCATCGACCTTCACTCAATGTTGACCTTGACGCTTCCACGCTCCTCCATCTTCGGCACATGCAACAAGAGAACCCCGTTCTCCAGCTTCGCCTTTACGCGGCTTCCGTCGACTGGACGGGGAAGGGTGAACGTGCGGCTGAACACGCACGAGTACTTCGACTCGTCGGTACCTAGAAAACGAATGTTAGTATTCTGCTCATAGCTCATCAGATAGCACGTGCTACATACCTTCATTGTTTTGGCCGTTGGCAGCTGCGGTACCTAGAAAGCAAGTGTTAGTATCTCATCCTTAGGACCATTGTAAGCCGTAAGTTACATACCTTCTTTGTTCTGAACTTGCTTCTGCGGCTGCCAGTTGCGCCTGACGACCTTGCCTTCGATCGTCAGGGACTTCCCACCGCTTCCAACACGTACTTCGAGGTCTTCTTTCCTCACACCGGGCAACTCAGCCTCAACGATGTACTCTCCTCCCTCCTCGGTCAACTCGACAGCTGGGCTGCGTACGAACGTCGATCCATAAAAGGTGTCGGCTTTCGCTGCACCCGGTTGGTTACGCGAGTCAAGGGCAGTAGCCTGGTTCTTCGGGCGGTAGTAGTGCGAGTGGTAAGGATGCTCGAGGAGAGCAAACAGCGGATCATCGAAGAAGCGAGACATGGTGGATGAGGTTGGTGGGTATCTAGCAGTGCTGCGAAGGCGTTGGCGGGCTGTGAGGTGAAGACATGATTTAGCCGTGTATTTATGCGTGTGTAACCCCAGTTCTAGAAATGTCGCAGCCAAACTTGAGTGCGTCACGAGAACAATACGCCGCCATCGAGATCCGCAGAGCAATTTCCTTATATGGATAGAGAAAGTTCGAAGAAAGCTTAAGCCACGATACAGCCTTGTCCCCTAGGGGACCGATCATGTGAATCGTACTTGGAGCTAGCCAAACATGGGAGCTGGCCGAGTCTAGGCGCCTCTAGTGTGGTCGTCGCATTTCGGAGGAGTAGGGGACCGGAAGCTTCTGGAAAGGTCTCTACACCTTGAATGATCACGTGACTCTTCATCAATCTCCAGGATCGTGCTGTATATATACGGCGGCTTGGCCACAAGATTGCTCACCAGCATACACAACATCGATACCCAGCGCAAGCACTTCTCAACGACAACTCTAGCCACCATTCCACCTATTCGCCACACCTTCCACAAAATGTCTCGCTCTCCGTTCTACGACCCCTTCTTCGGCCTGCTCGACGCTCAATTCCACCCCTACGCAGGCCACCCCTCACAGCGTCGCAAGAACTCCAGCCAGCCTGACACCTTCTATGGCTCGGCTTTCGTGCGGACACCCGCTGTCGAGATGACGGAGGAAGGTCGGGAATACGTCGTCGAGGCTGAACTGCCCGGCGTACGGAAGGAGGATCTCGAGGTGCGCGTCGGCGCGGGCGGCAAGACACTCACCATCGAAGGCAAGGTGTTGAAGCGCGGCTGGCAACCAAAGAGCAAGCCAACACCTGCATCGAACGCCGAAGGGCAGAAGCCCGCAGAGGGTCAGACTCAGGGCCAGGGTTCCGAGGTCGCTAACAAGCCTCAAGAGTCCGAGCCACAAGAGTCCCCATACTCCGCCATCTTCTCCCGAACATTCACTCTGCCGAGACCTGTGGACGGCAGCAAGGTCCGGGCCAAACTTGAGAACGGTGTCCTTCTGCTGCACGTCCCGTGGATGGAGGAACCCGGTAGCGTGAAGGTGAACATCGAGTAAATGGGCTTGTTTGTGTCGCTTGTTGTACTATTTCTTGTCGTGTGTTGTACGGTATTGTCGTGTTGCCCGAGAATAATCATGTGATTCTCGACACTCGGCCCAAACAGTGCGATTATGAGTCAAAACGGTAAATTCATTCGTCCTATGAGTACAGCAAACCAGTGTACACAATGTACGTCACCAGGAACCCGACGCAACTAGTTCTTGATAGCAGCATGTTCCCTCAGAACAGCATTAAGTCCCTCGCGCTGCACGCAGTTCTCGAACTTGAAGCTCGCTGCGAATGCGTCCAACTCGTCCTCGGTAAGATCCTTGAAGTATGCAGCATATTCGGGATAGAGGCACTCAGACAGAAGAATGTTGCGGATGGGGCGCCCGACATGGCGAGAAACGTTCCAGGTTGGTGGGTAGCGCTTCTTGATTGCCGGAGCGTTAGTGGACAGCCAGTCCTCAACCGGCTGGAAGACGTGTTGGACGTCGCGCAGATCAACACCCCATGCGTCGGCAGCAAGAACCTTCTTCTTCTTGATGAAGGGTTGGAGAGCCTTCACGTAAGCAGAGTCAGGTGATGCGTAAACCATCCCTTGGAAGCCGATATCCTGAGAGCATTTGAGTATTGCAAATAGAAAGTCTTGAGGGAAGTCACATACCTTGTACAGCCAGATGCTCCAAGAAATCTTCTTAGCATCGTAGATTGCAAGCTGATCTCTCAAGACCAGGTACCGGCTCTTGTTGATCTCCTCCCACTCCGGTCCATCAGCCCACTCACGCGCATACACCGGGCCGAACTCGCCGTTCCAGATATGCCCCTTGATCTCCTCATTGTAGGCAATCTTCCGTTGGAACTGCTTCTCGAGGATGCTCTTCTGGTCTGCGGAAGCAGTATAACGTTCGGGAGAGAGGGGGAAACCGAAGCTGGAGTAGTCGTGGATGGCGTAAACGCTGTTGGGCATCGGAGGCTTGCCCATAAAGTCGCTGAAGTCGGCAGCGTAGGTGTTGCCATCATAGAATTGGATGTGATCCGGGTCGATGGCGAGGATAGCCTTGTTGACCCGCTCGTACCAGTCAAGCAGGCGCTGGGCATGCTTGCTGTCTGCGGGCTCGTTCAGAGGGTTGTAGCCGGCAACCCAAGTGTTGTCCTTGTACCGCTTGGCAAGTTCCTCCCAGAGCTTGATCGCGCGATTTTGGAACTCGATGTGCTCCCAGAAGAGAGCGCGAGTGAGACCCGAGTCTGAACAGAAAGCTTAGCATTCGCATTTTTATGGTTAGCGAGACCACATACCACAGTGCCAGCCTGTGCTCTGACCACCTGGCGCCGCGTGCAGATCGAGGATAGTGTAGATCCCGTGCTTGCCGCAGATGTTGATGATCCTGTCGAGCCACTGGAAACCGCGCTCTTTAAAGACACCAGGGTTCATGTCATCCTCGAAATGCCGGTAGTTGAAAGGCACACTAGAACATGTCAGACCAGATTCGCCCGAGAGCGGCTATTGGACGCACCGAATAGCATTCAGCCCAAGCGAGGCGAAGAACTCAGCGTCCTTGTCTTCAAAGAAGTACTCAAGAAGCTATCGACAAGCATTAGACTTGATCCCTATGCTTTGGCGATCTGACGCACGCGGTCGAAGAAGAAGTCGTACTTCTCCTGGCCGAGAACCTCAAGGAGCGCTTCACGCATGCCAGTCTCGTGTCCAGGGTAGCCAGTGATCTAGAGCAATTCGTCAGCTGCCAGCAGAGAAGATGTCCCAGGTGCACCCACGAAGTTCTCCATGTTCATCCACCCGCCGATGGCAGCTCCCTTGAGGATGACCGGGTTGCCATTCTTGTCAACGATGTTCTCGCCCTGAAGCTTGAGAATACCGGTGGGCGCCGGTGCGGGTGCAGGCGGGATGGGAATGGGCTTGTTGACCATTTTGTTGGACAATTAGGTGGTAGGCGGGGAGTAGTACTCGACAAGAGAGGTGCAAGTGCTGCCTTTCCTCCATTCTCGTGCATGGCCAGCAGCTTTAAGGGAGAGACGCTGTTCGGACGTGTTACCCAATTGGGAATGTAGGGGTATCACCAAACGAACGACGGTGCCAAGGGGGTTCGGCGGAGGCGGACCCTTTTCGGCACTGTCGGTCCGACGGAGATCGCCCTAATCCGGAACCGGCCACAGGTTTGCCCTTAAGCGGGCAGCGTTGGTGTCGTCTGAAGAGACTCTTCCTCTCTTTCTACCGCAACCATCTTTCAACTTATCCATATAGAGCAAGAACGCTTCGAGCTGGGGCCCCATTATAGAAGATGCGGAGAGGACTTCGAAGAAGCTTGCGAATGCGCTCATTCGGAGACGTGTCACCGGGCGAGGAAGCTTCCCCGCCAAGGCTCGCTTACTTGTGATCGGGCTGCATCGTGTCTCGCATCTGCCCTTAGCCGCTTACAAAATGCTCTCCGCTACCAACCCGTCTTTGCGCAGGACGAGGTAGTCGGAGCCATGACGATCTGGGCTGGATCGGCAACATGGCCTACCGGAGTTGCCAAATGCGGATAAAGGACGTCGACGCCCTTGCTTGGGCTTCAGGTCGAATTGCGACTGCCAACTTTTGTCACTCGGAATCTACACTGCTTGCCGATCTGTTACACTGTGCATTCTAACTGTTCTAGTATCCAACGCTTTTGGCAAGATCAACGACTGTCTCTTCGAGGGAGATCCATTTGCCGCCGAGCGCCTTGGTGGCTAGTGTGTTATCGACCTTCCACTTGCTGACTGCCCCAACATCTGCATCTGGGTCATCGGGAAGCTTCGCGCTGGGGAACGCATTTCTCAAGGTGGTCATGACCTTCTGAATCCCGATAGGTCCGGCAGCGGCAAAGATGCGCTTTCCAGTGAGCTCGGCGTCCGTCAGGGCGAGAACGTGCAACTTGGCGCAATCCCGGACATCGACGTACCATTCTGCAGAGACGTGAGTGAAGATACGTAATGAGGATGCGGGTGGACATACGAGGACGGGCGTGATACAGCATCGGAACTCCCTTGAAGAGGTTGGTGATCATCGACGCTGTCAGCCTGGCTTCACCGAAGACGACCGGTCCCCATGTGCAAGCAGGCAGGACGGTGGCAAAGTCCCACTTCACCTGCAACGGAACACACGCTTATGAGCATGCTTTGGAAGGGCGCGCAAGGTAACGCACCTTGTTGTCCTTGACAAACTTCCAGGCGGCTTGTTCTCCGATGGTCTTGGCGGCAAGATACTGCGACCACCAGTCTTTCTGCTCCGCGATCTCCTGCTTGCTCATCGCCTTGTACGCTGCGACTGCCTCGTCGTTCCAGTCGTCCTGATCCAGTGGCTTAGCAGGCGCCGAATCCGTCGGTGGCATCGTGTGCACCGCTCCCATCGTTGACGTCAGGACGTACTTCTTGAGCGTGGACACCTTCGTGGCTACACGAAGAGGCAACAAGATGCTCTCCACAACCTGGTCGACATATTCAGTCCCGCCCTGGAAATCCGGCAGGGCAGGATTAATGATCACATCGGCTCCAGCGAAAGCCTCAGCAAACTGCGCTTCGCTGAGCAGGTCGTCCAGCTTGACGATCTCAAGCTTGGAGATGTCCAGCCCGGCCTTCACGTACGCCGCACGCAGCTCGTCGGCTCTTTTCGTATCGCGAACCGTGCCTCGGACACGGAAGCCAGCTTTAAGTGCTTCGATACCGATGTGGGCGGCGATGTAGCCAGTGATGCCGACGACGACCACGAGCGAGTTGGGGGCGAGAGTGGGCATGTTTAGTGTTGTTCAGGTTAAGAGGGGGCTTCTCGGGTTGCGATGCTTTTAGACGTTTGTCCTGTCCAGCTGCGCAGCTCATATTTATACGCAAAGCCAGAGGAAGGAATGCAGGCATTCATCTCGTCATGCGAACGCAGACAGTCCCAAAGACGAGTCCGGCAGCTGGCCCATGGAGCATGAGCCTCCCGCTCAGCCTGTTACCACTGGCATCCATATTGATCGACAACAACATGATTACATGCTGAGTAACCCTTTCAGAACGCTCGCCTGTTGATTAGCCATGGACGCGCGTCCGTCTTGAAACAGTATTGCCCTTTCCTACGCGTAGGTGAGAGCCCGCAGAAAGGCATGCAGAAGGCATTCATTCATTGGTTGTTCCTGCGCTCCAGAGGAAGTCTGGATCATGCGGCTGACCAATATCTTCTTTTACGCAAGCTCGCAGACCGCTAAAACTGGATTCCAACTGCCACTTATGACTTCCTACCAACCCGAAAAAGCGTTCCAACAACCATAGACCGGCACATGGCGCTTACAAAGCCTCGTGAGACTCCCTCCGGTGGCAGGTCATCCTCGTCCGGCGGAGAGTTGGACGCGCAGCACGCGTCGGACGGGAGCGTGTTCGCGGTCCGAGCGGAGAGAAACATGTCCGGCGGGGGTGTGGCGGGCTCCGGGAAGTCGTCCGACACCAAGCTGGTCTGTGCGCTCGGAATGCTGCTGTAGCTGTGGTTTGGACTTTCCGATTGTTATGTTCTGAGAAATACTTTAGTTACAGTAGCGAGCAGGGCTGTACTATCACTACCCTCGTCTGTTTCGCTACAAATGGAGCAGAGTTGTTCAGCTCAGGAATCACAACCCTGCACTCTTAGCAGTATCAACAACCGACTCCTCCAACCCGATCCACTCCGTACCCAGCACTTCGCCAGCCAAAGAATTATCAACGACCCACTTGCTCATCCCCCCAATCTCAGCGGGCGGGTCTTCCTTCGGCAGGTTAGCAGCTGGGAACTCCTTTCGGAGGATATCGATGACTGCCTGCGCGCCTGCTGGACCGGCAACGGCTAGGATGCGACGGGATGATAGCTTGGCGGAGGTGAGGGAGAGGACGTGAAGTTTGGCGACGTCGCGGATGTCGCCGTACCATGCTGCTCTGGATTGAGTTAAGGTTGTGGGAAGGAGGGGAAGAGACGTACGGACTATGCCGCGGTATAGACCGCTCGTGTCGCCCTCGAAGAGTCTGGTGATGATGCGTGCCGAGGAGGTGGGGCCGTTGTACAGCACCGGACCCCACATAACACCCGGAATAACGACCGACAGTTCCCACGGCACCTGCCAAACAAGGTCATTACCACCACCTCCTTCGCAATGCAACTGAGTGCACGAACCTGGTTCTCCTTCACGAACTTCCAAGCAGCCTGCTCACCCAACATCTTCCCCACCACATAAAGCGTGAAACTGTCCAGCTTCGCCACCTCCCCTTTCCCCTCCTTCAACTTCTCCTGCACCGCTCGCTACTTCGCGAGGGCTTCCTCATTCCAGTCCTCCTCGCCCAAAGGCTTCGCATTCGGCTCCTTGATAGGGAACATATTGTTCACCGCCCCAATAGACGAAGTCAACACGTATCGCTTGAGCGTCGGCACCCTGCTTGCAACCCTCAAAGGAACCAGCACACTCTCCTCAACCTTCTCCGCAAAATCCAGCCCTTCCGCCCTAGGCAGAGTAGGGTTAACAACCCCCTCCACCCCCTCAAAAGCAGCCTCAAACTGTTTCTCGCTGAACAGGTCGTCCAGCTTCACCAGCTCGAACGTGGAAGGCGAAAGGTCGACCCCGGATTTGGCGTAGGCCGAGCGGAGCTGGTCCGCTTTCTGGGCGTTGCGGAACGTGCCGCGCACGCGGAACCCGGATTTGAGCGCTTGGAGGCCGATGTGCGAGCCGAGGTAGCCTGTGATGCCGACTACTACGACTTTCGAGCCTGGGGCGAGGAGGGGCATGTTCGTGTGCACTGTGCGTAGCTCACTATGGGAAGAGAGGTGATGGTCTTCGATGGTGTAGGCCTCATCATGTACGCCTTAATATACGCAGTCGTACCTTCCTTCTAGCAGCTGCGGGGTTGTGCATCATAGCTCGACTCGCCGGCCTGGCTGGAGGATAGTGATGAGCGTCCATGACTGCCAAGAAAGAGTACCCCGCACAAGTCCATGTGCAACTCTAAATTACATAAGCCATGGAAACCTAATCACATAAGCCATGGAAACCTCAGACTCAGGGTTCGAGGGAAACCCTTTCCTACCCTTCCTTAGGGAAGGCTATGGCAATTCGCTCATTTATGGCAATCTAATTCGCGTAGGAACAGCAAGTGCGACGTAATTCATTCACGGACAACTGTATTCCTCCAACTTGGCAGGAAGCCCCGACCGGCCTATCACACTGGACTGCAGACGTGACTGACAGGCAGTATCGCATCTTCGACCTATCAAACCCGGTACGCTAGTACCCCAAGCTCCTAGCAGTATCAACAACCGACTCCCCCATCCCCACCCATCCCCCCAGCACGTTCGTAGCCAAGCTATTATCCACCGTCCACTTACTCATCCCTCCCTTCACGGGGTCCGGGTCCTCCGTCGGCAAGTTCGCATTGGGGAACTCTTTTCTCAAGATGTCCATGACTGCCTGGGCACCTGCGGGACCTGCGACGCCTAGGATCCTGTGACCCGCTAGGTGCGGGAGGGTGAGGGCGAGGAGATGGAGGCGGGCGAGGTCGCGGACGTCGTCGTACCAGGCTTCGACCCACTTTAGCAAGGATAGGGCGGTTGTTACGGAGAAGGAGCTTACGGATGTGGCCGCTGTACAGGAGGGTCGGGTCGCCTTTGAAGAGATTGGCGATCATGCGCGTCGACGTACCGGGACTCTCAAATAAGACAGGACCCCAGGTGAGGCCAGGGACGACGACCGAGAATTCCCAGGGAACCTGCACCGGCATTTATCAGCCTGTGTATCGAGGTAGGGGGTAGGGGAGCAGCGTACCTTGTTCTCCCTCACGAACTCCCAAGCCGCCTTCTCGCCCAACGTCTTCCCCGCCACATACTTCAAGAACCCATTCTTCCCCTCCCCCCGCTCCTCCTCCGAAAGGCCCCTATACTGCTCAACAGCCTCCTCATTCCAGTCCTCTTCCGTCAACGGCTTCGCGGGCGGCTCGGAGATGGGGAACATACTGTTCACCGTGCCCATCGTCGATGTCAACACGTACCGCTTCAGAGTCCGAGTGCGGGCTGCAACACGGAGAGGGACAAGGATACTCTCCACGAGCTTATCGACATACTCCGCCCCTGCGCCCTGCACGCTCGGCAGAGTCGGGTTCACCACTCCGTCCGCACCGTGAAAGGCGCGCTCGAACTGGGCTTCATCCCACAGATCGTCGACAGTAACAAGCTCTAGCTTCTCGCAGTCGACACCGGCCTTTTCGTATGCTGCGCGTAGCAGGGAGGCCTTGAGAGGATCGCGGATCGTGCCACGGACGCGGAAGCCAAGGTTGAGCGCTTGGAGTCCGATGTGCGAGGCGATGTACCCTGTTAGGCCGACGATGACGATGAGGGAGTTTGAGTTGGGCGTGAGGGTGGGCATTGGGGGGGTCTTGTTGCTTGTTTAGGCTTGGGGCTAGTGTGGGGGTTGGACTGGCTCAGAGGAGATCTGGTTGCTGAGCTCGAGGAGGGCGAATTGGGAGGCTTTATATATGCGCCAAGAGATGCGTGGGTAGAACGCTCCGGCGTCGTCGATGCCGGCATACTGCTCCATAGCCAGATACCGTCCTACGGCAGTAGGCGTGCATTGTGTTGTAGGACAGAGCACTGCTGAACAGAGTAAGAGTTGGAAGTCAACCCTGCGGCTCGTTGCGCATCAGGGCAAGTGAATCGCGAAGGGGTGGTGGAAACCCTAGTTTGGCGGGGTCGGGAAAGGTTAGGGAAAGTGAATGTTTGTGGAAATGTAACGCTGATAGGAACCGCTCTGGCTAGGAGTCGTTACGTGATCACTCGACGGGCTGGATTATCCTCGGACAACGTCGCTGCGCGCTCTCCAAGCAGTCTAGTGATCCAATGAAATCGATATGCCAGTGGTGGTATGGTTCAAGGTAGGAACCATCTAGGTCATTTCAGGCTTGACGGAGCGGTGATCATTCAGTTTCCATTGCTGGACGGGTGCATTTCGAAGTCGCACAGCACAGCCCCTTGGCTGCTACACGCAGTCCCCAAACTGACGCTTCTCCTCGTCCCTACCATCCACAACCGCTCCTCATACCCCTCCCTCCCCATCCACTCCTAGAAGTCTAACCCACGATGGACATCGACAGCGAGCTCGACCGCGCAGCCTCCGCCTTCCCCGACATAACAGATGACTTCGACCCCACAAAGCTCACCTCACCCTCCATCGGCGGCGGAGGAGGGGTTGGGGGAGTGGCTCCTCCGGTGGACGACTTTGGCTGGGGGTTCGAGAGTGCCCCCTCGGCCCCTCCGACCGCGGTCAAGGTGACGGGCGACGCGGACGACGAGATCGAGAAGTTTGAAAGCCAGTTTCCGGACTTGGATGATGCGCCTGCCGTACGTCCGTTTTTGCTCATCCTTAGGTGATGTGGGGATGTTGAGAACGGTGTATATGCGCAGTTCACACCCGCTGCTCCGCCCGCGCAGCCTACCCTGAGGCCGTCGTTCATCGCTACTCCCGCTCCGTCCGCGCCTGCTATGTCCCCCGCTCCGCCCATCTACGCGCAGGACGACGACGACGAAGAGCCCGAGGTTATCAAGTGCGTCTTTCGTCTTCCCTTCTCATGAGCGTGTGAGGTCCGTAGCTGACTATGGTGGGCAGGCAATGGCGCGAGAAGCAAGCTGAGCAGATTAAGGAGCGCGAGGAGAAGGCTGCGCATAGGAAGGCAGATACTATCAAGAAGGCTGAGGAGGCTATTGATCAGTTCTATGAGGATTATAACAAGCAGAAGGAGCGGAACATCCGGGAGAATAAGTGCGTCCCTCTTCTTTCCCCTTCTCCCCTTTCTTTCCTCCTTCCTTCCTCGTCTCCTGTCCCCTTCCTCGTCCCTTCCGCAAAGCATGAAGCTGGGGCTGATACCGCCTTGCAGGGAAAACGAAGCCCGCTACCTGGACGAACTCACCGCCTCCCTCTCCGAAGGCACGACCTGGTCCCGAATCTGCGCGCTGATCGACCTCGAAAACTCGCAGAGCAAGACCCTCGCCCGCGCGGGCCCAGGAACGACAGACCTGACGAGGTTCAGGGAGGTGCTTTTGCGCTTGAGGAGGGAGGGGGATCGGGCGCCTGGTGCGGCTGGGTATTAGGCGCTGTCTCCCGTCGTACGGTGGTGTGTATGTGCCGCTGGGGGGTGCGAGCTATGAGCTGTATATATTCTACATTCCCAAAATACGACCATCAGGTTGTCTTCTATACGCTCCTTCCATGGCCCCCTCGAGCTCAGGCCGGAAGGAAAGGAAGCTGACTATGCCAGTGCGGGCAAAAGCATGCTACTATCCATCACCCACCCCCTCCGATCCATATTATACACCACCATCTGGGTCGCAAACTCCGGCGAAGTCGTAGCGCACAAATCCCTGACCATAATCGCGTCATATCCCTTCTGCGAAGCGTCCAGCATCGTGCCCCACACACACTGGTCCGTGTTCACCCCGCCGAAGAAGAGGGTGGTGATCCCTTCGTCGCGGAGCCACTGTTCGAGGGGGGTCATCCCGCCCGACAAGCCGGAGGGGGTATCTAGCACCATCACCATTCCTGATCAGCCTTCGACCACTCGCAAGAGGAGGAGAGGGAGGAAGACTGACTCTTATCGAAGTGAAAATCCGTCCCCCCTTTCTTGCCCACCAAGAACGACTCATAAAGTGGCCCATAAGGCAACGAATTCCACTCTCCCCTACCCAACTTCCTCCCCGCCTCTACCTTCCCCTTCCTCCCCTTCCCCTCCGCATCCGGATCATCGAAAGACCCCATATCACTCAGAAAGCTCGTCCCCTCCGCCTTCTTATTCCCGCTAAAATTGTATAGGAAGGAAGGGGACAACGTGTAGTTCATGTCGTAGGCTGTTATGCCCCAGTTTACCCATGCTATCCGCATGCCTCGCTGCCGGAAGGCGCTGATGGTGCGCAGGGTGGGGGGGACGGCGAGCCGGCCTAGGGTGGAACGGGGGGCGAGGGAGGGGTGGAGGAAGAAGTCTGCCCATCGCTAGTCAACAGATCTCTCCCTTCTACTTTCTATGGAAGGGAGACGCACTCTGCATATCGATTATCACCAACGCACTCCTTTCAGGTGCAATGACGATCTTCGAATCCCCTTTGCTGGATGTGGGGAGGGTGATCGCCCCTTGAGAGCCACCACGAGTAAGGTCGAACGTGTTTGTAGGAGTGTCGTAGATCCAGTAGTTGTAGTGGTTCCCGAAGCGGACTTTGGCTGTGTACCCCGTGAGTGAGTTCGGTTGTTGTGCGATGCGAGGTGCTGAGGAGGGGAGCTGGGTAGGACGGGGGAAGAGGGATGGGGAGTGGGGGACGTACGGGAGGGGTCATGTTTCCCGTTTGGCTGGAGGGGGGCTTGTTGTTCCTCTATCCCCGCTATTAGCTTCGCACTGAGAGGTTGAGAGGAGGAGAAGGCGTACGAGATGATCCACCCCAATCAGCTGGCACCGCAGAAGCTGGCGCCGTAGTACTCTGAGCCATCACAGGCACTCCAAGCAAGCCAAGCAAGAGACGACAGATCACGAAGAACAGCGGGCCAGAGAAGAGCAGCCAGGAGAGCAGAGAGGGGTGGGCATGCTGCTTAGCCCGGTTTGGAGGCATTTATGGCGGACCGGAGAGCTGGGAGGGGATCGGCTCGCTGCTGGGAGGGCATTGTGGTTGTGAGTAGGGGGCGGCGGCTTATCGTTCCGATTGAGGCCTTGTTCAGGGATTCGGCAGGGTAGGTTCGAGGGTCGGTCGGTCGACATCCCAATATATTCTCCTCTCTCTTCCACACAAGCGCTGGCATTCCCAACCCATCTCCATTCATTCCCCGAAATAACGTACAGAGCCCACCCAGCCGGAAGTGTACGGTACGCTATGCAGTCCGCTACCGCCTAACCCCAGCCATCCCCTCGACCCACCTAACAACCCGCCTAACACACTCCATCCCCCGATCCGTCTCTGCCAGCCTCAAGTCCGGCCTATACCTCCTGTCCGCGGCTTCGAGCGGAAGAGTGCGATAACAGAGCGTACAGCTGCTGGACTGGAATGGCGAGGCGATGAGCGTTATGGGCGTGTTGGGCGGTGGGGGGCGTTGGACGCTTAGCTCTGTTTGTATGATGGGTTAGTGGGTGCTTATTGCTGCGCTGGGAAGAGCAGGAAGGTGGGAGAGAGGCAGGGAGAGAGGAAGACGGAGGGGAGGGGAGGGACGTACGAGAGAGCAAAACGACATCACCCCTCCTCAACCCCCCCTCTCGCTCAGCCCAATCCGCACATTCCCTCCAACACGTAACCCTCCAGACATTTCCCGCCCCTCCTGCCCCTCCCGCTCCTCCTTCAGGCTGAGGAGCAAGCAAGGAAACACTAGGCCCACCAACGACAAGCTTCAACAATCCCACTTCCCTGCCCGCTTCCCTCCCCTGCTTAAGGGTCACCCGTTCAGGCCCTATGACCTCCAACACGCCAACAAGCACGGTAACCTTCGGAGGAGCATGGCGAGCGCTCGCCAAAGTGGGGAGGACAGACAGTGGCGTAAGCTGATGCGGGTTTATGTGGTACGTCGGCAAGCGAGCGATGGACGTGTTGAGCGAGAGTTCTGAGGGAGTGAGGGCGAGTGAACTGCCGTTTGTCGAGAGGTAGGAATGGGATTCGGTCAGGAAGGAGCGTTGTACGCTGTTACGGCCTTGCAGAACGGCCGGGACTTGGAGGGAGGTTGAGGCGCCGGGTTTGGGGGTAGGCAGCCAGGCTGAGATGAGCCGGGGGGGTTCGCTCGTTTCCCTACCTAGAACCAATATCAGCCTCTCTCCCCCCTTAAGCTGAGGATAGCGAAGTGACTCACTTAGATCATTACTATCATCCCCCCTCGAATCCAGAACGATCTCGACGCTCCCCTCGCTCTCCCCCTCCGCACCCATCCCTCCTGCCTCATACAACCCCGACCCCTCGGCGCCCTCCTCGCTCTCATCGGCAAATATCGCGCCTCTGTAGAGGTCCGTGATCTCCTCTAAACGGCGATGGGCGGAGAGGTACGATTCCGCCGGCAGGAGGTCTTCATCATTATCATTATCATCGTCAGCGTGCTGGCTGAGAGGGAGGCGGTGCCATGTTGGAGTCCCGGCTTGGCCATGGGGTGTAGCGAGGGAGGAGAGGACCGCGGATCGAGAGGGGGCACCGAGGACTACTACCGTACGAGAGGGCATGCCATCGCACTTTTGTTACAGGACAGCAGATCAGAGAGAAAGCAAGGTGTACAGGTGCTCCCGGAGCGGTACAGTATGTGTGAAAGGAGGATAGTAGGGGACGGGGAGGAGTCACGCGTCTTGATATTCGACGCGTCCCCTACTGCGCCATGATTCTAACAAGTTCGGATAGATTCGTCGACATTCGTGGCGGGTGGCCACCAATCATTGCCTTCCTCTAGAATTACCTTCTGACCAAATCTGACGCTCTACGCGCACGCAGGGCTATAACTTTTATGTGCACTATTACCCACCGTTGGGCTTGGCTTTGACCAGCTGTCCTAGATTGTATACTGTATACCGGCCCGCCACAAGCGCGTTAGCTCGTGCGGCCTGAACAGGTGTTTAATCGTTATGAACCGGTGCATGTACGAGCCGAAAGGATGCGCCAAGATGGTCTCCAGTGATCGGCACCTACCCTCAACTGGCTCGTCCTGTCTTTGCTCTGCAGAAGTCCACAGAATGTGGCCAGGCACGCAGACAACAAGTGGATTGATATGATGAGCGAAGTTTGGCTGACAGCGGCAGAACGGAGGCTAGCTATAAGCAGCAATCTGCCGAGCACCCAACGGCGCGCCAGGGCCATACGCAGCTTGTCAACCGAGAAAGGTTACGCTCGACGCGGTGCGACCTGGGGATCGGACGCTGAACCGCTCGAGGTGGACCGGGGAGGAGGACATGCCCCTATTGGCGTGAGCTGTGGCACCCGAAAAACTCAGGGAAAGCAGAAAGTTCGCTGTGACGGCTTGAAGTCGGCCCTTGCGACGGAATACCTTTTGGGAATCACATACCGAGTGGCACACGACCCATCCCTCCCTTAACCACCAGCTCGGGGCCGTCCTGCAGGGCAAACAAACAGGGTCTATTCAATCACATACCTTACCCACCTCGCCCACTCCACTACTTGGTTGGAATGAAAGAGCGAGGGCAACCGAAGCTTACGGCCTATTAATCGCGCTCCCCCAAGCGCAAAGTAGCCCATCAGACGGGTCGCGCGTCTCGGCCCCGCGAGAAGCGCGGAATCAGATGACCTGTGTGATACGGGTGATATCCACGAGTCCGGGGGGCGTGACGCGCTGTACATTACACGTGACGCGTACCCCTCACGCGCGCGTCCGCGTCCCGTTAACGTTGACCCGTTTGGGTCAGCCTCCTTCCGTTCCCGTTCCCGTTCCCGTTCCGTTTCGCGAGCTGGTCCTGGTCGATACACGCACCATCCAAGCGGGTGTGGGTCTCACTCGAGTTACTTACTGTTCACATACCAGCGACGGGTTGGGTGGTACGGCCGGTCTTGCTACTTGCTACGTGCTGCTTTGTGCTTGTGCTTTGGAGGGGCTGGAAGAGTGGGCTGGTCTGGGACTGCTACCGTGCACCGAGCAGCATACGAGCAGCGTGGACGGTGCTCTTCACTCTCGCACTCGCTCTTCACACCTCTCCTCTCCTCACCACACTCTTCTTCCTCCTCCATTCACGTCGCGTTCATCCATCTCCCTCTCTTATCCATCCATTCATCTCTTCATCTCTTTCATTACATATCCACTTCTTTTCATCTCACTTCAACCTCAATCAACCGGATACCAAATGGCCGACTTCACACGAGGTGACCCCTCCCCACTTCCCCGCAATACGCTGTTGACGCTAATATTCTTCCAACGAAAACAGTAAAGATCCTCTACACGCTCAACTCGTCCTCCCAGCTCCTCCTCGCACGCACCCGGCTCCCCCTCTCGCTCACAACAGCCTTGACAACACCCCTCCACGCCTCCTCGAGCTCAAGCTCGCCCTCCGCCCGGCCGCAGTTCGCAGCTCTGCCACTATCGAGCGTACTAACCACCATCCTGCGTCATTCGCCAGAGTTATGTGCCGACCCATCGCGCGACTGGTCGGTGTATGCGCTTGACCCGCGCGAGCCGCGTAGACCGCTTGGCGGGTCGTCGGGCGGTGGAGGTGGGGGTGGTGTTGGGGGAGGGATGGGAGTGATGGAGGGTAGGGGGCTGTTGAGCTGGGTCGTAGCGGGCGAAGAGGAGGTTGTAGGACGTGTGGGGGAGGGCGGAGAAGTAGAGGTGGGGCTGAGGTTGCAGGAGGTCCGTTCCCTCCTCTTTTACACACCATATCTCCCCCATTGTTTTCATGGAGTCCTCGGATGGCGATTGGATGTGTATGGTCTGGTGCTGACGCGACGAGTAGACGAAAGCGATCTCCCAACAAGCGCACCATGCCGCCCTAGCCGTCCTCACCCGTTCCCCAGCCCCCGGAACACCGAACCCCGCCTCAGCCTACACCAGTGCCCACCAAGCACCGACACAACAGACGGCGCTCCGTCCCCCTCCCACACGGGGAGGACAGCAGAGCTCACCTCTGACGGCGGCTGGGATGGCTTATCCTAGTCCGTTGACTAGCTCGGTTCCTACGCCTGAGTTGGCGGCTGCTCCGCTTGCTGTTGCTGCTCCTCAGCAGCAGCAGCAGGGACAGCAGAGACCGACGGCGGGGAGGAGACGGTCTTCGGGCAGGCAACCGCTGGCGCCGCTGAGGACTAGGGTGGCCGAACAGGAGAGGCCTATCAAGCAATCTGGCTCGTCGCCGGTGGGGCCAAACCACCCCTCTTCTTCCATCTCCTCCACCATCGCGTCGACCAAAACCACCACGACGACCGCTATCGGAGCGACAAGATCAGTGCCGGCACTTCATCTCCCCAAGCCACCTACAAAAGCGCAAGAACAAGAAAAGAGGGAGAGGAAGATCAAAGCTGAGCCTTCGCCCGAGCCTTCTCCCGCACCGAGTCCTATGCCTGATCCAGCGGGGGTCGCTGCTCAGCCCGTTATGGGGCTGGGGTTGGCTTTGCCGAAGCCTTCATTACCTTCCGCCTCTACCACCACACCATCCACGTCCTCCGCTCCTCCAACCTCAACATCGACCCAAGCCGGTGCAGCTAGCACGGTTGGAAACTCGACTGGGACTGGAACTGCGAGCGGGACGCCCCTCCCCCCCGGCCCTATCCCCCCCGAAGCGTTAAAAGGGATCGCAGACCTCCTAAGGAGTAATAACGGCCAAGGCCTGCTCAGCGCCCTCGCCGGCTTTCTGGGGGTGGTCTCGCCCACTTCTTCTGCCACTCCCGGTGGGATGAACAACAGCCAGGGAAAGACCGACACGGCTGGGAATGGAAGTGCGAAGCTGCTGTCAAGTGGGGCTGGAGCGTCGACGGTGGGGGGGAAGAGGAAACGGGATGATGCCGGTGCTGGGAATGGGAAGGAGGGCAAAGATGGCAAGGAGAACGGGGCATCTAGAGGGGAGAGGGAGAAAGTGGATAAGGAGAAAGTGGATAAGGGGGATAAGGAGAATCGGAGGCCTGCGCAGCCTAATTTGGTGATGTGTACGTCCCGTCCCCTCCCTCTCTCTCTCCGTTTGGCCTTCCTCCCTCTGGCCTCCCATTTCCTCTCACTCCATGCCTCTCTGGCCAACTCCGCTCTTCCTTCCTTCTCATCCTTCCGCTGCTCTCCTCTTCCCGCTCTTCGCCTCCGTCTGTGTCAGGGAAGGGAAAATGCTGATGGTTGTATGTGAACAGCGAAAGACGGCCCGTGCTCAAACTGCGGACGGGTCGTTACGACTGTTTGGAGGCGCCCGAAGACTCTGGGTGAGGAGGGGGAGAGTACGGGACAGGGGCAGTTGTTGTGTAATCGTGAGTGCCATCCCTGCTTCTACATTCCAGCCAGCCAGGCCGCTTGCAAGGCTGGCCGGCTGGTTGAAAAGTGGCAATTGGACAAGGCTGATGATGGTATAGCATGCGGCATCTACCAGAAGAACTACGCCATCCCCCGCCCACCATGGATGTGGGGCGACCCCGAAGGCCTTCCCAAAGGTCGTAAGCGGAAGCATGCCCCCTCAACCACATCCTCCGCCCCCCTCAGTAGCATCACCGCCGGCTCCGGCATCCCCGCCCCCTCGATCGCCACCAGAGCTGGCTCAGCATCAGCTTCAGCAGGCGACACCTCCCTCCCCCCCTCCTCCGACCCAGCAGGCCCGATAATCCACATCCAGGGCGAAGGCCGCAAGCGGCGCAAGCGTACCACTCTCGACCCCGAAGCAGCTCGTGTAGAGCGAGAGGGCTATTTCGGCCGTGCGGTCCGGGCGGTGCAGGAAGAAGAAGAGAGGAGGAGGGCGAGGGAGTTGGCTGAGGAGGTTAAGCGGGCGCTGGCTGCTACTTCCTCTGCTGGCTCTTCTGGCTCTTCTGCCTCTTCTGGCTCTGGCTCTTCTGGCTCTGGCTCTTCTGGCTCTGGCTGGGACCGGGCTGCGAGCCTGGGCACGGGGACAGAGAATGCAGCGCGGGGAATGACGCCCATGCCGGGCAGCGAAATGGAAGTCGACGCTCTCTGCTCCGGCCGAGCCGAAGTCCTACGCGACCTTGAGCGGGCCATGCGTGTCGGCCGGTCTTCCACCCCCGTCTCTGGGTCTGGTCCTACCTTTGCTCGGACGAGCGCGCAGGGAGACGATAGGAGCTCGCAGGAGAGGGAGAGGGAGCGGGTCGTTATTGAGTTGGATGAGGATGGGGAGATTGTTGATGCTTCGCCTGGTGCTTCTTCTGGGGCTGGGACTGGGAGTCCGGCTGGTGCTAACGGGAGGGAGGGGGAGATCGTGTCGAGCCAGGAGAGCACGGCCGACTCCAGCGCTAGGGGCAACAGCGCCACTGAGGCAGAAACAAGACCAGCCGAACACGAGCAAGAGCAGGAGCAGCAAGAAGAACAAGCCGCCTCCCCGCAAACGCCCTACATCGGCGCCCTCGACGGCGGCTCACTCTTCACCCCCGCCTCCGCCCTCCGAGACGCCGACCTAGCCGCAGCCGCATCCGCCAGCTCCTCCCTCTCAGACGCCCCGACCTCCCCCACACCGAACCCGAGCCAACAGCGTCCCACCACCATCCCTACCCTCGTTCTGCCGCCTCAGATGCGTCAGCATGTGCGGCATAGTGAGAGCCCGGTGGTCGAGCCGTCCTCTCCGCCCGGCGTTGGGCAGAGGTTCGATTTCTCTGGGTTGCCGCCGAGCTCGCCGGTGTTGTTGTTGGATGCGGGGGACGAGGAGATGGAGGAGATGGAGCTTACTCCCAGTGGCGCTTCCGGGTCAGGGGAAGACCAGGAAGGCGAAGACGACGCCCAGGCGCGAGGCGGGGACGAAGACGCTGTGATGTCTCATGCGCAAGAGCAGGGGCAAGAGCAGGACGACGACCTGGCCCGGTTCCTCCAAGGCGAGATGAGCAGCGAAGACATCGAGCGGCTCTTTACGGTGCAGGAACATCGGTCTTCCCCTGGCAAACACTCCTCCTTCTCGGACCTGCATTCCCACCAAGGGCAGGAAACGGATTACGCCAGCTTGGGATTCAACTTCCCCCTGGATTTCGGGATGTTTGGGCCTTCTGGTGGCGGGGCTGGGAGTGCGGCTCTTTCGCCCGCACCTACTGGCTCTGACTTGCCAACGCCTGGGCAGATGCTCTTCGGCACAAGTGACTACAGCTCTGACGCCACGCTCGCCTCTTCGCACGCTCCCGCTCACGTCACTGACAGAGGGTCAGCGATGGACGTCGACTGTGCCACCGCCGGCGTAGGAGCAGGGGAATACGACTTCTCCAGGGAACTGGGAGAGTATATGAAGGGGTTTGATGTTGCTGCTTCGGGGGACATGCAGGGGATGCAGATTGGCGCTGAGGAGTTGGAGGAGATATTTAGGACGTTAGATGGGGATATGGGTGTGTTGGTTTGACGCGCTTCCTCCCCCTCCTCCGCTCTCTCTCCCTCTCTCCACTTGCTTCAAGAGGAGAAAGCGAGCGCTGCGAATGCTTGACGACGCGAAACCGATTTCTGTTTCTTTTCCTTTTCCTCACTTTTTCTTCTGCTGCATTCATAACGCGTTACCCGGGCTCTCGAAAGCCTTCAACCCATTTCACCTGGCCGATGCATTTCCTCCTCTACCAACTTCAAATCTTCATTTACACATCTTAGCGACTAGCGATAACCTTAGCATGTATCAACGTTTACCACGGAGTTCAACAAATTGCGAATGACCATTTTTCTCAACCTTCAACCTTAACTTGCGTCTCACGTTATGGCGTGAAATATCGGACAAAATGCGGTCCCTGAATCCGCGAATTGGCTGATGTGCCGCTTTCCCTGCACTCTGCAGGGCTTTTCCACCCTAACAAGTCCCTTTTCTGGGTTTGCAGCCATTTCACACGGAATCCCTGCAAATTGCACAGGTTTCCCACTCATTCTCCCCGGTTCCACCATATTTGCACTGATTTTATTGGCTTTCGAAAAAGCATTTTCGCGTTCTGCATGCGTTTGGCACTGCTCCAAAACATGTTTTTGGAGGGTATCATGGAGTTTTACTGTAAAACGAGGGCTTGCGAACGACTGCAAAATGAGTGCAGAGCAGCTGCGCGTGCAGAAAGCATGCATTCGGGCTGCATTCGCAGTGCAGAACAGATGGTTTAGGTGGTAAATCGGGGCAAAACATTTGAATTGTATTTTGTCCTATATATCACCTCATACTCACGTGCAAGGAAGATCATATCATCCGAGCTTCTATCATCTGAGGATAAGGGACGCGTCTTCGCCGTACGGAATCCGACCTTGGCACCACTTGGCGCTATCGCTGCCCTCCATAGTGGGAAGGGATGGGGCCAGCTAAGATGAGGAGCTTGTGGGATACCTCCTTGTCGACTATTGGTCTCTGCTCGCTGCCTACCATCTCCTTGTACGAACATACCCGGACTTGACGAACGAACGAACGATGGTCTCCGACTGGCGCTCCATCGCAGCAGCCAAAAAGGCCGCCCAAACCGCCTCCATCCCCAAAGAATGGCTCATCCCTCCCGTCCCCTCTTCCCGTCTGAACGTCTTCTCCGTCCCACACGAATCCGGTCTCCTCACACCCAAAGAACTCGAGATCACCGACCTTAAGAACGTCGACCTCCTCCTGTCCAAGCTCGCCTCGGGGGAATGGACGTGCGTGGAAGTGACGACTGCTTTCCTCAAGCGGGCGATTATTGCCCATCAGGTCGTTAATTGCTTGACGGAGATATATGTCGATAAGGCTCTTGCATGGGCCAAGTCCTTGGATGAGAGGTTTAGGGAGACGGGAGGGCCGGTGGGGCCGTTGCATGGGCTGCCGATTAGCATCAAGGACCAGTTTTGTATTAAGGGGTTGGATTGCTGTATGGGTGCGCTTGCCTTTCTTTGAGTATATGCTGGGTCATGGGCTGATTAGAGGTGTTAGGATACGTGTCGTGGGTCAATAAGCCGTCGGAGAAGAACGCGGTGCTGGTGGATGTGCTCCTGAGCGCTGGTGCAGTCCCGTTCGTGCGCACGAACGTCCCTCAGGTGGGCGGCCTCCACCCTATATTACTGTTAAGCCAGAGCTGACAGAGTATGCTAGACGCTCATGTGGCCCGAGTCGTACAATGTCGTCTTTGGCCGCACTCTAAATCCCGCGAATCGCTCCTTGACATGCGGAGGCTCGAGCGGTGGAGAAGGCGCATTGGTCGCGATGGGTGGCAGCCCTCTGGGTGTCGGCACGGTGCGTCCCTCTCCACTTCTTCCATTCATGCAGCAGCTTATACGCCAAACAGGATATCGGCGGCAGCGTCCGTATCCCCTCCGGTCTCAACGGCCTCTTCGGCCTCCGCCCGTCCTACAACCGCCTCCCCTACGAAGGCGCCGTGAACAGCGGCTACGGGCAAGAGTCCATCCCCTCCGTCCTGGGCCCCATCACATCCTCCATCTCTGGCCTGCGCGCCTTCACAAAGGGCGTCCTCTCCCAAGAGCCCTGGCTGTACGACCCTTACTGTATCCGTAAGCCCTGGGACGAGGAGAGTTACAAGCTGAAAGAACATGGGGAGGGGAAGAAGATGTGTTTCGGGTTTATGTGGGATGATGGGATCGTCAAGCCTCTCCCGCCTGTTCGGCGCGCGCTGGAGATCGCCAAGGCTGCGCTGGAGGCGGCGGGACATGAAGGTATGTCGCCCCCTCTCTCTGTCTCTCTCTCTCTGGGCAGCTTGTTAGGCTTGGAGTTGGCTGATGTAGTGCGCAGTCATTGAGTGGAAAGGGGTGCATCATGAAGAGCTGAGGGACACGATAATCGCCATATTCAACGCTGACGGCGGGGACAACTGTAAAGACGTCTGCGCCATCTCCGGCGAGCCTCTCCTCGAAACCATGGTCCCAGACGCACCGCTCAACGAGCAAACGGACAAAGACCTCCCCATTGGCTCCAAGCCCCCCGAGGGCGAAAAGGAGCCAGAAGGGATCTTCGGGTCGTATAAGCGGTTGAGCGCGTATGAGCTCTGGCAGCTGCAGTGGAAGAAACGGGCGTTGTTGAAAGATTATCTGGATCTGTGGGTCTCCACGAAGGGGAAGACGACGGGGCGGAAGATGGATGCGGTTATTATGCCTATGGCGCCTCACCCGGCTCCTCCGCACGGGAAGTATACGTACGTCCCCTGTTTCTCAGTGAAATATGATATGGATATGATACTGAGGGATGAGTAGGTATGTGGGGTATACGATGCTCTGGAACATCCTGGACCACGCGGCTGCCATTTTCCCCGTCACGAAGGTTGACCCCGAACTAGACAAGCCGGTAGAGAAACACGACTTCAGGTGTAAAGATGACCAGCTAGTGTACGAGATGTGTACGTCTCCATCTCTCCTTTCCCACTTGCCTTGCTCTAGGAGATGCGAGAGAGGGGATGGTGTGCTGATGATGGGACAGATACGTCGCCGGAGGTGTTCAAGGATGCGCCGGTTGCTTTGCAGCTTGTGGGGATGAAACTCGAGGAGGAGGCGGTTATTGGCATGACGGAGATCGTGTCGAAGATTGTAGCGGATTATACGAAGTCGAACTGAAGGTGTAACCGAAGAATACGGATTATACGAAGTAACAGCAATTTGTCCGAGTCGTTACCCCAAGTGTGCGCCGGCGCGTTCCACTCATGTATTCGGGCTTTTTACCAATAAGGAAACTACATACCGAAACTGCAGCCTATCGTTGGCCTGTGGAGGATATGTAGCACTCCGGCGAATAAGCGCTCGTCAGGCCCCAACCGTGGGAACGCCGGAGGGAACACAAGCCGTGCGACTGAATTGTTGATCTTTCTTATCTATACCCGTCGAGGACCTACCTAGTGTCCTGCCGGCCGCCTACCGCTCCGCTGTCAAACCGTCGATGACAGTCCGCATATCAGCGGGATTTGAGGGTTGTGACAATAATAATGTCAACCATCAGGCGGAGAATGAGCGACTCAGGCAGGAACTCGGGATCTAGATGAATTAACCTTGTTCTCACCGGCGTGCTTTTGTCTCACATTATTCTCGGCGTGTCTTGGTTGTTTCTCCTGGCAAAGGCGAACTAAATTGGGCATCTCAGCCTGAGAGCGCTGGTGACTTGGCCGAGGATGCGTTGAAGCCGGAAACTGATAACGCTTCGTTGAGAGAGTTCGAGGGTGGCAAATGAGAGTCGCCGAGCGCTGGTCTAGTCACCAGCGTCAACTCTGGGCCGAGAGGTGAGCGGTCTTCCGGTACACAACCAAGTCACGTTTCCGCTGGAAATCCCGGTTGTTGAAGGCGCATGCCAAGCAGGTGGTCAGTGCGCCTGTTGGCGCGGCTCTTTTCATACGGAATCAAATAGAAGCATCACCGTTTCCCGCCTGCGATAACGGACGGCAACTCTCGCGCTCTCTTCTCCCTATCTATCTTCAGTCAAGTTAAGAATCTCTGTCCTCCACTCCATGGTTCGTACTACGCTGTGCGGTCCGCTCGTTGCCCGGGAAAGGCTTGGTGTGTACCCGCCGGGTTGAAGACCTGTTTTGGGTGGAACTGCAGCGAGCTCTTGGCTTCTTTTGACACTTGGCAACTTCCTCGGCTCTGCAAAACTCTACGCCTCCATTTTCTGGTTTTCGGCCTATAAAAGGAGGAGGAAAGGAGGAGAACTGATCTCTTCAGGCTTCTCAGCTCCGAAAGCCCATTCAGAACCTCCTCAACTCCGTCGAGATGTTCTTCAAGCGTCTTTCTCTCGCTCTCGCAGCTTGCGCTAGCATTGCCGGTGCTGTCAAGTTCGGCAACTACTACAACTACTGGTTGTATGACAGTGGCTCGAACACCTTCGATCTGACTCGTTATGGATCTCCGGATGCCATCACGCTTCCGACGCTGTCGCACTCCAACTCGAGCATCACTATTGCTCCGGAAAGGTCTGCCTTGGTCATTGTTGACATGCAAAGTACGTCAGGATCCTCGAGCTCCGGAAATCTCGTATCTCACCTCGTGATCTAGACTACTTCCTGCATCCCGATCTCAGCCCGCGTGCCACCCTTGGTCGCGCTGCCGTCGAGCCCACCCTCAAGATGATCGATGCTTTCCGCGCCAAGGGCATGAAGATCGCATGGGTCCAGTGGGGCATTGACGAGTATGACCTCACCCACCTGCTGTCTCCTTCCTTCCTATACGGCTTCTCCTCGAACAAGACCAGGGATGATACCACCTTCTGCACGGAGATGGGTACTATCGCCAATGGCACCATCGATGCTGGCAAGAAGCTGTGCCGTGGCGCTTGGAACGCGCAACAATATGGCCCACTCTACGACAGCTACCAGAAGGGACTTGAGATGGGTACCGACTTCTACTTCAACAAGAGTGCGTCGTCCCCACTAGGCCCATTTTTTGCTTCTGACTGATTCATTCCGCAGACACACTCTCGGGCCTTTGGGGTGTCATGACTCCCTTCGAGCTCTGGCTGCACGATACTGGCATCACAACCCTTTTCTTCGGCGGAGTCAACACCGATCAGTGCGTGTTCGGTACGATGATCGATGCGGTCTACAAGGGTTACGACACGATCATGGTCCAGGACATCTGCGCCACCACGTCGCCGATCTATGCCACCCAGATGGTGGTGTACAACATCGGCAGCGACGGGTGGACTACGAACACCAGCATGATTCTGCCTCACCTCGCTTGAGGGATTCCAGAGGTGTACCCGTAGATATGAACTGTGATTGCCGGTAATGAAAAGCTCATCATTAATCGGGTAAAGTGTCCAGGCACGCGCACGGTGCAAGCCTTTTCCGAACCACCGGATATGTGATCGTTGGTTCTTCGCGATCGAACAAAATCTCCGTCATTGCACTCTGCATCTCCTGCGCCAACTTCCGCTGTAAATCCCGTTGCAGCAAGATATCGCCTGGGAATCAGGTCGAGTGGCTATGACGAGATGAAGGACAGGATGACAGCCGGAATGCGGGGTCAAATAGAAGCATTGATGACATGCTGACATCGTACCCTTACATCGAGGGCTCATCTTCTTTGCGATAAGACTATGCCAACGAATGGCAGCTCCCATGCCTCTCATCTTCCTGACTGTGCATTCTGTCAACGCTTCTTACAATGGTCTCTCCGCTCGTTGTCCGGACCTCTTTCGGGGCAACATCTTCAACCGTCCGCTCCACTAGCGATCTGGGCAACCCGGGCGAAGCGGCCTGCTGATGGATCAATTTAACACTGTTTCGGACGTCTGCTAATCTATTCTTACCTCTAACTGTCAATGTACTACCCGCTGTCGACGAGACTATAAAATGCACATTGTTCGAACAGGAGACTTCAGGCTTTGGTCGATCCCCTGAAGCTTGTACCTGTCCTCTCTCCTGCGCGATGTTCAAGCTCTTGACGTCCGTGCTTGCCATCACAGCTTCTCTTGCTGCTGCTCAAGAGAAGTTCGGCAATTACTACAACTACTGGCTGTACAACTCTACCGGCAATGTCTTTGATCTGACCCGGTATGGCTCGCCTAATGCTATCACCCTTCCTACGCTGTCGAACCGCAACTCAAGCATCGTGATCGCGCCGGAGAGGACTGCGCTTGTCATTGTCGACATGCAGAGTATGCCGTATCCTTACACTGTCCCGGTTCAGATACTTACTTTCGATTGGTAGACTTCTTCCTCCATCCCGAGCTGAGCCCACATGCCACAGCTGGTCGCGCTGCAATCGCGCCCACGCTGCAAATGATTGACGCCTTCCGCGCGAAGGGGATGAAGATCGCATGGGTTCAGTGGGGTATCGACGAGTACGACCTGACCCACCTGCTCTCCCCGTCCTTCCTGTACGGCTTCTCCGACGGCAAGCACGCGAACACGTCGTTCTGCTCTGAGATGGGCACTATCGAGAACGGCACGATCGATGCTGGCAAGCTGCTCTGCCGGGGCGCTTGGAATGCACAGCAGTACGGCGATCTGTACACGAGCTACCAGAAGGGTCTTGAACTGGGTACGGACTTCTACTTCAACAAGAGTATGTGCATTTTTTTTGTGGGCCGAAAAGGAGGCTAATTTGATTATAGACACGCTTTCTGGTCTCTGGGGCGTGATGACACCCTTCGAGCTCTGGCTACACGATACCGGCATCACGACCCTTTTCTTCGGCGGGGTCAACACCGATCAGTGTGTATTTGGCACGATGATCGATGCGGTCTACAAGGGATATGATACGATCATGGTCGAGGATATCTGTGGGACGACCTCGCCATACTATGCGACGCAGATGGTGGTGTACAACATTGGCGGTGATGGCTGGACGACCAACTCTAGCATGATCCTTCCCCATCTCGCCTGATTTGATGAGAGCTGTGGTCTTGACCATCGCTTGCGGGCTTTGAAGGGTGTTCCTCGAGTAGATCAATGAAACAATCTTGACCCGAGTAACTCCTCTGCATACGCGTGGGAGTCGACATAAGCGGAGATCCCCTTGCCGTCCTCTCACCAATGGAAAACCCGTAGGCTGATGCACACAGCAGCACGTCCAAGCAAGCGTGCCCTAACGTCCAATTCGGTCTAACTCCGTGTGGACATTGCGCCCGAGCCGTTTCATCGTCAACAAATGTGCCACGTGGCCAACTGAATTGGGCGTCTAACTTGACTCAGGCTGCGACAGACCGACTCGGTGCTCTCCGTCTGCTCGGGCGGTCAACTCTACATATTTTCTCGGGCGGTTCGGACGGACTGACATAATCTTACTGCCTTGGCTCAGCCAGCCGTACATATATATAAGGACCGGGTTATCTCGTCGTCGACTCGTTTGCTGGCTTTCTGCTTGCCTCAGGCTCTTCTGGCGATAAACACTTACCTCGCATCGCTCGGCTCTGTTGTTTCTTCCACGTTGGCTGAACATGTCCGATAAGCAGCAAGTGACCTACCACCGGCTGGGGAAAAGGGGGCTCCGCGTTTCCTGGCCTATATTGGGTATGATGTCCTTCGGCAGCTCTCAATGGCAAGTGCGTTGCTCGACCTCCTTTAACGATCCTCCCAGCTTTACTCATTGTCGACCGTAGGACTGGGTGAAAGACGCCGACGAGGTTCGCATATCTTCAGCGACTTGTGATGATGGACTGGTTGGTTGAGTTTGAATGGGTGTTGGGTAGGCACTTCCGATCATCAAGATGGCCTGGGACAGAGGGGTGAATACGTTCGACACCGCGAACGTATATTCGCAAGGCGAGTCCGAGCGGGTCCTTGCGAAGTTCATGAAGACTGTCAGTCCTTCCTGCATCCCCTCCCACACCTACCCGCCTCGCAACTCGCCGGATCGCTGATATATGTTGATGGGCAGTACGACATCCCCCGCTCGAAAATGATAATCCTTACAAAATGTCATCGCCTTGTCGCTGCTTCGCCCGCCATCTCACCCGTCGACGCGCTCAAGCTGTTCGGCACTCGGGACTACATAAACCAGTACGGCCTCTCTCGCGCTGCAATATTCAATGCCGTAGAGGACTCGCTCGCCCGGCTCGAGACGACGTATATCGACCTCCTGCAGATTCATCGGTATGACCCGTACACCCCGCCCGAAGAAACTATGCGCGCTCTGCACGATTTGGTCCTGGCGGGGAAAGTGAGGTATATAGGAGCATGTACGATGCTCACCTGGCAGTTCCAGCTCTACCAGCACGTGGCGGAAAAAAACGGATGGACGCAGTTTGTCAGTATGCAGAGCAACTATTCCCTTCTTACGCGAGAAGACGAGCGCGAGCTGAATCCCTACTGCGCGCGCGCGGGGATCGGCTTGATTCCGTGGGGTCCGCTGGCTAGTGGGTTATTGGCGAGGCCGGCGGGGGAGGAGACGGAGAGGACAAGGTCGACTATGAGGGTGTTTACGAATTTTGAGATGAGCGAGGAGGATGTGGAGGTGAATAGGAGGGTGCAGAGGTTGGCGAGGGAGAAGGGGTGGGGGATGAGTGCGGTCGCGTTGGCTTGGCTGAAGGGGAGGGGGATCGTTAGTCCTATTATTGGGATCTCGTCGGTTAGTCTCTCATTTCCTGGCTCATGAGAGAGGGCGGGGGGTATTGATGATAATGTAATAGGAACAACGCCTGGAGGAAGCTTTGTTGGGGGATAAGGAGCTGACGGAGGAGGAAAGAAAGTTCTTGGAGGAACCGTAAGTCTTTTCGATCGTTTCTTCCACTGTATTTCGGCTCATCTGGGGGTAGGTACAAACCCAAGCCGTTGGCACGTCTTACGTAAAGGCTGAGGATGTAATGGATGGAGGAGCCTTCTGGTGAAGCGCATGGTAGGCACAGGGTGTTTCGTAGTGCTTGCTTCGGGCCGCATAGACCTAGTTCGACAGATGCTACCGGTCGTGTATCGTCTTATACTTCTTGCATAGACTGATGTTAGATAGGATGAAAGAACCTAGTAACAGTTCATCAATGGACGATGATGGTGATCATGAACATGATCACGCGAGAGTGGTCGCGACCGTTCCACACTTGGAGCAACATCAAGACGTCATCGAGTCAAATATGAGGAATGTTGACCTCTTGGCTACCGCGCAATACTACCCTTCCTTTGTTCCTTGCCCAACCCTGCATATACACGCGTCCCGACATGCAGACCGGGGTGGACGTAATGAAACGTAGGAATGCGATAAAGTTCGCCTCCGGTGTGATGAACCGCATCCGACTGCATTGTCTTGCACGTGTGTGGCGCAGCAGCAATGAAGAAAAAAGGGTCCGGGTCACTCACGGAAGCTCGGCATCGCCCGTCCCTTTTGGCTCGTCGCCGTTGTATCGGCGCTGCTCGCTGCTGTGCACTCGGTCTCTTCTCGTTGTCATCGACCTTTCGCTGCTTCACTGCTTGCACCGCGTTTTGTCCAGCTCTTCGCGTATTGCTGGCTATTGATAGAGTACGCTATTGTCGTACAACGACCACCATCTACCTCCCTACAACTTTTCCTCACCGTATACGCCTCGCACCGCCGTAACTCAACTCACACATCGACACGCCCCTCCCTTTCCTCACTCACGCTCCTTTCGTCTTCTTCAAGTCTTATCATCAACCCATCCACTCAACACGGCAGGCTAGAACCGCGTCACCCATTCGCCCATCATAGCTCAATACGCCCCCCTACCGCAACATCTCCCCCTCCCGGCTTCACCCCTCCCATCAAGGAGCTCATCGCCCCTACCCTCCCCATCATCCTCCCCAATCCGGACGACCCAGACGCGCAAACCAGTCTTTCCTCTACCACCAAAGGCGCGCAGCATGCTCCGCTCGCTCCTCTACCCGCCGACGAGGCGCGAGCTCGTCCTCCTCCTTTCTTTCATCCTCGTTCTCTTGCTCGTGGTCCAACCAGACGTGACCAGCCACCTCTCAGAATATCGCGCCTATCTGCCTCTCCCCATCCCCGATGTATCACTCTCCACCCCAACATCACACCCCAAGATCCCTAGACCGTCAGGCGCGCCAGGATCGGAGGATGGGATGGAAGGCGTCGAGCTGGACTGGGACGGAATACCCGATATGGAAGAGCTTATCGACGAAGCTGCGCAGGAGGCGAGCGAGCTGGGGGACGATGACTTGCCGCCGAAGCAGAAGATAGAGCAGAATGATCTGCTGACTATGTTTGGTCCGCAGAGAGAACCGTACGCGGCGGACATTAGGGAGTACTGGCAGGGCAGGAAGATGAAGCCGAGCAATGTTGTCAGCCACGCGCCTGGTACGTTCTAAACCTGCTAGTTTGTGACGCGGTTACTGACGCGTATGGACAGGATTCACCATCTTTGAGAACCTCTACTTCCTCAATGGGACCGCATACATCGTCTCCAACGACCCCGAGTCTTTCCCCGCTCGCAATCTCATCACCGGCTCCGGGTTTGGGATCTACAACTCCCCCGAGGAGATCGCCATGCGCGAGCCGACAGACAAGGACATGCAGATCGTCTCTCCCGAGCGCGCGCGCGAGATCTTCGGGGACGCCGCCGTCCGGTTACACGGGACAACATGGTGGACGAACGATCCTCCTCAGTTCATCGCGCACTACTACCACTTCAACGCCGAACTCCTCTTCGGTCTCTGGCGGACGTACGCCTCGCTCGACCCTAGTATTACCCCTCTTGGCCAGACCCGCCTGCCCGCTCCCAGGAGATGGATGTTCCCCCATGTTCCGAACGATAAATGGCGCGACTACGCCTCGATGAACCAATACGTCCTGTTCGCTTCCTTCCCCTCTGTCCAACTGCTCTTCCAGCAAGACGTGGCCGATATGGCCGACACGGGCAAGGCCTACCTGCTGGACCGCGTCATCTACTCCGATCGGAGCGCCGCCATTCGCGGTGAGGGCTGGCTTCCACGGCAGAGGATGGCCGCCCTGGCGTTCATACACGACACCGTGCGGAACTGGTGGGCCCCCATCAGGTCCAACGTAGTCCGCTTCGCTGGGGGAGACCTCAACCCCTTCCTTCGGCCTCACCCGCCCAAGCCGCAACCGGGACAGCCAGCCCCCGTATGGGACGAGAAGGAGGACAAGCCGGTTATTACGTATGTCTCTAGGCAGACGTGGGGCAGGAGGATGTTGAGAGAGGAAGACCATGAGCGGTTTGTGGCTGCGCTTGAGAGGCTGAGGCAGGAGCATGGGTACGAGGTGAATGTCGTCAATATGGACAAGTTGAGCAGGGACGAGCAGATCCGTCTTGCGGGCCGAACAACCGTACGTCCTCTCTCTCTTCTTCCTCTCCTCCACGCCCCCCGCCCGCCATGGCCCAGCATCGTACTGACCTGATCCGGGATGTCCAGATCATGTGCGGGGTCCACGGGAACGGCCTCACTTCCCTCCTATGGATGAAACCGACCCCACGGACGACAGTGATGGAGTTCTTTATGCCCCAGGGATGGGCGTTCGATTACCAGTGGACGGCGACGGCGCTCGGGATGACGCATTATGGGTGGTGGAACGATACGTATGTTACGGGGAATGATATTCCGCATCAGAGTGCGTCTTTTCTTCCCCTTTCTTTCTCTCCCCGCTCTGCCTTTTGCTCTCCTCTACGTCTTCCTCCCTTTTTCTCGTGCCCTTTCCTCCTCGGGCTCCCGTTGCCTTGCTCTTTGACCTCGTATATGCGTTATGGTTCCGTGCTGACACCCGGCTTCCAGCAAACTACGTCGAAGGCTTCCAAGGGAACGAGATCCCCCTCGACGGGGAAGCAGTAGCCCGTGCGATCCACGAGCGCCTCCAAATCCCGCTGGAGGACGTAGCCGCCATACCCGCCGGAGCAGGCCACCAATGATACGTTCACCCATATGTATGCTTGTGGGAGGGGGTGGGGCGTTTGATACGCCCCAACCCTGAGAGAGGAGAAGTAGGAGGAGTCAGTGTAGCTATATCTTACTCGGTTTACGCTTATTATTGCCCTAAATGGGTTGATTTCGCTCGTTTCGACGTCCTGTGGACTTGTGTTACTATTTCTTTCGATAGAGCTCGCGAGCGGACGGGGGTGTGGCTTGGGGGAGAAGCGGAAGAGCAGAGAAGCGGGGAAGTGGGAGGAGGGGTGAGGGTGGGGAAAAGCACATACTTATATGCATATATCCTGCAATACATTGGTTTACCTCGACATCTGTGCGCTGCCCAATGTAGGAGGAAGGAAGTAGTGACGGAGATGGTTATATCACGTGCTGCGAAGCTGGTCGGTGCCCAGGCCCATATGATCCACCAACGCCGCAGTCATGGTCTATCGGAAGTTGGAAGGATGCGCACCTCCATCCTGACGCCGGACGGCTGCAGTGGCGGTCACTCCCTCTTACACATCTTGGGTTAACCATGGACGACAAAGAGGATGCTCGACTCTCTGGCGAGCTGAACGAGGAGCAAGACCGTCCTCCCCCAAGCCACAGCTCCCCCTCCAGACGCTTATGGTTGCGGGTGCTCATCGTAGTCCTCCTCTTTGTAGCAGCATGGCTCATCGGCCTGCACCCCGCCATCCCCAGCCTCTTCTCTCGTCCTCCGCAAGCCTCGGATACATGGGAAGAAAGCGACAGCTACGATCAGCCAGTCGGGACACTCCGCTGGTTCCGATGCCCCAACCCTGCCCAGCCTGGGACTTGGGGGGAATGCGGGTTCCTCATGTCCGTCCTCTCCTTCTCTGGAGAGTGAAGGGTAGGGGTGCTGATGAGGGCTATAGTGTGCCGACTGACTATGCGAACTTGTCGATGGGGACGACGAAGGTCGCTCTTGGGCGGAAGAGGGCGACGAAGGAGCCTAGGAAGGGGACGGTCATCTTTGGTGCTGGTGCGTCTTTTCCTTCTCATTCCGGATTTCGAATCCCACCATTTGTTAACTGGAAGTGCAGGTGGACCAGGTGGCGCAGGTGCTATGGTGGTTCGGATGAACGGGGAATCTATGCAGCGATCCGTTACTGGCGAGCAGTGGGATATCGTCGGTATCGATCCTCGCGGGATAGGTTCTACAGAGTACGTCCCTCTTCTCTCCTTCTCTCACTGCCATGTGCTGGTATTGACTCACCGCACCAACCAGGCCAGCAACCCAATGCCTCCCTCCCGGTCAAAACAACGCCCTCAAAGCGAACACCGTCCTCCAGCGAAACTTCGACTACTCCAGCTCCGTCCCCGAACCCCAGCTGCGGGCGAGCTTGCTCAGGCAGCAAGAGGAGATGGACGCCCTTGTGAAGACGCAGTACGCGATGTGCGGGGTTAGTATGGGGAAGCAGGTGGCATATATGGGGACGACGAATGTTGTGAGGGATATTGAGAGGGTCGTTAGTGCTATTGAGGGGGAGGGGGCGGATATGTAAGGGGTTGCTTGACGGGCGTGATGGGAGCGAGGCTGATTGAGGTTGTAGAAATTTCTATGGAGGGTCGTATGGGTCTATTATCGGGCAGTATCTCGTCAACATGTAGGCCTTCCTTGAATCATGTTCTTGATCTGAAAACTGACGTTCCATAGGTTCCCCGACAGAGTCGGAAAGGTGATGGTAGAAGGGATCGTTGACGCCGTAGCCTGGGCCGGTCAGCCCCGTCCTTCCCGAGGAATGGACGTAGCGTACTCACGAACCGAGCAGGTCAACCAATGTACAAGTCCTACCGACAATGGCTCTCCTCCACCGAAGACGCCTATGACTGGTTCGTCGACGAATGCGCAAAAGCCGGGCCGGATGCCTGTGCTCTGGCGGAAACGGACAAAGACGATCCGGCCCATATTCGTGAACGGCTGGAGAAGCTCTTTGATGAATTGTATGACCGGCCTTTGTCCGTCGCGAATAGGAAGTATTGGGGGATCGTCACTTCCGGAATGGCGAGGAGTACGTCGTTGACCAACCTGTCCCAGCTCGCGCTGACATGTTTTCTTGCCCCTAGCACTCCTCTTCCGAGCCCTGCAGCTCCCGACCATCTGGCCCACCATGGCCATCGCCTTCTCCCAAGCGCTAAAAGGCGACGTCTCGCTAATCCTCGCCCTCGACGCAATATTCAGCGGCTACCGCGACCTCGAACGCCAAGCCGTATCCTGCAACGACGCCCCCAAACCCCCCCTCTACGACCCCCCAACGAACGAAGAAATCGTCGATGAGATCATGGGCGTCGCTAGAACCGTCTCGAAGTTTGCGTTCTCGATCCTTACTGCCGAACCGGACGCGCAGTGTCATTATTGGCCGGTCGACCCGCCGGAAAGGTTTACGGGGCCCTGGAATCATACGCTTAAGAATCCTATTTTGGTGCAGAGCAATACTGTGAGCATCCCCTCTGTGGCGACCGGTCCGGAGTTGTAGCTGACCGCTGCATTAGGCGGACCCGGTGACCCCGATCGCCAGCGCCAACCAGCTCAAGTCCCTCCTTGGCGAGTCGGCCGTCCTAGTTCTCCAGCACGCCCCGGGACACGGAACGACGTCCTTCCCGACAATGTGTACGATCAACAAGACCCGAGCCTACTTCTCGGATGACGTCCTACCGGAGGACGGACATACGTGCGAGTTGGAGAGTCCGCTGTTCCCCAGGACGGGGGAGGATCGGTTTGGCTCGTTTGGGCTAGAGGAGAGGAGGATGTTGGAGGCTGCTGAGAGAGTGGGGATAATGATGCGGGGTGTGGACCTTGCTGCTCTGGATGCTTTCTCACCCAAGTTAGGAGATGTGTACGGATAGATCTAGAATTATAGCCGTTGCGACCTTACATGGGGATCTGGTCGGACGTTAGGGAGTATAAGGCAGAGAATTATGGTATGTATGCAGATGGTATCATCTTGTGTCGTACACCTGGAAATCGTGGAAAACAGGACTACATGATATACTTCACCAAATCAAGTCGGTCTCGCCTCAACGACGCCGCCACACTGGAATACGACCCAATGCAACCGTCCATGCTCCCTCCCAGTAGCTCAGTCTCGATATTCTGCCCAAACGCATCACTATTATTATGCAGTACAAGCAGCGCACCCTCGGACCCGACAGGCGGCAAGTAACTGCTGTCTGCACCAGGGAAAAGATCGGCTTTGCGCATGATCTCGATGTGTTTCTGTTCAGCTAGAGCGATCGGAAGTAAGGTCGACGCGATGTCGGGGTCTGCATAGTCGTTGAATGCGAATACTCGCATGTTGCTGAAGGTGTTGTTCTTGGATAACAGCTTGAGAGCCGCGACGAGCAGACGATTCAGCAGTTCTGCAGGGACGATCCGGGCGAAGATCGCCGGAGGATCGAATGTGTAGACGTAGCCTTGAGTGCAGAATGCTTCCAGAGCTGAGAGCTCGTTCCGCATCTGGTGCAGGGCGCTGTTGTACAGCAGCTCGAGGGAGAGGACCTGATCCGAAGGGACGTAGAAGAAGGCTCCTTGGACGGCTTTCGGATTACAGTCGGGAAGCCTGATCCACCGTTCTAGCGCGTCGATCACTCCTTCGATGGAGAGGACTTTGCCTTGCACCTCTTCCAGACTCGGAAGATAGCGATCAGCGACGAGGTGGTAGATCATATGCGCTCGGAGGACAAAGTCGTACACTGCGCGAAAACGAGGGTGTTGCTTGTCCTCTATTGACGGTGGTGCGAAGTTGGGCGGCAAGTTTGCTCCCTTGCTTGGTTGGTCGCGGAGTGCTGCCACGGTCGCCATGACTTGGTCATCCTCGAAGTCCGGCTGGACGAGCGCAGAGACGACAACTTGCCGCGCTTGCTCGTACCCGTGGGTTGTGGGCGGGAATCGCAGCATCATATGTTGGCCCCGGTACGCGTAATCGCCGTGCAGAAGAGCAGGTACGACAGGAGTCACGAAAGTATGCAGCGCTCCTTCCATGTTCGTGATGATATCGGGAGGGTCGTTCCCATCGACAAACTTGACGCCGATCGCACGGAGTTTCTTGCACCGCATTAGATGTTCGACCAGTACTGGTGGGACGAACTCACTTGCACTGATCACTGGCGGAGGACAGTGCACCATATTATCATCGGCTAGGTACCAGGAGCGGACGTCCTGGCCGTATGGGATGGGCGTTGGGACGAGTCTGTCAGATCGACCGGGGAAGTCAAGCTCGAAATGGCTGCGCTTCAGGTGGACGGGGGACGGAGAGGAATGGCTCGCGAAAATCCTCGGATCTACAGTGGAGTCGGGGATGGACGGTGGTACGGCCTTTCCCTTCTCTTCCCTAGTATAGGTAGAAGTGAGGGATTCATTGTTCGTCGAATTGTTGCCCATGTCGCCGAGTAGTCAATCAGACAGGCAGGAACAAGTCAAGGTCCGGGATGCCGACAACGGCTGGGCCAGACCAGAGACAAGCCCATCTGCACCATGGCTCCAGGCATATAAGACGTATGTCCAGCATGGCAACCATCCGGAAAAAGAACCAACACACGAAAGGCACGCGCCGAGCGCCTATAAAGCGGGAGTCACCCCATCAGCGCCTCTTCCCCCCAAGTGCATGTCGGAAATGCGGCTCGGGCAAACGAACAAGGAAGAAGAAGGAAGTGGAGGACCCTGAACACCGACTTCCGATGACTTCGGCCGTACGTAAACACCCTCCACAGCCACCTTCCGATTCTGACCGGCGCTTTTGTCTTACCTCGTCGCCTCCATCTCGTTCTGAGTTTTGATCGATGAACACGCGGACTGCACGCGACTTTCATTCTGTTCACCGCGAGGCTTTGTTGTGTGCCTACACTTGTAGGGCCAAGTGCTCTCGGTAGTATTGAGCAGGCCTAGTGGTCTGAGCATGGCACCGGTCGACGATCATGTCTCTCTTCGGCGACAATAGCTATCCCGACATTTCCTCTGGCTCTTCATCCGTTCCTCCACCAGCCGAAGCGATCTTGCCCGTAGCACCTGTGAGTTCTCTTGGCTTAAGCTATCAAGTTAGGCTGACAACGTCGAGCAGTTAAAGGAGGGGCCATACGAATATGATCCTGTCCATGGACTCCGGATCAAAGGGTTCGCTGCGGCGACTCCTGCTGAAATAATGGCCGAGATCCATTCGCAGTATGATGGTCCTCCGAAGCAATATGGAGGAGCTCGATTTGTTGCCGCTCGTCGGAAGAGCAAGCAGTTCTTCCAAGTATAGCTTTTCTGTTCCCAAGAAGCCTTTCGATATTGATCCCGAGCCAGGCTCACCTTATGTGGTACGGTGTTAAGTTTCCGCCCAATGCTGGCATCCGAGACCTAGAAGTATATCTCGCCAGAGAAATGCTGAGAGAAGATCCACCGCCCCATATTTCGGCAGAAGTACGCACGATCGAAGCCGACATGCGTGCACGCTATGAAGCCACGATCGCACAAGATCCGGGTCAGAACAGCACGCCTTCCGGAGCATTCGGCGATCTTCCAGACACAACAACTGTCGATCTTGCCCTCTCACAGGAAGAATACATCGAATGCGATGCCAACGAATTTCTCGCCGATCCTGAGGGCTTCGCTGGCCTATATTTTGGTGCCGAAACACCACTGAAGCGGGTAGTCGTCCTCCAGCGACTGCAGGACACATATCGCCAGTTCGTGGACGAGACGCTCTGCCAGAAGCATGGGCTGAAGAGCGTCCATATGCCGATCCCCGGCAGTCGGGGGACGCTGTACGAGATCGTCGTATCCCAAGACGCGCCGGCTTTGGCGCAGAAAGTGGTAGAATTGGGAGCGACCCATTCGCGAACGAGGGGAACTAGACACACTTGATCACCGCTATATACATCGACATAGAAATGCTGTTCACATCTTTTCAGCCTATGATGTCACTTCTACCGTAGATTCACGTTTTAATATGACCACCTCATCCTCCGGCATCTCTGAGGGGACATGCTCGGACCGAAGAAGTCCGGCGGCCGTTCAGGGACCGGCGGGGCTTCTCCGCAGCTTCTGATTGATCTAATCTGACCAGGAAGTTCACGCAGTTCGCAACTTCCTTCAGTGCGCTCCCCGAACGCCGCATCAACGCGCGTTGCTGTACTGCCGATGGAATACGCGTCTCACCGGCGCAAGGACATAGCACACTCGTTATGCCGAGCGGGCTTCAAGCTACCCCACTCGAAATGGCTGGGCTATAAAGTCCTGCAACACCTGACAGATGGACCATCATCATCATCATCAGCAACCTCATCGCAAACATGGCCACCACAGCGCTCGAACTCGCAAAGCTCATTTCCGACTCGGTAGCCGCGATCGACAAGGCATGCGCAACCAGCGGGACGAGCGTGCCTGACATCAACGCGCCTTTCAACCCCCGAGAGGAGGCGTTCCGTACGCAGCCCGGGGTTAGAGATGCGGTCGATACTGCTGTTGCGGCTGCTTACCAGCTGATTGCGACGCTGAGACTGGCACCGCATTCGACGCTGTTCATGACTGGGAGTGTGAGTGGGCTAGGCTCTTCAGTGGACGGGCCGCGGCTGACCGCAGGTTGAAGTTCATGCCGGTAGCGGCTATTCAAGTCGCTTTCGAGGCGAACGTTGCAACAATCATCAGGGAAGCGGGGAACAACGTGCGTCTTCAACCTAGTCCATCGGTGCCTCGGCTGACATGGATCGAGTAGGGCGTGCATGTTAACGAGGTTGCAGCGAAAGCAAACATTGATTCAAAGAAGCTCGTCCGGCTGCTAAGGTTCCTTGCAACTCACCATATGTTCCGCGAAGTCGAGCCGGACGTGTTCGCCAACACCCGTCTGTCCTCCGTCCTCGACACAGGCAAGTCCCTTGCCGAGCTCCAGTCAAAGTACGTCTCCCAAAACACCACATTTCTACATCCTTCTGATCCCTCATAGCCCAATCAACAAATTCGACGGCTCCCACGGCCTCCAAGCCCTAATCTCTCGCCTCCTCGACGACAGCTTCAAATGCTCCCCCTACGCCTGGGACCAGCTGCACGACCCCGCCACCGCCTTCTCCGAAGAGCCCGAGGACGCGATCTGGAACCGATATATCGGGCAGAGAAAGACGTACTGGGACTGGGTCGAGGAGCCGGAGCAGGCGGCAAAGCTGGCAGCTACGGGCGTGGCTATGCGGGCTATGCAGTCTGCTGTGCCTACTGAGCTGAAGGGTGCGTGTCCACGTAACTCCCAGCTGCCGGCATGGCATGCTAATTTTGGGGCGATAGGCTTCGACTTCAAGGCTCTTACAGCGAAAGACCTGATTGTCGATGTTGGTGGAGGACTGGGCTCGGTCGTCCTACCTATCGCGCGAGCCAACACCTCGGTGCGGATCATAATCCAAGACCGGGAAGCCGTCACCAAAGATGCTCGCGAGCACTGGTCGCGCGATCTGCCCGAAGCGGTCGACTCTGGCCGAGTTACGTTCCAACGTACGCTTCCTCCCATTGCGGGTCCTGATCTGGCAGCTGACGGAGTTTGATTACAAGCACACCACTTCTTCGGCCCCCAACCAGTCAAAAACGCTTCAGTCTTCCTCATGCGGCATATCCTCCACGACTGGTCAGACAAATACGCCTCCCAGATCCTTTCCCAGCTCCGCGCCTCCGCCACTCCGCAGACAAAGCTGCTAGTGATCGAAAGTATCGTCCAGTACGTCTGCCCCCCTTCTGCCGTGAAAGAGGAGGCTCTGGTGGAGGGGGCGAGGGAACTGTGGAAGGAGCCGCCGGAGCCGTTGTTGCCGAATTGGGGTGTGTCGGGGATACAGACGTATTTGTCTGATTTGCAGGTGCGTCGCTCTCCTCCCCTGAGGAAGGGATGCTGGGGACTGATTGGTCGAGGAAAGATGATGGTCATGCATAATGGACAGGAGAGGACTTTGGCCCACTTTATGCGTTTGTTTGAGGGCGCGGGGTGGAAGATCGTTCGTGTTTATCCGGATCCGCATGATCCGCAGATCGAGGCTGTCCCGATTTGAGGTTATACACCGTAACTCCAGCTGTCCCCCACATAATGACTAGGCGTGAGATGCACATCGGAGACGAACTAGCAATTTTCTAATGTATAGAGAAAGTATACTCGACCTTGTTGGAAATCACTGCCAGTAGTTGTACAACCAAGGAGCTTGACCACAACTGGTTGCCCACGCACGACAACTGGCAAGCGCGCATTTCCTCTCTTTGGCAGCTCCCAAATCCGGCCCCAAATCTGATGGATCCGCAGTACCGCAACGTAACCCCCCCACAAAAAGCGAAATAATGTCCTTCCAAAAGCCCCAAAGAAATACAATTACACCCCATAACCTAACCTACACACCCTAACCTACACCTCCCTAATCTACACACACCCCTCTCCGCGGCACCCATCCCAGCCCTGCGATCCCAACAAGGAGAGAGAGGCTAATAAACAGTCCGATCATGTCTCCTCCATTTCCCCGGCCTCCCATGTCCACTCCCACTTCCGCCTTCCCCTCCCGCCCGCTCACGACGATCTCTTCTCCGCCTCCTTTCCTCGTCGGGCGTTATACTGAGCGCACTGACCGCTCCTAGGTCTGTGCCGGTCGACTCACCCACTTCGGGGCTGGTGAAGTCAATTGTGACGTCCCCCGCTTCTTCTGAGACCTTGCCGGTGTCTTCCGGGCCGCGAGGTCGATATGGGTCTTCAGAGTAAGCAAGGTCGGACATCTCCACCACCTCTTCCCCTCCTCCTCCGCCCCTCCCTCTCCCCGCTCCATCCCTCCCTCCCCTTCGTTCGTCGCCTCCGCGCCCGCGCCGCTCTTCGCCCACCGCATCAGCTCCAAACTCCCTCCTCCCCGCCCTCCTAAACCCCCACCAACCCCCATGCCCCCCCAACCCCAGCCCTAGCCCCATACCCGTAAACCCCAAGCCCAAGAACCCAGATTGCTCAAACTGAATTACTCGCGCCCGTAGATGAGCCGTGCGCAGGCGGTTGTACAGCGGAAGGAGGAACGAGAATGCGGGATGGGTGAGGATTTGGGGTGCGTGTGGTCTGACGTGGGCTGGGACTTGGCCGGCGGGGGGAGGGGCGTCGGAGGAGGAGGAGGGGCGGCGGCTGGAAGGTGAGGGGTCGAGGGAGGATGAGGTTTGGCCAGAGGGCTCGCGTCGACGGAGTCGGTTTCGTAGGAAGGCGAGGCCGGAAGATTGACGTGGTCTGAGTGAACGAGCGCTGCTGCTCCTGCTCAGAGTGCCTCGCTCGCTCGCCCCACTCACGGAGACTTGGAACCCTGGATACTGCGTCCTGAGCAGTTCTTCCACCTCTCCGATCCCCATCCCCGAGCCGACCCACCACCACCATGCGAGAAAACTCTGCCAGAGCGTCACTGCCCATCCAAAGCACGTGAGCCACTGGACGTTGTCGATCTTTATCAACGCAAACCCGACCCCCGCGCCAAGGATAGCCAAGGAGATCGCCCCCGCTCCGAAAGCGGCAGTCCCGCCATCCGTGCGCCACGCTCTACGCCGGTTGAGCCAGCCCCAGAGAGCGAGGGCGGCAGCGAAGAGTAGCATCAAGGTGCTGTTGCAGACATTGCGGATCGCGTCGCCTAGATCGATCGTCCCTTGGTCTGAGGAGAGAGAGGCAAAGTTCATTCCCGACGCGAGGACGGCGAGGGGGACGAGCATGCCGCATATCATGCGGACTTCGACCGTGCTCGGGAAGAGGAGGGAGAGGAATTGGATGTTCGTTATCTGTCATGCACGGTCAGCAGCCTAGACCCATGTTCACCCACTGCACCCCGCCAGCCTGGTCCTTTACAGGAGGAGGCGTGCAAGGAGAGGAGAGGAGAGACAGACACGCACGTGCACTAAGCCGACAACGACAGCCTCGAGCATGTACCACGCTGCGCTCTCGGATACTTCCCAGCTCGAGGCGGGCAGGTCGACCTCGACGTAGTCAAGCATGTAGGGCCAGGCCATGCCGGACTGGAGGCTCTTCTGGAATACGAGTCCTATCCTCGCTGAGATGGATAACATAGCCGCCAACACTGCCGATACCTGCACATCCCGTTCATCAGCCTAGCGAGGAGAAGAGACTGGGGAGAGGGGACCGTACTTGTAATGACCAGTTCAGTTTGCTGAGAGGCATGTGATACGGACTCGTAAGCAGCAGATGTACGAGTAGCGTAAAGAAGAACGTCAAGATCGAGCCAAGCATGCATGCTTGTACAGGCAGTGACCGAGCAAGAGAAGGAAGGTAAGCGAGGTAGGGATCTGATGAGAGGGTCGTGTTCGTTGTTGAGTTTGTGTAGTTGTCCATCCTTACTCTTCCCTTAGTCGGTAAATGGGTTGAGAAAGGAGAGGAAGGGCAGGATTGACCTGCTGAGCAGGAGAGGGGACGGTGAGGAGGCCAAGTGTGAGGATGGCGAGGATGGTTGTGTCGGAGTTTGGCGGTGGGAGAGTGCCAAGACATTGCCAAGGGTCTCGATCGGAAGATGCCGAGAAGCTGAGTGGCTGTGTTTTGAGAACTTATAGTGCGATCGCCTTCCTGTTCTATCTTGGATTGTCTGATCTTCCACCTACACAACGCCGTCTGCACGCTCACTGAAACCAACCGAGATCGTTGCCAAGAGAAAACGATCAAGCTGCATGCCAAGCTGGACACTCATACTTCTCTAGAGAGCTGACAATGGAGCCTGAACACAGCCCTACGCTCTACACACCACCTCTCAACGCTTGAGTCCACCTCCAGCAGCATAGTCATCTTGAGACAGCTTTGCATGAGTTTGCACATGTTTCACGAGGGTCCAAAGAGAGGGGATAGGCAATTGCTTTGCGCCTCAGTACGCGTTGCAGGACGAATGTGCATGCGCACCTCACAGACACTGTCTAACCTCCAGCACCAACCGGATCACCAACCGGTCATTCATCGATATCTGCTTACAAATCCTCAACAACTGCATCTCACCACCCACCCGGCCGATGGCTCGACTTCTCCCCAACTTTCAGTCGCACGGTTCGGCTTTTCCCCAAAGCAGGTCACGACCGGCGGCTTCAATCGCAGCACGTGACCGTTCCATTATTCATTCAGAACGCGTCATCTCCCTCCGCGTTCCCCGCAACCCCGCGCCTTCGGAAGGGTTCTCAATTTATCCCCCAAACGGGGTAATCCCAACACCTCTCGCTTTTCCTCGTGCTTCCTCTCGCGCTCGGCGCATCTTTCCCCCTAGCACACTTACGACAACATGCTGCTTATTTCGCAGGCTTAGAATAACTTTCAGTAAGGGGAGAGAAGCGGACCGCGCCCGGACCGAAGGAGGGCGGGAGAGCAAGTTGCCTGATATGGGAGGAAGGGGAGAGGGTGGGAGAGGTACATAACCTGCTCGTCCAGAAGAACCCGAGCATCTGCCTTCTCCCAGGACCAGCACCAAGGATGCTCTGGCCATCCTCTACAACGCCCAGCATGCTGCTCCTAGCCCTCCTGGCGCTCAGCGCGGCCGCCCCCGGAGCCCAAGCAGCCATCGACCGCCGCTCCCTCGTCTCCCAGTTCAACCCCCACCGGAACGCCTCCAACAGCATAACGCCCCTCCAAGTCGGCAACGGCAACTTCGCCTTCGGCACCGACATAACCTCTCTCCAGACCTTCATCCCCTACGCGATCATGTCCTCCTGGGGCTGGAAAAACGATTCACTCCCTCCCGGCCAGGTGCCGTCGGACTACAAAGGGGTGAACTGGACGACGCATGGCCGGGAAGTGGCGTATGATATGCCTGACCCGGACTTGCCGGCGTTGAGTCAGTGGTTGATCTCGAACCCGAATCGGATGAATCTGGGTGCTGTTGGTCTTTTGTGGAAGGGGGCGGGGGTGGAGGAGGACGACTTGGGGGAGAAGAAGCAGGAGATCGACTTGTGGGAGGGGAGGATGCAGAGTTCTTTTACCTGGCAGGGGAAGAAGATCACCGTCCGCACTGCTGTGCATCCCTCGAACGACACGGTCGGGATCTCTATTTCCTCGCCGCTGGTGGAGGAAGGAGAGCTGGGCGTGTTCCTCGATTTCCCGTACCATAACGGGCTGAACAAGTTCGAAGCCCCGCTTGTGGGGATCTGGAACGCCACTGCGAACCACACGACCTCCCTCCAAGTCAACGGCAACTGGGCGCAGATCAACCATACGCTCGACGGAACTTCATACTTCACCACCCTGTCCTGGCCTTCCTCCTTCAACGTGACCATCTCACGCGACTCACCCAACGCGCATCGCTATTCTGTCTATCCCTCTGGAGGGGGGAAGACGTTCGACTTCAGCGTGACCTACTCCGCTCAGCCTGTGAGTCAGGTGCTGGACGCGAAGACTGTACATGAGGAGAGTAAGAGTTGGTGGGAGGAGTTTTGGAGTACGGGGGGGTTTGTGGACCTTTTGACGGGGAGCAGTGATTCCAGGGCGTGGGAACTTCAGAGGAGGATCGTGTTGAGTCAGTATAACCTGATGGTCAACGAAGCCGGGAAGAACCCGCCTCAGGAGGTGAGTCCCGTTGCTGACCGTGTCGGCAAGGCGAAGTGGTGCTGATGGGTGCAACAGTCCGGGTTGACCAACAACGGCTGGTACGGCAAGTTCCACATGGAGATGTTTTTCTGGCACATGGCGCACTGGGCCCTCTGGGGAAAATGGGACATCCTGAACCGCGCCTTACCCACATACGCCGAGTTCCTCCCCACGTCCATCCAGCGCGCGCACATCCAGGATGGCTATCCGAACCCCAATGGCGCACGTTGGCCCAAGATGACCGACCCGTCCGGCCGCTCAGCGCCGGGGGAGATCAATACGCTCCTGATTTGGCAGCAGAGTCATCCGATCTGGTTTGCCGAGCTGGATTATCGGGCCCACCCTACGCAGGAGACTTTGGAGAAATGGAACGACATCGTCATTAGCACCGCGGACTTTATGGCCGATTATGCGTGGTGGAATTCATCTACGGGGGTGTACGACCTCGGCCCGCCGCTCTACCCCGTGTCGGAGAACACCCCGCCGAACTCGACGATGAACACTGCTTTCGAGCTCGTATACTGGCATTGGGGGTTCAAAGCTGCCCGCACCTGGCTCTACCGACAAAATCAGACGCCGCCCGATAGCTGGGGCCACGTCGCCGACAACCTAGCTCCGCTGCCGCAGTATAACGGCACCTATGTGATATACGAAGGGATCGGGGATATGTGGGCTGTCCAGGCGTACAAGATGGACCACCCTGAGCTGGTGGGGCTTTACGGGTGGATGCCGCCTTCCCCAAAAGTGGATCTGGGGATTATGCAGCAGACGACGGACACCGTGTGGTCGCAGTGGAACATCACCGATTGCTGGGGGTGGGATTTCCCTATGCTGGCGATGAACGCTGCTCGGCTCGGGAACCCGAGCAAGGCGGTCGACTGGCTGCTGGACGAGCTGTTCACTTTTGACGACGCGGGGATGCCGACGGGCGGCGTGAAGGTGCCTACGCCTTATTGGCCTGGTGCGGGCGGGTTGCTGTACGCGGTGGCATTCATGGCTGCGGGATGGGACGGTGCGCCGAACGTCAGTGCACCGGGGTTCCCTCAGGATGGATCATGGGTCGTCAATTGGGAAGGACTCAGTCCGTCCATCTAGCGGGTCCGGCTTACACGAGGAAAATTGGGGACTCTAGATATATTACGAGATCTCAAGCAATACATACATTTTATAGCTACATTGTGGAGTCGGGTCTAGCTGGACGTATACCCTCCGACCGTGACGCCCTTCTTGCCGTGCAGACGGCGGAAGATGTTCAAGCTTGACTGCCGCTCGTGACCGCCTGAAGCGCGCTGCTCGGAAGTACGATTCCTTGCGAATGGGTTGAGGGTGGAGCGTTTCTTTGGTTCCATTTTCTTCGGTTCCTGCGAGGGGCCGTCCTGCTGAGGTTCGGGGTTTGCTGCAGCCACCGACGCCTGGTGGTCTGGCTTCTCGGCGGGTCGCAGTTCCCTGCCGTTGGTAGAAGCAATAGTCTCCCTTCTCCGCAATCCATCAACAGCTTTGTTCGCCTCGCTCTCCGCAAAGGGTGGTGGATCCGTCGGACTGCCTTCCTTCTCCCCAGGGCCAGTGAGCCAGTCCGCGAGCTGAGTCCACAGCCTGTTCCCAGCCCATTTATCGTCCTCCGTATCCTCTTCCCAGGACTTGTCAGCAATCCGTGCCAGCCGCCTAGCTTCGTGCGTATCCCTCCGCGCGACGATACTGCTCGGAGGTGGATCCTCGCCGTCCAGCGCCCATCCCCATCCCCAGCTGGCATCCTCGTCAATGACAGCCCGATGATTCAGCTTGCCGGACGTAAACAATGTTGCACGTCGGTCTGCATCCTTGCGCGCCTTCTTGAGATGCTTGATACGGTCCTTCTCAACGGAACGCATGGTAGAAGCAAATCGCTTGTCCCACAGCGCCTGCCCATGAAGATATCGCTTGGCCGCATTTTCTTTGATGACGCCGATCTCGTTTAGCGGGAGCTTGAGGGCTTGCAGCTCTTCTGGTGGTTCTAGGGGACGGATCGTGCCTGTGCGAGAGACTCTTTCTCGGATCATGTTGTCCACCAGCAGTTCCTTCTGTGATACAGTCAGCATGGTCTTGAAGGTATGTGCAGCAGCTTACCATCTGGTAAACGACCGGATCTCCAGCTTTCCTCCCAACCGAATCATCTGCCACAGCGCCAAACCTCGGCCCCGCAACATCCTCCGTAGCCTGCTTCGACTCCCGCTTCGGCAGGTCCCTAGCACCATTCGTCCCACTTTCCTCATTCTCTTGCCCCTCTTTGGCATCTACAGCAGGTGCAGCGTGCGTCTTCTGCTTTTCGTGCGCAGAAGTGGAAAGTGACATGGAACGCAATAGATGAGCTGGGAATGAAAATGCGCGGCCGTCGCTTCTGACCTTTGAATGAGGCAGCAACTTCGAGAAATGACTCTTCCTTGGGGTAGTGCTGGCGGGTTCACCCAACATCTTGGGAGGGGCATCATCCTCTTTCTTCTTCGTTTCTACAGCAGCTGCGGCGAGCTCGTGGGGTTCTGCCTGCAGTGGACCAGCGGGATGCGGCAGACCCATGCTCCCCACTCGGGATGGTCCAGCTTCAGGTGATTCCACCAAGGGCTTGGCCACAGCGGCCTTCTTCTCCCGCTTGGAAAGCCAATCATCTTGCTCTTCCTCGGGCGTAGTAGCCAGCGGAGACTCTGGGAGGATGCGAGGCAAGCCGTCAATGTGGACGTGCATCCCTGCGGGGCGTTTCTTTTCTTTGCTATTAGTGGTGATGGTGTCGTTGTCGGGGAGGCCTCCTCCAAGTGATCCGGGGGCGGAGTGGAGGGCGCTGTTCTCGGGCGATGAGGTCGAACTGGGCATGGTCACGCCCGTGGGGGTGACATGTACGCAGAAGGCGGCAATCTAACCAGAACATCAGCTGTTCATTCAGCAATAACATGGAGTGCTGAACATACAGCACGATAACAGTACTTCGCCTTCACCAAGCTCTATCAGCGATATGCTTCACCTGAAAAAGGACGTACGTACCGGTGTAGAAAACGAGATCAAAGGCAAGACATGACTCGTATCGTCATACACCTGTAGATGGACCGGCGTAGGTCCGTACCGGCCTTCGATACCCTCCAGGTGAGGATAGATCTTTCGCGTCTCCTCTTTCAAAGGGAACTTGTCCGGCCGAGCGGCTTTGTGTGCACTACATCTCGTTGTCAATCACCGTACCATGAACTGTAAGAATGCGAGAGAAGGAGAAAAGAAGGATGGGGGGAGGGGAAGAGGGGGAAGAAAGAGAGAGGAGAACGCACGTATAGATAATCTCATCCCTCAAAACCTCCTTATCACTCGCAATCACCAGGAGCGGACACAACCCCCCCAAATACCCCAGACAAGGGCTGACATACGGATGCGTCAACTGATGATTCGTGCAATACAGCTGGATCTGACTCCTGATCGTGACTTCCTTCCCGTCCACCGTTAGGCGTATAGGGCCGGGATGGGCAGGGTCCCACGTGGAGAGGGGTTTGCCTGGCGGTTCTTCACGTCCTGGCTCGTGCGAGGAGGGGGAGAGGGGGTCGTGTGGATGTAAGGGGCGCGGGGATGAGTCGGAGGGTGTGGGAGGCAGGCGGGTGTCACCTCGCACGGTGAGGGATTCGTGTGAGCTTGAGGAGCCTCTGCGGGTACGGGTGTGGTGCTCGTGAGGCGGGAAGACACCCTCCTCAGACTTGGTAAAGTGTGTGTGGACGCCGTCTTCCGCCAGCTTCTTTTCTTCTTGAGCTTCTGCCTGTGGCTGGTCTTTGTTTGCGTTGCCGGAGCCTTCAGGCCGAACAATCTTGATGATCCGTTCCCTCAGCCTGCTCCTAACAGTACTGTTCAAGTCCTCCGGCGGGGGCGGCCAAAGTGTACTCGGCTTATGTATGCTCAGTCCGTATGAAGGGACAATGTCCGTGGCGGTATTCTCGAATATGCTCGGGAAGGAGTGGGTCAGGTCACACCAGGGAGAGATGAGGACGGCTCCGCCGGGGAGGGGGAGGTTGGTGTCGCGTAGGATCTGGAGGAGGGCTAGGACGAGCCCGCCGCCGGCGGAGTCTCCGCCGAAGATGATGCGGTTGGGGGGGATGGGGGTGTGGGATGCTCCAGGAGGAGGGCGAATGAGGTACAGATCTACGAAGATTTTTTCGGCTCAGCGAGCCGTTCAGAATGGGAAGGGTGAGAATGCTTACAGGCGGCAATGCAGTCTTGTAATGCGCAGGGGAAGGGATATTGGGGTGCGAGACGGTAGTCGACTGCGAATACTCGGCCTTTCATCTTGCGTGCGTAACGCTGCATGGTATACCGCTCCTGATCCACTGATCCCTGTACATAAACATGAGCTACGCGCAACAATGAGGTAGAGACAACGCACGAAATAGTACCCTCCTCCATGCAGATACAGCAGACATCGCATACTGTCCATCCCACTCGAGTAGACTGCTTCGTCGCCCACCTCTCCCTCCTTCGGGGTCGCATCCCCACTAGCTTGTGCACTCCCGCTTCCTCCTCCCTCAGCTCCCGAACTCCCCCCACTCCCTCCACTGGCACTCGCGCCTTTAGCGCCCAAAGTAGCACCTCTTCTAACCTCCCTCAACCGCCTTTCCTCCCGTTCCAAGTCTTTCTTACTACACACCCACTGCGCCTCCACCCCTGGCAGACCTCTAGCCTGCCACCACTTGACGCCTCCTACGAGTTCGCGGGTCTTTTCTTCTCCCCCGAAAGCTTGAATGAGGATCTGGGCTGCTTGAGTGCAGCAGGTGAGGGGGACTCGGAGGCGGACTAGGTGGACCCAGGGCGGGGCAGGGATCCGGACGTTGCTGAATTGTTGGAGTTCCTCTACAGAGTGCCTGAACTTGGGTCAACACGTGAAACATGAATCAGGTAAGAGAACAGGGCATACTTGGTAGCAGCATCCATAAAAGCCCTAAACGTGCTCCAAGCCGCATCATAAAGCAGCTCCTCTCGCGCTTTAGAGTCCTTAGTGACGGTCTTCCGCTCCAAGTAGTGCTTGAAGAGCGTGTCGAGCAAGAGAGGTCCGATACGGAGCGCGACGGCCGCATTGAGGGAAGCGGAGGGCAGGGTTGGAGTGCGAAATATGCTTCTGTGGGTTGTTGGATGCGTGCGGGGTGGTAGGTCATCGGAGGCGGTGGAAGGAAGGGGTTGCGAGGGGGCGGACATGGTTGTTGATGCTCGAGGTTGGAGGTGGGGAGTGGTCTATCGTCTAGGGTTGTCCAGTTGTTGGTGTTTGTTACGTATCGCGCATTTGCGATTCGGCGCTAACCCAGAAAACAAGGTATATGCACAGCAGATCAAGGGATAAGCAGAGGGGACCGAGTAACAAGCGGACTCGGTTGTCCTTGTTGTCGTCGTCGTTGTCGTTGCCGAAAGCAAGAGACACGAACTTCTCATCAACCCTCACGTTCACCAACCATCCTTCAACGGCCCGTCCTCCGTGCTCGCTGTATGACGCACTCCGCCGCTCAATCACCCGCTAAGGGTCGCTGACATGAGCGGCCGCTCGGCTCCGTCCCGCACTAATTCTCCGGTCTAAATCACGTGCAGCACAAAGGTCACGTTTTTAGCACCGCCACCCCACATTTTCGCCCGCCTACAAAATCCCCTCGTCACCCTCTCCCTCAGGCTTTCTTTCGTGCGGCGACACGGCTTACTTTTCCCCATAATTGTTGCTCGCGCCCGCCTGGCTCCTTTGGGGCTGATCTATGCGGGCGCTGAGTGTCAAGCCGTGTTCTGAGCGGAAGGACGTCTGAGTACCCATGTGCGGGCGCGTGTCGTTGGGACGCGTCCGACGGGTCGGGGGTTCGTACATCTCTTGAGTTGAGCTATCCATTTCATCTGTCTTTCCATCTGCTGCGGAGGTTGTCGTATGAGGGGTTTGCCTGGGCTGGGATGGGAGGATTTTGGGTGCTGGATGCCAGATGCTGGGACGGGACGGGCAAGACCAGCGAGTACCATAACCAAATTTATTTACGCATAATTGATCGTTTTACCATCTCCCTGCCTTTTCGCTACTTGGTCCTACACTATCACGCACATGCTCAAGCATCCCCGACAACAACGCCATCCTCGACCCTCACGCTCGCCAGCACTCTCAGCGCTTCATGGGCAGCCTTGATCCCACTCGCCATCATAGCACCAAACGTTGGGCCCATACGGTTCGAGCCGTCGTGCTCTGAGAGTTCCATGCCTGTCATGATCAATCCTGGCTGGACTTCGCGGGTGCGGCTACACGACCCATGTTAACAACATTCCAGAAGATGAGAAGACAGCAGAAAGAAGGAATGCACGCACTTGACGATAGCCGGCTCGGCGCGCATCATATCCAAACACCTCATATCCCCCAGCTTCTCGACCATCCCATTACTCACCAGCCTCTTAGCGCAGAACGCGCCCATAGGCCCATCATGTCCCGTCGCGCTGATCACAACAGGCGCAGTAATCGTGTTCGGGTCCATGCAGCTCTGAGTATCGTGGTTCAGGGACACGAGTGTCCAGTTCGTCACGACCCCGCCTACGCGCTGCTGGCCCGTGTGGTCCGGGCGGACGATAAGGTCTTCAACGGCGGTGGCGTTGAACATCCTCACGTTGGGGAAGGAGAGGACCTTGGACAGCAACGTGCTGGTGAACAGAGCCGCATGGCGAACAACGACGAAGTTGCCCTCATCTTCATACGGCACGCCGATCTCCTGCAAGAACTCGTGCGCCGGCTTCCGAACCACCATCCCGCTCATCAGCTGCCCGCCCAACCACGCGCCTCCACCAGGCGCAACATTAGCTTCGAGGATGGTGATCTTCTTCTCCGGAGCGGACTTCGCGAGCCAGTACGCGCAGCTCAGCCCTGCCGAGCCAGCACCGACGATCACGACGTCCGAGATGGAACGGTCGTACATGTCGGCAAAGTAGCGCGAGATCATGGCGCGCGAGACTTGCGCTTCGGAGATGGGGGCAAAGCGGTAGTCGCCCGTGTAGGAGATATGGCCTTTATCTGCGATTGTGGGGCGGGAGTTGCCGTTGGAGGGCTTGAGCGCGAGGGAGGGGTGTTCGTAGATGGAGGACTTCTTGAACGCTTGGTCCGTTGCGGCGGGGGTGGTGGTGTCGAGGGCGATGGGCGGCGTCATTTTGTGAGTCGTTCGGACGGATTGATGAGCTGGTTGGCTGAATGAAGGCGGACAGAGGAAGACGGTCTACGGCCCGAACTTGGATGTTCAGTAGCAAGAAAGCGATTTATATACGCCCCCCCAACGCTCCAAAGCGGCAATACCTTCCCGCGCCCGAGCCCGCACTTCCCTCCTTCCCTCTCCATATTTTCCATCCTAATCGAGCAAGCCCAAGCAAGAGGCAGCATCCAATCAAGCAGACTCATCCAAGAAAGGAATCATTCGACCGAGCCCATTCCGCCAGGAAAGGCAAACACAACTCAAAGTAGGACGATCGGGAAGTCTCGCTCCACTCTCCCGAAGCCATTCTGTGCTCGATCGGGGAGAGTCCTCTCGTTATCCGACAATGAAGAAGCCAATTCCCGGCCGAGAGAAGATGGGGTCCGATGGGCGGAACAGGTGACTGTAGACCCAAGCGAGGCTGAATAGAAGACGATGAGACTTTTAGGCTGCCAGAATAGGACATTTCCTTTTCTGGAGGCTGAACTTCTCAGCTCTAGCAGACTTGCTAAATTCAGCCTTGGGTCGGCGTCCGGTCTTTCCATGCAGCGAGACAGAAGACAGCGAAGACGTTCCAGCCCGCCGGATCGTATGCCGAAGGTATCAATAAGGTTGTTCCCGATCAGGTTTCGTAAGAGTCTCGCCTAATGAGCAGATGATCGGGGGTGCTGGAGAGGAACGTGCGGACCAGCCCAAAGGCGTCGTCCTGCTGGCAGGACGGGAGATAGCAGACCATTGGTCGGGACGGAGCTGGCAGGAGGCGAAAGAGCCCGAGGACATAGAGTGGACTCGACCAAGCGACTCCAATGCCGAGAGTTGGTTGTAGAGAATCCAGCGGGTTTCTAGTACCACTTCTTTCTGAGAGAGCAACTGTATAACCACTCATCTGGCTTCTCAGCCTGTTTAATCCGGTCGGAGTTATTATCTCCGTCCCGGATTAACCTTACGCAATCGGAGCCGAAGACCGCGCGTGCGTCGGCGTGCAGTCTGACGTTGCAGTCCCCTGCGTAGGGCCCAAAACAGATCTTTACGTCGCCCAGACAAGCCCGATCGACGCAGACATCGCACTCAACAACATACCCATCGCTGTCCTCCTCCTCCTCCTTGTTGATTGTTTGAACGTCCTCGGCTGAACTACGTTGTTGCTGGACGACGCAGGGCGGAAGAGGGCCGATGAGCCTGTTCACCGCTGCGGTTCGGACGAGGCCAATATGCCATTCCTTACACACATGGACAAGCAGCAGCAGTTATAGCACATCAGCACGGGCTGCACTAGCCCGGCAGCCCTTCTCTCGACCATTACCCTCTGAGGCGATCCATTCGAGGATACTGCGTTCAATACGATGGCAAAGCAACTCGCCGAACGCTGTGCCTCCAAAACCGGCTTCGCCTACTGCGACGTCCTCGTCGTCAGCCGCGATCGAGCCCACTCCCACTCCTCCCGCTCCTTCCCCCACTCCTTCATCTCCCAACACAACCTCACCATCAAGCACCTCTCCACCAACATCCCAAAAGGCGCCATCGAAAGCACCCCGATCCCTCCTCCTCCGACTCCTCCCCACCTCTCTCCAACCCGCCCCAGACTCAGCTTCAAACCTGTTCAAGCTCTTCCGCCTCGCCGCGCCCGAGAAACGCCCTCTGACGTTCGCGGTCGGGCTGCTATTGGTGAGCAGTAGCGTCACGATGAGTATCCCGTTCACAATCGGGAAGCTGGTGCGCCTCTCTCCCCCTTCCCGCTATTAGCTTGTGTATGCTGATCGTTCATTGGGACAGATCGACTTCTTCTCCAACCCCGGAAATGTGCGTCCCTCCTCACAGCGCATATACAGAGGAAGATAGCTGACGAGCAAGAGCAGAGCACCTTCCTCGGCCTATCATTCACCTCCGCCTCCCTCCTCCTCTTCTCCCTCTTCCTCATCGGCGCCTGCGCAAACACAGGCCGCGTGATCCTCATGCGTACCGCTGGGCAGCGGATCGTTGCTCGTATTAGACGACAAGCATATGCGAGCGCGTTGAGGCAGGAAGTGGACTTTGTTGAGCGGCAGGGAGGGGGGACAGGGGATATTGTTAGTCGGTTGAATGCTGATACGTATATTGTTGGGGATTCGTGAGTCTCGGTCTTTTGCATATATGCGCCTCCTTGCCTCGAAAGAGCGGGATGCACAGCAGTGGACGCGAGGCTGATGTATGCGCAGTGTTACAGGAAACCTGAGCGACGGCCTGCGCGCTATAGTGACCGCTTCAGTTGGCCGTAAGTGCCCCCGCATGCTTCTGTACCCCGAGCCCCCGAGCTAACCCTCGCATGCAGTGGGACTAATGTTCTACCTCTCCTCAAAACTAACACTCGTCATGCTCGCCGTCGTTCCTCCCATATCGATAGGAGCGGTGTATTATGGTCGGTACTTGAAGAAGCTGAGTAACCAGACGCAGGAGGCGCTGGGGGATATGTCTAGGGTGCGTTCGCCTTCTGCCTGCTCTTCTGCAATCCTTCAGCTTTTCGATCTTCTCGTTCGGCTGGGCCCTCGTGTTCCCTTAGTGTGCAAAATACTGACAGAGGATTGTACACGCAGGTAGCAGAAGAGACCCTCTCCGCCATCCGCACCGTCCAAGCACACAACGCCTACCCGATGGAAGAACGCACCTTCTCGCAAAAAGTCCAAGCAGTCTTCGACCTCGCGCGGCGCGAGGCGCTCGCATCCGGGCTCTTCTTCGGCGGAACGGGGTTCTCGGGGAACGTGACGATCTTGACGTTGCTCGGGTATGGAGGGAGTCTCGTCGCGAGGGGCGAGATTAGTGTGGGGGACTTGACGAGCTTGTTGTTGTATACGGCTTATGTTGGGGGGGCGTTGAGTAACCTTTCGTGAGCACCACTCCCTACCTTCTCCTCCTCTGGTCGCCTCCGCTAACCGACCCCACCCAACAGCGGCTTCTTCTCCTCCCTAATGCGAGGCGTCGGCGCGGGCGAACGCGTATTCTCACTCATCGACCGTACCCCAGCCATCCCGCCCGGTGTGGGGGAAGAATTTGTACCGTCTGCGAGGGGGGTGATCAGGTTTGAAGATGTCTGGTTTACGTACCCGTCGAGGCAGGACGTGGAGGTGTTGAAGGGGTTTAATATGGAGCTGAGGACTGGGGAGAGTGTTGCTTTGGTGTGAGTCCTACTTCTTTCTCCTTAGCCGGGGCGTCGGGCCATACGCAGGTGTAGAAAAGGAAGAGATGCTGATACGCCTTTACAGCGGTAAATCCGGCAGCGGCAAATCGTCCGTCCAATCCCTCCTCCTGCGGTACTACGACCCCACCCGTGGCCGAATAACGTTCAACGGGCGCGACATCCGCGAGTTCACGCCCGAGTCCTGGCGCGCAACCATCGGCTACGTACCGCAAGAACCGGTCCTGTTCTCGGGGACGATAGCGAGCAACATTGCCTACGGGAAACCGGACGCGACGATCGAGGAGATCCAGGCGGCTGCGCAGCAGGCAAACTGTGATTTTGTGGAGGGGTTTCCTAAGGGGTTTGACACGCCTGGTACGTACCTTGCGCCTTGTGCCTTCCTTCTCTCTCCATCCATCTCTGCCTCCCCACCCACCTATCTTTCCCAACCCGTCCTCGTAAGCAGGACGCTGACGCATGCTTGTTAGTGGGCAGGAACAGCCTCTCCGGCGGCCAACGCCAACGTATAGCCATAGCCCGTGCCCTCCTGCGCAAGCCCGCAATCCTCTGCCTGGACGAAGCAACCGCCGCCCTAGACGCAGTCTCAGAATACAGAGTTAACGACGCGATCCAGCGTATAATTTCGAGCAAGAACACGAGTTCTATCGTTGTTGCGCATCGGTTGTCGACGATTACAACGGCGGAGAGGCTGGTGGTGCTCGAGGATGGGAGGGTGAGCGAGAGTGGGACGTATCGCGAGCTTGTACGTTCTTTCTAGCTTCCATAGATAACTGAGGAAGAGCGGCATGGCTGATGTGGGTCAATAGGCCTCGCGCGAAAATTCACGCTTTAGGGCGCTTATGGCGGCGCAGCTTAATGTTGCCGCTGGGGAGAAGACGATGCTCGAGGAAGCCACCTCGCAGTCTCAGTCTTCATCTCCGCCATCCTCTGACTCTGCATCTGCATCTGAAGACGAGACGGTCGTAGGGGAGGAAGAAGAACAAGAGATGGACATTGACGGTGCGCCTGAGAGGAGTGAGAAGAAGAAGGCCGCTGCTGCTGCGGGTGGACGCTGATGATGATAACCTCATAGACGCATTGAGAAGATTGCAAACATTTTCGCATATATCACCAGGCACTATCTAATTGCTGTAGCGCACGAAGCGAATATGATATTCAGCACCCTTTCATTTGCTGCACCCCTACCACTGAGACGTAGAACGCGCCAACGGATTCTACCATCCTCTCTCTTCAGTCCTATTAGAGACTTCAATATGCCAGGAGGTACCGCAGCAGGAACGTGGCCGTTTAGACTGGGATGGCCTCCACTTGTGGCATGAGGTTGGTTGGATCGGGGTACACGCGCACCATCTTCCAGCCGGTAGCTTCGAACAACGTGCTGAGATGAGAAAGCGTGCGCTCTTGCGAGTTGTGAATGACCATCATCTGTCGCCAACCTAGGTCAACCGTCAAGAACGGGCGCAGAAGCTCCTTACATGCAAGTCCGAGCCATAAGTCCCAATACCCACGATTCCCCAATTCGGCAACAAAGGAGGTGGTGCATCAGCCCTCCTGACGCTGTCCCAGCCAGGCACAGCGCCCGGCGCACTTGATGTCGGATCCGCGCAGACGTAGTGCATGATACTGTCGATGATGAGCAGTTTTGTGCGTCCTGGTTGGGCGGCTTCCCGAAGTGTGGTCAGGATTTGCTTGACGTATTTGTCGGACCAGTCGTGCAGGATACGCCGAAGGAGGAAGACGGAGGCGTCCTTGATCGGCTGAGGGCCGAAGAGATCGCGTGCTACGTATCTTGTTCAGTACGGCTGCGGGAGAGACAGCATTCAAGCATACCTTCCAGCTGGACACGCCCTGACGTTAACGCTTCCGGATATTCTTCTTTCCAGTATTTCAGACCGTCTTCAACCACAGTGGGACGATCTTGGATCAGGATCCTGACGGCCGGATTGACCTTGGCGATTGGCAGGACTGCGTTCCCGATTCCACCAGCGACGTCGACAATGAGGTCATTCTCCGTCAGTTTCCTCCAATCGAAACCTGTTCCTTGTAAGTATACTGCAAGACAATCGGTCAGCACGAACCGTGCAACATGGCATCAGGCGGCAGAGTATTCTGCCATGCCCTCATAGCGACGCCAAACCGGGCCAGACGATGTGCTTGTTCTGGCTTGTCCATCCAGTCCCAGAAGGTAATCCGTTCGCCGAACGCACGACCGAGCGCGGCATCTTCCGGTTCTTCGGAGAAGGCGGTTTTGGGATCAGAGAAGGCTTCCCAAGCGTATACGGCGGACTTGTTCAGTTCATCGAGCCTATTCAGCTTGAACTCAGCTCATGGGACTGCGACTATAGACGCTCACATGTGTCCAAAGAGTGCCGTGATCCCGGGAGTACCTTCATATTTGTCGATTGGACTACCCTTATATCAGCGATACAACGCACGCCGCGTCAGTACGGCTTACTTACTTCGATGCAACATATGCGAAAGGCTTTCCGATGTCAAAGCAGGAGGAGATACGGGTATTTGCGAATACGTCCGGCTCGACCTCTTGGAAGACATGCTTCGAAGACAGATAGCGAAGAACCCGGACAAGCTTCTTGGAGTCTACTTTGGCTTTGGAGGCAATATCGTCCACATGGACGGGCTAGGCGACCCATATCAGCCTGCATCGCGAACATAGGTCACTGCGTACCTTTCCTTCAGCTTCCTTGATGATGGTTGCGCTGTTGGTCTCAAAAGCGATCCTTGTCGCAACCGCGTCATACTACGGTATGCACTTAGCACCGAAGAATTGGCAGGTAGAACAAGTAGTTCACCGCTCCGCCAATACGCAGAACAGATAGTGGAGCAGGAGTCAGAGTTGCAATGAGCTGATATGCGGCGGCAATAGCCGTATCAACAGCCAGCTGAACGCCCGGTTGCTGACGCCACGCCTCCGCATCCGGGTCATAAGGCGTATTCAAGTCCGGCACAGGCGTCCCCGCAGCCTTGCAATTCTTGTCAATAGCAGCAGTAGAGTCATAGACAAGCTTTGCGAGCTGTAAGAGTGTATCGGCCATTATTTGCAAAGAGTCGAGATCTGCGAGATGTCGCCTTTGTTGACGGCTGATGCCGCCATCTTATAAGCGCGGTTTGGGTCAGCTGGTCCTACCGCGCTGCCAGATCGTTCTCCCAGCTGTCCACTTTGTACGTCCTGGCCACGTCGGACAGCCCAGATTCGTGCGTAGACACGATACATTAGCCGATGTAGCATACATGAGCCGTAAGACTGGCAGCGAAAATGAAAGACAGGAGAATGGCTGATCAGGAAGAGGAAGAGAAGCAGAACGAGCGGAGAATGCCGCATGTCCGCATATAGCCGCAGAACAAGCGGCTGTGCTGTCTGATTCAGAGTCGTCCGGACGGTCTGAGAATACCACAACGAGAGTGCCCATCATGTACCTCTCTGCTGTAGCCGAATCACCGGAAGCATGTCTGTTCGGCTCTCCAGCTGATCAAGCTCATAATAACTGCTCTTCTCCCAGTTTGTCGAGTGATTCCACTTGGTGGCTTCTCATCGCATGTGTCGTCCTTGCGAATCCGCCTTCACGACTATACTCTCCCTTCTCATGCAAGAGCCGTAACAACTGCAACCATGCTATCCCCCACATCCGGTCTCAACAGATCCTTCGGCGACATCTCCTGCTGAACTGCCCAGTCGTATGCTTCGGCAAGGATCGTATCCGTGAGAGGAACTGAATGTCGAGCAAAGATACTGATCAAGTTGTTGACCCTCGCAATGGCGGCTCTTGTTTCCAAATCGATATCCTTCCTAAGGTTCAGCAAAGTTACTAGTCGAGGTACCGGCAAGGACTTACGTCGTTCTTATTTGAATATACTGCTTCGGCGTCGAACCCCTCCTCGCCTTCTTTCTGGTTCTCGGCTACGTGTTTGGCAATCCAGATATAGCCGTTCATCCCCAGTATCAGGTCGACCCCACAAGGTAATGAACAGAAATGGGAGCTTCTTCTGCGAATGAGGACGGGCGAGACGGTGATTAGCTGGCCGTTTCGCAGCTAATGCGTCTCATCAGAACTTGCGAAAGGACGGCTGGATGCTGTGAACGTACCTTTCCGTACTTTAATGATCGGGTGTGAAGGGAGAGGGCGCCATCGCCGTGCTGCGGTTGTACTTCTGCGACGAGCAGATCGCCTTCCTCGAAGAACTTGCGCATCTCTAGCTCGTCACTTTCCAGTTTTCGTCTCTGTACGCAGTCATAAGCGCTTGCATTGAAGGGAGGTTAATGTCACGCGCCTGTACACCCCCTGGTAGGTTGACGGAAGATAGGCGAAGGATTGCATCTTGGTGGCTGTTCACATCTACTTTCCATCTTGCCGCTTGTACCTGCAATCCAGGTCAGAAATATCCAGAGCCACGGAAAGGGTCTCACGCACCTCGGTGATCCTCCCCACAACTAGGTCTCCAATTTCGCCATGATATCTATAGTATGCTTATAAACATCTCTCAGTACGCAAGTTCGGGGCGTCACGCACCGCGTCCGTAGCGCTCGCACCGACACAAGCTTATTGACCCTCTCGATCGTCCCGCTCAGCGAAGCAATCACATTATTATCCTCAACAAACGTTCCATGTCCTCTTCAAACACAATCAGCACCCATACCAACCGGGATGCAAGGAACCGCGCACCTCATGAACATCGTAGCGGACGTGATCACCTCTCCAGGGGAAGTGAGTTTCTGGATCTCGTCATCATCGTCCAGCTCATACTCCATATCCACGTCTTGATCCTTAACCTCATCCTCCTTTCCAGTACTTATTTGCCATCTTGAAGAAGATGCAGCGGGAGGGAGTACGGTGAACATTGTCGTCTTTGGTGGTGGTTGCTGGGAGGAGGAGAAGGCCCTGAACAACAATTTGGGCTGTCGGCGTTAGGCTTTCCCAGGGTGAAATCTAATCTCCGAACGAGTTCTGTGTGGCTCCTTGCCTCTTGCTGCTTTGGGTTTGGGAAGCTTGTGTGCATCCTCATGCCCTTCTTTCGACATGTCCTTACTACGCTGCGGATTATAACGAAGCCTTCTGTGGTCGTGCCTAACCTGACTGTCAAATGTAAGCCAGTCCCGAGCGTATGAGTGCCATAAGACGCTAATTTGGCACAAGCTATTGCAAATGTCAATTTCATCAAGCTCAAAGAAGCGGGATACGAAGGCGTTGTGATCGACAGAGATAATTGCCTGGTACGCTGTACTACCATCCACACCTGTATCCCCGTTGATGGATGTATAGACCAAGCCCAGGCAAGATGAGCTAGTCCCTTCACTCCAGGTACGTCCAGCCTCATCCTATCTCCCTACCGTACTGACGCCGTTCTACACAGGACGCATGGGAAGAATGCCGCAAAGCCTTCGGCACTGAACGCGTGCTCATCGTGAGCAACTCCGCAGGCACGTCAAAAGATGCGTCTTTTCTACAGGTGAGCTCCTTCCTTGAACTTGTTTGCACAGTCGTGCTTATGTATGCATAGGCAGAAGCGCTCACTCGGAACCTTGGTGTACCGGTGCTGCTGCATGACGCGCCAAAGCCGTGGGTCGTCAAGCCGATATTGCACTACTTCAACAGCCTACCGCGCACAATAAGCCTATCATCCGAAAAGAGCGCCGATGCACCATCAAGCTCAGTAAAACCAGCACCTCCGAAACTAGTTGTCATTGGTGACAGACTGTCAACCGATATCGTCCTTGCAAATCGGCTACAAGGCGCCTTCGGCATCTGGACGACAAAAGTCTGGGAGGAGGAAAGTGCTGGTGTTCGACTTGCGCGACTGGTCGAGGACGCGGTCTTAGCTGCGGTTGTACGGTGGCGGGCTTGGAGGAGGAAACGACGAGGTCTTCCCGCCGAGGAAGATACCACAAAGGAGTTTGTCAAGGAGGAGCCAGTCGTGCAGGAACCAGTGAAGGTGAGCTGGTGGGGCCGGTTGGTATCGATAGCTGGAAGTCTTCTGCCGAGTACTAATTGATACGATCAAACAACCCGAGCCGTTTCCGATCTCTTCAACAAGCTCGTACGTTCCACGAGGGCAGCAGACTGATAGGCATAACTCTTTGCCCGAAATTACTCGATAAAGTGTTCAAAGAAGCGCAGCTCATCGAGCGACCGGCGCATTATCTCTCCTCACCGCGTGCATGTCTTTCGATCCCTTATCATTGCACACTACCCCGCAATTTCTTGGATCGCACATGTCCGATCTTGTACAGGATATAGCACGTCTCAAAGGAGCAGCTGTGCTGGCGATCTGTCTCTCTTTCTGCTTGAGTATACCATAGACTAGAGACTAGAGACGACGAGCAAGACATGCCTCTCCGCTCGCTCCTCTCCGCCGGCGCTCTCCTCACGCTCGTCGCGGCCGCCCAGACCCCACTTCGTCCTCAGCAACAACCCGAGCCTGGAAGGGTCGACGTGGACTACCATGCCCTCTTCTCGGCACCTACGATCAATGGCCCTCATATGACCAACAATGCCTTTGCGGACGACAGCTGGAACCTCATGAGCTTTGGGTATGCTGACCCGTTGCGGTGCTTTGGGTCGGACAAGGACGAGCTGTTTGACGTTGCTGTCATTGGTGAGCCGTCCTCGCCATTTTACCCCGCATATAGGCTGATAGGCGATAGGTGCACCGTTCGACACAACTACGAGCTACCGGCCTGGTGCTCGATTTGGCCCCAATGGCATCCGGCAAGGCTCGAGGCGTATGCGCATCTCATCGATCAACGTGCCATACAAGACTCGAGTAACAGACCATCTCCACGTAGTAGACTGCGGGGATGTCCGTGCGTCCACTCCCATCTCTCTCAACCCGAAGAATCTCAACTAATATGCCCTCGTGTAGCGATGACATTCGTGGACAATAAAGTCGCCCTCCGTCAACTCGAGACCGCCAACTCCGACCTCGTCCTGCGCGAGAGCAAGCAAGCGTTCAACGGCACCAGTCTCGCCAAAGACGGGAAGTTCCACCCTCGAGTCCTTACCCTCGGTGGGGACCATACGATCACCCTACCCCTCTTGAGAGGCGTGGCGAAGGTGTATGGACCGGTCAGCGTGATCCATTTTGATAGCCATATTGGTGAGCTTGTTTGGTTATGCTGTGAAGTGCGCTTATTCATCGTAGACTCGAAACATGGGCCGTATAAAAAAGACACTTGGAAGCCGGGCTCTTATGTATGCTGTTCTCTATGATGCAGCTGTTGCACGAATTGCATGCTGACGTTGGTCGAGGAGGGCGGTCCATGGCTCCCCGGCGAAGAGGTGCCAGTGACACACGGCTCCTACTTCTGGTACGCAGCTCAAGAAGGGCTGCTAGCGCCGAACAACTCCAATATCGTCTGTCTCCTACATGCACCACTCCGGATAGCTCAGCTGATGAGTATGGGCAGCACGTCGGCATCCGCAACGCCCTCCAAACCTGGAAAGACTACGAAAACGACTATAAAGTCGGGTTCGTCATCTCCCACGCGGAAGATATCGAGGAAGTCGGGTGGAGAGGGATCGTGAAGCGGATCAAGGAGGTCGTCGGGGATAATCCGGTCTACATCACGTTGGATATCGATGTGCTTGATCCTGCTCAGGCGCCTGCTACTGGAACGTGAGTGCATCCATGTCCTTCGTCGTGATCAGGTTCGATGGAGAGTTGGCTTGTAGACCGGAGATCGGAGGGTTCAGCACAAGAGAGCTTAAGCAGATCCTCAAGGGCTTGGAGGGGCTCAAGATTGTGGGCGCAGATATCGTGGAGGTCGCACCAGCTTATGACACGCAAGGCAGGTCCCCTCCCTCTGTCCCAGGTGCAACACAGGCTGACGCTGATGTCGTGTAGCGGAGGTCACGCAGATCGCTGCTGCCAACTTGGGGTGGGACATTTTGGCACTGATGGCGAAGACGCCTTTGACAGCTTGAGGGGTGATACTGGTAGGGTGGTTATGGGTTGATGGTATTGACACGGAGCTTGGTATTGATACATGCGTGGGTATACCGAGTAGAAGATAAAAACCAGAGTCGCCTAGAGTAGCGAGTGAAAAGCGAAGTGACGGTCCTTCACTGCTCCACGGGCTGGAACCGGTTGTAGTACGCTTTCGTCTTCGCCTCGACCACTTCTTGTGTCGTCTCCGGTAGATCCTCGATGAACCGGCCTGGGGCGGAGTCATCAGCCAGGACGCATACCAGAGCAGCGAGAGGACGCACCAGGAGCACCAGCAAACAGCGACAGAGCCGGAACGACCGTATTCGGCGGCAAGACCGTATTATCCGCAATCCTCGCACAATCCTTAATGATCACAAACTTGCCAATCACGCAGTTTCTCCCAATCTCCACATAGTTCCCGATCTGCGCAGCCTCAACGACGCTCCCCTCGCCAATATGCACCCCGTCGCCTATCTTCATAGGGTAGAAATTGAACGCGCCCTTGTACGTCTTATACGGCGGCCGGACGACGACGCCCTCGCCGACAAGACAGTACCGGCCGAGGGAGATGACGACTGTGGGTGCGTTGCCGGACTTGCGCAGGTCGCCTCGCAGGACGGCGCCGGGTGAGATTATGGACTTGCCGCCGAGGACGATGTTTTGTGGACCGGAGATGGTTGCGCGGCGGGAGACTTTGTTGCCCGTGTCGGTCTCGATGAAGGTCGCTTTGGGATATGTGATTATCGGCTCGAAGGACATGAGTGGCGACGAAGAGGTTGTGTGCTGTGGTTGGCCGAACGCGTTCTTTTTGGGGGAGCCGCACCAGGCAAGTCACGGAAACAGCCTCAGGTAACCTCTTGGGGCTACTGTCTGCACACATCTGTCCGCAACCCTTCAAGAGCCTCCTGAACCGATTGAATGTCGAGCTGCACTTGGTCAATCAATGAGCATAACGTCTATCCATTGCACTAGCGAGGGAAGCTATAGAATTTCCCCGAAACGTAGTAATGCTACAACCAGCTCGCAAGGATCTACATCGAAGGGAAATAACCCACGCAGTGCCCGTTGGGAGATGGCAAAGCCAGAACCAGCAATTAAAGGAGAACAACAGGAATAGAATGTTGTGTAGGGGCAGAATGTGCGCGACTACGAAAAAGATGAACTATGTAATGAGAAGAAAAAACTATAGACACATTGTTGCAGCTTGAAGGTGCAATGTATTGCGGATATGGAATATGGTTGCATGCGGGAACTGGAAGCTCATTAGGAACGACAAGTCAGGAGCGGAGAGGAGCTGACGCACTCATCATGCCAACTTCGCCACCTCTTTCAGGAGCTTGTCCTTGGGCGAGACAAGAGGGTCGCCCTCTACGTTTATCTTGCCGGCCAACTCCTCGACATCAGACTGAGACAGTTGCGCCCCTTTTATGAGTTTCGCCATGAAGGCATAAGCCTGAGGCACATCGACAGCGATATCGTCCAGGAATTCGGCGGTCTGCGACAGTCCCTTCTTGAACGACTCGGCCGACACACTGCCGGCTGAAGCGGCCCGTGAAAAGATGTCGGCGACCAGGGCCACATCGGCATCCTTCTTGTTGAACGCCTCGCTGACGAACTTGTCGATGAGTTGGTCGTGGTAGGTCGCCGGGAGATCCTTGAAGTATTCGGCCGCTTCCGCGACGTCGCGAACTTGCCAGAATTCCTTGACATCTTCATCAATCTTGGCCTTCGCCTTCTCTTCGGACATGGCGGGCGCTTCATCAACGCTGTCCACAGCGGAGGGCGGCGCACTTTCCTCGTCCTTCGCCAACGGAATCGAGCGAGGAAGCAGCTTGAGCTTCTTCCTGCCCGATCCAGCATCAGCAGCGGAACCGGCAGCGAGGTCAACACTCGGCTTGCGGCTGGGCGCCTTGGGTGCGGCAGCCTCCGGCTCAGCTGGTGCGTCAGCTGCGTTGAGCACATTGAACATGTTCGTCCTTGTCGGTGGTGCGGCGGCCTCAGGGCGGGCGCCCTTGGGGTCGGTCTTCTTGTTGAAAACGTTCGATGGGCCAAAGCCTCCGATCGGTCCGCTCGGCTTGCTGATATTTCCGAATTTGGAAAGATCACCAGCCTTGGCGGGAGGCGGCGGACGGGCAGGCGGGCCACCAGGCACGTTCTGCCAACCGTCAGGGCCATACTCTCGAGGATCTCCACGACGGGAGCCACCGCGAGACATGGCTTGACGCTGTTTCTCAGCTTCTTTCTGCGCCTCTTCGCGAAGTGCCTGCAAAAGCGTTTGAGTAAGGTAATGTTGGCCGGAAACCAGATACGTACAGCTTGATGAACTTCCGCGATCGTCATAGGACCGGCCTGTGAACCAGCCTTGTGTCTAGGTTGCCAGTTGTACTTCTCCCGAAGATCAATGATATCCTGCATTTCTGATTAGCGATGAGAAACCTCCAATGGCCGAAAAAGCGTACCTGAAGCATGAACATCATACGGGAAGAAACCTCCTTTCTTTCGGCACGTTCTCTCAAGATCTTGACCATCTCCTTCATCCTCTGGAAGTAGATAGTCATGTGTGCCTTCGCCTTCTCAGTATCCAATTGCTGACCAACGGTGGCCAAAAGCTTGCAAAGCGATTCGACTTCCTCCTCTTCGGGATTCTCGACGTTCGCGAGCATCTTGCGGATACACTCGTGCATGATACGCTCTGTGAGCATTTGCAGCTTGAACAGCTCGCCGATAAGCTTGACGAGACCGAGACCGCGACGCTTGGCCTTCTGTGCAGCGTAGTATTCGTCGGAGAAGATGACCTCTTCGCCTTCTTTCTTCGACTTCTGCTTTTCTTCTTCAGCAGCGCTCGCTTCGGCAAACTGGCGACGGGCAGCCCAACCACGCTCGAAGTCCTCCTGACACCGGTTGAGGAGATACTTGCGGAAGAGCTGACCACCGACGATCAGGGCACCCTCGCCATTCTTGACTTGAACATCGAACACCTTCGGGCTAATACGCTCCATCATCTTCCTGCACAAGCGAGCATACATCTCGCTCCATGCTGGTTCGTCGGTAGCCTTCTCAAAGACAAGCTTGATGACGAGGATAAGCGTGTGGCCGTCCGTCTCCTGCTCGGACCGATTGGCATAAGCGATGATCTGATCGGAGATCGAGTCGAATTTCTCCAGAGTGAGCTTATTGAGCAAAGCCTTGACCTTACGCTCGACCATCTCCGGGCTGTCAACAGGTTGTTCGCGCTGGTTACGGGGCACGGCGACCTGCGGCTTCCAGCGGTTCTCGGACTTCTGGAGCGGCTCGACCGGTTCGAAACCGGGCTGGTTGGGGGGAGGCATAGCCTGCGACGGTTGCCTGCTATCAGGCCGCTGCCGGCCACGCAAGCTCCTGTTCCTGTTCCCGCCTCCTGGGCTGCCTGGCACTTGGTTCGAAAGACCGCTCCCGCTGGCCGTGCGCTGGATCGCGACCGGCCTGCCGGGCATAGGGACCCCACCAGGCCCAGCGAACGAGCTGACGCTCCTGAACCTGTCCCCGTCCGCACCAGGCCGAGTAGGAGCCTGGAAGTTGCCCATCGAGAACCCAGGTCTGCCGCCAAACGGTGCACCAGGCCCCGGGGTAATTCCAAGGCCGAGCTTGCCACCAATCGAGCCGGCTCTGCCACCGCGGCCTGCCCCGCCGGGCGTACGCCCGCCTGCGAACTGCTGCGACATCGGGTCGGAGTTCTCGATCCCTATCGCGTCCAGCGGCGGGAGGGTCTCGGGCCGGTCCTTGCAGATATCCATGAACTGCAGGAGGAAATCCCGGTCGTACCTGAACTTTCCAGGAGGGCCATTAGCGTTCAGCTCGGGGTGGGGCGTGCGGATATGTTCAGGGTATTGGATAGCGTTGATATCCTCGATCGGCCTAGCGGAAAGAAGTGCGGATGCTTGAGCGGACGAAAGGGGCGGAGTGGCTTTAGCGGCAGCCATGACGGCCGACTTGAGATCAAGAGGACCAGGCACAGGACGGCGGGACTTGGCATCTGAGAGCCCGCCAGCGCCGTTGACCGGCTTGAGGGAAACAGGGGTAGCACCCGGCTCGGGCGTGGAGGGGGAAGTGGGCGTCTGGGCGGCAGAAGGCCCAGCAGAAGGGAGAGCGGAGAGCGTGTCGGCCTTCTCGGCCGCTTCTTCCGCTTTGGTAGCTGCGTCCGCTTTCGCTTTCGCTTCCTCTTCGGCCTTTGCTTTCTCAGCAGCGGCGGCGGCGGCGGCAGCAGCAACAGCTTCAGCCTTAGCCTTCGCAGCGGCCTCGGCCTCAGCCTTAGCTTTAGCCTCAGCTTCAGCCTTAGCCTTTGCCTTCTCCTCCTCTTCACGCTTCGCCTTCTCCTCAGCCTCCTTCCGTTCCTTCTCCTCCCTCTCCTTCCTCTCCCTCTCCTCCTGCTCCTTCTTCTCTCTCGCAACGCGTTCCTCCTCCTCCCGCTTCTTGCGCTCCTCCTCCTCCTTCACCTTCCTCTCCTCCTCCTCTTTCGCCTTCCTCTCCGCCTCGGCCTTCTCCTCCTCCTCCCTCTTAGCCTTCTCCTCCGCCTCTTTCTTAGCCTTCTCCTCAGCCTCCTTCTTCGCCTTCTCCTCCGCCTCCCGCTTCGCCTTATCAGCCTCACTCTCGATCCTCACCGGCTGCGCCGGTTTCCTAGGCGGGATCACATCGACCACAACGCCGACCTTATCCTTCAGCTCGCTCACCACCGGACTCGGACTCCCCTGCGCCAGCGGGGCACCACCAACCATAGCCGACGGAGTCCGGACATGCTGCGGCAAACTAACGAGCGTCCCGTCCTCACGCGTAATCTTGATCGTTTTCCTCGCTGAGGTAGGTACGAACTCGGGCGCGCGGGTGTTGAGCGAGCTTCCGCCCGGCGTCGTGAGGGGTTGCGCGATCCCGGGGTAGCGGAATGAGGGCGTGTTGGGCGTGTTGGGGAGTGCGGAGGCGGGCCGGAGCGAGCTAGGGGTAGAAGGGTGCGGGAGCGGGGTTTGGGGGGAGATGCCCGCTGTGGGGGGGCCGTTAGGCGGGAGAGGGAGCGTGTGAGGAGGGACTATATGAGATGGCATGGGGCTCGGTAAGCCGGAGATGGAGACGGGCGTCCCGGGGCCTCCGGCGTGCGGAGGCTGTTGTTGTCCTCCGCCTGGCCCGCCTTGGGCTTGCTGTTGTTGCATGCTTGGTAAGTTCCGACCGGGCGCGACGGGCGACATAGCGCTCCCCGGCGTCCCCGGCGGTGGGCCTAAGTGAGCACCCCCAGGCTGGAAATGCATCCCTCCCGGACCCGGGCCCATCCCTCCCTGCTGCGGGGGCATCCCGGGATGCGGGCCACCAGGCTGCGGAGGCTGCTGCTGCTGTTGTTGTTGTTGGTGCTGCTGAGGCGGCGCGTGCATATAGCTCGGTTGGCCTGGCTGGCCGGGCATACCTCCCATTCCTGGATGGTGGTGAGGCGGGAGAGACTGCATTTGCGGGTGCCAGTAGGCTGGATATGGGCTACCGGGCATGCCCTGCCCTGACGGGTCTGCACTGGGGTAGTAGGCGTGTGGCAGACCGGCGTAGTATGGTGCCCATGGTGCACCTGGGGCGCCGGGGGGGAGCATCATCCCGTGCATGGGGGACATCATCCCCCCCCCTCCTACTGCTCCGCCTCTCCCGCCGTGCGGAGGCGGGGAACCGGGCTGCTGTTGTCCTCCTGGGCCGGAACCGCGGCCTGCTCCGCCTGGTGTGGGGGGTGCGTCGCCCCGGCCGACACCGTTCGGTCCTCCTCCTCCTGGTGCGCCGCCCCGCCCGCCGGGTCCGCCACCGGGGACGAAGGGACGGATGTTACCGGGCATCATGCCCATTCCGCTCATCATGGACATATTCTGCCCGGGCGGAGGCCGCATAGGGACAGAATTATAGATATTGTTCGGGCCCGTAGGTCCGTTCGCCGTCCGGCCGGTAATAGGAGTGCTCGCCGACTGGGGAGGGGGCGAGGTAGGCGGCAGGGAGGCGGCCGTTGTGGCTGAAGGTGAAGGGGACGGAGCGGCGGACGAAGCAGAGGCAGACTGAGGCACAGCCTGGAAGAACGCATTCACGTCAATTTTCTTCTTCGGCTTCGCGTCCTTCGGCTTCTCGTCTTTCTTTTCACCTGTAGTCGCGCTCGTCGTGGTGGTGGATGCGTTCGTGGAAGGGGTGTCTTTCTTAGCAGTAACGTCATCCTTCTTCCCACCAGCGGCGGGGATAGACCCGAAAGTCTTGGCGTCCGCGACGGTCGAGCTCACTGCGGGCGCAGCAGCTGCAGCGGAAGGAGCAGGCTTATCCTGCTTATCCTCGGCAGCACCGCCAACAGTGCCAAAGCTCATCGCTGATCCTGCAGCACCATCAATCAAAATTTGTCATCGGCATAACAAAATGTGTAAAACGCACCAGGCTTGGAACTCCCATTCCCTGGTAAAGCACCGTCCTTCACGACGACGCTCGCTTTCCGCCCGTGTGGCCCCGTACCCGTGCCGGTGCCGGTGGGAGTAACCGTCCCGCTCGGAGGCTGGCTGCCAGCTCCATTGGAGGTCCACGCTGATTTTTGAGGCGCGGAGGGCGAGGGGGTGTTCACGTTAACATTGGCGTTGGCGTTGTTAGCCGGAGCCGGAGCAGCAGCAGGTGTAGTGTTAGCGTTGGCGGAGGCGGCAGCAGCGCGCGCGGCCAAAGGCGGACCCCGACTCCAAGCGGAGACGGGCCTGCTGCTCGCTGGTGTGCTCGTCGCACTCGCACTCGCACTCGTGCTTGCGGGCTGGGGACCGGCGCTAGCGCTAGTGGAAGAAGGCGGCTGAGTCGCGGGCGTAGACGTGCCTGAGGTCGGGAGAGATGCCTGGTGGGTGGTGTTGGAGCCTGAGCTGGAGGGGACGGTGTGCTGTGTCTTGAGGCTAGCGGTGGTGGCTTTGCTCATTCTACAAACTTGTCAGCATCGTCCTTAACGCATATAGAAGGGAAGAAGGGAAGGGCGTACTGATGTGGTAAGTCTTGGGGGTTGAGCGCGATTTTGAGCGTGATAGTGCGGGTGATGGGCGTCTAGTTCGAGTCGAGAAGAGATTTTCCTTTTGTCCGTTCCTGGATGGATGGATTGGAAGGAAAAGTGGTTTGGTTTGTGGGATTGATGGGAAAGATCGTCGATCGACCTGCCCGCAGGTAACTTGCTTTGCTTATTTGCTGAGCTGAGCGGGTGCGGGTGGTGAGAAGTCGAGGGGCGATTTGATTGTTCTCGGTGCAGGTGTCCCGTTGGAGGTAGACCGGTGCCCGTTGTCAGAGTATTGAGGTGAGGGGTGATAGCAGACCTGCTTAGTAGCGAGGTCCCAAGGAGAGAGGGAGAGGGGAGAAGATAGTACTAAGTACTAATAGTATCGACTCACACGCTCTAACTGCCCTATAGTGCAGAGAGAGGGGAGAAGAAGGGGTGTCGAGTGACGCAGGGGTGGGTGCGGCCCTGCGACTTTGCTGTCCTCTCGCCCGCCCTGTGTCCCCTTCGCCCACAATAATCTTTCGCCCTTCACTCGGCGACCCAAAATCCCCCTCCGTGCACGACTACGCTCTGTCTCCGCTTCACGCGCCTGAGGTGACCCAGAGCCCCTTCTGACTCTCACCTCAGTAGTACGGGTCTCACCCACCCACAAACCTTAGGGCAGGCCCCCTCCCCCTCCGGCAGGATTAACGCCGGGCCCGGTTCAGCTGGGTCCGGGCTCGGCAATACTCGCCTCTCGCGCTGAACCCCACGCCGGGACCCGAGAAAAATCGAATGACGGTGAACGGGCCAATCGGTCGCTTGCGCTTGGCAGATCGCATAGCGAGGGAGCGGTGTGCATCATCAGCAGGCGGGAGCTACATTCCGGTCCAGGTGGGAGGGGAGGGGAATGATGGCATCACTCGTATCAGCAGGATCAGATCAGTTGCTGCGACACCTAGGATAGAAGTGAATACAGCATATACAGCTTTCCAGCTCACAGCTAGTCACCGCCAGCTACGGCGACATATGGAACTACTAATATGGCATATCCTCTAGCTCAGAGTGAGACCCACAACCTACGCCTGTTCAAGCCCAACCTCCCTAGCGCAGCCTGACCCAACAAGGAAAGACACCACCCGCCGCAGCCCGTCTAGCACTCGATGACAGCCAATGACTCACTCACCCTTCCCTACCTACCGCTCCCCTGGCGCATGCCTTGCCCTTTCCTGCCCACCCAGCTCCTACCTATCTCCGCAGCCCCTATCCCGCAAGCCTATCGGACCTCACCTACGCCCACGCCGCGACCATCCCCGATATCTCCTTCCCTTCATCCTCTTACTGTCTGTCTACTGTAGATAACAGCATGCTCAGCGTGCTCTCTACCCCTGAGTAAGAAGGATGCGAGGATCCGGAAGCCGGACGTTCGTTCGGCCCGAACACGAAAGTGGATTGCGATGAGGGAAATACTGGACGGCGCATAGCCTCCTCCTCACTGCGGCCCTCCACTTATGGCGTCGTTCTTGCGTGGATGGATGTTCCGCACGTGGGCTTTTGTTGGTCTCCTCGCTGCGCGGGACGGGGTGGCTGCTTGCGCGATTTTGGAAGGGGGTGTTGGTGCTGCTGCTTTTCTGGTGCTGGGTTGGCTGCTTTTGCGGGAGGGCTTCTGCTTCTGCTTCTGCTTCCGGATCTGCTTCTGCTTCTGGATCTGCTTCAGCACCTGCACCTGCACCTGCTACGCCTCTGGAACTCCCAATACTCTGCTAATCATACTCGGCCCACCGCCTCAAATAGTCCGACCGAGCCATCAATCCTCCCAAACACTATGAGCTCTAACTCTGCCTGACGGTGCATAACTTTCTGCCCATGGCTCAGCCGCCCAGCGCAGACCGACGACAACTGCATGTGCACGTACTGCCAGCCTGTGTACAGTAGGACAGCAAACCCGCGCGACCGTTACGAGGTGCTCGTGATCGGGCGAATGAAACACCGGCCGCTGCTGTCCATCTCGTCAAATGAATTACCGTTCCAGTTAGCGACGTGTTTCAGCATTGCTCACTTCCCCGTCTCGACTCGAAACTCAAGCACAGTACGTCTCCAACTCATACATAAGTACTCGCCAGCCGGGTGGCCATCAGGCGTCAGTTGATCGTCCGCTCGGCCTGCGGGGTTCCGGGTCCTCGTGTCTCCGTGCTGCGGAAGCGTGCTGTCTTCATTTCATTCATTCAGTCTCTCCTGCGTTTTCAGCAGGCTCCGGTCCTTGGACAGCTGTACTACTGTATAAAGCCCACCGCACCGGCCGCTCCTGCTCGAAAGCCGAAAAGCGTCGGACATTCCCTGTACCAGATACTCTGCTCATTAGTCCTCGCCTCTCTTGTCCCTCTCGCCCGTCTTTCCTGTCCCTCCAGGCCGGCTATTTGGACAGCTATGTCCTCCCCACTCGGCCGGCAGCTTCCCGAGCCTACGTGGTCCATTGCGGACCTGGGTGTTCTTGTACAGGGGGACGAGCCGACTCGGTTGAAGTACTTTGATACCCACCCCTCGCATACCTCCGCCTCTGCTGCGAAGCGGGAGGGAGGCGGCGGGGGAGAAGGAGTGGGAGTGGGAGTGGGAGAGCGAGAGCGAGAAGGAGAGGGAAAAGGTGGGGGGGTGGAGAGGACGATCATCGCCATCCACGGAACGGGATTCAACGCCCGTACGCCCCTTTCCCTACTCCCTACTCCCTACTCCATATCTCCGTATTCCTGCCCTGCCCCCTCACCCTTCGCTTCCCTTGCGCTCCTTGAAAACCGGAGACTAACTAGCTGTAGGCATATGGATCCCCATCCTCCCCTTTCTCCCTCCCCAAACCCGCGTGCTGGCGTTCAACCGAAGGGGGTATGAAGGCTCTTCCCCCGCCCACCAACCGAAAGACGGAGAGAAGAAGCCAGGACCGGGGAACGTAGAGGCGTTTGGGAGGTACGTCCTGGACTTGGCGGCATTTGTGAAGTACGCAGTGGACGAGTTGGGGATCGGGAAAGGGGAGATTGTCTTGCTTGGTTGGTGCGTCCGTTCGATCAGTTGCTAGTCACGCAAGAAGGGGTTGGCTGATGCGCGGAGGGCTTAGGTCAAAAGGCTGCGCATCGATAATCGGCCTTCTCTCTCATCTCCCCACCTCCCCTCCCCTCTCCCCCTCTTCCAGCACCCACTCCCCACCGCACCCCGTCCCCCTCCCCGCGCCTCTAGACCCCTACACCCACTCCCTCACGCAAATAAGATGCGTAACCCTCTTCGAGCCTCCCCAAATGCTCGTCGGCCTCCCCGGCCCCGCCGAATACCCCGAGCTCCGTCACATACCCCCCGAACAACTGCCGCTCGCATTCGGGGAGCTGTTGATGAGTACTGTTCCCCCCGAGAGGAGGGAACAGGTGTTGGGGGCGGAGGATAAGGAGGGCGCGAGGGAGGATTTGGGGACTTGGAATGGTGCGAGTGCGGATGAGAGACGGGGGTGTTGCGAGAGGGCGTTTGGGGGAGGGGGGAGGGGGTGGCGGGTGGGGGTTATGTGGTGTGCGTCTTTCTTCCTTCATCCTGCTTTCCCTTCCAACTTCGTTCTTGGGACGTGGGCCATCGCGCTATTGCGCCGTAGTGTGTCGAAGTAAGATGCTGATGGATTGAGCAGGCGAAGGCACCACCATCCCAGCAGCGGTAAACGGCGCCAAATGGATCGCGGAATACTGCGCTTCACACCCTCCCGCGCGAGATGCCGACTCAGAGGCAAGGTCCAAGAGATTTGCGGTTAAGGTTCTGGAGGGCGGGAACCATTTTGTGATGGCTACTGATCCGGGGAATTTTGTGGGGGGGTTGGTGGAGCTGGGGAGGGAGTTGGGGGTGGGTTGGTGAGCGGTCATGATATTTCCACGAGTGCAGGAGAAGTCCAGTGCATATGAAGAAATGGATGTGACGATTCGATCCTTGAATGAACCCAGGGAAGAACGGACAAAGCTAGTGAGCAGAGTGAAGCCACGGGGACACGTGTTCAATCGCAGTCGCCGAGAAGAGCAAGGTGGACACCCTTTGGTGCGATAGGACAAGAGTACTGACAGACGGTGTAGCACGGTCTGCCGTTTAGCTCATAGTGCCGACAACGTACTTGCTCATTATGAGTTAAGTAGTCGGCATAAGGACAAGAGATCGCTGAACAGCAGGCAAGAGTAACCCGCGCTTCCATCAACAGAAGGGTAGCCACCAGAACGGCGGCGCCAGGATCTACAGCCAGATCCGACCGGCTTCAGCTTCCTCTTAGATGACTTGCATTAGATTTCTGTGAACCGGCAAGCCAACACTATGAGTCAATCGATCGCTGTCTAGCTCCAGATGCGGTAGAGACGCGCGTCCCTCTCCTCTCAAGCGCGTCGCCTCCTACAGCCGCGGGATCAAATTTCCGGTTAGGGGCGTGCGTTCGTCATACACCAAAATCGGCAGAAGCCGGAACCAAAGGGCCTTCTCACTCTCACGGAGGCTGAAAATGGGTGAGGCTTTGGGTGGGAAGGGGAACTGCAGCCGAAAGTCGCACGCACAGTTTTTGACCGAAATTTCGAGACGCAACCGTTTTGCCGACTCTCTGTTCATCGCCGACCGACGCTGCCTTTCTGTCCTCCTCACTTCCTTTTCTGCTTTTAAACGTCGTCTCCGTCGACCATCTCACTCTTCCTCTTCCTCTCGCTCTCTCCCTTACTACACGCATACACCCAAAATGTTCTCAGCTGCTCGCTATGCGGTTCGGTCGTCGAGGCTTGGGGGCTACTCCGTGCGTATTTGTTTGTTCTTGAAAATAGTGGAAAACGACTGACATGCATTGGTTAGCAACTGCCCCGGTCAATGATCGCACGTAACATGAACACCAAAATCTCCGGCCCTGTGATCGGTATCGATCTGGGTACGACCAACTCCTGCGTGTCCGTCATGGAGGGCCAGCAGGCACGTGTGATCGAGAATGCCGAGGGCATGCGGACGACCCCGTCCGTCGTCGCGTTCACCAAGCACGGCGAGCGTCTCGTTGGTCTGCCGGCCAAGCGCCAGGCAGTCGTCAACTCGCAGAACACCGTCTTTGCGTTCAAGCGGTTAATTGGCCGCATGTTCAAGGACCCGGAGGTGCAGAACGACATGAAGCATTGGTGAGTCGCATCTTGCAATTTTCGTCCGGATGACTATGTACTCATTGTCTTGTTAAAGGCCATTCAAGGTTGTCCCCAAGCCTGACGGACGGCCAGCAGTCGAGGTCGACAACGGCGGGAAGACCCAGCAGTTCTCTGCTGAGGAGCTGTCATCCATGGTCCTGACCAAGATGAAGCAGACCGCTGAGCAGTACCTCGGCAAGCCCGTCAAGCACGCCGTCGTCACCGTCCCTGCCTACTTCAACGACGCTCAACGGCAAGCGACCAAGGATGCTGGCTCTATCGCCGGTCTCGACGTCCTCCGTGTCATCAACGAGCCTACTGCCGCTGCGCTCGCTTACGGTCTCGACCGGTCAGACTCGTCCGTCATCGCTGTCTACGATCTTGGTGGTGGTACGTTCGATATCTCCATCCTCGAGATGCAGAAGGGCGTGTTCGAGGTTAAGTCGACCAACGGTGATACCCATCTTGGTGGCGAGGACTTTGATATCGTCCTTGTCGAGCACATCCTGAGCGAGTTCAAGAAGGAGACGGGTGTCGATCTGTCCAACGACCGCATGGCCATCCAGCGTATCCGTGAGGCTGCGGAGAAGGCCAAGATTGAGCTGTCGTCTGCCACCCAGACGGAGATCAACCTGCCGTTCATCACTGCCGATGCCAGCGGACCCAAGCACATCAACATGCGCTTCCTCCGCTCGCAGTTCGAGTCTCTTGTTGCTCCTCTTGTTCAGCGCACGATCGACCCGTGCAAGAAGGCGCTCTCCGATGCCGGTGTGAAGACGAACGAGATCGACGCTGTCATCCTTGTCGGCGGTATGACCCGTATGCCGCGTGTCGTCGACACGGTCAAGAACCTGTTCGGCCGTGAGCCAAGCAAGGGCGTCAACCCCGATGAGGCCGTCGCTATCGGCGCTGCTATCCAGGGCGGTGTCCTCAGCGGCAACGTCACCGACATCCTCCTGCTCGACGTTACCCCTCTTTCCCTCGGTATCGAGACTCTCGGCGGTATCATGACCAAGCTGATTGCGCGCAACACGACTATCCCGACGAAGAAGTCGCAGACCTTCTCGACTGCCGCGGACGGCCAGACCGCCATCGAGGTCAAGATCTACCAGGGTGAGCGTGAGCTCGTCAAGGACAACAAGCTGCTCGGCAACTTCAACCTCGTCGGTATCCCGCCCGCACCCAAGGGTGTCCCGCAGATCGAGATCACCTTCGACATCGACGCTGACGGCATCGTGAACGTGTCCGCGAAGGACAAGGCGACGGGCAAGGACCAGTCGATGACGATCGCTTCCTCGTCCGGCCTGTCCGACAAGGAGATCGAGAAGATGGTCGAGGAGGCCGAGAAGTACGCCGAGACGGACAAGGCGCGCAAGGACGTGATCGAGCAGGCCAACCGGGCCGACTCGATCTGCGCCGACACGGAGAAGTCGATGGCCGAGTTCAAGGACCAGCTGGACGAGGCCGAGCGGGAGAAGGTCACCACGCTCGTCGCTAAGCTCCGCGAGCTCGCCGTCAAGGGCCAGACGGGCGACGCGTCCGTCACGGCTGACCAGATCAAGGAGGCCATCGGCGAGACGCAGAACGCTTCCCTCGGTCTGTTCCAGAAGGTGTACGAGAAGAAGAACGCGGAGAACGCAGCGAAGGAGGCTCCCGCAGAGGGCCAGGCATCCGAGGGCGGCGAGCCCAAGAAGGAGTAAAGGACTAAACGTCCTCTCACCTCCTTTCCACTCGTTTGTCTTTCCTCCCATCTCCTGCTCATCTTCACTCTCGCACTGTACGCATCCCTCATCCGTTAATCCTCTCCCTCCTCTTGCTACATAGACCCAAAAGGCCACCATTTCCCTCATACAACGCCTACGGCCAGCGGCCCGCTCTCTCATTTCCTCGCCGCCACCCACATCGGTAACGACATGACATGATACGAACCCCATAAAGTATCACTCATCGCCCGCCCGCCCACATCTCACCCCACTCAATTTTCTACTGTTCCTGTTCCTAGTGTCTCCCGTTTAGTCGTGTTAGTTTTCGATCCGTTCGTTCGTTCGTGTCTGGTTTATGTGACCGAGTGCGAGGATTTTCTGAGAGAGAAATGAAATGTAGCTTATGCACGCCGCATCATTCGGTTCGTCGTTTCACAAGCGCTGCTAGGAATCCTGTGAGTCGTTCGTGGAAGTAAGTGCTGGGACACTGGGGGATCGATGCCTCTCAGCCTCAAAGCAATAACTGGTGGAAAACAATCGTTTTGAGCTATGGAGGATAACAAAATAAGCATAACTGTGTGGGTCCTTGACAATAAAAAAGTAAGGTTACAAAATTGGTCTCTTACCACTTTTGCTGGCTTTTGGTAGCTCGCCAGCTTCGTTCGCCCATTAATGTCACGCTTGACCTTGACGACTGCTGTCGTGAATCAAGCGTACCACTGGGGAAAGCGGTACGCAAAACGGGAATTGCGGTGGAGGAAGTGGACAGTCCCCGGGATTATCGGCTTCATCCGAGTTAGTGGTACTATTGCGAGATCACAGAACACAAGTTGGATGATTCCTCAAAGACCATAAGCCTGGTCAGGACTACCAGGAAAACCGCATCCTGCGGCAGCATGCGTATCGGACCAACTTGCCTTGAGGACCTTCTCCGGCACTCGTCATCCAGCGGTCCGCTCGGTAGCCGTACAAGCGCGCAAGTCAGAGAAAGATAAAATCAGTGCCAAGCCAGAAAGGACACCGTGAAAGGAAGCGCTCTCCTCTTCGCCCTGTTGAAATTGCCAGATAACGGAGTCCTTCGAAAATATCGCGCATCCGATCTTGATCGCATCTGCTTCGAGAAGCCCCGGGTTGGTCTAATCCGGAGAGGAAGCTGGAATACCGACCGGAGAAGGAGCGCGCGACTATTCATTCCGCCGATGTTATCATTACGTGTACATGGCATAATAGTGACGATGTTCTGTTTCGGGGTAGGACATCGACGGCCTTAGCCATAGTCAGTTGTTCTCCGTCGAAGAGAAGCCACAACGACTCACTTCTACGGCCGAACCGGCCAGAAACAAATGCTTCCGTTCAGGGCGTGAGGCAGCATGACTTGTGTGAGGCGACTGGCAGGCACGCACTTCTACAGTACCACGACACCTGCACCGACTTTTCACGACCTTGCTTTTCCCCATTTTCATCATCATTGTTCACACTGTTGTACCACTATCATGCCTCTCATTGAAGTGAGTGAAACTCGCTTATCTCGGCGCAGAGAGCACTCTGCTGACACTGCTCACAGGTAATCGCTAATGACCGTCTCGGCCGTAAGGGTGCGTCCTAAATCCGCATGACTTCGTATATGCTGCTGACGTCGCCGCATCTTTTGTAGTCCGAGTCAAGTGCAGCCCCGACGATACCGTCGGCGATCTGAAGGCACTCATTGCTGCCCAGATCGGCACGAAGCCCGAGAAGATCCAGTTGAAGAAATGGTATGTCCTGTCCACTCGCTAGAATCGCGCTGCAGGGACTGACCATGCTCATTCTAGGTATACAATCTACAAAGATCATATCACGTTGGCGGATTACGAGATCCACGATGGGATGAGTTTGGAGATGTACTGAGTGGGGTGCGAGGTGGAGCGATCGGTGCCATCGCATGAGGCGTGGGTCGGTCTGCTGCTGTGGCACGGAGCTGTATGCGGAAGTCTGGGCGGAAGTTGAGAAGTTGAGATCCCCTTGGGGGTTGGCTTGGCCAGATGTGCGGGAGAAGCGTCGCTTCTCCGCCATCCGTCCGGTTGGTCCAGTCTTGAGGACAAGCAGTTATTGCATCTGTACGTAATGAATGACTGTCTTGCCGCCTATCTCTCTGCGCTCCTCATATAGCCAGATCCCTGATTGGATACCGCTGCACGTTCGCGCGCCGGATCCGTACTCTGGCCTGCCCTATCTCTGGCGAGCACATTAATTGCGAAGCGGACTGCGAAGCACCGGCACGGCTGAATGTATGCGCAATTGCATTCAATTGAAGAGACCCTGGCTCTCCTTCAAGCTCGCCAATGTGACCGACTGTTCGTCGGAAGCAAGATTGCCTGGATATCTGCAACCCCATTCCGGTCAACTTGGTTAACAAATGCCCATCCTGGACCGACTCAGCTGAGCTCGTGAGAGCATGAACCGGCTTCTAGACCGCGGGATGGCGTTATCCCCGGAGAGGACTGAGTCCATGTTGACGTAAAACGGAGTCTGCTACCCTGTGCACATCCTACGGCAACATCTCTTTCACAAGCGAAGTGGTCATCCTAAATGCTATTTAATGGTCTATTCTGATGTCCTGAATGCCCCACATCCTCATATCCCCCCTTGTCAGTCTTGATCTCCGCCTCGAACCAGCTTGACAGTCATGACGCTCTTTGACCCTGCCGTTCATCTGGCCTACGAGGCGCCAAAGCACCACCTGACGATGTCTGATCTCGGCCTGGGTCACCTGAAGACCTTGTCCCCCGTCGCAATCACAGACCCCTTCCCCCTTTTCAGTGTGGAATGTGTCAAAATCCTTCGCGAGGAAGTGTTCTCCAAGGATGTCGTCGAGAACTATCGTATGAAACATGCTCTCGCTCAATGTCAACTTCGAGGCTATGCACCTCGGTTTGCGCCGTTCACAGCTGCTTTGTGGACGCATCCGGAGACTCTGAAGGCTTGCTCGGAAGCGGCTGGGATGGAACTGGTACCCATCATGCCCTACGAGGTCAGAGTTTCCGCGTTTTCCGCGTTATGATGCACGGTTGGAAACAGAAACAAACTGAAATTGATTTCAGCTGGGACACGTCAATATCCAGGCCAAAGAGGGCTTCGAGACTCTCGGTCGTGATCCACTTCCCCCTCTGCCCGCGCTAGTCCACAGCGACTCCGACACCGATTCGTCAGATGGCGAGACTCCAGAAGAGGAGTCAGTGGTCCACTGGCATGTTGACAGCTATCGTCCGTGTACCTCCGCTTCGACTTGCAGCGTATATGCTCATCGACGTTACAGCATGGGTCTGCGTCGTCATGCTCTCCGATGCTTCAACGATGATGGGTGGTGACACGGCTCTCCAAGGTGGTGACGGCAAGATTTATCGAGTCCGTGGTCCGCAAATCGGGTGGGCTGTCATGATGCAGGGCAAGGTAAGGCATTCTCCATATGCAGGACGAGGTTTTTTCTGATCATTTTGGTAGTATATCAATGTGAGGACGTCATTTTGGGTTTTACGGATTTCTGTGACTGACATGGTCTACAGCACATGGCATGCGGTGCCTGGAATGCCCCGGAGAGAGTCACTATGGTAAGGACCGGTAGTTTTCTTCCTGAACTGGAGCTTGACACGAGACTGCCTAGGTGACCAGCTTCCGCGCCAAAGATTCCAGCCTCGTCGACGACTCGACTTTGAAGACCATTCGCATCTGTTCGGATGTGAACGATATCTACTACCAGGTGAATATATACCTTTAGACCGAACCCCCGCCTTCCGCTAACAGAGGGCAGTGGGCTTCCTATCGCTTGAAGTTGCTTTCGGAACGTTTTCAGGCAAAGTATGACGTCATTCAGGCTAAGAAGATGGCTGCTGGGACCCAGAAAGCTGGACGGTCTGCGGATATAATTGGCAAAGATGACTTCAAGGCCTGGGTCGAGGAGCAAATTCAGTATCTTCGGATGACGATGGACGAGATTGTCTAAGACAGCGGGAGTTTAATTTTGGTTCTTTCAAATTCTGTCTTCTTCCATCTTCCTTGGCTGGTCCAAGATGGTCGGGTATCATCATTGCGGATATCAACAAATACAATCTACGTTTGTGCCTGGGAATAAGGAAGAACCAATACAGTAATGCCTTGTGCAGAAGGCTCTAGAGCGGCACGCTCAGGATCAGACGGATCGGCGAGAAGCAATGGCGCAACGGTGGCCTCAGAGAAGTCTTCCTCGTCTTCCTCGTACGACCGCCGATACTCGATAACGGGTGAAGCAGCGCTGGCCGGTACCGCAGCTGGATTTCCAATCGCCGGTTGTTCAAGAAGGGTCATGGAAGGCAGCTTCTGCATGCCGAGAGCTGTTGGATACACCCGGAATACGACCTCGACTGACGCGCCCGGTCCCAGGGAAGTGAGCCGAGTTCTCCGCGGGCCTGGAATCGAGAAGGTCTCCCCCGCATCGATTTGTACGGCCACGGCCGCCGTGCGCGTGGTATGATAGTTCTGTATGCTGAGGCGCATGGCGAAAGGAGAGTGCATATAGACGGTGTAAGGCGGTGTCAGGACACCTATTACTGCATGCGCCGGCGCAAGCAGGGATGGTAACGAGATTAGCGTTATGCAAGATTGAGGTGTTGGTGAGGAGGGATGGGGTCTACAGAAGGCGATCAGTACATCGAAACAGGAAGAAGTAAGGCATCCTACCGAGACCAGGTAACTTCAAGACTGCCTGGCGCGGGAACATGGTGATCGATTGCCATACCATCTATGGAAGGATCATCCGATTTCGCAGCGACAATCGAGAAATCCAGCGCAGCCTGGAAGGCAGCATCCCCTTCCCAGGTCAATGGCCAAGCGTCTTCACCATCCAAGGACGAAGAAGCCATCGTGACTCGTTCAAAAGGATCCTCGGAGGGGATATATCGGACAGCTTGGACCGTGAGCGGCCAGGGTCCGACGCATGAGAAGGTAGCGGAGAACACGGCGCCCAGCGATTGGAATCGCTGACCTAAGTCTGAACCACCCGACTCGGAAAGTGGTCGAACGGGGGGCGTTTGTCGATAGTATACTGTGCTGACGGTACATGCCACAGGTTGTATGACCGGAACTATGATTGTCCGCAACGATTCGTGTGAGTTCGTGGACGATATCGGGGTGTTATCGTTTGGATCCACCGTCCTCGTCTGAATTGACAGGTCCAAGGTACGGTCCAGCAAAGACCCACTTGAAGTTAACCATAAGGTCTTGGCCACCACGTCTCCAGCTTTGACGATCCCAAAAGGCACAGCTTTCAGGAAGTTCGAGGATACATGCTCGTCTATAGCGATTTGATTTTCTGCGATAACGTCAGCGCGGGACCTCGGGAGCATCAGCTTGAGCACTAACGGTCTTCGTCCTCCGTTGGTTGTAGGAGGACATCAACGACAGCCTCTAGATCGTTGTCCTCAAGATTGACCACCTCAATCAGGATAGGATAACGTTCGTTGATATATGCGGGTGCGTCATGGGTTATCGTAATATGGAAGTCATGGGGCTTAGGAGTGACACTAGCGAAGTTAGCATGCATAGGATCACCAGGTCACTTTACGTACTGGCAGCTCGTGCGAGATCCGTCAGGGAATTCTAGGAACTTGCCACCCTCTGGTGGCGGTCGCAAGAAGCGATTTTCGACGGTATCGAGGACCTTGTTCGGGGCGGGATCGAAGGGAATCTCGATATTCCAGGTGCCTGGATTGACACAGAGAACAAGGGCAGCGATCTGAGGGAGTCTTAGCGCGAGTTATAATGCGGGAACGGAAAGCATACCTTCAACTCCGCAGGCGCTGCAGGTGTCCATGTCCCTCGGAACACCTTAACCTCCCCTCCTTTCCACCGCAAATTGGCGGAGACCTCCTGCGGCTTCGTAACTTCGCCAATGTCAATACATTCAATGCCTTCCTGCGAGCTAGGTTCCTCCGATGAGGCATGTGAGATGACCACTGGCGGTACGTCGTCTGGAAGCTCGATTCGGAGTGCCGAGATGGGCAGCGTTGTCAGGTCGAGTGACTGAGGTGCTCTGACGTGAATCTGGAAGCAGACTGTTTCGTTCGGATAGACTTGGGTTTGCCAGAATATAGTCGAAGCAGACACTGCGAAAACTCGTCAGTCCCGATAGGTTCAGCGTCGGAGGTGAACCTACAGATGGATGCATTCGTCCCAAGATCCAGGATCATCGGCTCTTCGCTCGTTGGAGAAGTGGTCTCCAATAAAGCCAAGAGGTCCTCCTCCAGACCTTCCTCCCCGGCTGCCATCAGCTCCAGAGTCAGGCGAACGACAGACTGCACATCCGCGAGCTCTTTGGCACATTGGTGCCACATCCTCAGGATAGGTAGCAAGAGTTCCTGCCACTGTTCTCGCCTGTAGAGCTTCGCTGTCCGCTCAAAGAACCTAACACCTTGTTAAATCCAGGCTCGTGAGAATCCGACAGGGTGAACTCACCGAACAGACGTCTCCCATTCCCCTGCCTCAAAATACGCCTCCGCCACCCTAAACGCAACATAGAACGGCAACCTACTATGATCCGGCGCCCCCGCGGCCTGCTTCTTAAACAGCTCATACGCCTTCGTATACAGCTCCCTCACAACGGCCTGATGATCGACTTTCTTCTCATTCTGGAAATTCGCGTGTCCTTGCCCCTCCTCAGGTGTTTGTTCCAGCATGGCGAGCCAGCGCTTGCGTCGCTCGCGGGTGCATTCGGCGGCGCAGAGGTACCAGTAAGCGGGGCCTACGAGCGCGTCTGCGGGGTTTGTACCTGGTACGGGGAGGGGAATGCCTGGCTGTAGGACCTGAGGGTAGTGCGCTGAGCCTGGAGGGGAGGGTGCTAGGGAGGGGATGACGACTGGATGTGGGGACGCCAGACCGGCCTCGAGTAGCTCGGAGAGGAGTCGGTATTGACGTGCTGCCCAACCCCAGAACTCGACTGTTTCTTCGCCCATACCCCATCCTCGTGAGAGCTCGGTGAATCGAGACAGATGTGCCCGGAACTGGCGGACTGCGGCGTGTGACATTGACTGGTAGAGGTGGAACTTGACGATCTGGACAAGAACGTCAGAGGGGGTAGGTAGATCGAGGCATATATGCGCTTACTTTGAAAGATACGGTGTCAGCGAGGACTTTCGCCTCTGCCCAGCGTTTTGTCCGAGGCGGAAGGATAGCAGTCGAGCTGAACATATCCAGCAGGGCAGACCAGCAGTCATCGAAATGCCTGTGTCGCACGTCAGTATCAATAAAGGCGCGTGTGTGGTGGATTTACTTTCTGGCCAACTCCCACTCCCCCCTAAACTCCGCAAACACACCCATCTTATACTCATACCTCACTGCCCATCCCTCTGGTCTGAGCGGTCTGGGAGGTCCACCATGAGCGACAGCAGCACTGACCTGGGGATGAGGCCGACTTCGTTTCCTTCTAGTGGTCTTCATATGGTTCGAGTAGTATGCGAGTGCGACTGGATGGAGCGCAGAGCGGAGGGAGGCGACGAACTCGTTCAGCTCTGACGGTGAGACGGGAGAGAGGACGAAGAGCGCTGCGCGGGAGTCTAGTTGGGCCAGACGCCGTAGAGAGGATAGTCGGGTATCGAGTGCAGGGTCGTCTAGAGGCACAGTGTCAGCGTGAGGCAAGCGTAGAGGCCAGGTCAGGCTCACTTAGCATAGCTCGAGTCGCGAGCAGCACCACGGTCAGCTTGATCCCCCTCTCCGTCGTGCTCCTCTTCCGTTCGGCGATCTCCTTCGCCAACTCGGCATCCTTCTCCCTCTGCTCCTCAAGCTCTTTGTCCGTCGGGAGCGCGCCAGCCATGGGTACGTCCGGCAAGCGGAGGAAAAGCACGAATACGGCTGGGACGAGGGTGGTGTGTTTTCTGACCCATATGGGGGCAATTAGGCCGTCGGGGTAGAGCGGCGAAGTTGGTGTGAGGGGCGAGAGAGGGGAGTGGGGGATTAGGTCGAGTGGTTGGGGTGCGGCGGAGGGTGGGAGGATCTTTCGTGGTGGGAAGCGCACGGTCTGGAAGGAGCATAAGCGCTGATCGCGCAGTAAGCATATAGCGTACTGACCTTCTCGACAAGCAAGACATCGAAGTCCTTGCTCTTCTCTGGATCCCAGACGCTCGGCTTTCGATGGGCTCCCAGCGTCTTCCTCAGTCTATGCGCTAGCAGCGCAAACTCCGCATCAGTGGTCCCCTGGTCCTCCATCGAAGCTCGAGTCTGTACTGGCTGCTCTGTCGAAGGACGAGCATCCCCATTCGTAGTTGGTGTTCCATTCGTAGCAGCATTCGCAGGAGGCGGAGAAGGAGCGCTCGACGCGGCTGATGATGCGGGCGTTGATGGTGGTGGGAACGCCTCGAGGCCAGCGACGAACATGAGCGGTGCGAGCTGCAGCAGCAGCTCGGACGGGTATGAGTTCATCGTTGGCTTGGTTGAAGCCTACAGGCCTGAGTTCGCTCGAGATGAGACAAGCGCGAGGTTTGGTAGGCTGGATTTAGTAGGGGTTGACGTACTTGGTGAGTGCCCTGAGGGGACGACCTGAGTTTGGCGCGCGCCGGGGGAAGCCGCTGATGATGGCAATGTATGTCCGACGTCAAGCCAGGTTTCATGTAGACGCATACAAGTCCGACCTGACTATTCTATAGATATACATATGGCGTGCGAATCCGTCGACCTCTACTTGCTTTAACAAGTTACAGACTACTAGTGGTATCACGGGAAGTAGAGTAGAGCTCGCACGGGGGGTGAGGAAGCCGAACTCACGTGATCCGCGTCACCTCGGCATCCAAAAATTCACGATCCCTCTCCTTCAGATCATCCTCATCGCTACATATCCCTCCCTCCTCGATCCTGTCTCATCGAGCTCACCAAAACATGGCGACGAACAACGTGCAACCGCAACGCGGCATCGTAAGCTCCTTGCTCGCACCCCTTGGCGGACCTATACCCGCCTTACCGCCCGACTTGACGGAGGAGGAGCGGAATGCCGTCCTTACCCAGCTCCGATGGACGAGGTACACCCAAGTGGGCATGGAGAGTTGTGCATTCAAGACCGTCGCTAGTGGGGCTATTGGTACGTCTCCCCTTCTCTCCTCTCTGTTCCTAGTGGGCTCAGCTAATGCGAGGTAGGATTCGGCCTCGGAGCGTTCATCTCCCTCATGTCCGCTTCGATGCAATATGAAGATCCGATCTTGCGGGGGAACAGCGCAGCAGGGCAAGCGTTGACAGGCTTGCAGAAGACATCCGAGGTCTTCAAAGAGATGGGCCGAGGAATGTGGAGGAGCGGAAAAGGTTTTGGCAAGGTCGGAGCGCTGTACGCAGGCACGGAATGTGTGATCGAGAGCGTGCGTCCCTTCCCCCTTCTTGCGCACCGCCCTGTAGTCATTCGTGCTGATTGTGTTTGCGACAGTATCGCGCTAAGAACGACATCACCAACTCCGTAGCGGCGGGCTTCCTATCAGGTGCAATACTAGCAGCTGGCTCAGGGCCGAAAGCGGCTGTCGGGGGTGGGATAGCGTTCGCCGCTTTCTCAGCTGCGATTGATAGCTTTATGCGGAGAGAAACGAAAGAGTGCGTCCCTGTCCCTTCAGTTGATAGATTACGCGCTGATATTGGCACAGGGAAGACTAATGGGCTGAATGGCGTCGTTTGATGCCTGTCGGCGTATACCCTGCATTTTGATACCCCCTTTATTGCATTTTCGTCTAAATAATGAAATCACTGCTCTTTCGAATCGAATCCCGGCAGGGTGTTGTGCCGGCCGTGCACGAGATGACCGAGTCATATTAAGTATGCAAAGCATTATCTACTAACTAGGTATTCCATGCCTGATATTACTGCAGTACCGCGTAAACCCCAATAGCGCGAAACCCGCTCTAATCGAACCTCCTCCTCTTCCCACCTCGCTTCCCCTTCGACTCCATATGCATCCCCGCCTTCCTCTTCCTCCCCCTCTCCTTCATCGTATTCCTCCTCATCCTCTCCCTCGCCGCAGCCTCCGGGTCCCTCGTCTCCCTCACAACTCTCGCCTGTCTCCTCTCCCTCCTGACCTCGCCTACTTTCTGCCTGATCCGGTTATACGCCTCCGCAAACTTGGTCGTCCCCACTTTTTGCTGTAGGAGGTCTTGCAGCTCGCTGCAGAGGGATTTGAGCTCGTCCATCTCGCTGTCTCTTGTGGTGTCGTCCTCCATGATCCTGTACACGGGGGAAAGGATATGTGGTAGGAACCGCTCGAGCGTTTCGGAAGAGAGGTGGGAAGCCATAGCTGCGAACCAGCGGAGGATTGCGAGTGGCTGTTGGCCCCAATTGGAGCCGGAGAGGGAGGCGGAAATGGACGAGGTGGAGCGGCGGTCGGCGTGTGCGCGTCGGAGCTGGAAGGAGAGACGAGAGAAGAGCCAGGCGAGAGGGTTGGCAGCGATGTTGGCGGTGGAGTCGTCCTGCTCTTCCTCTTCCTCCTGCTCGTCGTCATCCACGTTCTGGCCCTCAACACCGTCCTCGACGGTGTTCTGCTCCTCTTCGCTAGCATGGCCGTTCGTCTGTGACCTGCTAACGCCCGCGGCGATGGGGCTAACAGTTGCGAAGCACTTGCCGACAAAGAGCAAGTTCTTGACGATCTGCAAGCTGAGATCGGCCTCCAAGCTTGAACTGCGCAGCTGCAAGGTTGACAAACGAGCAACCTCGATCAGTAAAGGAAGGTTTGCCTTTGTGAATGCTTCGAGGTCCACGGCATCTTGACTAGACTGTGCGGATAGCACTAAAGACGCCAAGCGCGCAGCGGCCAAGCGTACCCAAGCGTGTGGGAATAGGAAGAGCGAGACGATATTGTCCATGGGCATGGTGGGTGACAGTGCCAATGCAGGATAGAGACGGCATAGCTTGAACAACGATGTCAAGGAATGATAGGGTGCTCGCCAGTCCAAGTCGACTTGCATCCCGTCCTCGGCATCCTCTGCAAGCTTGAATTCCTTGTCGCTGCGCACCACTACTTGAGTAAGGTCTTGCAGAATTGTCGCGGATTCCTTCTCGAGTACGGGGCTTGGCTGATCCATGAGCAAGCCGTAGACTTGGGCCGCAACAGCCAGCAGCTCTGGCTGCTCGACCTGGTTGATCCATAGGTGCACGCGTGTGAACACTGTTTGCTGCTGCTGCTGATCCAGACGACCGAAGAGCTTCTTGATCAGGGCGGCGCCCATCTCCCTCGATTTTGGCGAGTCATCATTGGCCAAGTCCATGACGAGAGCTGCAAAGAGCATATCGACGTATTCCCTAAGGAGCTCAGGCTGGAACTTCTCCAGGATAGCCCCAAGTAACTCCATCAAAGAGAGTCGACCGCTTTCGAACTCGTATGACAGGTTGGTTGCGAGGAACACCATATGCTTGCGCAATCTCCCCTTGCCTTGAGGATAGTCGAGCAGGAACTGCAGAGCGATTCCTCGACAAGCTTCGCGAACTTGGGCCGACTGGTTCGTGACCATGATATCGAACACTCGATCCATCAAGTCGTAGATTTCTGGCGCCACGAACTGTCGGGCAATAATGGATCTCAGCAGAGTGAAGGCTGTGGACTGCCTTTCAGGTTCTTCCAACTCTGGTCCGATCAGTTCCAGGAGATATTTCAAATCGGCTTCGACGATTTTCGCTTTGCCGCAATCACGCAAAATGATGGCAAGCGACTTCAGAGCTGCTTGGGCCACTTCAGAATCAAGACTTCCCGATTTCCGAATGAGATTGAGAAGTCGCTTGATGAAGACTGGTAGACTCTTCTCCGCCGAGCGCAGTGGGCACCTCAAGACCGCCGCGGCTGCTTTGACGCTTGCAATGGCGACCTGCGTATCATCTGTATACAAGGCCTCGCCAATAAGGGGTACAAGAGGCTCCAGCCTCGCTGTGGTTCCTTCATCCTGTAAGTCGAATCGGTTGCGGCGGAAGGCAGTATTGAACAGTTCAAGCCCGAAAGCGATAAACTTCTGCAAATTGCCGGTAGAAATGACAGCAGCCTCTGCGTATTTTCTCTTTGTCTGAACAGCAAAGTCTGGAGCCACAGGCTGTGAAGCCCTTTCTGTTACGCCTTCTTCTGTTATCTTGCTTCGCTGGGTTACAAGAGTGTGGCACAAGCTGAGGATGTCCTCTGGTGTTAGATGGACATTGGCGTTCAGCCCACTGGCGATGCGATGTAGGACGTCGTTGACGAGTAGAATCACCTTCTGAGTGCCGGTAGATTGCAGGATTTGTCGCAGTGGAGACAACAAATCGCGAACGTGTGCCACCGTCACAAAACGGGAAAGGAGTTGGAAGGTGTCCAGAGCCTTGGATGACGAGCTGCGAACCTCCCTGAATGTTGTTTTGAAGCCTTCGTTTGCTACGTCTCTTCCCGATTGCCCGAATAACACCTCACAAGCAATCTGAGCAATGTTCGCAGCAGACGAGTCCATACTAGTGAAGCGAGGGGCGTGGGTGGGTTGCGTCAAATGCACCAGCAGTCCATGCACAGACACTGCCAGTACATGAAGCTGGGGACCCCGGGTCAGCGCATCTCGCAGTGACTGAATGATCTTGGGAAGGTAGTCAGCACCGAGAGCTGTCGCAATTTTGTAGAGTGTTTCGCGCGCAAGTTGTCGCGTGTCGTGGGACCTGCTGCGCAACACCTGACACAATACGATCAATAGCCGATCGATTTGGGGACCTCTCTCCTCAGCGGGCAGCTTGAGAGCGACGCAGACGATACCATAAGCGATTGGGATGCGAACTTCGTCGTCAGTAGCATTCTTATCGTCCATGTAGGCCAGAAGGGTAGGCAGAAGTCGTCCTTTGACGACGTCGATAATCCTTTGTTCTTGTGGAGGGGGCTTCTGGCCTATAGGCTGCGCGTCGTCCATCGTGTCAGGCTTCGCTTCCGGTGCAGCCGTCATTTCATCGTCTTCGTCGTCTTCAAGGCCCGTATCCCCTTCTGGCGCAACAGTGACGTCCAGTCGGAAACTGAACTGCTCGAGGATGGCCAGAATGGTTCGAACAAAGAGCCTTTCGGATGCAGTCTTGCGACGACATAGCCGCAGATATTTCTGAATCAAACCATAGTACGTTCGCCAAGGCAATACCGCGGCAATGGTACTCAGGGTCGAGATCGCTTCATTGACAATTTGATGGTCGACAGTTCCGATCGTAATATAGTGGTTCAGCAAGGGGATGAAGACATCGGTCAGAACACTGCTCCCGAGAGTGCCAGCACGGACGTGCTCTGCTAGTCTCCGAAGAGCTCTGGTGCGTCGATGGACCTGAATATGGAAGAAGTTGTTCAATACGCTAGCTTCTTCATCTCCGGAAGCCAGCAATGGACGCAGTTCCCGCAAGGCCACCGTAAAATCGCACTTCTCCGCAGCAGTACCGAACAAAGAGAGGACCTCCGACTTCACCAGCTCGGATTTCGAATGCAAAGCCTTGCGGAGACCCGGATATACGATGCGCGTGAACACGACCATGAACTCCGGGATTGGCTGGTCATGCAGTCTGTCGATGAAACGACGGATAACGAACGCAGCGTTTGTACGTATCGAGAGTTCCTCCGGATCTTGCACAAAGTACAAAGAGTTCCACAGGACAGGCTCCCACTGAAGGTGACCCATTATGAGATATTGCGTCTCGTTAATCTTGTTGAATGCCGCAAGTCGACGATCAAAGTCCGGCTCTTCGGGACGTTTGACGAGGTAGGAGTTTAGCGATTCCGCGAGTTCGCCAACGAGGGCGTATTCCGGATGCGGCTTGACGAGTCCATTGAACGCTTTTACCAGACTTAGTCGAGCTTGACGGTCTCGTAGGGATTGAAACATGGACCCAAGCGTTTCGTAAGTTTCGACGAAGAACGGCGAAAAGGGATCTTGTAAAGGCGGAACAAGGCTAAAGATGGAAGCGCAAATCCGGAGAACATCTGATACGGCTCGTTCCTGGATGGCCTTGCCTGTCCGGCGGAAGAATGGTTGAAGAGCGACCAGCAAATCTTGTGCATGGACGGGGTCACTCAGTCGGGGAGCCAACTTAGTGAGAAGAATGAGTTCTCGCTTCAGAATATCGTTAAATGCTTGACCAGAAGATGCTGATATTGCTTTGGAAAGTCGGCTGAGAATATGCTCTGCATTTGGCGAGAGGACCGTCTCGGCAATGGATGTGTCCGACGCAGAGGCGTCAACGATATGCTCTGTGATATTCAGAACTTGGATCAGCACAGCCGGTTTCACGTTGGTTGCCGTGAACAGGTCCACAATAGTAGGGATCAACGACGAATCCCAATCAGCAAGATGTCGAAGAGTATCTTGGCGCTCTGACCACGTATGGAACAGAGCTAAAAGTGCAGACGGTGACTGGCTATTCTCGGCCACAAAGCGAGGCAGGCGGGGTGACACAAGCTTTTCGAAAATCTCCGGCATGAACGGTGTCAAGTCCAAATTAGGACAGCGCCTGCAAAAGTCGGACAATCGCTTGTACCCAAGCTGGCGTACTGTGTAGCTGGCGCGGGCGGAACCTTCCTTGACTGAGAAGTCTGAGGCTGCGTCGCTGTTTCCGTCTGCGGCTTCGTCGACCATCCGATCTCCCTGATTCAAGCCGTCGATGACGTTTTGGGCAGAAAGAAGGACCACCAACGTCGTTGTTAGGAGTGCAGGCAAGTAAGGGCCCAGAGAAGCAGCCAAGTAGGTGAGTACGTCACCCAGTAGACCAAGGAAGCCCGTTTGTTGACCCGTGGTTGCCGTAACGGTTTTCTCGCCCAGATGGAATTCCTCCGGTGTAGACGTGATGTAGACGCCCTTGAATGGCTCTAGCATGAGCGCAACCAAGGTCTCCAGCTCGCTCGGCATGCATGAGGTTAACACGGCCAGAATTGCACGGCGACGAACTCGACTCTTTGACGAACGCCGAACCATAATACCGTAGAGAACGTGCAAGAGGGGCTGGATAATTTCACCACGTGCATCCTCCGGAAGATCCTGCAGAGATAGAGAGGCGAGTTGATCTCGAAATTTGGTTTCGTCAAGGAGCAATTTCAGTGAATCTCCGAATGATTGTAAGGGCGAGGTGGAATCGGTAAGGAGACAGTCAATGGCCAGACGCTGGAGTGATGGTTCCGGAGTGGCCAAACAGGCCAAGTAGAGATGGTGAAGAGTGGGCGCTCGGTACAGGGCACGGGGGTTCGAAAACTTGGAGAAAAGGCCGAGCCACTGCGCCAGTCGTGAGCGAATTTTTCTTGGCACGGCCCGGGTGCTGATAACGTCGCTATCTTCTCCACTGCTTCCCACGAGGTGCAGAAGCAAGGTTACCAGAGACCGATTGTGCTGTTCTGCAACGCTGGGGGCCAGCGCCAACGACTTCAACAATTGGGCCTCGAAGTTGAATAGATCAAGTCGCTTTGGATCGAGCTGAGACCCTTTCAAGAGCGCCAGCTCATGCTCGTGGCCGGGCGTGGTAACGTTGGCGGTTAGAAGATCGAGGTTGCGCAAGGATGGATCTCGGAACGTCCGCTCCTCTTCCTCTTCCGTTGTCTCTTCGGCTGCGAACATAGGCCAGCGGGGCTGGGCTTCGGATAGAGAATCTGGTCTGGAGGTGATGGCTTCTAGCTGTTGATACACTTGCGGCCATACTTCGTCAGGGTACGACTGCAGTATCTTTGCCAAGGTCTGAGCTGCAGGCTGCCACAGGGGTCGCAAGTTGATCTTAAGCTGGGCGATGAGCCAGGATACCCCGGCAGGGCCGGTCACCCTCTCGGTTTTCATGACTCGCTCTCGAATCTTCTCTAACGACAATGGCACCTCTTCCGCGGTCATGCACACTCTGAGGGTTGCAAGCTCCTCCGTATTGATGTCGAATGAGCCTGAGCAGAGAAGTCGAAGGGCGGCCATGCGTAATGTCTGACTTTGCGAAAGCAACGCTGACTCTACAAGCAACTTGTCGAGCGGGGGAGAAAGCGGTGCCTTCAGTGCCTCGACCACGTCTGCGACCGCTTCCATCACTTGTGCGTTCCAACTCCACTTCTCAATGATGGCCGGAATGTGTGAAGGGATCTTCTTAACCTGGGACGACTCGACCACGTATTTCAGGCATGCCGACAAGAGCCATGAACGGTTGGCCGGCGTTTGCTGCCATTCTTCTTTGACGTCTTCGGCGCTGACGAGCTCCTCGATAATCGGTGTGAGATCCGCAGGAGCAGATAGGAAGGGAAGAACTGCCAGCAAGTTGGACAGGTCGCAGATATCGTCCTCGTTCAAGGATGCGTATTTCGGAAGTTGCTCGGTTGACCAGGTCCGCACGGCGTCTAGGAACCTCCTCCCACCGGTCATGCCAGTGACCTCTTGTAGTGAGCCTTGGCGCGCCATATCTGCCAGCAACCGGAGTGTCAACGTGGGTTGAGAGGACAACAGCCGCTCGATATTGAGTAGCAGTGGAGGCATGCCGAACGTATTCCAGCCCTTCCATTCCGCCTCACATAGCATTTGGCTGACGAGCAGGGCAAGTGTCTTGTCCTCCATCTCCCATATGGCGCTAAGCATCCTTTTGCCCTCGCTTGCCCAGATAGGTAGCGTTGAGGCAATCAGAGATGCAGAGCATAAATGCACCAGTTCTGGGCAGAATGGTAGGGTGGGAAGGAGCGGAATCAGCCGCTTCAGGTGGGTCTCTTGCAGCCTTCCGCCCTTCCGTACGCTGAGCGGGATCCGGATGACGGCCATCCATGCCTTGACCGAGTCTCCGGAGAAAAGGTCCTGGGAATCGAGGAGCGAATCCATCAAAGGAGCGAAATGCGTAGGCGTGGTATGGTGCAGCAGAGCCGTGAGACAGCGCTTGAGGGTAAGGCGAAGTCCATCAGAGTCGGGTTGATCGGCTAATCGAGATACGACGAAGCGGAGAAGGCCAGGCGCGGAGGGTGGATGCCCATGGTTCGGTGACTGAAGCAGGGGTTAAGGTTAATTTGATTGCATTAGAGGGAAGCTGCGTACCTTCATACTCTCAACGAGCGCTACCGCAACACAGAATTCGGCTGTTTCCTCAAGCATGAGACGCAGTACTGCCTCTCGTTCTGACGACTTCAGCCTCCTGATGATCTTGCCCCACACCTCTGCAACGAGCCTGCCAATGTCTCCTCCATCCCGAAAAATGCTTGTAATCTTGGCCCAGGTGTGTTGTAGCATGTGGGTTGATGACGAGGGGACAAGGAGGTACTTGAACAGTGAGGAGAGAGCATTGAGAAGTGCTTGTAAGGGCTTCTCCGACAGCTTGGCGTTGAGACGCAAGAGCAGGCTGTCCAACAGCGTGGAGTAAACGGGCAGAAGCGTGGCACGAAGATCATAGATTAGCTTTCCAAGAAGGCTGGATATGGGATCAGCATATAGTTACCGGAAGTGACAACTGCACGTACTCGTAAAGCGGCTCTAAGGCATCCGACTCCGCCTTCGGCACAGCGCTCTTCCATATATCGACCACTTGCTGCCAGTTATGCAGCAGCATGTTCATCGACTTCGCCAACTGCTCCACCTCGTCCGCAAATGCGGTGAATGACACCGTCAGGTTGAGCTCTCGCCATGATTGCAAGGCTTCGTAGAACGAAGACGAGGTATCCGGTACGATCGTCGTATCCTCGATGGAAGGGAGGGTTGGTACATGAGTGGACTTGAGGACGGCCGCCTGCGACTGGAACTGGGCAGGACCTCAGCACTTACTCCTTTGAGCCAAGTATCGTACTCACCCTATGACGGTTTGACGGCCCTTCCTCCATATCAATGAGCGCACTTTGTGCAGTATGGGTATAGGTGTTGCTCCGCGACTCTGGCAGTCACCAAACCCCAAGCCGGTCCAAGAGAGATTACTGTAAGGGCCAGGGACCAAATTGTTGAGTGGCGGTGCAGTAAATTTGGTCGTGCTTCGCGGCGTGTTTTCACATGCTGGCACCGGTCCGACCGCCTAAGAACGAAGCTTGAACTGTTGGTGACTCTCTCGTTCTCCCATTATTTACCGGTGGTGTAATCCGCTTTCTACGACCTCAGTCCCATCTTGCATACGTGCACGCTCTAACTTCCATCTTGCCTGGATGCGCTCTCTGACTCACTTTCGTCACCTGAAGGGCTGGCTCACGCGGGGCACCACGTCGCGCCTCTAGTTCCTGTCGTTTAGTCCTCAGGCTGGGCAGTTACACCTCCGTCAACAGTCCTTGGGGACACATGTGCTTGAAGATTCATTTGCACTGGGTCAGGACGGAATATGGGCTCCGCTTGATGGACAATGGTCGTGTCTTATACCACTCCAGTGTGGCAGAACGTCTTCTTATGCCTCTGACCGAGCGCTGACTCAGCTACCTCGGGGCCCTGAGAAAGGCCTCCCCGGCTTCTGGCTCCGCCTCAATGGTTGTCAACGATGAATCGCATCTCCGGCCTCGGTGCGCTAGCCGTGGCCGCGGAACCTCCTGTTTTAATGGGCACGTCGATTCTCTCCTCTGGTTTTCCAGTCTGGGATTTCTTGCGGGCCACGAGCATGGGAACATCAGGTCTCCAAACTCACTCTGGAGCGGAGTCTACGGGGTAACTGCTTCCTGGAACTGAGGCAATTTCTGTTTGGGGCCGGTATCGGTCGGCGAAGCCCGAATACTGTGCAGTACATCCTGGACACGCGCCTGCGCTGGCCGCTTTCACCGTATTTGCCACGCAAGAACGATTTCCACCCAAATTCAGCACATTTTCGACGGGCGCCAGCGTCGCCGAGCACAGGATCTGGGTGAGAAGAGTTACTCTGACAGAAGGTATATGGAAACTTCACCGCACAACTCCACACGCTGGGAAACCACCATCAATGACGACTAGCGCGGAGCACAGCTCAAGACCGGTATCAGAACTCCAACACTGGTTCCGAGATAAAACTAAATCGAGAGACTCCGAGAATATCGCCGTCCAGTCAATCATTTCCTTAATCAGCATCTCGCCGCTTGAACACCACTTGAAACCCACATCTTTCTGATAACCGCGGAATCCGCCGCTGGGACCAACGGTCAGACCGTGGCACGTTCATGGGATCAAGGGTCGGATCGCGGCATGGTCACAGGCTATCTGCACATAAAGTCGAGACGATGAAGTCCGGGATAAGCGAACTCACTCTTACGTCCGCCCTTTTCACGTCGACCGCGGTACCCTTGAGCCACGACCATGCCCTTTACCTGGAACACTGCCGACCTCGGCATTCTCGTCCCTGGCGACCCTCCTGTCAAGCTGGAATACGGCGATACGCATCCCAACCGCTGCCCAACAGAGCCCTACACCTCGATCATTGCCCTTCATGGTACGGCGTTCAACTCCAGTAAGTACTTCCTATGCTCCATGTCCTCGGCAGGTCATCCCGGCTCACCACCGCGCTAGATATCTGGAACGAGTGGCTGCCCTATCTCGACCCGAACATACGCCTCATCGCGCTCAACAGACGAGGGTTCGGTCACTCGAGCCCAATCCATAAGTCCCGCACGAACCTACCGGCAAATACAGAAGCCCATGGACGATATGTGGTAGACACACTTGCCTTCGTCAAATATGCGGTAGAGAAACTGGGGCTTCCCGCTAGAGATGAGAAGACAGGAGCAGGAGGGGTCGTCTTGCTGGGCTGGTGCGCTGCTTACTCCTCGTGAAATATTGTGTCTTTGTTGATCATATGAATGCAGGTCGAAGGGCTGTTCCTTTGTTCTTTCCCTCCTCTCGCTCCTCGCTCCCGCTAGCCAAGGTCTGCCCGCTTCGCATCAGATCCCTTTCGCCTTGCTCGAGCCCTATCTCTCCACCATTCACTCCCATGTGAAGAGCTGCATCCTCTACGAGCCTCCTAGTATACAGGTGGGTATCCCGAACCCACACGCCCCGACAGACGCAAGCCCCCTGCCTATGGAATTGACCAGAATGTACATGCAAGGGTTCGTGAGCATGGTGCCTGACGATAAACGTTCGTTGCTAGAGGCTGCGCTGGATACGGAGGACGTGACGGCGCACGACATCTTTTCGTGGAACGGTGTGGATGCCGCAGAAAGGGAGGTGGTCGCCAAAACTGCGGTGGAGAGCGTACCTCCGAATATGGGCCTCGGGATGATCTTCTGTATGTTCTGCCACTCTGCCACTCCAGAACCTCCATTGGTGCTAACGGTCGTACAGGTGAAGGGACGGTCATTGCTGACTGTATTGAGGGCGCCAAGTGGGTCATCGATAGGTTTGGGGGAAGGAAGAACACGGCGGCTAGGGTGCTGCCAGGTGGCAGCCACTTCTTCATGGCGACCGATCCAAAGGTGTGGAATGATGCTGTGGTGTCTTTGATCCAAGAGCTGGATTGTGCGACCTCTCCGGCTGAGGGACCGTAATCTAGTGTTTCACGGCGGCGGAGCTCTGTTTCCGTTGTGGTTCGATTGACTCTGATTGAACGGAGATTGAGTTACCTTACACCTTTTGAGATATACCGTGATAGGACGTTGCGAGCGTTCTGACATTGGCTCGCGTCAAAGCCCGTGTCTGAGCCCGCGTTCGAGTGTTGTCGTTCAAACATCAGGGGGTAGGGCAACAGGTTCGTCGTCTTGGCGTTGTTGTGTCACGTGCACATTCCCGGGCTCATTGCGTCATCCTTCAGGGTCCTCGTCTTGATGAAACTGCAGGCCTTCTAGCCCAGTTCAACGAGCTCTGAGCGCATCAGCCCCGCTTCGCAACCGCTTTCGCACTGCTCTTTGCTCCTTCCCTGCACTATCGGATATAGACAACCTCGCTTGATCAAGTGATACAGACTCTATGTATGTGAGGATCTTCGCGCAGTGCCTCTACAGCACCGCGACCTCCGAGTCTGCGGCGGCGCGCAACTGCGTTTTGCAAGACCTGGCAACGCCCGAAAGAGCTCAGACACGAAGTTATGGACATGTCCATCGCGAAAGGACTAGACTGACCACTGCTTGGAGTTGGCCCTTTGCACTGACATTTTGCTCGTACACTTCAACGTGGATGCCACAACCGCTTCTCTTGTTTCTCCTCTATCTGCCGGTGTCCCCTCTTCAAGGGAAAACGGCGGAGCAAAGGATGGCTCTTTTTACGGCGGCGCAATACTTCATGCCGACAATCTATGGTCTTCGCTGGATCAACTGCATGTAGATCACTCCTGGTAGTGCTGAGGGCCTCTTTGACATGCCAATGGCTAGCGGCTGACTCAGCCGCCCATTGACCGTCGCGCAGTCTCTTGGGGAGCTCGTTGTGCCGTGATCATCGTATGCTGGAACGTGTGGATGCACTGCTATGGACACCGTCACGCGCTTGCCTTGTGGTCGCAAATCATCCGTACCATGGTGGGACGATATCCGATCCTCTCTTGCGAATGACCGCCCTTTCCGGACCTGTCTCAGGCTAATTTGTTGAACTTGTGGAGGTTCTTAACAACGATTCCTTGTCATTCCATTGCCGCCGATCGCATCTTCGGGCAGGACTGATCTGGGATGGAAACGTCCACACCGAGTGATTGATAAACATGAATCGTCTGGCAACCACCATCCTTGCTGCTATGCTGCTAGTCACGGGGCTGTCGTAGTGTCTAAAAGAGTCGCACTCCATCTGGCGTGAAGGATGATAGCGTTGCAGGCGCTGCACGAGAATCAATATTGGACCCTCGCTAAAGGACGAAATACTTCAGTCTCAGGACATCTGGCCGATATATTGTCAAGATCCACGGCGGTCGTTCTATTAATGCTTATCAATCTTTCTCTCCCAGTCATGGCATGAGCCCACAGTCTCCACGACCGTGAATCGACCACGAACTCATGTTCTAGCTCAAAGTGCTTCTGTACTGGCCTGGACTCGTATAAAACGGGGCGGGTGCAGGAGGGCAGGACAGCAGTTCTCCCAGCATCCCCCGCGCATCCTCCGTATATTGCCGCAAAGCCAAAAAATGTCTTTCACCTGGAACACAGTTAACCTAGGCGTCCTTGTACCCGGCGATGCCCCCGTGAAGCTGGAATATGGCGATAGTCACCCTAAGGCCTCCGCGAAGGAGGGGTACACGACCATCATAGCTCTGCACGGGTCGGCGTTCAACTCTAGTGAGTCCAGCCCCTATGCTTTCTTCCCGGCCGTGAGGAGTTCCAGACTCATCCATGATCCAGATATCTGGAATGCGTGGTTGCCGTACTTGGACCCAAGCGTTCGTCTCATCGCCCTGAATAGGCCAGGGTTCGGCCGTTCCGGCCCAATTCACGAATCTCGCACCAAACTGCCTGCGAACACAGAAGCCCATGGGCGGTATGTAGTAGACATACTCGCTTTCATCAAGTATGCGGTAGAGAAGCTAGGCCTTCCGGCTAGAGATACGAAAACCAGGACGGGAGGGGTTGTCTTGCTTGGCTGGTACGGGATCTCTAGATGTATGCGACGTTCTTGCTAGCTGACCACCGGCTTGCAGGTTGAAAGGCTCCGCCTTTCTGCTGTCGTTCCTGTCGCTCATTGCTCCGGACAGCCATTGCCCACCTGATTCCCATCAAATGCCGCCCGCCTTCGTGGAGCCCTACTTCTCGACCCTGCGCGTGTACGTCAAGAGCTACATATTCTACGAGCCGACCGGCATACAGGTTGGCATACCGAATTACGATAGTGCCAAGAACTCAAGGGCGATGCCTTCGGCGGCCACGAAGGACCACGTCCGAGCTCTGCTGGGTATGGTGCCCGCCGAGAAGCGTCCCCTGTTGGAGGCGGCACTGGCTAGCGAGGCCGTGATGGCACACGAAAGCCTTTCGTGGAATGGAGTGGACGATGCAGAGAGGATGGCAATCGCCAGCGCTGCGATGGATGGCTTGCCTGGCGATACCGGGCTAGGGGTGATCTATTGTATGTGCTTCTACCCACCTACAAGGAAACTCGCTGACTTTCTGAAAGGTAAGGGGACGGGCACTGCAGACTCAGACGCCCAGGGCTCGAAGTGGATCATCGACAGATTTGGCGGAAGGAAGAATACAGCGGCGAGGGTGTTGCCAGGTGGAAACCATTTCCTTATGGCCACAGATCCAAAAGCATGGGATGATGCTGTGATCTCCTTGATCAAGGAGCTGGATATTGCGATGGCTTGAGCTGGCTCGTTGAGACTGCCTTCCGCAGAACCCGATTGTTGCTTGATACTTGTACCTAGTTTATGTCTGAGACCATGATTGTGTGACAACTATGTGAATGTTTGTGAGATCAAGGCGCCACTGCTGTATGGACGCAAGGAGGGTGTTGAAGTACAAGCGCACTCCCCCGACATGACCAAGGTTGCATTGCTGCTCTTGGCATTGTCTCATCACGTGCACATTCCAGTCTACATTCCGTCATCTTCCAGGGTCGATCACCAGCGCATTGTTGAACGCCAAAGTCGTCCTCCTCACACAGCTCAATGCATAACTTCCGCAGCTCGTCGCCTCCTCTTCCAAGTCGCTTCCCCACCACTCCTTCTTCATCCCTTGCCCCAACCGATGCAGACAGCGCGACTCGGTCAACCGACACAGATGCCATCCATGCACGGCTCTCCGCCCACAGGCTGAAGTACATCGACGACCCCTTCACTCCCCTGCTGGTCACGCGACCAGGGAGCGTACCGAACCGACCTGGGATCATCAATGTCGGGACATGGCTAAGAGTGAAGGGAGTGGATGCGCTTGTTTGGCGCTGGATTCGACTGGCTGCAGAAGACGAGGGAAGAGTGCAGATCTTGAGCTTGGGAGCGGGCAGTGATACAAGATTCTGGAGGTTATGCGTACGTCCCACCCTGCAGTTTGCTCCTCACACAACAAACGCTGCCGCTTGAACTAGCTACTGACATGCTGCCAGCAAAGCCCTTTAAAGGGTAAGATCGCGCGATACGTGGAAGCAGACTTCCCTGAGATCACGTCGTCGAAGTCCCGCTCGATCTGGAAGCATGCGCAACTCAAGCAGGCTCTTGGAGAGTGCAAGCTCTGTATGTCTGTTTTTTCTCCTCCTTGCATAACCCATGCTGAAGCCTGAAAGCGGGTGGAGGAACGGGCGTGCAGTCTGAGGTGTATCACCTCGTGCCGCTCGATCTGCGAGATCCACCTGACTCCGCTCTGGCCAAGCTCATAGCGCCACAAGCCGATGGGACGCGCATCCTCGACCCAGTACTAGCTACTCTTATCCTCGCCGAGTGTGTCCTTCCATATGTTGATGTGGAAAACGGAAATCGTGTACTCAGATGGGCGGCCGAGACGTTCGCAGGTTCAGGGAAGGGAGGAGTCGGCGTGGTACTGTATGAGATGTTCGGTCTGGACGATGCATTTGGCGGGGTAATGAGGGAGAATTTGGCGGTGGGTGGGCTCAGCTTGTGCACATCATCATGCTGAACTATCTCCAGGCCAGGGGTGTGCATATACCTGGTACGATAGGGAGTTTAGACGGACTCCGGGAGCGGTTCACGAGCACAGGGTATGAGCGGGCGGATGCCTTGACTCTAAGGGATATCAGGACGCATCATGTACCACCAGAGGAGACAGAACGGTTCGTGCTTCCTTTACTCTTAATGAATTGATCCTGATCTCTTCTGTAGGGTGTCGAAGCTGGAGCTAATCGATGAGTATGAGGAGCTGGACCTCGTTTTGGGGCACTATGCTGTTGCTTGGGCCAGCAAGGGCCTGGCGATGGCGGATGATTGGGTACTGGACTGGAGGAGCTCATCTCAGACCGAAGAAGGGGCATAGTCAACATTGGACATGACGCGAGATGGGCCGGGGATGTGGTCCTGTCGTGTATGAAAGCGCTTCGGTTGGCTTTGCCGCGCGACCTGCAAGCAGGCGTGTATCTATATTATCCGATATAGAGAAGATAAATCAACTCCATGGAGCTATCTGTAGACCTCTCGATACGACAAAGCACGAAGTACTTCATCATTTGTCGATGCCGAACGAGTCAACTGAACGCGAATGATTGTCGCGCTCCTCTGTTATGAGTGGCATCCTAGGGGGGGCGCGAATTCACATGTCAGCTGTCGGAACCGAAGATCTTCCATTCACCTCAGTGCGAGAAGGTCATCGGTGCCCAGAAGATCGCTGGTCTCCAAGACGGCCCGGGTTGACAACTGGAGGGCCTTCAAACCACGACCATCTGTCTTATATATAGCGCTGCTGACCCTCGAGACCTGCTGCCAACTTCTGCGGTCCTCTGTCGATCCCTGCAGTTATCTGTTTCGGTCTTGCCCAACGGTAGGGCGCATCAGATTCAGCCGGACAGATTTTCGTCCGCGCCGATGACGGACGTCGGACGTGCTCTTTTCGTAACAACATGGTGCAAAAAGCTGTAAATCACGTCTTCGTGCACATTTCAGCCCTTGGGCGATAACTTCAACCTTGCTGACAAAGCTGGTTAAGCCGGACCATATGCTACCCGTTCTGGCAATGCCTGGGTTGCCGATGCTATCGGAGCAACAGCGGTTCCGCTGGCACGCTCCTTCCGTTTTTCCGTCTGTGGATGATGGGCGGTTGCCGTCATCCTGGCTTCCTTCGCAACCGATCCTCGATGACTAATGCTGCTAAATTGCTCTCTGGAATGGATTTGTCATACGTCTCAACATCCTCTTGCGTAGTCCGTTTTCGGACATCTTCCTGGACTCTACTCTGTGATGCTCTACATCTCCGGAGCACCGGCAGATTCCTTGATCTAAGGTATCGCAGCGCATTTGGCTATAAAGAGCACCTGTAGAGCAGCCATGGATCCGCAATATCGGACTTGGGCCTCTTCCTCTCCTGCGTAATAGCTCCTTCGATGTCGTTCACCTGGTCGACCGCCGACCTTGGCGTACTGGTTCCAGGCGATTCCCCCGTCCAATTGGGATACGGTGACAGCTTTTCTGCCCCAAAAGCTCCATCCGCGTCAGACAAGGCGTATACCACCGTTATAGCGCTGCATGGGCTGGGGTTCAACTCCCGTAAGTCTCGCTGGTTGTCTTTGCACATATGTTGGACTCATGCCGAGAATGCAGAGATCTGGAGCCCGATCCTACCGTATCTTCCTGAAGATATTCGACTTATCGCGGTCAATAGACGGGGCTTTTCGGGGTCGGGTCCGGTTTATCCGTCGGCTCACTACGGCACTCTTCCGTCTGAAAAAGACATCGAAGTGACTAGCACTGAGGCGTTCGGCCGCTACGTGGTTGATATCCTGGCATTTATTGAATATGTCGTTGAGGAGCTAAAGGTTCCTGCACAAGACAAGCATACCGGGAAAGGGGGGATCGTGCTATTGGGCTGGTACGTCGGTTATTCCAGCTGCTTAATTCCTGTATTGACCCGTTATGGGCACCAAGGTCAAAAGGCTGCACCTTTGTCATGTCACTGCTCGGCCTGATTTCCAGTGATGCGCTACCCGACTCTCACCGGATCCCTCCCTCCGTACTGGCGCCCTATCTGCCCATCCTTCGGCAACACATCAAGTCTTTCGTCATGTTCGAACCTACCGCGATCATAATGGGCAACTCGATCGGTCGCACTATCGTGGATTCCTCTATTCCGCCAACACAGCTGGCGGAAGGCATCGTCGGGTCATTTGTCGGCAGTGTTCCCTCGGAGAACGCTCATCTACTTCAGCGTGCTGTGGGTGACTATGAAACCACAGCGCAGGATTTCTACGAGTGGAATGGCATAGACGACGCTGAACGAGCGTCCTCTGCTCAGCGCGCGATGGACGGACTGCCGTCGCATGTTGGCGTGGGCCTTATATATTGTACGACCTCCTTTGCTTGCTTCTCCCTGCTTGCAGATGCTGATCGCTATATGTCGGCAGGCGAGGCTACACCCGTCGAGACCTGCATCTACGGCGCTCGCTGGTTGACAGAGCGATTCGAAGGAAGGAGAAATACAGCGATAGAGGTCATCCCTGGTGGAGATCACTTTGCCATGGCTACATACCCCGAAGTATTCGCCGAGGCCGTAGTCTCCTGCGTGCACAACCTTGACGAGAAAGTGCTGGCAGCTGTCGGCGCGGTAAAAGACTGACCGGTTCGTCATGTCGGCGCTTGATCCTGCCACTCGGTGTTTAGAAAGCAGAGCCGCAATTATAGAACTACGGATAGTTGAGGAGTCAAAACATTTTACTGGCTTTCTCTGTGTGCCGACCTGGATTACGGATGTCTAGCACCAGAAGAAGAACAAAATACAGTCATTCTGAGCCCAATCAGGAGTATGCTGACCAAGCATAGTCATCATTCCTCGGCGCACGGACACATTTTCGTCCGACACGAAACGGTGGCCTTGAACGAGGACTCTGAGAAGGCCCCTGTCGTGCTCACCCACTGGGCTAAGTCCGATCAGTGAAGGGAACAGACAGCCGCCTACTCTAGCATACTAGTGGCAGACCATGGAGCATATTGTTCGAAGATACTACCCCGGTGGACACCTCTCTCCCCATGAGCTCTCGGACTTTGGATCCACACCGACCTCGCCGTGCTCTGCTTTCGTTCACTCTAGGCGTCCTCGTGCTTTACTACTGCTCCTGAAGGCGACTGAGATTCCATGTATGACGACAATCGAGTGGATCTGGGACTGCTTTGGGGATTGTAAAGCTATAGCTTGTTCTCGCAATCATGACCCGTGATCGAGCTCCTCATCAGCTCATGTACCGGAGCCTATAAAGACTCACTAAGTGTGAGGCAGTCTACCAAGAGATCTCCCCTGGTAGATGCTCCGTTCCTTATACCTGGTTTCGAGCCGTCTCTGCCTCTTACCTTGTGTCGATGCCATTCACGTGGTCCAATGCAGACCTTGGGAATCTCGTCCCCGGTGAAGCCGCGGTTCGATTACGCTATGGGGACAGCGAGCCAACCTTTTCTGGCTCGGAGCGAGAGTACACGACCATAATCGCTCTGCATGGCACTGGCTTCAACTCTGGTGAGGCGTGCTCCATTATGCTCCTCCCACAACTTCTCTACTCTTCAGCTTTTGCGTTATGATGGAACTGATCCGTATTCCGTTGCAGAGATCTGGACCCCGATGCTGCCACATCTAGCCTCAAATACTCGCGTTCTAGCCCTGAACAGGCGTGGCTTCGCTGGCTCGACGGGGATACACAGATCGTGCAACCGCTTAGGAGAGAAGACCGAGGCATACGGTCGGTATATGCTGGACTTGCTTGGGTTTATCGAGTTTGCCGTAAGAGAACTCAAAGTCCTGGCTCCCTCGAGCGACAGGCAAGGAGGTATCGTCCTGCTCGGCTGGTGAGGTGTCCTCGGATGATGTCCACATGTAAAAGCTAAGCAGGTGGTCAGGTCAAAAGGATGCGCATTCGTCATCAGCACCCTTACTCTTTTGACCAAGAACGGGCCCGAGTTCCCGCCCTCCCATGCCTTACCCTCGCCCATGCTTGCTCCATACATCCCCACACTGCGGAAATATCTCAAGTCCGTTATTCTCTTCGAGCCACCAGGACTAATCTTCGGCCTCTCGCACGATCGAATGCTGGTCGATCCTACCCTCCCAGCGGCAGACGTGGCTAGGGAGGTTGTGGAAGGGTTCTTAGCCAGTATTCCTCAAGACAAGAGACCATTGCTTGAGCGGGCGGTGGACAGCTACGAGGCGACTTCCCACGATTTTGGTTCCTGGAATGGGGTAGGATATGAAGAACGGGCGCTTGTGGCGGAACGTGCAATGACGGCTCTACCGGATTCGGTCGGCATAGGGCTTATATACTGTACGCCACCATCTCTCTTCCACTGACGGGGTGCCTTGACTGGGAAGCGTGCTACAGGCGAAGGTACCAATATTGGCACCTGTATACATGGTGCACGCTGGCTTGAAGAACGGTTTCTAGGGAGGAAGAACGCAGCTGTAGAGGTCATACTTGGAGGTCACCATTTCGTGATGGCAACCGATCCTGTCGCTTTCGCTCAAGCGATGGATAGATGCATTGTCAAGCTGGATGAAGCTTCTCCGCATGTTGTAGTCTAATAGTAAACCTGCCGACCCAAACATAACGCGGTGGAAACTGACGAGGGAGCGATCTCTGAGTCTCTGAGCCGGGGAGAGGCAGACAGCACAACTGTTTGTATCATCCAGTCGTCTCGCGTGCTAGAGCCGGCGAGCAGAAGTGTTCACCAGACTAAAATCAGCACCTTGGCTCGGATTTCTGCTTCTGCCTTCCGCTTAGCGAGTCCGAAAGGTTACGATTCGGTACAGACGTAGCCATTGACATGCCCTCCTTACCCATTGGTGAGTTGGTATCCGACAACCATGGAATGAGTATCGCCAAAATCCCTCATTGATCCCAATTGGGGCGTGTGTAGACGACAAGATCGCCGAGCCTCATTTTTCTCGAGCTCTTCCGCGGACCGCCATGTCCTCCAAGCGTGTATGATCAACGGAAAACTCTCGTAGTATATCTATGCGGTCTCTATGCCAGGAAACCCTTCTTCCTCCAGTATGCCATCCACCTCTGTACATCCTCTTCGTGGAGCGATTCCAGCTTCTTCAGAGTCTCGCTCCGCTCCTGGGCCTTCGCAGTCTGGATGTCGCCAAAACCCATAGCTTCTTTGGAGACATAGCCAGCTGCCGCATTCCTTTCGGCGGCCTGTGCCACTGCTGCGGCAGTGTTTCTATAGAAATCGAGCAGTTTGATGGCTGGGTCGCGTTCCACCTCACTCGGATCTTCTGCCGAATCCTCGAGCTTGTAGACCCATTCAGTGTATGGGATCAGAGAGCACTTCATCCCATTCGCCAGAATCGTGAAAACGTTGTCCCAGGTGGTAGGACGCGGGTGCACAAGGTGTAGGTATTCGATGGTTCCGTTCGATGCTTGTGCGGAGCCGTGCATGGCATCGGTAATCTGAGACAGGATGAGCAGTTACACTAATCACCTGTCATGAGACATACCGATTGTGCGGCCTTATCCGTTGGGAGCCAGCTAACAACTCCAGGTAAGCTGGGAAGCACGCCGAGCCGCTCGCCACTCTTGACAATCAGTGGGAGCCAGTCTGTCGTGTTCCAAGCGCCGTTATGAACGGAGCCTGCAAGTTGCCCCACTCTCCAGATGGTCGTGCGCACACCGCGTTCCTTAGCCGACGCCAGTACAATCCGCTCAGTCACCCATTTGCCTTGTGCATATCCGTTCGCGCTGGCAATCACCGGGTTTTCGAGGGGTTCCTCAGGTACGGCAAATGGCTGGGTCCATTTGGCCAAGGTACCAATGGACGAGGTGAAAATGAACTGGGCTGGTCGGGCGCCGTGCACCTTTATGGCGAGGTCAAGCAGTAAACGCGACGACCGAACGTTCGACTCAAACGCAGACAGGGAGAGATTGAAATCCAGGCGCCAAGCGTTGTGAATGATCGTCGTTAGTGAGGAGCAGATCTAGAATAGGGCGATGAGCGAAATCTTAGTGACAACTGAGAGCAAGAACCTACCTCGGCAAATAAGTCGGCTGAGAAACCAAGCTTCTCGTCATCCAGGTTGCTCTCAACAAGACGCAGTTTGGGCGAATCGAGCAGTTTCATATCCACACCTCTGTCATCGAAAGCGTCTCGCTGACGATCCAGGAGATCGTGCTTCAAGCTCTTTCGATTTACGGCATATACGCGCTCCACACGATCATCGAGTAGCAGGGATTCCAACAGATAAGTCCCAAGAGTTCCCGTGGTGCCCGTGAGGAGAACAACTTCTTTCGATGAAGAGCGATCGTTGGGCTGGTGAACAGGAAACTCCTGTGTGTACTTCTTGACCATCGCGAGCATGTCCTCCACTACGGTTGTCTCCTGTTCTTCCTGAGAGTGTTGGACGACTGCACCAGCGATCGCTTTGCAGAGATACCCGGTCAGTCGCTTGATGGTAGGGTAGCTGAAGACCAGATTCTGGGGAACTGAGGCGGCTGCGATGTCAGATTTGCCTTCCGGCTTGGGAGCCTGGCGGAGCGCACTCGTGAGTGCTGCTCGGATGTACGTTGCTTGCAAACTGGACGAGCACATCAGTCTCTGATCCGGAGAGGTGATCTTCAGAATGCTCACCTATCACACCCTTGCTCGAAGACATCGCGATTCTCGTCTATTAATGAGCGATCGTTATCTTCGCCTCGCATAACACCGTTGACGACTCGTGTAACGAAAGCATGAATGCTAACCTCGTCCCAAGCGGACGGAGGCTCAGCCCAGCCGGCCTTCACCGGTTGCTCGGCAGCGTCATACAGAGCATCTATTTCCTCCGCAAATCTAGCAATGTATGAGCGTATATTGCGCAGTGGAACCCAGTTTTCTTACTGCTGCAGGGTCGCATTCCTTGAGATAGTTCCTTTCGGGGTTTTGATGAAAGGCTTCTTCTGTGGGTCGATGACCAGAATGAACTCCTTGAAGATCCGGGAAAGTTGGGGAGCAAACGCATTGGCTTTCTCGATCTCCGGCCAGATCAGGTTTCGAAACTCGGCAAGCTCTTCATCTGTCGTGATCTTGACTTCGTCAGCCGGCTCAATTGCAATGCCAACCTGCGTTCGCCCCCGACCGAACATCATGCACGACTTGACATTGGGATTACCGCTGATTATGCTTTCTATTAGAGGTCAGTCGTGCTGTGTTTCTAACATGTTTAGTGAGGCTTACCCATGGGGCCTGGGTTCGTCTTTTCACCATTAGACATCATGATCTGGTCATCCGCACTGTGCGCGGATTAGCGCAGTTCACCAATCTCGGTATGATGGGCTCACCGTCCGATGGGCTTCCACAAGTTTTTCTTCGTAGGATGACGTTCAAGTAAGTCGTTCGTATCGAAAGCTTTTCTATCGGACTGATTGGAAACGGCGACGGGATGCTCTTCGCAATCCTGACGGTTGTCTCGTTAGTACTGTTGTGCGAAACAAGGGGGCGGGCAGACCAGCACGACCAGCCTGTAGGTAGTTTCACTTTCTGGTATAAGCTCGATGTTGGAATCAGGCCAAAACTCTCCATACTGAATTACGGAAAGTCAGTGATGCGAATAGATGATATAGCAGATGACGTACATTCCAGTCTTCCGGATCCTCTGTTGCCAGTGGGGCAAGCTTAAAGAGCAAACCAACCTCTGTACTGCGGCGTGGCATGAGTTGTATACTACACCGTGCGCTGAAGGCATAACATCGAACGCACGTTCCATAGCCATTGATCATTCTGGCACCAGCCTGGACCAGCTTATCTCCAGTCTCCTTGGCTAGTGGCCCTCCCCCGTACACCTGTCAACGCAGCGGGTCAATGCTCTGAACCATCTTCTGGGAGGAAAAGACATTACCAATGCGGTACGAGAAGCCAAGTACTCCACAGTATTGTCATCGTGCGCCCACTCCTGTAAAGGTTCAGGATTCGTGAATAAGATAGGGAGGTTGGAGTCGGACGCACCACATAGACGCTGGGAACCGTCATGACATACTCCGGATCGGAGCGCTTGATAGCTTGAAGTACTACTTCAGGGGACGGAAGCGAGGGCTGACTAGAAGGTTTGAATGCCAGCATGATAGTACCAGCTACATGGTAATTTGTTAATCACCGCACACCCAACATCAATGTAATAACTCACAGCTTGCCGGCATACCAATACCTAGGAAAACACCCATAGCATGGAATATAGGCAGTCCCATGATGCTCCAGCGGGTACCTATCAGTTCGGGTTGTCTGAGGTACTTGCAGGTAGATCGCCAGTATCGGTGGCTGAGCGGGATTGGCTTTGGGAAACTGGTGCTTCCGGAAGAGTGAAGGATGATGATGGGGCTGTCCTGCGTAACAGCGGCATACTCTGGGAACGTCTTCACGCCAGCCAACTTGAGAGTCTGAGCTGCATCGGATTTGGCGTCGTAGGGCGGGATTGGATTGCAGCCCAGTCGCGGAAAGAGGTCGGCATACTTGGGCACCTCCAAAAGGGTTACGTGCGGTAACAGTGCCAATAGTTCAGCCGTTGTCTCTTGTAAGGCCGAGGTTGGCTCTCCAGGTTGGGGTACGGAGCCGAAGAGATACGAGGTCGAGGTCTTGTGCACTAAGTGCTCAAGCGCGGGGACAGAGTTGCGGGTACTGATTGGGAACACCTACATGCAGTACCGTTAGGAAAAATGAGATGATATGGGATGTAATTCTGCTACTCACAGTAAAACCCGCTCTGAGAATAGCAAATACGAGTGTGCAGTAGGTGATCGTATCTGTGTTCGCCAGGATGGCAATGCGAACGCCGTTCTTTCTCTGGTCATCTGTGACATGGACCTGCTCTCTGATCTGCACAGCGAGTCTAATAGCGGCACGGGACACTAGGCGCATTGTCAGACCAACCCAGTTGTTCATCTCACAAGCAATACGCACTTTCGCCCCAGGTAACAGCTACATTCTCGTCGTTTCCGTTATCCACGAGGATAGAATACAGTGCGTCATGGTTATGCTCTAAGTGGAAGTCGATCCAGTCGGCGAAGTGCACAGAGGAGTCCAGAGGCGGCGGGACAAATGGTGTTGGCTGGGTGTTCAACGCAGCAGAGGGTGGTTGGGCTGAGCTGATCGAAGACATGGGTCGGTGTATTGCACAGAGGAGGGTTAATTTGTCTAGTAGTTGTGTGAGAGCATTAGTGTCGCAAAGGCGGTCCTTATAGTATTTGGGCCTACCAGCGTTACGGCGTCCTCAACACCTCATACCTGCCCTTTAAAGCTCGAGGAAGCGCGGGGCGGCGCGGGCACCACCGATGACCAGATTATATAGCATAAGCACCACATGTCACAACACACCGGCTACCATGGATATTACCCCTGGCCGATTCTGCGCGCTGTGCATATCATCGTACGGTTTCGCGAAGAGAAGGCGGAAGACAGCGAGCTCGTTAGCCAAAATGAGGAGTCTTGTTCAGTGCCAGCCCGATTTGGGATGTCTCCGAGGCCAGATTGCGCCGTGGCACTCACACAAACTCTGCCTGGTATGCGGGGGCTCAAAACAGCATAAGGGGCAAGGAGGGAGACTGCTTTCCCAAGACTCAAGACTCAATGATTGAGCTCGATCGCATGGCTTCTTAGCGCCCGGAAAGAATTTGTGGTTTAGAACCATGCGACATGTGGCGTGGTGGTCATTTGCGACATGCAGCTCGAGGTCGTTTCCTGGAGGTCTGGCTCTGTGCTGTATGTAGCAAAGCAAGACAGCTGCGAGACTTAGTTACCGAAGAAGGCAAGTGAAACGAAAGTTCGTGTCGCATAAAACAATGACGTGAACGATAATACCCGGCACTTCCGCCGGGTGGTCCGTGCCGCGCGGCAGGGTGCAAGGGTCCACGGTCGCGCCCATTCCGGTGGGCACATCATTCTGCATCTTGCTTCTTTTTCCACGTCGGACGGGCAAATTCCTGTCTTCTACCGTACTTCTTGCGGCCGGTACAAACAATGAACGTCAGTCTTTGACGTGCTCTGTGACTCATCTTCCATCTGGTCATGAAGTAGCAAATCTTGCTGACCATCTTCTGGAGGATCATTCTGTCGCCTTCATGATCGGCGCTTGATAGCCTTGAAAAATCTTGATCGTTCGCATGCCTTGTTCGGATCATGTCCAACCACGAGCGTCTTCTTTCTTCATCGCCTAGCGGGATCGCGCTCCTATAGCCGTTGTGATGTAAGCATTGTGAGGATGTACTGTGAATCCAGGCTGCTCATAGGCTCCGGCCGGTCCTCCGTCGGATCGTCGAGCTTCCGATCTCTCCCCAGTTCGACTGCATATAGCGCAGACCGAGGCGTTTCGCTGCGTTTTTGAGCAGGCGAGGGGGTTGATACGCCCGACCCCAATCATCTTCTGCGCCCTAGCTTCAACCTCCTTCGATTCGAATACCTTTCGAAAGACGCAAGCATGCGCGCGCCGAGGACTCCGAAATCCGGGCATCGCGCTTCGATGCCCGGCGATTTGTAAGCCCGTCATATATTGGCTTATCTAACACCTGACCGTGAAAAGATTGTTCAATCTGGCATTTGGACTAGCGCTCTTTCTCCTGGCATCCAGCCCAGCTGGCACGTTCTAAATGGTCGACCGTGGAGTATCGGTGTCTTGCCGCCAGCGTTGGCCAATAACCGGTAGCGGCGAGGTTGTCCCGCCAGAAGAACCACAGCAACGGCAGACACTGCGCTGGCTATTTCATGTGTCACTGCCCGTGTCCTCCCGAAGATGTATACCCAATAATAAGACTGGCTCTTGTCCTAAGTTGGAAATGACTGAGTACAACCGTCCGCTGAGCCTCCGAGGCAGGGAATTTACCTCTAAGGACCGGAAATCCGCGCTCGGTACTCTGCTTTCCGGATATCTGCACGACAACACGTCATACTTGGTACAGTACAAATTGGAATTCTTGTCGGGAGGTGGCATGATCGGCTCCACAAATCCAAGCTAGGGATTCAGATCGAAGTCGACCCCAACGAGGGTTCTGGTTATCGTTGTGCCGATGAGAACCGTGGGAACCGTTTGACGTTTCACATTCAGGACAGTTCCCTTCTTGATAAGGTTGGTCATTCATTCTCGGCGCCGCGCACATCTCCTAACCCCGGGCAAGATGACTCAGGGTACCGGCCACAACTCACGATCCCCGCAAGGTTTCAGTTGTCTTAGGCATTGCCCTCTATTTGCACTGCCCCTCTCGCAGCGATGCATGAGATAAACCTTTCTGTGAGACGCCTTTTACGACCACCCGGTTCCATGCATTTTGCGTGGCGAGTGGGAACCGTCACTTGCAAGGACGCTGTAAATGCATTGTAGCTGCGAGATCTCACCGTTGGGAAGCGACTGGTATGGCGAGGCGGTGAGGCCGAGACAAACGAGACACCGCATTAACATGACTATGCTCTACTCCGTAGAATTGCGGTCTGTTCGCGGCCTTCACCTCGACGAACGTTAGGCTGAATCAAAGAAGGACCGACTGAAGGCGTGGCCAACAACCTATGTCAGGAACCCATGCGTTCTCCAGTAATCCAGCCATCGGTTCACATCCTCTTCCTTCAGCATCTCCAGGCTCCGCAGAGTCTCGCTGATTCGGAGAGTTCGAGCGGTCGCGAGATCAACACCGACTGCCTCATCGAACTTCTGCTTTTCCCCTGAACTCCCTGCTGCCGATTGCTGCCCGGCTCGGAAGAAGTCCAGTAACTTCAGGGCAGGGATACGTTCTGCCAAGGTCGGGTCGGTGGATGAGCCAGAGGCGAGTTCTTCCAGCTTGCTGATCCACTCGGTGTATGGAATGAGCGGGACGGATACGGCATGCGCAAGCGCTCCGAAGATCGTATGCCAGGCGGCAGGTCTTGGATGTACCAGATGCAGGTACCGAGCGCCGCCGTCGGCTGCCGGAGTAACTACGGAATCGAGGATCTAGCAGCGCCCGTCAGCGGATGAGCACGAGATTGGGCAGAGCACTCACAGAGCTAGCAGCCTTATCGATTGGGACCCAGCTTACTTGGCCTTGGGCGTCAGGCAGGGCACGAGTCTCTGTAGCACTCTTGACCATGATTGGGACCCAGTCCGTCGTGTTCCAAGCGCCATTGATCGTGCTTCCAGCCAACTGGCCAACTCGCCATATGGTGGCAGGAAGGCCTCTCTGCTTCGAGGCTTGTCCTATGACCTGTTCGGCCACCCATTTTGATTCGCCATAACCCGTACCAACAGCGATGGAAGGGTCGGTGACAGCCTCCTCTGGGACGGGCTTTGCTTCACGCCAAGACGAAAGGGCGCTTATTGACGAGGTGAAGATGAACTGAGCAGGTCGAGCTCCCCCGGACGATAAGGCAAGATCGATGAGATTACGGGTGGATGCGATGTGCGATTCGAACGAGGATAAGCCAAGGTTGAAGTCCAGTCGCCAAGCATTATGGATTATTGCGGTGAGCTGGCTTCGAATCTGAGTATGTTGCGTGTTAGTCGGTTACAATTCGCAATTGTAAGGTCGATCGTCTCACCTTAGCCAACACGTCGTGGCTGAGACCTAAGTCCGGTTGCCTCGTATCGCCTTCAAGCAAGACCAGCTTCCTCGAGGCAACAAGAGTTGCATCCAGGCCGCGATCGCCAAATGCCTCTTCTTGCCTTTCCTTGAGGGACTTCTCGCTGCTCGTCCGATTCAACGCGTACACGCAGGCAATGCGATCATCTTGCAGCGCTTGCCCAAGCAAGTATGTTCCGAGCATTCCGGTCGTTCCCGTGATCAGGACCACGTTTGTCCCCGATGACGAGGCGGTTTTCGTATGTTGAATGAAACCGCTGCTGTACTTCTGGGCCAAAGATAGCATCAGGCTCGCATGTTCATGGGCATTGGTCACATCCTTGTCTTCATCGGACCGACCACTATTCGCTCGAAGCAGATAAGATGTCAGCTTGCCGATTGTCGGATACAGGAAAACCAGGTTATTCGGAACTGTGACCGTCTCGTTGGAAGCTCCAGGTGCCGCAACCAGAGCCTTGGTCAAAGCGACACGTATGTACGTAGCTTGCAGACTTGATGATATGAGTGAACGTCAAAATGCGGCGTCGCAAATGACTCACCTGTCGCAACCTTGCTCAAATAGATCCCCGCCTTCTTTGATTTGTGGGCCGCCTTCATGCCGCATAACACCATTGACTACACGCGCAACGAACGCTTCCACATCATGGGGGTCCCAACTTGCCGGAGGAACAGCCCATTCTGCCTTAGCAGGTTCCTCAGCTGCCCGGTAGATAGCCTCGATCTCTTGCTCATATTGTTTGAGGCCGACATTCCTCTGTACCGTGCCCTTCGGTGTTCTAGCCAATGGTTTCTGCTCCGGGTCAATGACAAGGATAAACTCCTTGAATAAGCGAGCAAAGGCGGGTGCGATGTTGTTCGCTTTCTCCACGTCCGGCCAGATGAGATTGCGGAACCGTGACACTTCGGCTTCGTTGGTGATGTCTACAGGGACGGCCGGCTCCACAATGATACCGACCTGATCGCGGGTACGCCCAAACATTAATGCAGCGCGAACATGGCGGTTTCCGAGGATGATATCCTCTGTTATGTATGTCAGCTGACGTCATAGAGCGGTGTTGCGAAGAGACATACCAAGGGGACCAGGGTTGACTTTCTCCCCGTTAGCCATGGTGATCTGGTCGTCCGATCTTCCGACTACCCGCCAGTATCCCTTATACTGAGGATGCTCCTCGAGCAGGTCGCTGGTATCAAATACATTCTCCCCTTCCACATTGTATAGCGCAACACCGTGGCTCTCAGAATCAATGACAACCAGTCTGTATATGCGTTCTCCTTCTGGGACGAGCCGATAACGAACATCGGACGTGAGCCGGCCCCACTGTTCTGCGGTGAGCCGAGGGTCAGAATAGCGCAAGTCAATGTCGCACCTGCCAACCCGCTTTGTGGTTCTCCTTCTTTGGCACAGCTATGAATAGAGGGCCTGCTTCGGTTCTGCAATTCAATTTAGCGGGATATTGTCTTGTGTGGATAAAGTGGGCGGACTCACAAGCCGTATTCAACGCAGAGGCTGACGCCATTCCTCACCAACTGCTCGCCTTTCTCCTCGGCAAGCGGCCCTCCAGCGAACGTCTAACGAAAGGTGTGAGCTTATCTGAAACATATTCCGTAGACCGAATATGCACGTACAACCGCCTCGCAGCGCTTGAGGATCTCGATAGCTTTAGGATCCGCCGCCCACTCCGCGCAGAAGCTGGGTACGGTGAGCACATACTGTGCGGCGCTCTTCTTGATGGCAGCCAGAGCGTTCTCAGGCGTAGCCATCACAGGAGTGCCAGTAGGCTTGAGCATCACGGCTGTTACGCCACCTGGTCGCCTGCTCTCAGACCTCAACAAGGCACGTTTGCAGAAGGTGCTTACCCGCCATGGCCATCCCAACATGCAGCATGATGCCCATGACGTGGAAGATCGGGAGCATCGTCCCCGCCCAGCGGGTCCCGCAGAGGTCGGTATCACTATACCAGTTCAACCGTGCCCAAGTCAGCACAATCCGGTTGTGCATCGGTATGGGCTTGGGGAAGGCAGTGCTGCCAGAGGAATGTAGGAAGAGTACTGGCGGATCGCGCTTTCCCTTCATCCACTCAAAGACATCGGCAGGAGCCGGTAATTCGGGCTGAGGACGGGCATCGGAAGACGCGTCGTATGGGGCAGGCGGCCAACTCCCGAGTCGGGGATATAGGGATCCTATGGCTGGCACGTTGAGGATCCTCAAAGACGGCACTTTCTCAACCAGCGCAGCGGTAGCGTTTTGCAATGCTGAAGCGGCACCCGACGAAGATGGAAGAGATCCGAACAGGTGCTTGCATCCGGTCTTGTTCAGGAGGTGCTCCAGTGCCGGTACAGAGAGGCGCACGCTAATCGGGAATGCCTGGATACCAAGTCACCTAAGTGGAAAGCGCAAATAGGATGGGTTTAGTTGGCTTACCAGGAAGCCTGCTCTGGTAATAGCGAGGATGAGCGTTGCGTACACCAGAGGATGCGGCATCGACAGAACACCGATAATCGGAGGTTTCCCATCGGCATCTAGTTGGTAAGGAACATCTTGCCGCAGCTTGGCTGCGAAACGGTGTGCCGCTCGAACAGCTGCAAGGCAGATTAGCCGATCATGACAATCTTTCCAGGGAAATGCAAGAACCTTCTCCCCAGGTAACCGACACGTTCTCCTCATCTTGGTCTCCAGCAAGGATAGTCCATACGTGCTCCCCACAGCGTTCGCCCATCCAATCGATCCATTCTCCAAAGAGCATAGACCCATCTAGGGAAGGCGGGGTAAAGGTCTTGGACCCTTGTCCCTGGAATGTGACGTAACCCGGTGGTAGATGCGGCGGTGTCATTGAAGCTCAATCGGGGACTGCTCAGAGTAAAGGTGCCAGTAAGTGTGCTTTAGATGAGACACCTGTCCTGTCCGTCGTAGCCTTATATACCCGACGAAGACGATAAGTGTACGCGCTGTATCCATGGGCCGGCTGATATTGGAATGCACCGCATGCCTTGAGACAGTCGCAGTCGTATTTCGCTCTCGACGCGTGCCAATTACAACGCGATATAGACTTCCGGACGACGTTTCCGGCGCCTGTACCCGCCCTAGGGGATACTTCGGTTGGTTCTGTACAGCATTTTAGCCGTCCTCAATCTCAAAGCAGTATGCGATTGCGCCACGACTAGCACAGATCGCCGGGTGAGGCCGCTGCAATCAGCTCGGGCGAGTAAGACAAGGGATGGTGAGGGCGAGGCAAGCGCGAAGGACAACTTCATGGGCTGTACGGAGGCAATCAGCAGAATATCGCCGACGTGGCCGATCTTTGGCTTACCAAGCCACAAGTTTGGCTTACCAAGCCAAAGCTTTGGTTTCTGCTGAAAATGATTATTTTACTTAGTTCGAACACTCGTCTTACTTCCCGATGCGACTGGCTATTGACCGGTCTGACGGGGCTCTGACTATTATACCGTGTGCTGCACATTGAAGTAGCCGGCCCATTTCACAATCGCAGGATAAATCGTCAGGCGAAGTTCTCTCCATAACACCCACCCCGGTTCTGGCATCGACGATCACGGCGTGACCGGGTTCTTGACAGGATATACAGTATGCAATGACGATGTTACGTCTATGTAGATTAATGGAAAGTCGAGTAAAATGTATGCGGCCCCCGATCACGAGAAGAACCCTCTACCTCGCCAATACGATAACCATCGCAGCGCGTCCTCTTCTCCAAGGGATTTCACGTCACGAAGGGCCGGGCTGACCTGCATCGTGTGCGACAGATCGAGCTGAGCGAATCCCATTGTTTCATGCGCGGAGGACTTCTCTTGGTGACCGTTTGAATGGCCGGCATGCGCGCGAAAGAAGGTCAACAGCTTCACAGCCGGATTTGAACTGGCCGCTGAATCCCGGGCTGCCGTACCCTCCAGTCGTGGTAGCCAGTCGGCATATGATATCAGTGGAAGGTTGAGCCCTCGGGAAACAGCCGCAAACAGAGTTTGCCATGCTACAGGATGGGGATGGATGAGGTGCAGATACCGAGCGCCGGATGCGGCTGCTCCTGCCGCAGGCCTCCTGCGCCCCTCAAGAATCTGAAGACGACAATCAGCGGACAAGAAGCGAAAACGGCAGACAAGGCAGTCTTACAGATTCGGCCGCAACATCCACCGGCACCCAGCTCACACGCTCCCTCCCAAAATCAGGAAGCCCACCAAGCAACGTGCTGCCCTTGATCAAGATCGGAACCCAATCCGTCGTGTTCCAAGCTCCGTTCCCGGTCGACCCAGAAAGCTGACCAATCCTCCATATCGTTACCCGTAGACCGGACTCCTTTGCTGCAGCGTGCAGGATATGCTCGGAGACCCATTTGCTTTCGCCGTATCCGCTTCCAGCGGCGACATGCGGATCGTCGATCGGTTCTTCGGGCACTGGCCGGTCTTCCCGCCAGCCGGTTATTGCTGCTATGGAGGAGGTGAAGATGAACGACGCTGGATGCGAGCTTCCGGTAGATAGTGCGAGATCGATCAGGTTTCTTGTAGACTTGACATGAGGCTCGAACGATGAAAGGGATAGGTTGAAGTCGACGCGCCAGGCATTGTGGATGATAGTGGTAAGAGATGCTCGAATCTGACGCCGACGCCCAAAATGAGTCTCTTGTCCATATAATGCCATGCGTTGGCTCACCTCCGCCAATGTCGCATGATCTAATCCAAGATCTGCTTGACTCGTATCTCCCTCCAGCAACCTCAGCTTCGCCAACCCCAGCAACGTCTCATCAATCCCACGATCCTTAAAACCCTCCCTCTGCCGCGCAGAAAGCTCCAGGCTACCCTTCCGGTTGAGCGCATAAACCCTCTTGACACTTTCATCTCGTAGGACTCGTTCCAGCATATAACTGCCGAGCATACCGGTCGTACCGGTAATCAGGACGACCTCGCCCTCCGTGGTCTTTGTGCCAGGAGCGTGCTTGGGCATGTTCAGGGTGTAGCGCTTGACCATCTCCAACATCGAAGTGATTCGAGCATCATCCTTTTCTTGGGGCGCAGAGGCGTTTGCGTTGCCAGTGATCTTCCCCCATATCTCCTGGGCTAGGGCATCGATAGTCGGATGCACAAAAACCAGATTCTGCGGGACACTCCTCGCCACCTCCCCCAACCTCGCATCGGACGAAGCTGAGTCGCGCAAAGCAGCAGTAATCGCATTCCGGATATAGGTCGCTTGCAAGCTATATACACTCCCCAATCAGCTGCCCTCCCCAGTACGAGCCAGGACAAGGAAACGCACCTATCGCATCCCTGCTGAAACAAATCAACCCCCGGGTTCACCCCCTGTCCCTCTCCCATCCCCTTCTCTGCGCCAGGGGAAGAGCGCATAACACCACCCACCACCCTCCGCACGAACAGCCTCACACCCTCTTCGTCCCATTTCTCCGGCGCGGCTGCCCACTCAGCTTTCGCAGGCCGCTCAGCCGCCTCGTACACTTCGTCAATCTCTTCCGCGTACTGCTCCAGCGCCGCATTCCTCGATATAGTTCCCTTCGGAGTACGGATGAGAGGCTTGGCCGCGGGGTCGATAACCAGTATAAGCTCCTTAAAGATCCTCGAGTGCTGTGGTGCGAACGCGTTCGCCCGTTCGATGTCGGGCCAGACCTTGTTCCTGAACTCGGCGAGCTCTTGATCGTTCGTGATCCTGATTCCATCTGCGGGCTCGATAATAACCCCTACTTGAGTCCGCCCACGGCCGAACATGAGCGCGGACCGGACAAGGGGGTTGCCGTTGATTATATCCTCTACCGTAACATATCGTCAGCGCCTTTTGAGAGAGTAGAGGTTGGGGAGTGGGGAGTGGGGAAATGGAATGGAAGCGTACCCATTGGGCCAGGGTTCGTCTTCTCCCCGTTACCCATGATGATCTGGTCATCCGCCCTCCCCACTACCTTCCAGTATCCCGGTTTCGTAGGGTGAGGCTCGAGCAGGTCGTTCGTGTCGAATGACCCGTCCGGGAGGTTTGATACGGCGGGTGCGTGCCGCTCCGTGTCCTGCTCTTATTGTCAGGAGACCGCTTCTCGCGGAGAGAAGAGGAGAGGAGGGAAGGGAGGGCGTACGAGGACGATGAACCTGTAGAGCCCGTTGGAGTCGGGTACGAGTTTAGCAGTGATGAAGTTCCTGGTTAGTTCGCCGTACTAATCACCCCAATCCCGTCCTACCATCAGCCTGCGCTCTCGCCAGGGAAGGAGAAAGAAAGGGCGTACGTTCCAGTCTGAGCCGCCTAAGGGCCGCTCGGGGACAAGCTTGAACACAAGCCCGACCTCTGTCGACCCGTACGCTATGACGAGCTTCACCCCTTGCTTCACAAGATAATCACCCGTCTCTTGCGGAAGGGGTCCACCTCCATACAACTAGCATACAACCCCTCTTCAGCCTCTTGTCTATGCCGGGGGAAAGGGAAGACGTACGACAGCCTTCATCCCCGCCAGCAACTTCACCGCTTCCCGTTTCGCAGCCCACTCAACCGCAAAAACCGGTACGGTAAACATATACCCCGCCCCGCCCCTCCTCGCCGCCTCGAGCACCCTCCCCGCCAACGGCGGCCTCGGCGGATCGACCGGCCTGAACAGCACCACCTCTATCCCCGCGGAAACTGGAAACCCGAGCAGGAACGCGAACCCCGAGATGTGGAACAGGGGGAGCATCATACTCGCCCACCTGGTCCCGACGAGGTCGGTATCGCCGTACCAGAACGTCCGGGCCCAGGTGGTCCATATGCGGTGGGGGATAGGAATGGGTTTGGGGAAGGAGGTGGAGCCGGAGGAGTGGAGGATGAAGAGCGGCTCGTTTGGGTGGTAGTGGGAAAAAGAGGGGAGGGAACGAACGGGCGGGAGAGTGGGGGTGTGGGAGGAGTCGAGAGCTGGGTCGTACCGCGCCGGAGGCCAGGAGGAGAGACGGGGGTAGAGGGAGGTGTACCGAGGGACGGGGAGGATGGTAAGGTCTGGGAACTTGCTCGCGAGCTCGGCGGCGATCGTCTGTAGTGCCCCGGCCGGTCCGTCGGTAGGAGGAAGGTCAGCGACCAAGTATCGCGTGTTCGTCTTCCTCAGCAGATGCTCGAGCGCAGGCAGGGAGTTCCTCACGCTCAGAGGGAAAGGCTGCTCTCCCATCAATCATCGCTCAAGGGGCTGTAGGAAGAGACGAGGACGCACGATAAACCCCGCCCTCAGAATGCCGAACACGATCGTAGCATACGTCAAAGGCTCCACATTCGCATATACCCCAATTACCGCCGGCTTCCCATCGACCTGCTCATCCTTCACCTGCTCTCGGAACTTCGCAGCAAGCCTATACGTAGCGCTCACAACTGTCCCCTATGAGGCCCTTCCAGCATGGTCAAGCTTGGGGAGGACGCACCTTCAGCCCAAGTGATGATCACTTCTTCCCCCTTTTCTTGAGACTCGTCATCCACCAGAATAGCATAAGGATGCTCCCCGCTCTTCTCAAGATGCTGATCGAGCCAATCTTGAAACAACGTGCTCCCATCCAGTTCCGGTACTTTAAAAGTAGAGCAATGGCCGCCCTGGAGGGTTACGTAGCCAGGAGGACGGTACGGGTCCGACATCTTCTTTCCTCTCCTTCAGGCGTTCGTTGAGCAGAGTGCGAGGGGGTGAGAAGTTCTGAGCTCGGAGCTCGGAGAGCAGGAAGGGGAGCGGGATGGGCTGGGGAGGTGCATGTTATCTTGCGCTGGGGTTGGGTGGGCGGGGCGGTGAATACATTCATTAGACCGACCTTACCTCTGAGACGGAGACGGGAGAGCAGGAAGTTACACAGAGCGCCCGTGCCAACGCAGAGTCGGAGATGATTACCCAACCACGCTAGCCTTACGCAATCAGCCCGATGACCGTCTTACGGAACTCCGCCGACTTGAAGACCGCATCGCCGCCGCGCGTATCCAGGAGTAGTGCCGGGGTTGGAGAATGAGCGCCCATGAGTTAGTATTCGGCTTCGGAGAAGGAGGACGAGGCATGGGAACTAGTACTGTGCGGGCACTTGAATGCCAAGATGTGATGGGAGGTGAGGGGGCGATGCGCTGAGACAAATGTTTATTGTATGCGTTCGGTGAGGGTGTTTCATATCCGATCGGGATGGTCTAAGTACTACCTATCCGAGGGGACAGAAGGATGGATAACTAGTAGGAGTAGTACGGACAGATGGTTGGCATGCGGAATAGAATTAGTTAATACTCATCTACAACATATATGCGCATATACTCTAACGTTACATCTAGCTTACACACAAGCATAGAACATCCCCGCCCAAGGACGTCCCTAAGCGACTCCAACAACCTCCCTCCCCTCCCACCAAACCCCCTTCACGTCCTCCCCCATCCACTCCCACAACAGCCCCTCCCTGCCCAACCTCGCCGCCAGGCTAGTCCGTTCCCTCCTGTCTTCCGGTCGACGGGGGTCGTATGCCGGAGGGAGGGAAAGACGGGTTATGTGCACTGGAGCCTTCCGATGCTCCTCGTCTGGCGGAGTAGGGGCCGAAGAGGAGGATGAGGACGAGCTTGGTGTGGAGGAGGTCGAGTCCGGTGAAGCGCGGAGCGAGGGAGTGAAGGAATCGGCTTCGTAGTCCACTCTCGGCAGTACTCCTCCTTCCAGACCTCCAACCTGTGCTTGCCCGCCCGCTCCCACTCCCACTCCCCAGCCCTGCCCCGCTGCTCCTAATCCCTGCCCCTGCTGCCCAGCAGGAGGCACAACCCCCAGCGCATCAATAATCCTATCCAAATCCGTATACGCGCTCCTCACGCTCGGCGTCTGCTCCCCCTGGGGAATACTCACATTAAACAGCCTCAACTCCCTCAACCTGGGACTCGTGTGCACCGCCTGGCTCAGCAGTCCCAGACTCGGGAACGGGTGTAAGGCGCAGAAACATTCCAGGGCGGGGAGGATAGGAGGTGTGTCGTGTGCGTTGTACGAGAGGGTTCCGTACACCGCTAGCCGCTCGAGTTTGTCCCACCGCCGCTGACCGTTTGACCGGCCCAGGCCGAGGTAGTCCCCGATCTCCATATTCTGCCTTACGCAGATGAGCTCCTTCAGCCCCGGGAGGGTGGAAGCGATCGCGTAGTTCGCCTGGCTGGCAAAGTGCTCCACTGCCCGTTCTTCGATCGGGTCCATCGACACCCATGGCGGTTGAGGTCGACCGCGTGAGCCGAATGCCAGGCGTTGGAGGGAAGACCGACAGGCGGAGATGAGGAACGAGAGATGCTCCGCGACTTCGTAGTACATTGCTGCTCTGTGCGAGAACCCACTGAACGTGCGATACGACGAGCCCAGTATATCCCTATCTCCCTCCGGGATAGGCAGGCGGACTTCATCTTCCAAGTGCTCGAAATCGAGGAACAGCGCTGTGATCTTGCTCAGGTGCTCAGGCCGAGCTCGGCGGAGCCGACGGAGTCTGTGCGCGGACTCGATGCAGATTCGGGTGTAGAGCAGGGGGAGGGCGTAGGCGTAAAGGGTGTGACAGGTTAGGGAGAGGGCGATGAGTGCGGATTGGGAGGAGGGGGAGAGGTGGTACGAGAGTGGATGGGGAGGGAGGGCGAGGAGGTCGGCGATGTGGTAGAGGAGCTCGAGGGGGAGTCGGGGTGCGGGTGCCGCGGAGGGGGAGGGCATGGTCGTGGTGCGAGCGAGCGAGCTTGAGGGAGTCGTGGGTGTGGAGGTCGTCGCCCGGTGCGGTGGTCTATATGCTGGAGTTGTTGCTAGAGTGTAAGATGTCGTCTATCCTCTAATCCGCACAAAGACGAGAAGCAGGACGTATATGCACCTTCTAGCCAGTCAAGGTCAAAGCAGAAGAAGGCAAGATGGAGGTCTCCCGCTCCGCAACTCATTCCCCGCAATCATCGATCCGCCTGTGGGAGTCCGATAAGCCCCGACCTCAGGTGGATAGCGTCATCGGTGTGTGGACCGCACGGGTGGCTAGAGGGGCTGGAGCGCGGTCGGCGTTAGATATTGGTCGGGGTTAAGCTGCAGGAATGGCCGAGGACTGGAGGCGTCCTTCTGTTAGGCTTGATCTTCATGTTAAGCTACTAGCTGTTACGGCCACAGAAGACTAGTATGCCACGATCACAGTCTTCTGGCTAGGAGGAATGCCTCATCTCGAGTTTGTATCAGACTTCCCGCTGCGCCGGATGATCTCACGCTCAAAGCCGAACAAGTGTATCCCAGCTGTCTACAGTGAGATTACACAAAAACAATGGTGCAACCCCAAGAGCTGCACAATCCAGTGCCTTAAAGACGGCGGCGCTTTCCCAGAGTGAAGAATGCGTTGTTGTTCGTCATCGTCTCCTTACTTGAGCCTCCACCTCCATACAAGCCACCAACTCCGACCTTATCTTAGCGCCCATCCCGCACCAGAAGTCTATTTCCCGACGATGTCTCACCCATTTCTGAGTGCACACGAGCACTCTACTTCGCTCGAGCGAATTAATCTAGTACCAAGCTGAGAGAGAAACAACAAGTACACCTTGCCTCCTTCCATAAAAATATATCGACGGCAAGCTCCGTCTCGCCAAGCTCGCAAAATGCCGGATCATCCCCTAGGAGGTACATGAAGGCCAGAACCGTCGTACGGCTATAGAGCACGAGCATGCGCTCACTCAGGCACTGCACTGGCACATGCACATGCTCGTTCAAGCGGTCTGGAAGAGCGTCGAGGTGGTCTGTTTGTTTAAGGGTTACCGGTGCAGCAAGTGTGGGAGGCAGAGGACCCCGGGAGGGGGGGGATGAAATTTGCGTGAGGTGCACGTGGTCGTTCTTTTGGGTGGTACGAGAAAGCCGGTGTGGGCGGATCGGCCCAGATATACGAAAGCAGCGAATGTCGACGTCGCGATATTTGTAAGGGACTACCCTTAGTAATCAACCTGCCGTAAGCAGGATGAGGTTTATCTCGTGCCTCTAGGGCACGCGTGGTTTTCCCACGTCTTCTTTCCTACACCCTGTCGTAGGCAGAATCAATACATTGGTTCTGCGTACTACGGTGTAGATACACCGAAGAGTCTAACGACTCTTACATTTTTTTACGCACGCCTACGTGCGATTCTGCTACAGAGTATTACCGCTGTCCAAATGGATCAGCGGCAACCTCGCCCGCCTGACGCTCTGCGCCAGGAAACTCCAGGGACAGCAACCGACGTCTCTGGCATGATACCGCCAGCATCGACGGGCAACAGCCCGGGCGCTGGATGGCGATCGACGCCAAGCCCCGTAGGGACTTGGGTAGGACCTCATCCGACGTTACCGTCGGCTGCACCTCCGGCGTCGGCCTCGACCCGTGCGATCGACGGCGCGTCGCTCACGAGGATGACCTCAACATCTGGTCCGTCACCGACACCAGCTGGAGGCCACCTCGAGCCTGACTGGGTCGAACAATCCCGGCCCGTAAGCCGGTCCGCCAGCCCTGGCGTTCTTACAGCCGCTCCAGCGGAAGGTATACATCAGCTGGCTAAGCTGTTCGCCAATCTGGCGCAGGGTTATGATATCCTGAAGAATATCAACCCCGAACAAGCCGAGGTGATCGCCGAGCTGGCTGCTCGGATAGCTGGAGGGCAAGGGGCTGCGGTGGATGGCGATCCACCATCCGGAGGTGCCTCGAGGGCATCCGGGGTAAACTCCCCGGCGTCTCATCATGCTCCTATCCAGGAGGATAGTCTCGTTCGTGGCCTACGCCGAGCCGCGGTACAACCATTGGACGAACCAATTGGTGCGTCGACTCCCATCGACGAAGGGGACCGTTTAGAGACGGAATCGGTGAGGATCGCTCCTCAGACCGATAGTCAACAAAACCCGGGACTTCGACCTCCCGGTGGGACCTCCAGGGTTGGCGGCCAACGCTCTGGGCATAAGTACCCCGAGGGGTACTACCGTTCTGAACCGCCCGGCCCTTATGGGAGGGACGGACAGAACGGAAAATCCGTTGGACCTGATCTCGAGGGATTTCCTCGCACCCCGATTCAATCGAGGAAACATCGTGGACACACGACGGCTACGGTTTTCGCGTCTCTAGACGAGACACGCGGTCGGCCTGCCCCGGTGTCGACCGTATTGGTGCCTAACGCGCCCAACGCTCGCATCCAGAATTGGCTGGATGATGCGATGGAGCCCCCATCGGGAGCTCATAACTCCGGCTTGGTCAAACCAAGACACCCCGACCCGCCCTACTCGGGCGAACAGGATACCGAGGTATTCCTGACCTTCCTCGCACAATTGGTGCGTATGTTCCGCATTGCGGGGACCACTGGCCCCGAGTATACGAGGTGGCAGGTCACAGTCCTCGGGCAATACCTGACCGGTTCAGCGTCCCGCTGGTATGAAGCGAACGTGGAGCAAGGAAGCGTTCCACGGAGGGACTGGGATTTCCCCAGAACGATCAAGGGGTTATATGGTCATTTCTTCACTAATGAAGAAACGTACAAGGCGTACGATCGGTTCGAGCGCCTTAACCAAGGCAGCAAGACCGTAGAGGCCTTGAAGGACGAGCTCCTAAACATACTCGGGCAGATGACCGAGGTACCGAACGAGTACTACATTCGTCGGCGGTTCCTAGAGGCTCTAGGTTCAGCTATCCGTACTCGTATTATCGAGAACGGTTACGATCTGGAGCAAGGCTCCTTCGACGAGCTGTATAGCCGCGCTCGCGAAATAGAGCGGGTTAGAGATCTAGCTCGTGAGGTTAACTCCTCGGTCAACTCGTCTCGTGCCTCGGGGCACGCCTTATCTACACCAGCGGTTAACCGTACCTCTGGCCGAGCGAAACCATCCGTTTCGACGCACACCCCGCAGGTGGGGGAACGGTCCGTACACCGACCGACGCCGAAAGCGGGTGATAGACCGCACAAATCCCGTTTTGGTCGTTCACCGAACGGGGCAGGAGATCGCAATCGATCTATCCCTGATAGGTCGGGCTCTAAAGCCCGAACTCCGGCCCAGAATGGCAAATCGCCTTCGGGGAACGCTTGCTTCAATTGCGGCAAGTCCGGCCACTGGGCCGCGGAGTGCCCCAACCAAAGGGCTGTCCGTTTCGCCGAAACGGGAGAGGCCACGAGCCGCATACAGCTCGATGATGGGGGGGTAGAAAGCATCCTCACGGCGCCTGCCGTGCCAGTCGACGAAGCCGCTGAGTCCTCCTCAGCGGATGATTACATGCATCACCCAGTGGATTCCCCGGGTGTGGAGTCGTCTCCCGAGGAATGGGAAACGGATGAGGACTGCGGACCTCGCTCACTCTCCGGGGATACTTCAACCCCGCCCGAGGATATTCCTCGGTTTGCCGTCCGGGCAGCATATATTACTCCGTGCTCCAAGCTGAGCACGGTCAGCGTATCTGCTGTCTCTCCTCGCTTGGGGAGCAAGACGCCAGACTCGGGCGATCTGTGGCGGCACGATAATACTGTGCGCTTGCGCAAGGGCCAGCCCTTACGGGATCCGGTGGCTTCTTCACCGATCGAGTGCTATATCGGGATTGATGGGCACCCCGCTTGGGCGCTGATTGACAGCGGCGCTGAGATCGATACGATCTCGGCCGATTTCGTCAAAGCGCACAACCTCCGCTTTGAGAAGCTGGATACCCCAGTTGCTCTGCAACAGATGAGCAGAGGTAGCCGAACTGTCATCCAGTTCGGACTTCACGCGGAAGTGAAGGTCTTGGACAAAACGTCCAGCCACTATTTCGATATAGTGAATATGGATAAATACCAAGTCATCCTTGGACTGCCTTTCGGCAGGCGGTTCCAGGTCCTCGTGGACCTGTACGATAAGGGTGTCCTTATCGGAGGAAGGGGTGGCTCCTGGCTCCCTTCGGGATCTAGGTTGTCTAGCAACCTGGCCTTGCCTGGCGTGATCAGTAGCCCGGATGGTTCATCATCCGGGAGGGTGCATAAGAGAGTGTATCCACCTTCCCGCCCGGGAAGGACGAGCCAGCATTGACTCGTAGCGGAGACCTCTTCGACAGGGGCTACCATCGCCCCGACGGAGAGCTCTCCGCGGACACTAGTCGCCGTACAATCGGCGTCTGCCCTCAAAGGTGGGGAAGGTCTCTCCTCGTACCCAGAGGACCATATGCAGGGTATACGAGATACCTTGATCGCGGAGATAGTGGACCTCACGGGGGAGATTCCCCCCGTGCTTCCGCCCTTGAGGGCGGTCAACCACCGCATCAATCTGATTGATGATAACGCGTCCTACGTGACGCGGCGTCCTACCTGTCCCGAAGCGCACCTCGATGAGCTGCGAGAAAAGACCCAGCAGTACCAAACTGCTGGATGGTGGGAACCCAGCTTCTCTGGTAACGCGTTGCCTATGCTCTGCGTTACCAAGAAGAACGGCAAGCTGCGCACGACAGTGGACTGTCGTGAACGTAACGCCAATATTGTAAAGGACGTTACGCCCATGCCGGATCAGGACGAGATCCGCCAATGGGTCGCTCGACACCCATTCAGATCCAAGTTGGATCTGCGTAATGCATTCGAAATGCTTCGAGTGGAGCCAGACGATGTCTGGAAGACTACCTTCAAAAATCCCTTTGGGACTTTCGTTAGCCATGTGGGGCAACAGGGAGACTGCAACCTCCCTGCATCATTCCAACGAATGATGATGTTCATCTTCCAGGAACACTGGATGACCAAGGTAGTCTCGTACCTTGACGACATGTTCATTGTCGGAGAGTCCTTAGTCGAAGCGATCGAAAACCTACGGGTGGTTTTCGCTATTCTGCGAGAGCAGAAACTATACTTGTCGGTGGACAAGGTCTGTCTGCTTTCAGACAGTATCGAATGCCTCGGGCATACGATTACGGATGACGGCATATACGCCGATGAGGACAAGATGTCCGTTATCCGCAACGCGGCTTTCCCGCGGGATGTTAAGTCCATGCAGAGTTTTCTCGGCATGGTAACATACCTGGCTGCATATATGCCAGGGGTCGCAGCATATACTGCGCCCCTATCCGCGCTTACGCACAAGAACAAGAAGTTCTTGGTTACGCCAATGCATAAGCATTGTTTTCAGAAAATCCTGGCCATGACGGACAGGTACCCGGTGCTTAAACCCATCGATCCGAAGAACGGATTACCGATCTTCGTCATTACCGACGCGTCTGTAACAGGTGTCGGCGCCTATTACGGGCAAGGCCCTTCCTGGGACCAAGTACAACCGGCGGCGTTTCATTCGCGCCGGTTTACGAATGCGCAGATGGCGTATCCGACGTACGAGCAGGAACTGCTCGGAGTGCTCGAAGCTCTCCTCAAATGGGAGGACAAGCTCATTGGGCGCCGGTTTACGGTGGTCACCGACCATGAATCCCTGCGTTATCTTCAAACGCAGTCATCCTTGTCTAGACGACAAGCCCGGGCCTTGGAGTTCTTGGCCCGGTTTGACTGCACCTTTATGCACGTACCGGGACGACTTAACGTCGTCTCGGATTGGCTCTCTCGCTTCACCGAGGAGAAGTCGAGCGTCACGGCTGACGCTCGAATCGACAAGGAAGGGGATACCCTATCCTTGGCAAGACGCGCTGAGCTTATGCCCAACGTATCCGTTCGCATCATGCAAACGCGATACCAAGGGACGAAGATCCCCCCTCGGGAGAGGGTGGAGCGCCCTGAACCCCGTACACTAGAAAGTGTACGGATTAACAATCCCAAGCCCAAACGGGCTAAGGCTGATATCCCGGCCATAGACCGGTCCGAACCGCGCGTACGCGAAAGCGTGCGAATCAACGGTGACCCCAAAGGGACACCGGCGCCTTCTGCTGCCACTGAAGTGGCTGTTGCCGCTGACGCTATTGCCGGGGCTGTGGCTCCGGCGGTTGATAACCTCGTCTCTGTAAACGAGGGTGACGTCTCGGGCTTGGGCGAGGGGCATTCTAGCCCCCAGGGGGCCAGTGCGAACCGGTCCATCCTGGATCGAGAAGATCGACCGCTCACAGTCGCTAATTCCCGATCTCCGGGGGTGCCAGCCTCGCTGGAGTTCACAGATCAACCTGATCTGCTCCTGGCAATTCGCCAGGGATACGCAGACGATCCTTTTTATAAAAAGGTGCAGGCAACGTTGCCTGGATCCTCCCTGTTCGCACTAGACGCAGGGGGTTTCCTCCTATCCCTCTCCGGTGGCGGATCGGCGGTATACGTACCCGAATCATGGGTCGACGGACGCAAGGTACGTTCCTTGCTCATCGAGCAAGCGCATATTAGCGTAGGACATTTCGGTCCTACGAAGACTTGGGGCTCTCTTTCACCCCGATTCTGGTGGCCGGGCATGTCCCGGGAGATCAAGGCTTATTGTAAAGCCTGCCCTCGATGCGTTACATCGAAGGACTCGACGTCCAAGCCCGTTGGCTTGCTTCATTCCCTTCCCATTCCGGAAGCGCCATGGCGTTCGATCGCCATGGATTTTATGGGTCCTTTGCCGCTCTCTGGCGGGTTCGACTATTTATTAGTCGTTGTCTGCCGATTCTCGGCGATGATCCACCTCATCCCTCTGATGACTACATCATCATCGGCGGATGTGGCTCGCTTCCTCCTCAGGGAGGTGATCCGCTTGCACGGGGTTCCGGCGAGTATCGTATCTGATAGGGATACGAAGTTCACTGCAAAATACTGGCAGGAACTACATAAACAGCTAGGGACGAAGCTGCTTATGTCCACCGCCTTCCACCCGCAAACGGATGGGGTAACCGAACGCATGGTTCGCTCGGTAACGCAGGTACTGCGCGCCGTCATCAAGGACGATCAGACGGATTGGTTCTACCGTCTACCCATGGTGGAATTCGCGGTTAACGCTAGCGTTAGCGCTTCCACGGGCTTCAGCCCGTTTGAACTCAACTATGGGTATACCCCATCCTTGACCAACCTGGTCAAGCATACCGAGTCCGAATTTCTCGGAGTAGATAGATATGCCCGAGAAGCTCGGTATAATGTGCGCATCGCTACGGACGCGATTATCGAGGCACGGGTACAACAGGCCTCGTCAGCCAATCGACACCGGCGACCTGCGCCGGAGTACCAAGTGAACGACTTGGTTTACTTGTCTACGCGGAACTTAGCTGTTCCGAAGGGCAGGGTAGCGAAGCTCATGCCTCGCTACATTGGTCCATTCACGGTCACCAAGGTGACCGGCACCGATAACTGTAAGTTATCGCTCCCAGATTTTATGCTGGCACGCCGTATCCATCCGGTGTTCCATACGAGCCTGCTTAGGCCGTATGTACAGTCTGACTCTGCGATCTTTCCAGATCGCAGCCCCGAAGCAGTTTTCGGAGATGCTCCAGCCGATGAGGAGTACGTCGAACAAATCGACGACCACAGATGGCATCGGGGCCAACTGCGCTTCCACTTCGTCTGGTCTGACGGCACCCAAACGTGGGAGCCGCTAGGCAAGGCAGACCGATTGGCTGCCTTGGATGAATACCTCGCATTGCGAGGGGTCCGTAACCCGGACGAACTTCCCCAAATCGGGAAGGAAGGGAGATCGGGGGTTTCCCCGCACAACCATAAGGCCAGAAGGCCAGAAGCACGGAAGCCGCGAAGCCCTTGACTACGCGGAAGAAGCAATTTCTTTTGTATGCTTCTTTCTTCCGCCTGGTGCGGGAGCAATCACGGGCCTAATCTGCCCGTGCCCGCCTTCACAAGGCGGAACGCCTCTTATATTGAGGCCACCACCCTTACTAAGGGCGGCGTCAGCGAGCTCGAGCTCGACATCCCCTCTCCTTCCGCGACCACCCACCCCGTCTCGATGAACGACGAGGAGGAACCGCTGTTCCTCCCCGACACCCCTCCTCCAGCCCCGGCTCGAGCTAGCAATAGCTCGCCGATACATCGTTCAGATGTATCGGGAAACTCCTTGGGCGTGGACTTAGGTCCATCGTCCAGTACTGCGGTGGAGTCATCCACCGATGCCGATTCAGTAGCTGCCTCGGCTGCTGCTGCTGTCGCTGCTGCCGCCGTACCAGGCGCGGCAGTGTTTCCAGCCACAACTTGGCCGGCCACGTCGACACCTCCTGTCTCGACAGCCATTACGGCTGAACCATCCCTCGTAGCTTGGTCTACGCCCCCTTCTGGATCTTCGTCCGCGGTGATGGTGTCACCGATAACTACGGCGTCCTCTATGGACTTCGTATCCCACGAGCAGCTCGTAACCCGCTGCTCGGAACTCGCGGAGCAACTCCGTGTCCGCACGATCGAGCGTGATGATGCTCGCGCGTCCATCGTGAGCTGGAATCGCGCTCTGGACGAAGCCAACCGCAAGGTTGGGATACTCGAAGGTCGCGTGTATGACCTCGAAAACCAGCTCAAACGAGCTAAGGCCAGGGAGGTGTCCCTGGAAAAGGCCCGGGACTCGGCGGAGTCCCGCTGGGAGTCGATGCAGGTACAGCTCGCCAAGTATATCACTCGGTGCACGGAGGAGCGGGAGAGGACGGACCACGCCCGTGGGCAGAGAAACCGCCTGGAGCGGAAGTACACGGAGCTCAGGCGAGAGTACGATATCCTCGAGGAGGATCTCCGTCGTCTTCGACGTGGTGCGGACCGTTCCAAGGGAAAGGAACGCGCCTCCTCTCCGAGGAACTCTCGGTCGCCTTCCCCCTACAAGGAGGGGGGTGGGTACCGGGCTTCCCGGCGACCTGCTCGATCGCCGACGCGCTCATCCTCTGAGGATGAGGATATGGATCGAGGTAACCGCTCCCCGACCCCTCGCACCCGCTCGCCAACCCCGCAGGCGCGGACACCGACTCCCGACCCGCATGCCGGGAGGATAACCTCCCGGGACTACTGTGAGAAGGGCATTGCCAGCCCTTCTTACATTTTCCCTCAGCCTGACGTCGCGTCAGGACCGGCTCAGGCGTCTTCATCGAGGGCTGCCTCGCTTGTGCCTCCGTCCTCATCAAGGACGGCACCATCGAACTCGAGGGGAACCCCCTCGTATGCGAGTGTTGCTCAAACACCCGCATATACTCCTCTGGGTAAACGCCCAGCTGAAGAACCTCCGATGGGTCCCCCTCCCCGCAAACTCCCCACTCCTAGGAGTGGCTCCGTTCCCCTGGGGGACATTCCTGACGGCTCTACGAGCCATCAGGCTCACCCTCCCCTTCCAGGGGCGCCGGAGCTTCCCCCGGATTCACCATGGAGACGCGTGAGGAGTCCTCACGATATCACAGCCTTGCGCCAGGCTGGTGGTGAAGTTTGGCGTCGTCTCAAGACTGACGCGCCCGTGTATCGTGCACGGTTTGGGATTACCCGGGAATACCGGAAGTGGGAAGGGCTCGCCGACAAGCCCCTCCTCGGCAAGGATAACCTGCGAAATGCAGGGCGTGGCGTGCGTCGCACGATGGACGGCCGATATTATCGACCGGATGCCGATATCTTCTTCGAGATCGAGAAGATCCGGGATAACATGGTTAAGAGCAACCATGTAACCAAGGCCATGCGGACCTTGTTCTTCGAGGAGCTCCTTCCCTCGCTCTTCCAAATGCCTACCTCTTGGCGGGAAGCCATGGATGGGTATTCCATCCCGGATCGCCCATCCTCTCGGATGGTGTTCAATATTCTGGCTGCTTTCGAGCCAGTTCCTCGGGGTGCCCCAAACGTCCCCGTTGCGTGGTCCCGGCGCGAGGTGGTGCGTCAGCTCTCCCTCACCGGCTTGGCCCGGGGTTCTAGTGAGAAGTTGAATCACTACTTCGCCCGCAAGAAGGGCGAGCGCCCGTATATCATATACGATCATCAGCTTCCCTATTGGGACGCTGCGGATTTCACGGAGCCCCGCGATGGAGCGGCTCCGACCGCACAAGCGCTCGCGGCGCACATCGAGCGGTTCGGGGACGGCCATACGCCTGCCCCGGCACCTCCTCCTGCTCCTGCTCCGGCACCTCCTACGTCGGTGCCGGCTCTACCGGCCATGGACCCAGTCCGTGATTGGGCGGAACACCCAGCGCCGGGTGCCCCGGATCCCGACGATATCTGGGATCCGCGCAACCCCGACCCGGCACCCGAGTACTGATTGACCCGTGCTTCGGCACGGCCTTGCTTCCTCTTAGCGCTGCCTTATGCAGCGATGGCTCTAGTAGATAGAGGTATACCTCCCTCTAGTTGGGGGGAGTGTAAGGGACTACCCTTAGTAATCAACCTGCCGTAAGCAGGATGAGGTTTATCTCGTGCCTCTAGGGCACGCGTGGTTTTCCCACGTCTTCTTTCCTACACCCTGTCGTAGGCAGAATCAATACATTGGTTCTGCGTACTACGGTGTAGATACACCGAAGAGTCTAACGACTCTTACAATATTCGAGCAAAGCAGGGATGAAGTAATGAAGGAAAGGAGTGGATTGTTAGAAGTGCTGTTGTTGCTCGGATTTGCACGTCGCCGCCCCCTTCCGAATTCAGGCACAATCGCCGCATCCATCAAATTCCATCACTTACATCGCAAAAATGCGAAGGGCTCCGATAGTTCGGGGTCCCTACTCATGCTATGAGCGCTATGAAGCTTTGCTCAAATCTGTTGTGAGAGCGTCAACAATGTTCTTTCTAAGTTTTTCATCATGGCAACATTACCTGATGCCCTAAACTTGTCACTATCAGTGTTTAGAGCGATACGAATAAGTGGTCACTCGATAATTTGCATTGCTATGTATGCTCTGTAAACGGGGACTTGACTATGGCAGCAAGGACCCTTATAGCGTCTATGCAGACGCGCATAGTCATCCGGCATTTTTGCGATGTAGTGTCCGGGGTCCTCCCACGTCATCGCATGACTCCCACCGCCACCCAACCCACCTGGGAGCACATGCACCCTATACCGTACGGCTGCCATAAGCGCCCGGCCTTCTGGTTGGCGGCGGCGGCGGGTGAATGAAGGGCTTGCGGACGGGCAGGGATTCTGATTGCCCGACTGTGTGGGTGTGGATTGCTGATTGCCACACTGCTGAGTGCTGATTGCTGGATTGGGAGGGACCGCCTGCTCTTCCTACTTTCTCTTTCCTTTTCTTACTTTGATCTGCTGGGGTTATTCTTGCTGCTGCTGCTGCTGCTACTGCTACCGCTATTGTTGATTCACAGTTGGGACATACCTGCTTACGACTGCCCCTTACCACCGCTATCAGGACGATACCACCGCCGCCTCCTTCCTCACCTATCCCCTCCTTCCAACCCACCCACACGCCGCCTACATCCCTCACACCTACCAACTCTCCTGACAACGAACGATAACCAACAATGACATCCAAATCATCCATCACCCTTCGGCTCACAGAGCCCGTCGTCTTCCTCCGCCCGACCCAAGGACCCAACGCGACCTCTTCCCAGCCTGCGATGGTTCGTGGGCTTTTGACGTTGAATCTGAGACGGGCGAGTAGGGTGAAGAGTATTGAGGTTAGGCTTGAGACGCGGACGAGTGTGATTTGGCCTGAGGGTGCGTTCTGCCTCTATCTGTGCTCTACTTCTTCCATGTTCTCTGTGTACTGCTTTGTTCGTATTCCTTATCGCTCTTCCTACCGCTCCTGTCTTCTACTCGTTCTTTCTGGTTATAGCAGAGCGACCCAGGCCAGTTGAAGGACCTCGCTAACAGCGATTTTACAGGCATAGGCGTCCGCCGCATGGAAATAGTCGAAGAACACATAATCCGATCCCAGCGTATCCTCTTCTTCGACGCATCCTCCACCTCTTCCTCCGAAGAAACCTCCATCCTCCCGGCCCGGCGGGCGATCTCCGTCGGCCCCGGCTTGCACCTCGATGATCAGGGGGACGACGCTTCTGATCCTGATCATATCGGTGGTGAACGTCGTCGTCTTCCCGGTGGTGCGGGAGGGGATGGAGGGGATGGGAGAGGAGGGAGAGAGAGGGAGAGGGAGGAGATGTACGCTCCCCTCCAGCAACGGGCGATGAGTACCGCACGGGGAATGAGCGTTGGGAGAGGGTACGCAAGTATGGTAGGCGCCGAGCATGAGCCGGCGCAGGAACATCCCTATCCCGCATATCCCTACTCCCGGCCACCGGCATACGCTCGTACCGACAGCATGGAGAGGGAAGAAGCGGGCCTCAGTCCGATCCAAAGTTCAGGCGAGAGCAGGAGCGCGAGTCGGAGTCGGACGAGGGGACGAACAGCCGATCGCACCACGGGGAGGAGCGGGAGCGGAAGTAGGAGCGAAAGCAGGGGTCGAGCCGGGGAAGCGAGCGCCTTCGCCCGAGCGGCAGTAGGAAGCCTTTCACCCGTCCGGGGCATCCTGAACCGCCATGGCAGCTCCCCGGCGCCCAGCACGGGGACGGGTGCAAGTGGGAGCACCATAATGCTGGGCACCTCACCCGCTCCGTCGTCCGCTTTTTCCGCTACGACAACTACACCTGCGAGCTCTCTACCATCCTTCATCCCTCCCTCTGGTTCGGGGTCTACGACCGCCCTTCCACCCACAGAATCTGCAGCCCCGCAGGCAGTGCAACGGCCAGCACTCTCGCCCAGGTCGAGCAACACCTCCCTCCCGTCGCAACATTCCGCTCCATCAATCCGGAACCTCCCAGCCCCAGGGACGAGCACCTCCCCCACCGCTCACGTCGTCCTCGAGCCGGGCTCTGCGTCCGCTAGCGCGAGCGCAAGTCCGAGCGATGCCTCCCCCCTCCACACCGACTCGGACTCTGAGGAAGAGGAGGAGGGGGAGGAATACGAGCCGGAGAGTATGCATCCCCTCACCACTTCTCATCAGCAGCACGGAGGGAGGCACGGGAGCACAAGTACAGTTACGCCTGCTCATTCGCCCTCTCCTGGGCCTCCTGCGGTGGGGGCGCCGAAGCACAGAGTCACTTTTGCGAGACGCGTCTCCCAGGGGGCGCTACAGAATTTGATGAGGAGGAATTCGAGGGATGAGGGTGCTAGGGCTGGGCCTAGCGGGGGGGTGTTGGTGGATTCTCCTCCGGGCAGCGGGGGGTCGCATGGGCATGGGCATCATCACCACCATCTCCACAACCATCACAACCAGCACCAATCTCCCCAACCTGGCAACCAGCAGTCGCTCTCGCAGCACACGAGTCCGAGTCCAGTCCCAAGTCCACACCACAGCGTACATTTCCCCTCCCCTCCCGGGAGCGCACACAACCTCGCTCTCTCCAGTGCTCTGTCGGACGGCTCCCCCGCCCCCAGTCTCCGGAACTTCCCCTCCTCCGACCGAGAGAGAGATGAGCCCCCCCGCTCGCGTTCCCGGAGTCGGGTGAGGGGCGTAGTGGAGGGGATGAAGAATATGTTCCGCTCTTCCTCACGCCAGCGGGAGCACCCCACGCCGAACGGGCAAGCCGCCCACGGAAGCGGCGAGCATATGGGGTTCCCGAGTATCTCGCGCCAGAGCTCAAGGGACTCGCCCGGTCCGGGGACGTCGTCGAGGCCTCCGACGTCCAGGAGAGGGAGTATGGACACTCATTTTCAGAGGCCGTTTATGAGGCGGGGGAGTACGGGCGAACAGCAGGGGCAAACGGGGGAGGGGTTTGTGGAGCCTGGGCCGAGGGGATCGAGCCCCGCCAGGGAGAGGGAGAGGAGGGGAAGCGATGCTGCCCATCCTTCTTCTTCTGGAGGAATGCACTATTATGGCCGGGGCGGGGCGGGTGCTGCGAGGCCGCATGACGAAGGTAGTGAGGAACGGCGTGGACGGGAGAGGGAGAGAGGTAGGGAAAGGAGCAGGGATAAGAGCGGCGGGGATGCGTGGCGCGAGTTCCGGAAGGGCACTTATACGTACCCGATCGTCTTTCCCCTCCCTCCCGCAGCGCCCACCACAGTACACACGGAATTCGGCAGCGTGCGATACTACCTCGTCGGTGTCGTTCACCGTTCTGGCCCCTTCTCGCCCAGACTGCAAAGTGAGAAAGAAGTGGAGGTGATCGATACTCCGCCTGATGAGGAGCCCGAGACGGTGTTGATTGAAAGACAGTGGGAGGAGAGCCTGAGGTACGTTATTGGGCTGGATAACAAGACGAACCTTGTTGGTGGAGAGCTGGCGTTCGATTTGACGCTCATGCCGCTCGACAAGACGAGGATATACCGTTTATCTGTTGGGCTCGAACGTGCGTTCCTTCCCTTCTTCTTTATTCCTCTAGGATGCGCGGGGCTGACAAGCAGAACAGAGAAGATCGACTATTTTTCGCGTGGTCAACGATTGACGAGGTACGACCCGCCGAAGAAATGGGACCTCCTGAACGTCAAGTCCCTCAATAAGAACACGCCTCTCCTCCCGCTCTCGAGCCTCACCCCCTCGGCGGGACCAGTCCAGCAGCTCCTCGCCCTCTGTCCGCCAGGGATGGACGTCTCCGAGTACGCGGGGTCGCTGCTTGAGCTCTCGGGCCCGTGGCAGATCCATGAAGTGCTGAAGTTGCCGACGTGTAAGATGGGCATTCATCGGTCTGTGAAGCTGAGCAGGGGCGGGGCGGCGGTCAAGATTACGCATACGTTGAAGATTGTCATTCGGGTGGAGAGGACGGACTCGACGGGGAGCAAGAAGTGGGACATCATGGTTGACACGCCTATAAACCTGTTTGACGTGCGTCCTGTCACCCCATCTCTTCTTTATTCGGTGCTGATATGGCTTGTGCAGTGCCGCTGCTCACCCGAGTACACCTCGCTACCGACATACAACGCCCTCATGCAGCCCGTCCCCGCCTCATCCGCCTCCTGCGCCTGCCCGCACCGCGGAACAGGCAGCAACACGCCCCTCTCCGTACCGGACAGCGTCCTCCGGCTTGTGCAGTCCCACGCGCCCGGGCCGATCGCATCGATCACCCATGCCAGCGGGACCGACTCGCCCCCGCCAGGAGTTGCCGGTCCCAGCCTGGTGGAGAGCCTGGCGGAGCGGAATCGGCAGTTTGCGAGGCTTGTGGAGGGGAGAGAGGATATTGAGGGTGAGACGCCGCCGAGCTACGAGGAGGTTGTGGGCGCTGCGGGGCCGAGCACTGGGTTCGCTCCGGCGTAACGTACAAGTTCCGAGGGGATATCCGGACATTTGGATGAGGAGGGAGGATCGACGGACAAGAGAGTAACTATAGAAGCCGAGAAACGAGAATCTTGAACGCTGAAGTTGAACATCATAGACTCCTAATTTGGTTGTCTCTAGTCTAATCTTGCTGGCTCTGATACGTCGTAATCTGTAGCTTTAGCTTCACGCCTTCCTGGATCATCGTTATGGTCAGATTTAATCCCTAGGTTGGCCAGGTTTCCCAGGGGAGGGGGGGGGGGGGGGGGGGGGGGGGGGGTGAGACCTGCCTCATTATGAAGGATCTTTGTTATACTTCTGTTAGGGTTGCTTCTGGTTTTGAGTGAATGTGGCATCGTGAGTTTGCCAAAAGTTGTGTTGCAACAACCAGGGATTGCATGGAGCGGTTGACTATCCTCTAAATTGGCAGGAAGAGGGAACCAGCGCTGCTTGGCATAAGAAGCTGACATTCATGTGCACCCTCATTCCACACAAGTGGAAGCCAGGCAGGGCATTGAATGCTCTGGTGATGCATCCTTGTCCCGCCAGCATCATAAGATTACACAAAGGTAAAATTGGGAAGGCTCAGCTTTTGTAGCAAGACCCAGAGAAAAGCGTGTGCATCAGTACAATCTATCTTGGAGAAAGACTAAATAGGGCCATTCCACTGGTTCGGTAACATCCTAACTTGCCTAGGTACACAGCGAGGTTGGCGAGGGGGGGAACTGCCAGCCATTGGCTCAAAACATTGGCAGGTACAAGGTTAGCTGGGGTCGGAGCAAGCAGGGTGGAGCTTTCCACCCCACCCAGTCTGAAGTCATGGGTCATGTTGGACATAGGACGGGGTATGGCATAGATCTGGATGCCCAGAAGTGTTGACACAAAGCAGCCAATAGGTTCCACCTCCCTCAATGTGCGGATAGCCATGTAAAGCTCCGGACAAGTCCCAGAACCCTCATACATGGAGTACTGGTCCCGCAAGAGGTTTCAATCCCGGAGGCAATCAATAATAGCATGATACCACGGTCCTTGCCAAGATTGTCAGTATACATACCTTTACCAGCTTTAGGTGGGCTCACAAGTGTGATGAACACCCCACTCATCTGGTGGGTAACACCGCAAGACTTGTGTGCTGAAGTCATAGCCAAGACCATAATCCCCATACTGGAGATCAAGTACCCAGAGGGGTCGGCCAGCCATGGCAGGGATTAGCCATTGGAAACCTGCAAGGACAGGGGCTTTCTGACCTGCGTCAGCCATGGGGGAAGGATGAAAGCAAGGGGTGCTTGTAATTGTGTGCAGCATGGGAGTCTTGGTAAGGCCATAAGGCACATAATCTGATTGCGCATTCACTGGGACCGAGGACCGACCCAGAGATGCTAATGGAAGGCACATATGGTGTTGGGCAAACTTCCTAAAGCCCCGGGGGGGTGGGAGGAGGGCTGGCACAGCCAGCGATGCCACACATTGACAATTGCTGTGCTGGTTGTCGCCCAGGGATTGCGCGGAGCGGTTGACTATGCAGGAAACGATGCTTGGTTTTGTTTCTCGGCCGTGGGCTCGCACAGGGGTTCGGGCTTCGACGAACGTGGATGACCAAGATCGGCTGACATAAGCAGATAATGGCTTTCCCTGCGCGATTCCATGTGCGCGAACCTTTGTTGCTTGCCAGCAAGTCGACCGCATATCAGAGCACTCGTCAGTCTCATGCACCGGTTGGCTGCCAGCTCAACAGCCCCCTACTCTTACCCGTGCTGGAATACCGGAATAGGGGGCATTTCCTAGCTGCAGGGCTGGCTCGGATGGCTCGCCCTACTTGCACCGAGCTGCAGGAATCAGCGCCAACATAACGTATGCGGGCGGCTCTGAGGCACTGCCACGCCGCTTTTTCCGCCGATCGCTCGATGACTTCTCCTGTGGACGCAGTATTCTGGCGACAAACTAATTCTGGAGTTGCGCTGCGATCAGGAATCGCCTGACGGTCCGCTAGAATGATGAGGAACTACGCTTCTGATCGAAGCTCGAAGTCGCGAATCGCCATGGACATACGCTCGCGAGGGGTTATAAGGGCTCTCGTCCGCTGCAGACGACAGCGACGAGAACTAACACTATCTGCTCAGATTAGCCCCCCTCGAACATGGGCTCTCGATCTGTTGCTTATCCTTCTGATTACGTGACGGCTCAGGGCCAGAACTCGGAGACATGGACTACTCCGCCTCTGGACGGCTCTCTCACTTACCCGGAACTGCTTGCTTGGCATGGAAAATACAGCGCTAACCATCCCATTTTCGTCCTTGCACCTGAAAGCGACGAAAAGGAAGAAGCGGTCGTGACGTACGCAGAACTGACTCGAGCGTCGTTTCGCTTAGCTGCCAGGCTCAGGGAGCAAATCGGCGACGAGCTGGTCGACGGGAAACCACCTGTAATCGGCATTCTCGCCTACCCTGAAGCACTCACGTACGCGACCTGGATCTGCGCCATTAGCTCAGCAGGCTATACCGCGTTTCCGCTCAGCCCGCGAAACTCTCTGGCCGCGTTCCAACATCTCCTCAACGCGACTGGTGTTCGGTATCTTATCGGCTCAGTGGCTGAGGCAGGCAAGCCTCCGACTGCCCTACAGCAAGTCGCGGCTACGCTGCTGGAAAACAATCCTCAACTGAGGCTGATTGATGCTCCTTCCTACCACACCCTGTACCCTCGCTTATCGCATTGGCCACCGGCACCGTACGACCCATCGGCTGACCCAGCTCCGGACTTTCGGCCTGTTCCAGGCGGGAGAGACGCCCCACTCATGATTCTGCATTCCTCGGGATCGACTTCCTTCCCCAAGCCTATTCCTTCGTACGACGACACCTGGACTGCTTGGGGCAAAACGCAGTGGTACCAAGATCACGACTTTTGCGGGACGCGCTGGGCGATCATGTCCATGCCATTCTTCCACATCGGGGGCCTGTCACTAGGCCTGTCCTCTCCAATCGTCGGTACGTCTTTTTATTCCAACACTATGAACCCCTCTCAACGATCCACCAGCTGGGACCGTTGGAGTCTTGTTCAAACCACAAGATGTACCCGTCATTCCCACCGCGCAGATGATACTTGATGCGATCCGAAGATGCAAGGCCGAGTTCGTTTTCGCCGTTCCCAGTGTATGTGTAGAATGGTCGCAGGATCCCAAAGCTCTCGAAATTTTGCGCAAGTGCAGAGCCGTCGTAGGTATATCCATTCTGCTATCTTTTCTGAACTGAACAGAGGCTTGTAGAAATATGGAGGAGGACCACTTCCCGAAGAGGCCGGTAACCGTCTGGCTGACGCAGGAGTGAGGGTTCAGGTTGCCTACGGCATGACAGAGGCAACATCTGTCCTGAAAGGCGACACGTCGACTGCACTGGGTCCCCGCGAATGGATGGTAAGGGCCGCGTTTTCTTGCCTGTATGGCTCTGACTCATCCACTGTAGTATGCTCCTTTCATGCCCTACATCACGGCCGAGCTTATCCCTGAGGGTGGGAACGCATTCCGCCTCGTCCTACTAGTATGTTCTTGTTTGAAGACACCGTTCGGGGTGGAGCGTGACATACTGCCTACAGGAAAACAAGAATTACAAGGTGTCCGTCTCCAACTGGAAGCCTGGTGTTCGTGCCTTCGATACCAACGACTTGCTGGAGCCTCATCCAACCAAGAAAGGGTACTACAAGCTCATTGGAAGGTACGTGTTGAGTTTCTTGTTGTGCACCACAAGCTCAATCTCGTGCAGGGCAGACGATCAGATTATGATGTCAAACGGAGAAAAGACCAATCCCGGACCCATGGAGCACATTATCATGGCGAGCCCCTATGTGCAGAGTGCGATCATGTTCGGACGAGCTCGAACCCAAGTTGGAGTCCTTATTGAACCTGCTCAGCCCATCAACGTCGAGGACGAAGCCGAAGTTGCGAGGTTCAGGAACCTTATCTGGCCAGAAATAGAGAAAGCGAATGACTATGCCCCGCAGCATTCCCGCATTTTCAAGGAGTTCATCCTCGTCACGGATCCAACTAAGAAACCTTGGCCTAGGACTCCAAAACGCACCATTGCCCGCAATGCGCTGCTGCAACTGTACGCAGAGGAGATTAATGCCATCTATGCGGCTGCCGAGCATCCAACTCTAGCAGAGTGGGCTCGTCCTCCAGCATCATGGGACGAGCAAGGTGTTCGCGAGTTTGTGGTACGCGTTGTGAACGGCGTCATGCGCCACGACGCTACGCACGAAGGACCTGTGGATGAGACTCGTGACCTTTTTGAGCAGGGGTGTGACAGGTTGGCGATACAACACTATTTCGGTCGTCGGGTCTGATCATCTCTGCAGTCTTCAAGCTACATACATCCGAGCGGCCATCGCGAATGCTCTGCGAGAGGCGCGAGAATCCGACGCGGACAAGAAGCTTCCTGCACCGGTCATTCCTCAGAATCTTGTCTTTCTGCACCACACCGTCACCCGACTGGTCGCATTCGTTTTGGATGCTTTGGCCGGAAATTCCGAGCAGGGGACGACGGACCACGGGGTCGTGGTGAAGGGCATGCTCGACATGGTCGAGAAGTACAGCACCGATTTACCGGTGCACGCTCCGAGTCATCCCGCTGGAATCGGGGAGGTTGTGCTCCTTACTGGCTCAACTGGGACTCTCGGCACGTACATACTCCAAGATTTGCTTAACCGCCCGACAGTGGCACGTGTCTACGCCCTCAATCGTCCAAGCAGCAAGGAGCTGTGTCTCAGGCAGATGGAGGCTTTTGTTGATCGGGGTGTGAGCGAAGAACTTCTGCAATCGCCCAAATTGTCCTTGATTGAGGGAGATACGACACAAGCCGACTTGGGGCTGGACAGCGAGCTTTTGCACAAGGTATGTTTTACGGTTTACACCTTGAGCAATGGTACTGAGTCAAACATAGATCAAGCACTCAGTAACCGCTGTCATCCACAATGCCTGGCGTCTTGACTTCAACCTCTCACTGACCTCATTCGAATCACATGTCAAAGGGACGCGTAACCTTGTCGACTTTGCCCTCTCGTGCTCCGGCTTGCATCCCGCCAAATTCACATTCACGTCATCGATCGGCACGGTCAGTAACTGGCGAGAACGCAGCCCCGTTCCAGAGGAAGTCATTCCCGATCCTATGGTCGCACTAGGCACCGGTTATGGTCAAAGCAAATGGGTAAGCGAGCGAGTTCTGCTGGCCGCTGCTGAACAGCGCGGCTTACCCGCAACGATCTGGCGGGTCGGACAACTTTCCGGTTCGACCATAAACGGAGCGTGGAACACGACGGATTGGGTTCCGATTATCGTCAAGAGCGGCCTTGCGATTGGTGCTTTGCCCAGTCGGCCCAGCACGGTGGACTGGCTTCCGACGGACAAGGCAGCCTGCACAATAGTCGATTCCGTGCATACTCACCAAGATCAAGCATTCCGATACCTTAATCTCGTCCACCCCAAACCAGTCGCCTGGGATGCGGTGTTCGGACCGATGGCCAAGGAGCTCGGTGTCTCGCTCGTCCCGCTCAAGGAATGGGTTGCCAAAGTCGAGCAAGAGTCGGAGAAGGGCGGTCCGGGCGTCGTGGAGCGTATCCCAGCGATCAAGTTGCTCGATTTCTTGCGATCGGTGTCTGGGTACGGAGCTAGTGGAACATCTGCTCAAGAGCATGAAACGGCAGCCCGGCAGGTCACATTCCAGACGGAGAAGGCCAGGCGCGTGAGCGAGACACTGAGGGATCTTTCGCAGTTGAACGAGGGAGACGTGACGGGATGGCTCGACTACTGGAGGGGGCATAATCTTTTTGATTGACACGTGCCGTTTCGTGCATATTAAGATTACGGTACGATATGAAGAAATTTATACGCAACGAAATTAGAAAATCGTTGTCCAAACCATTTTATTCGCAAGAGGTGCGGTGTCGGAGCTCACGTGACCTCGTCGATCGATGACGTAGAGCCCCGATTGGATTTGTCCATCGGCGATCCCCACACACTCCCAACACCACTAAAAGCGGACATGGGCTGTTAGCGCTTATATCTTGGGCATCCAAGCTGATATTGTCGACATATCGACCGGCTTGGACAGTGGCTTGGCTCTCTAATGACCAAACTGCTTTCCTACAGCATACCTCTGAAGCACTTGACCTTTTCATCTCGGCTACACGCTCGAACAGTCATCGCTTCTCGAGAATACCTTTCGCAAGTCTTCTTGAGAGCGCCGTTCTTCTACCCTCGATCACTGTCGACCACTTCGCTCTGTCTTGCTAAAGCTATGGTCAAGCGAAAGTCTGAAACGGCTGCTGCTTCTCCTTCAAAGCGGAGGAAGCGGGAACCGTCTCCTGATACCACGGACTCGGAGCCTGAAACTGTCTACCATGACTGGCCGGCACCTGAATCTCAAATGGAAATGGCTCGCGAGTTCATCCGAGAATGCGTTCGGGACAAACACGACGTCCTGATTGTACCCGATAAAGATGGTCCGTCCCTGTCTTGTCCCAGCCACCTCGGGCGCGCTGACCATCTGCCAGCCGACGGTCTGTCCTCCGGCAGGATAATATACCATACCCTTACGGCACTCGGGCATCCTCCCGAACTCATCTCCGTGCATCTTCTTGCCAAAGCTACACCCCTATTCGAAGACACCGAGCGCGCCGCCATGGACGCATACGGCGCAACCCGCGTAATAGTACTCGATCAAGGCTCCCGTTCCGGCCCACCAATCGTAGATCCTCGCGGCGGCTCCGTCCGCACGCTCATACTAGACCACCACCAATCGGACGAGTTCCCCGAAGCGGCGGAAGTGGTCAGTGCGTGCAAGTCCGAGCCGATCTCGACTACCAGCTTGCTTTCGTATCTCGTTTGCTTGCCGTTACATGAGAGCGTCAGGACGGAATGCGATTGGGTTGCTATACTGGGTGTTATTGGCGATTTGGGTGCGGAGGTCAAGTGGGGCACGGGGCCGTGGCCGAGGCATTTGAAGGATACGGAGAAGAAGTGGACGAGGAAGGCGTTGGGAGATGCTGTGAGCATGCTAAACGCTCCTCGGAGAACGGCCGAGTATAATGGTAAGCACTCTCTGTGTAAGCTGTAGAATTTGCTGATTCGTGTCCAGTTCGAGATGCATGGAACGCACTGTTGAAGGCGAAGGGTCCGGCCGAGATTGCGAAGAACGAAGACTTGATCGAGGCTCGACAACGGGTGAATCGGGAAGTCGAGCGGTGTACGCATACGCCACCAAAGTTCTCTAAAGACGGCCGCGTGGCGCTATTCCGCATCTCAAGCGGTTATCAGGGTACACCGCATGTCTCGGACCATCGTTTGCGTGGATGACCGTACTTTAGTTCATCCCGTCATCGCGACTCGCTGGGCCGGTCACCTCAAGACCAAAAAGCTCCAAATGATAATGGTCGTCAACACGGGCTATAACCCGACAGGCAAATACGCCCATTTCTCCTGCCGCATCTCCGCGCCACTCCGAAAACTGCCCGAGGGCGAACGGCCAAACCTCATCGCCCTGCTTAAAGAGTACGCGGAGCGAGTGGAGGATAAAGGTTTCTTGGTGAGGAACGGGGATAGTTTTGCTAAGGGACATAAGGAGGCTACTGGCGGGCAGGTGTTGATGGTATGTGGCTTGTCTTGCCAGCTACAAGTTCGAAGAGGTTGGAACATGGGGCTGATGCGCGGGGATAGGACGACTTTGAGCTGTTTGCGCAGGCGATGGAGATTGGTGTCAAGCCTGATGCGGACCCGAATGCGACACCGAGGAAGAGCAAGAAGGCCATCGATCCCGGACAGAAGAATACGTTGACATCGTATTTCGGTTCGCCGGCCAAGTCTAGTCCGAAGAAGGGGGAGGATGCGGGCAAGGCGAAGGTGGAGCCAGTTGGTGATGCTTGAAGCGAGGAGCGGTAGGAGGTGCGAGTGGCGGCGGCGAATGAGAACATGCTTGCCTACGGCAGTTGTCACTGTCCATGGTTAGGAGCCTTCATGGCGGGCGTACTTGCCAGGGTAGAAGGTGATAGAGTGTTTGTACCCAAGTAGAGCACTAGCTTGCGCTTAGTTTAATCGCCTGTATCTTACGGCGACCCGGTTCTAAGTGATGTGATGCCCAAATTCCGTGATATTTGCCGAAGTAGGCCCCTATCTTCTCAGCGTAGACATGGCAAATACGATCTTTGTTCATTCCTTCCTTGATACATCCTACATCTACATTCTCCTCACCATCGCCACCCGTTACCTACCCTTCTCTCCGAGGATCAACCAAGCCAATCCCGCTCAATCCGCCGGCTCAACATCCTTCAGCTCCATCATAGCCGGCCCATCCCCACTAACAACAGGCCCAACCTTGACCCTCTCCCGAGCACTAACGACCGTATCGTATGCACTTTGGCCCAGGGAACGGAACTTGATCCCGAGGAGTTTGTTGCACAGCTCGGAGGAGTAGACGAGTGGGGGGTCGCGCTTGTCTGATGGTTGGCCCTTTGGTGCGTCGGGGAGAGGGGTGGGGAGGGTGGAGAGTTGGTCGTACAGGTCTTGCCAGGCGAAATGGCCTGCATGTATGCGCTCAAATCAGCAAGCTGCACGGAGTTGGAGCTGTTGGGAGAACGCACCGGCCGAAACGATTATCCTTTGTCCGCCTGCGTCGGCCTTCTGGAGAGCGAGGACATGCGCGAGCGCGACGTCCCGCACGTCGACCCAGTTGCCCGCGTAGGCGTAGAGCTCATCCCCGGATTTGGGGTTGACGACGGCTTGATAGATCAGGTTGGAGGAGAAGTTGAGTGAGTCTTTCGTCGGTGTCTGGTTGGTGTCAGCCTTTTCCTCGCTCCCACAACTTCGAAGGAGCGTACCTCTTGGAGAAGCGGCTGCACAGCATATATTAGTTGATAACGGCAGGTGAAGAGAGGATGTACGTACGCCAAACACGTAAGGCGGCAATATAGTAACCAAGTCCCACTTCACCCCCTTCTCCTTCACGAAATCCCACGCGCTCTTCTCAGCGAGCGTCTTGCTCGTCCGATACTGATGGATCGGCGCTGCTTTCTCTTGCTTCTCTTCTACTTCTTTGATCGAGAAGTCGTTCCAGTCTTTCTATATGCGCATGATGCGGGTCAGTTCTTAGAAACGGAGAGAGGGAGAGGGAGGTTGTACGACGGAGGGGCGGTGAGGTGAAGACGTACCTCGCTGTAGATGTAGCCTTGCTCGTGTGGCTCGAGGATCGCAGCGCATGAGGAGGTGACAACTACCCTCCCGACCTCAGACCTAAAAGCAACCGTCGTCTTATCAGCTAAGACCACTTGCAAGGAGAGCAGTAACGTACCCGTTCTTCTGTACGCTGTTCAGCACAGACAGGGTGCCATGCACGGCAGGCTTGATAAGCTCTATCCGTCCTCATATGAGCGCATATATGCGTAGTGCTGCAACTAGTTGGACGTACCATCCGGATGCTTCACATCAAACACCACCGGACTAGCGGTATGCAACACACCCTGCACGCCCTTAACAGCCTCGTCGAACGCTCCTTCCTACGCACGCAACAGCTCCCCGTCAGACAGGGGTTCGCAGCGGCATACAGCCAGGCCAGGCCTGGCGCACCTTGGTGATATCCTCCACAACGACATACTCGAACCTATCCCCTTCTTTCTCAAATAGCTTGCGCAGATAGTCGCCCTTGCTCGAGGCGCGGACAGTGCCACGGACGGAATAGCCCTGCTCAAGGAGGATACGGACGATCCATACGGCGATGTAGCCGTTCGCGCCTGTTCGGGTCCAGGGAGCATGATCAGCGAGCTGCTTGCATGTTGGGTGAGTAGAGTGGGGACGTACCGGTGACGAGTATCTTAGCGGGAGGGTTGACGACGGTCATCTTTCTTCTTGCTGTTGTTGTAGTGTGTACAGTAGCTTTCCACTAGGTTGAGAAGATACGTAGGAGCAAACGACCAGCTGTTACTCTATTGCTTGTCCGACTGATGTTGGTGTTGGAGGGGTCTCTATCGGTCTCGCTATCCCCCGACCGATCGGAAGGCCAGCCGTGGGGCGAACCCGATCGTGCCATGCCAGCGGTCCCGGTTGCAGTCGAAGGCGAGGCGGTAAGGTGTGACGATGATACGGACCGGTCGGGACGATGATGCAATCCAGGGGTCATTTATCGGCGCTAACGACCTTTGTCGGCCTTAAGCTGCTCGGTCGTAAGGGTGACGGGACATTTCGGGGATAGTTGCCCCTCGGGCTTCCGTCGTTGTCGTGTCGTGTCGGAACGGACTGCACTGGCTGTGCGGTTGAGGTGTAGGTTTCTGGAAACGAGATCCACTGGGTGAGCGAAGTCAGCAGGATAGGACTGTGCTTGCGTCCAAACAGCGGGATAAGGATGTTAAGCAAACCAGTATTCTCCGAACAGCGACCGAATACTAGGCATGCTGCAAAGTTCTTTGTTATCTGTTCTGCTCACACCATCTATGACAATACGACTTCTCCACCTACCGGAAATCATCTCCTACCCCCAGTCTAAATCCCAACAAACAGTCCATACAAAAGTGTCCAATAATAACCCCCTTTAGAGGCTTCCGAATCGATCGCCAATCGGCCACAACGCGTCGCTTTCATAATCAACTACGTAAGCCTGCCCAACCCTGCCCGATCGTTCCCCGGCGGCAGGGTTCGGCTTCCCCTCCTACTTCCTTCCCCAGACCGTTCCGGCGGCCTGTAGTCCTACACCTCCAGGCTCGCTCGCCCACCAGGTTCTTGGCCGACACTTCCCACGCCTTTGAGGACAGCAGCAGGACCGGGATCGATGTCCTACGCCTCGCCTCCCTACCCCCTCGACCATGGACCTTTCGCCCTACGCAGCATGCCATCGCCCGATGCGGCTAGAACCGACGCTTGCTATGTTTAGACTACGAGACTAGTACTCCTCAGGGTCGATATGGGAAGTCTGGCGGTATATAAGGGGGATGACGGGCGCATGACGTCCATCAAGTTAGACATCGACGCTGCGTTTACTTGGCTCATAGGCCTCTATCTCTATCTCTGCTCTCATCTCCTCACCTCTCTCGCGACCAACCAACCAACCAACCAACCAGTTTGAACACACTCCCACCAACTACAAACCAACACAATGTCATCCGCCCCTACCACCCTCGCCGCCCCCACCGTCCTTCCCCTCGCGGGCAAAACAGCCCTCATAACCGGCTCGTCGCAAGGTATCGGCGCTGCCATAGCGCACAAGCTGGCCTCGCAAGGGGCGAACGTAGTGATCAACTACGTCTCCAACGAGCAGAAGGCGCATGCTACGCTCGCGGCTATCGAGAGCCTTGGAGGGGGGAAGAAGGCTGCCGTGAAAGCGGATGTTAGTGGGGTCGAGGGGGCTAAGGCGTTGGTGGAGGAGACGGTGAGGCTGTTTGGCGGGGTTGACATTCTCGGTATGTCTCTGACTTTCTCCCCGCTCTCGTCGAGGGTTGCGTGGAATGCCAGGCTGACGAAGCGTGTGCAGTGCTGAACGCGGGCATAATGGGCAACGTCTCCCTCGCCAACCTGACCGAAGAAGCCTACGACAGCCACTTCAACATCAACGTCAAAGGTCCCCTATTCCTCGTTCACGCCGCAGTCCCGCACATGCCCGTCGGCGGACGCATAATCTTCTTCTCCAGCGGGCTGACAATCCAATCGGCCATCACGCCCAACTACCTCGTCTACGTCGCGACCAAGGGCGCAGTCGAACAGCTCTCGCGCGTCCTCGCTAAGGAACTCGGAGCCAAGGGGATAACGGTCAATACTGTCTCCCCGGGACCGGTAGCGACGGAGATGTTCTTGAAGGGCAAGCCGGAGCAGTTGATCGAGGGGATTAAGAAGAGCGGACCGTTTGGACGGCTCGGGGAGCCGGAGGATATCGCTGATGCTGTGGCTTACCTCGCGAGTGAGGGGGCGAGGTGGGTCAGTGGGGCGTTGTTGAGGGTTACGGGGGCTATGATTGTTTGAGTGTTGGGAGAAGGTGCTGTATAGTATAGTAGTAAGCCTTGTTGTATGGTGCAAGAGAATTAAGTGTGTGTGGTTGTCCCCGAGATGCCCAAATGCGGTCTACGGCCGTTTGCTTGCGCAACGGCTTGCAGGCTACGACAAGACTCTCTGACTGGGGCCGAGGACGCGAAGTGATCCGATCAAAACTGGAGGATCCTCCCAGCAGCTATCTCTTTGCAAATACTGGTTGCCATAAGCGGCGTTAAGCTCATTCCGTTGTCGGCGTTAAAGCGAGTACCGCTCAGTATGTATCTGCGCAGTGGGCCATTCCTGCAGACAGACAGCTGGACGTGTCGGGCATCCCAGTGCATGTATGCACACAGAGTGCCATACAGCAGTCAACTGTTGCTGCGGGTTTTGTCATATTTGCCAACAGGCTGGTCCAAATGTGGTGAGAGATTGACCAATAGGAAGACATCCCGATGCCCCAGCCTGCTCAGTACGTCTCTAGCTCCAGCAGCGCAAACCCCCAGCGTTCATAGCCAGAGAAAGCGAACGAGGTAAGCAGCAACACCCATTCAGCTAACTAACTCCAGGCCATACAGTACCTGCAAGCAGAAAATCGCCGCGAGCCAGGCACATCAGAAACCCTCAGAACAAATCAGGCACACAAGTGTCGGATGCAATCTATCACGTGCAGAATGGGATCATGTGGAGCCCGGGGGAGCCGGAGATTCTCCGGTTTGAGTGCGGGGGTTTTACCCCGCGCGGACGGAGGAGAGTTGGGGGATTGAGGGACGAAGGGGGAACTGTACATCTTCTTCCTCTCGACGGCCTGCCTTCTGAAGGGACTTTGGATCGAGTTTCTCTCTTTCTTCCCACTTGCTGAGAGTAAGTAGTCGTCCATCGAGCGGCAGACCCAAGGGAAGAGAAGGCACGATGGCCCGCCCCACAACGCGCAGCACGCCCTCAAAGCGCAAAGCCTCATCAGCATCAACACCAAAATCCTCCTCAACACCAACGCCCGGCACGCCCACACCAGCCTCAGCAGGATCAGCAGTCGACCGGCCCTTCCCCCCAGGTGTGGGACCCGGAGCCCGTCCATCCCTAGCCGCTAATGCTCCTCCGCCCAAACCGCTCTCTTACCACCTTATTTCCGGCTCTCTGGTACTCGGTACGCTCGCGGCTGCTTCACTCGCTTTGTACTCGATCCGCCAGCTGCTCCGCCCGCTTTTTGGACAAGCAGGTGCCGCGCAGTATTCCCAAGTCCTCCTGATCGCACTCTGCGCTCCTAGTGTGATGGTCCCCCTCCTTGAGCCGCACCTCGTGCTGAGTATTTTGGGGAGTGTCGTGGCGGTCGCACCGGTGGTGGTGTACCATTTGGGACGGCTGGTGGCGAGGGTCGAGAGTGTGCAAGAACTTGGACCGGGCGTGGGGGCGGTCATTGCGCAGTTGCCCGTCGTGCTGCCGCTGGCGGTGTGTACGGTCAATCTGATGAAGAGGTGGATGGTGTGTCCCGTCTCCCCTTCCCCCCACTTGGGGCTATATGCTAACTCGCATCGTCTGGAAAACAGCCCGACCGCGACTACCAACTCAACGGCTCCATCCGCGCAGGCTTCACAACTTACGCAGGGCTCCATTCCCTCGGACCGATCTACACCGCCGTCCTCCCCCGCTCCTCCGATCTCTTTAGTCCATGCAACATCCTCTCCCTCGTCGCAGCCGGTCTGGCATTCATGGCACTCGTAGCGCCCGACGAGGATCCACACTCCCTCGCAGCTGCCGCCGCCGCCGGTGCTGGTGCTGACGCTGACGGGGCGAATGCTGCGGCCGGGACTGGACAGACGGGCAGGGCAGGCGACAAGCAGAAGAAACAGGCAAACTCGGCGGTGAAGATGATCCTCCTTGCGCTCCCGATCGGGCTTATGTCCCTCCCCCGGCTATCATTCACCAACCCGTTAGGACCAGGGCAAATAAGGATGTCAAACTGCGCCCCCATCACTCCCTCCCCTTCCACTACTGCCTCTACCTTCGGCGAGGGAGAGGTAAAGGTCCTTGCTAGGGGCGAAAGTGTCTGCGGCACGCTGGTGGTTGGTGAGACGAGCGTCCGGGGCAGGGGGATGAGGTATTTGAGGTGCGATGATGCGCTGCTTGGTGGGCAGTGGCTCGAGTCCGAGGGAGGGCAGGGGAGGGACAGTATCTTTGCGGCGTTCGATCTGCAGCAGGCTGTCTTGCTTGCTGATAGGCCCAAATCCAATGAGGAGAAGGCGTTGGTTATGTACGTCCCATCCCACCGTCCGCCCTACCTCGTATCCTTCTTCAAGGCAGGAACGCACCGTGAACATGTGCTGACGAATTTTCTGGTACAGCGGGCTAGGCATCGGCACCCTCCCCTCCTCGCTCCACTCACACGGCCTCACCCCCACAATCCTCGAATCCGACCCTCTCATCCCCACTTACGCCCGGCAATTCTTCTCCTTCCCCCCTTCCCTGGGAGTGACAATCACAGAAGGCCGTCAATGGATCTACACCCGCACGCAACAGCGACTCAACGGCACCCTCTCCCCCTCCGACTCTGGGTTCGCGTATGTAGTGCATGACGTCTTTTCGGGCGGGGCGCTCCCGGCGCATATGTACAGCGTGGAGGTCTTCCAGGAGCTTAGGGAGCTCATGGCTGCGGATGGGGTTATTGCAGTGAATGTCGTTGGCGAGCTGGGCGGGAACGCGGGACGGGCTGTATGGCTCACTTTGGGGAAAGCGTTCGAGGGCGGCGCGTGTAGGGCATTCCACGATTCTTCCGCTTCCTCCTCTGCTGCCGGTATCCCCAAGCCCGCCAAAGGAGAACTCTCAAACATCATAATCTTCTGCACGCCCTCCCCCTCGCTTTCCTTCCTCCCAGTGCCAAAAGACTTCAGCAAGAGCAGTACGACCCTTGAGATCCTGAAGACGCTGCCGGAAAGGGAACTGACGGCGCAGGAGATGATAGGTAATATCAGCGAGCATCTCAAGGAGGAGGATTGGGTTGTTCGGGAGGTGAGGAACTATCTGGAGAAATGGACGGCGGGGGATGGGAAGCGCGGTTGGCAGGGTGCGTCTTCCTTTTCTTCTTCTTCTTCTTTCTTTGGTTGCTTTGGTTTCTTGGGTTTTGTGTGCTGGGGGAAAGTGGTTGCTGATTCGATTTTTTTGGTGGGGTGGTTTAGCGATGCGCAAGCTTTTGCCGGCGGAGGTTTGGGACGCTTATTAGTCCGTCCGTGCGTTGCCACCCCGGACGGAACGCAAAAATGTGGAGAAAAGAGGCCAGCGACAACGTCGTTACGTTGCTTGATACGTAGCAGAGAGTCTGGGACGGGCGGTGATTTCAAGCAGGGGAAGCGGGAAGCGGAAGCCATAATCTCATACATACAGTCTATATGTCCTAGTTTTGGAGGGAAGGAGAATGTACTCTGCACTCCAACCGATGTATGTAGCTGCCAGTTCAATACATATATTGCCACCGCTCGGACCGCGCTGCCCAATGCCCACATACGTCATGTATTGCCAACCAGCATGTATGGAAGATAGTTGTTGGAGCGTAGATCAGAGCTTGGAGAGCGGGCCGTTTCTTAACTCGCTTCGCTGCATCGATTCGTCTGCAAGCAGTAGTTGTCAAAACCTTATCCGGTAATGCAGAAAGAGAGGGAGATGCTCACAGTTGGCAAAGAAGAGCCTATCCTCCGGCACGTTCGACACGTGCACGCCGACATTGCTCGCGTCCACCATAGCAGGCACGACATCCTTAATCGTCGGCGCGCCAATCAACCTCATATTCATCTCAAACTCGTCGTTCAGGATCTTAATCGCCCTCTCGACCCCGTCCTGTCCATACGCCGAATACGCATAGATAAACGGCCTCCCCACGCCAACGGCAGTCGCGCCGAGCGCGATAGCCTTCAGGACGTCGGTCGCGCGCCGGACACCGCCGTCGACGAAGATCTGGAAATTGGGGTTGGGGAAGAGGTTGCGTTCTTTCAGAGCGGCGACGACTTCTACGAGGATCTCGATCCCGGAACGGGCGAAGTCGAGTTGCCTGCCACCGTGGTTCGAGAGGACTACGCCTTGCAGACCGGCTTCGGCTGCCATGACTGCGTCTTCCCAGCATTGGACGCCCTTGAGGATGATGGGCACTGCGAGTGGAGTTAGCACGCAATTCCACCTCGTTCACCTTGCAATCCACTGTCGGGCACAGACCGTTCGGCAGGGGGAGGGGGAGAAGAGGAGAGATGGGACGCACTCTTGGTAATGCTCTTGAACCAGGGGATATCTTTCCACGACAACCCAGGATCAATGAAAGACGAGATCGCACGTGCCGCACCCTCGTTCTTGTTCACGTTCTCGCCCGTCTCCTTCTGCACCGCCGAGCCCGCGTCGTCCTCAAACTTCATGCGCATGTCCTGTCAACGCGTCAGCCCAATAATTCCTAGCATCACCTGGTCTCCTTCTGCCAGATACGAATGACAACAAGAGGCACGGAAGCGGCGATATTGAGAGAAGTGATTGAATAGAGATAGAACACACCTTCTCCCTCCTCCCCAACTGAGGCGCATCAACCGTAATAAACAGCCCCTTGATCCCCCTCTCCTCCGCATGCTGCACGATCCGCTTCGTGATATTCCTATCCTTATTCACATACAGCTGCATGAACTGCACCTGCCCCGGAACAGCAGCATCGACCAGCTCATCAAAACTGCAGCTCGCGAGCGTCGGGATCATCTGGATCAGCCCGAGCTTGCCAGCCGCGCGAGTAAGGTTCAGCTCCCCGTCGGGGTGGCCGAGCTTGCCCAGCGCAGTGGCGGTGATGTATACTGGCATGGAGGATTTCTGGCCCAGGATCGTCGTGCTCCAGTCGACGTGCTCGACGTCGCGTAGGATTCGAGGGCGGAACCAGATCCGGTGGTAGGCGAGGTGGTTCTCCCGGTGTGTGATCTCGTCGTCTGCGGCGGAGGAGTAGTACGCCCAGCCTTTTTCGGGCATGACGGCGCGGGCGATGGCCTGCGTGGGAGCGTTAGCGAGCGCGTCCGCAATTGACAGCATTTGGAGCTCTGGCGAAGCACTCGAAGCAGCAGGAGAAGGAGGAGCTGGAAGCCCCAGGGGAGGAAAAAGAACGAGATAGACGCACCTCGAAATCATGCAAATTCAAGATCTCCTCCAACGGCGGCTTCCGCGCATGCCTCGCCTGCCGCTCCTTCTCCGCCTCGGTCACTTCCTTCACTACTTGCTTGACGGTCCCGGGGTCTACTTTGCCCAGACTGGGGAGGGGGAGTCAGCCAGAGTCTGGCGGGACGGAGGAGAGAAGACGCAGGGCAGGAAGGGAGGCAGGAGAGGGAAGGAAAGGCGAGGCGGTGGGAATGAGGCAGGCACTCACTGTTTCTCGGGCGGCAAGTTGGCCGTAATTGCGTCCGGGGGATGGATGGGGTCGTATTCCTCACTGAATGATAGGACAGTCGTTAGCCTGAATTTTCAGGAGAGGAAGAGGAGAGGGACGTACGTCGCGTCTTTCCCCGCGTACTTGAGGATGATCTTCATCCCACCCGGGTGCTCGGGCAGGAACTCGGTGACGTCGTACACCTTGCCTATCGAGACGTATTAGCTCTCCATCCCATCCCAGTAATAGAGTCCAATAGCAGATTTTGGGGAAGGAAGAAGGTGACTATGGAGGCGAAAACCATGGGGGAGAGAGAAGTTGAAGAGAGTGATTGGTGGGGCGAGCGGGGGAAGCAAAGGGAGGCGACGCACCATGTACGATGATCCAGCAGCTCTCCCTCGTGTTATGTTTCGCAACCTCCTCCCCCGAGATAAGTACTTCATCGCCTGCCATTGTTTGTCGTGTGCGGTTCGCTACCTTAGGTGAGGGTGGAGGATGACGAGGCGACAGTGAGGGTGAGGGTGACAAGAGGACGAGCTAGCAAGCCCAATGTTGTAGACCAGATAAACCCAAGCAGAAAGAAGATAGGAGAGCAAAGACAGTCGTCACCGTCTCGTCCGCTCCAAAGCACCAAGCACGAGCACGAGCACAAGCAAAGAGGACGAAGAAGGCCTTTCTCGCTGTCTTGTCCTCGGTAAGGGCACAAGTTGTGTGGATGTCGTCCTCCACCTCCTCCCCTTGCAAGTTCCCTCTCCGCCTCAACCGTCGGCTCGCGGGCGGCCATTCACCCGACTTTCCCTCTTGGGACACACCGGAGCCGATTGCGGGGCATCATACCCCCCAGACACCCCCGGAAGGGAAGAAGAGGTCAGGGACCAATCCGGCGCTGGATATATCGGGTGGATGTTCCGCCGATGATCGTCGAGTGAGAAGCTGCCTCCACCAATTGAGGTCGGAGGGACCCGGTGGATTGGTGGAAAGGTGTACAGAGGCTTGGAGGTTGCCAGTAAGGGAGGAGTCAGATTTCCACGAGCAATCCCTGAAGACACGCCAAAACATCGGGAGCATGGCAGGAACCAATCAAAGACCATCAAAAAATCTTTCCATGACCTTTCCCTTTCCATGTCGGGCAGCACCCTGACTGGGTGAGACAGTCTTGGCGGGCGACTTGATCGTCAATAGCGATCACAAAAACGCAACTTCAAATACCTTTATACAGAACTTTTGTGTCCCAGGCTGCTCTGAGGCCACATTCTCACTCCAGGGCAAGCATCCGCCACCACAGCTCCTGTTCACACTGTCAACAAAAGAGATTACTAAGCTCCAACTCCGACTCTGGAGAAGTGCGACATTTCGTTAATCCGTTTCAGCTCAACTTCGCGATCGATCTTGGCTGATGTTTTGCCCTGTCAGTCACTGGCCTGGTACATACTGTACATTCCGGGAGAGTCTCGAACTACTTGATCCATCCAGTACTGCTGTAGATCCTGGGAGACGTTTCTCTGAGACACAAGCTGTTTTGCTTCGATGGGTCACCGAGCGATGATGCCCGATCGCGTTTCTCCTGATCTTCCACGATCCAGCCGTGGGAGAACGTCTTACAGGTTCTGGTTGCTCGCATGCCGGTCTGGCAGTAGAGGTACGTACGTTGGTCGGGGGACGTCTGCGATGTTGACTGGTTTCAGAGCTCCATGCCGGGGCAGACCGAGGAGCAAGGCCTCCCAACCCAAAGTGCGGTGCTGCTTCTCTCTCTCGAACTCCCATCCCTCTTCCAACTCTACTCATCACCGCCCCGAATACGCCACCCTGCACTTCGACATCCCTCGGCCTCCTTTCAATAGCAGTAAAAGGCAGCATGCGTGAGCATGCATCTCTGTATTTGATCGTTTCTTCCCCGCCTGGGGCGACATGGGCTGATTAGTCATCCCTCGTAGGCGAATGTATGCTTGCTTCTCCCTCTCTCAGACACTGGATACGCGATCCAGGGGAGATGGAGGTCCTCCAGAGGTAAGCCGTGTGCTTATAAGTCTTTCCCGTTGACGAGCCTCATGCCTCTCAACAGTCGATCCCACCTGTACCTCTGGTGTTCAAGCCGTGAGACGTGGAGCTGGACAACATGGCCTCAGCCGATACGACGGGCGTCACCCATCCTCGACCCTTCATCCGTCCTCCGCGGGATGAGACGACCTTTTTCCCCGACTGGGCCGACTTCCACTTGCACAACAACGCGGACGCGATCTACACCGTCCTAGTCGACACCGACTCGAATTCAGGAGAGGAAGAGAACGTGCTTATCACATGGGGCGAATGTATGCGCCCTTCCTTCATCCTTCCATCATCTGTCACTGACACTTGGGCTGTCAATAGTCGCGAGAGCTGCGATCCGACTCGCCGCGCAGCTCCGAGAGCAAGTCAAGCCTCCTACTTCGGAGGAGGAGAGGAGGGAGGGTGTCAGAATCGCCATCCTAGCCAATACGGACTCACTCACGTATTGTACGCTTATCCTGGCTATCATCCGGGCTGGGTTTATCGTATGCTCCTTCCCTCTTCTTTCCGATCCGTCTTACTGATACGGGTTACATCGGGTTTACAGGCCTTCCCGATCAGCACAAGGAACTCTGTACCTGCCCTGGAGCATCTCCTGAGGGAGACGAAGACCTCTTATCTCATCGGCTCTGTCCCTCAGCAGGGAGGAAAACCCAGCACGGCACTAGAACAAACGACCTCCCAGCTTCTCGCCCTCCTGCCCGACGTACATCTCCTCCCCCTCCCAAGGTACACGACGCTCTACCCGCGGCTCCTCTCCCGCCCTCCTCCGCCCTACGACCCCCCCACCGACGCCCTCCTCACTCCCCCCCTTCCCCCCGTCCGCGCTTTCCCAGAATACGAGCACGTCACCCCCCTCAGCCCAATCATATACCTCCACTCGTCGGGCAGTACGAACTTTCCCAAGCCTATTCCTAGGAGTCATAGGTTCTGGAGGGCGTCGTGTGAGTACATGGGGGCCGTAGAGAGGATCGGGAGCAGGTGGTCGGTCATGGGTTTGCCGGCGTTTCATGCTATGGGGGTGTTTACGGGGTTGGCGATGCCGGCGAGTTGTGCGTGTCTCTTCTTCCTTCTTCTCCTTCCTCTTCTTCTTTCCCACTTGCCCCCTCCGTCTTATCGTTTTCGCCTGGCTTTCTACTTGTGCTTTGGGCGAGTATGCCGCACCTCGTGGGAAGTGGGCAGGTGCTGAACCAAGTGAAGGGGGAACGATCGCCGTGGCATTTCGCCCATCGGAGCCACCGATTGTCCCGTCTCCCGAACGGGTGCTGCAGGGCGTGAAGAGGGGCGATGCGGAATGGATCATCAGTGTTCCGAGCTTCTTCGAGGTACACCCCTTCGGTCGGCTCGTATGGGCACGTTCTGAAAGGTGGATAGGAATGGGCCCACGACGACGATGCGGTCAAGTACCTCGCTACTCGCAAGGCTTTGGTACGTCCTTCTCCATTACCCACCGCACTGGCCGCTGACATATCGAACAGATATACGCCGGTGGACCCCTAGCAAAAGAAGCAGGCGACAAGCTCTCCCAAGCGGGCGGAAAAATCATCGTGGCTTACGGCACGTACGTGCTTCTTGCCCCTTTCCCCTTCCCTTAACCTCAGTGAAGCGGGACTGACGAGACTGTGCGCGTAGGACGGAGGTCGGACCGGTTTTCCGGCTTGCTCCGAGGGATGATCCTGAGGACTGGAACGTACGCATTTCTTTCCTTCTCTGGACGACGGCGTTCCCGGGAATGACGTGGTATTTGCTATGTAGTATGGAGAATTCTTCCCGACCGCAAAAGTGGAGCTTGTGCCGGAGGGAGATAATATCTATCGTCTGATCATCCTGGTGCGTTCATTATTCGTTTCCCTAGTTGTACTTGCAGAGGCATCTGACGAGATGTTCGGAGGACTCTGACCTTCACCCGATCGACGTCTGGAACTTGCCTGATAGAAAGGGGTTCGATACGAACGATCTGCTGGAGCGACATCCTACGAAGAAGAACCTTTGGAAGGTTGTTGGACGGTGCGTGCAGCTATACAGCGGCATATTTGGTCGCTGATATGCAGTACTAGTGCCGACGATCAGATCATGATGTCCAATGGGGAGAAGACGAATCCTGGTCCAATGGGTGAGTCATTCCATCCCAAACTACTAAAAGTATTCTAATTCATTTCACGCGCAGAGAACATCATCGCTGGCAACGCCCACGTCAAAGCATGCATGATGTTCGGCCGTGGCCGCACCCAAGTCGGGATCGCGATCGAGCCCGCCGAGCACATCAAGATCACCTCGGACGAAGAACTCGCTGCGTTCCGCAATCTCATCTGGCCCGATGTGGAGAACGCGAACGCCTTTGCACCTCAGCATTCGAGGATCTTTAAGGAGTTTATCCTCGTCATTGACCCGCGGAAGAAGGGGTTTGCGAAGACGCCCAAGGGGACTGTTTCGAAGAATGCGAGTTTGAAGCTGTATGAGCGTCCTCGGGCGTGTGCTTGGCCTATTTGACTAGCGCTTACGGTTCAACAGGTTTGAGGAAGAGATCAACGCGCTGTATGAGGCTGCGGAGCAACCGACTAAAGCAGGGTGGGCTGCGCCTCCATCGGCTTGGGACGAAGAGGGCATACATGCGTTTGTTGCACGCGTTGTCAATGGCGTTATGCGTGGCGAAAATAGCCAAGGCTCACCGATTGATGAAGATCGCCACCTATTCGAGCAGGGTTGTGACAGGTACGTAGCTTTTTCGGGGTATGCATGCGTGTGAAACTGATGCATTGGTCCAGTTTACAAGCAACGTACATCCGGGCTTCGATCACGGGTGCACTCCGCCACGCTCCCAATTCACAAGGCAAGGCCAATATGGCAGCGTCAGTTCCCCACAACCTCGTCTTTATGCACCCTACGATCAGACGCCTGGTTACATACGTTACAACGCTCGTCTCTGGTGCCAGTGGTTCGAAAGTCGGCAATGCGATGCAGCGCCCAGCGGTAGTCGACGAGATGCTCGCGATGGTCAAGAAGTACACGGCAGAGTTCGCCCTCCATCACCCCGTCGACCGACACGCGATTAAGGAAGTCGTACTGCTGACCGGCACGACCGGCACACTTGGGACCTATCTACTCCAAACCCTGCTACTGGACGAGCACGTTGAGCAAGTATATGCCGTCAATCGGATCAACCCCAAACATGCTCTGCTGGATCGGCAGAGGGAGGCTTTCGAGGATCGAGGAGTCGACCTAGCGCTTCTCGACTCGCCGAAGCTCAGGCTTGTGGAGAGCGACTTGGCTGATGATAAGCTTGGATTGTCCGATGAACTATATGCGGAGGTACGCCCCCTCTTTCATTTATTGCGAAGATCTCGCTCAACGTGGCTAGATCTCCGCCTCTCTAACAACGATCATCCACAACGCCTGGCGGCTCGACTTCAACCTTTCCCTACCATCTTTCGAGCCCAACATCCGTTCCTCTCGTCTGTTGATCGACCTCGCCCTCAGGGTCAAATCATCCACCCCAGCCAAATTCATCTTCATATCCTCCATCGGCACGCTCGTCAAGCGAGCTTCCCCAACCCCCACACCAGAAGTGCCCATCGCCGACCCCAACATAGCGAGCGCAACGGGTTACACGCAGTCAAAATGGATAACAGAACAGATCGCCCTTGCGGCGGCTGAGAAACGTGGTTTGAGCGCGACAATATGGAGGGTCGGCCAGCTCGCAGGGTCGGTAGCGAACGGAGCGTGGAACGTGACCGATTGGGTGCCGCTCGTTGTCAAGAGTGCTGAAACGCTGGGCGTGCTGCCCAGTTTGAGGGGGACGGTCAGTTGGCTGCCTACGGATCGGGCTGCTCAGTCGGTACGTCCCATGTCCTATCCTCCGCCTCCTCTAATCCCGAAGAAGAAGAAGAATGCTCATGTATGCTGTAGATCGTCGATGCTCTACATTCCAACTCCGAATCAGGTACAGGAACGGCAGAATATCTCCATCTCGTCCACCCCCGCCCGACCGCATGGGACAAGATCTTCTCACCCTTAGCCCAACTCACGAACTCGACTCTAGTACCGTACGACCAATGGCTCACCGCTCTCTCCCAAGCAGCCGAAGACCCAGCGAACATCTCAAAGAACCCAGCTATCAAGCTCCTGGAGTTCTTTAGGGCTACGGGCGCAGCAGCAGCCCGGAAGGCGGCTGTTCGTTCTAGTTCTAGTTCTGGAGGAGGGGTTGACGATGAGGGGGAGGAAGAGGAGGACGCGGTCTTCGGCGATCTGGAGACTACTAATGCGCAAGGGAGGAGTAGGACGCTTAGGGAATTGGAGCCTCTTGGTGAGGAGGACGTGCGGAGGTGGGTGGGGTATTGGCGGGCGAAAGGATTTCTTGCGTAGAGCGATAGAGACATGATCAAGGCTTCGCAGTTGTTCTGATCAGGCACGTTGGCGGCGGTCGACCTCCCGTGCTTTGACAAAGGGCCTGGACCATATCGAGTGGATGATAAGGACCAGAGTACTGGAACATCGCGTATTTGAGATCCAGTGAGTTGAGCGCGCGTGTGGATCACACAGTACTAGTGGGATGATCGATGGGAATCATTGATCATATCCACGCTGCAAGATTGTGACCAGGCCTTTGGGTCGATCGAGGCATAATGTATTGCGGAGTCACGATCGAGTCGATGTCGTATTGTCCAAGACTCATATCGGGTGTTCGGACCATGAGAGAAGGGAGTGATGATCAGAGGATTTCAGGGACGAAACCATGCCACTGATTTCCCTGGCATGAAAACGGACGTCAAGAGAAAGACTGCGTTGCATATAAGTACGTGATACTTGAATGGCAACGACAGACACTGGGAGACGTTCCCACGCTCATACATGGGCGGGCTAGCAACTTTGTTGTCGTTTCAATAGGCTGTCAACGTTGACTGACATCAAATCTCGTGGAGTATTGAACCTCTGGCCATATAAACCTTCGTCTCATCATCCATGGTATGATGAACACATCAAACAACTCCAAGACGCAGCCGGGCTTCCGCTCTTCCTAGCGCGTGATTCCCCAATGTCGCTTACCTAATCCACTCCCATTTAGGGGCTCCCCTAGTCGTCCGATCTCCGGGCCCAGTTCGCCCCTCCCTCAAGCTACAGATCGCGCACTCCGACATTCATCGGCGGCGGCCGTGCAGGAAATCAAGAAATCGGGACGTACAGTGCATATACTCTGCTCGATTTTGGTAACCTGCTACGGAGACGGCCTGGACGCGCAAGCAGGCAGGCAAGCAACCAGGAAGGTCGGCGCGTGCCTGCGCGAGTTTGGGAGAGACGGATGACGCCGGCGCAGCGGAGAGAGTTGGTCGCCCGTCTGTGCATATAGCATACACCTTCTTATCCCCTACAACCCCTCAACTGCTCTCCACTCGACCTCCACGACCTCCTCCTCCACCAACAAACCAAGCGAGCGCCATGCCCCCTCCTACCCAACCTCCTTCCTCCCTTCCCCAACCCGCCGCGAGCGACCCCCCACTCGCCCACCCCACCCCGCTCAAGCCTGGTCCTATCCCTGCCCATCCGCTCTCGCCCAACCATACGCGCACTACGAACCCCTTCTCCCCGCTTATCAATGGCACCTCCCCCTCGCCCAAAGGGTTCGACGATTTCCTCTCGCGCTACTCTGGTGCGCCGCCCTGGGAAGACGAGAGGATGGAGTCGGTGAGCCCCCTCTCCCTATCTCATTTCCCCCTTGCCCTGCTCTGCCTAGGCCGAGGTGCGAGGATGTGGCTGACATGTGAGGTGGACACAGGCACTCATCGAGCCGTTTACATATACGATCTCCCACCCTGGCAAAGACATAAGAAGAACGATGATAGCGGCGTTCAACCGCTGGCTTCAAGTGCCCGAGGAGAAGTTGGAGATCATAAGTCGCGTCGTGAACATGCTGCACAACGCATCACTCATGTCCGTCCCCTTCTCTCCCCGAAGCAAGACACGCATATACTGACCTGAGATGGCGTAGGATGGACGACGTCGAAGACGGTTCCGCTCTTCGGCGCGGATTTCCAGGTACGCACTACATGGGCAGCGTGAAAGTCGAGTGGGGCTGATAGGTGTATGCGCATAGTGGTGCATAAGATATACGGCGTACCGCAGACGATCAACACGGCCAACTACGTCTATTTCCTTGCCTACCGCGAACTCTTTGCCCTTCGTGCGGGGTACAGGCCGCACTCTCCTCCCGATCCGACCAGCGAGGGAGGGGGAGGGTCGAGTTCGACGTCGCCGACGAGGAGCATGGGTCTGGACGAACTGGTTACGTCTGAGTTGATCAACCTGCATCGCGGGCAAGGGTTGGACTTGTTTTGGCGGGATAGCCTGATATGCCCGACGGAGGAGGAGTACGTTAGTATGGTTTTGAACAGTGCGTGCCCTTTCCTACCTGCTATATCCTTATCTCGGGCATTCGCTGATCTTGGGCGATAGAGACGGGAGGCTTGTTCAGACTTGCGGTGAAGCTTATGATGGCTTGTAGCGAGAGTAACACGTACGTTCCTTCTCTCCCTCTCCCTTCCATTATGCTGGGACTGACGAACAAGGCAGGGACTACGTGCCTCTCGTGAACCTCATCTCCGTCCTCTTTCAGATACGAGACGACTATGCCAACCTGGAGCTGAAAGAGGTACGTACGCCTTCCCTTGCGCATATACGCACGTCTTCGTTGACTGATGCGAACTGTATCGTAGTACTCGAGCAACAAGGGCTTCGCCGAAGACCTGACAGAGGGAAAATTCTCCTTCATCGTTGTCCATTCCGTTCGAGCAGATCCGAACAACCGCGTGGTCCTCAGTACGTCTTGTCCTCCACTCCTGCCTCCCTCCTCGCTCTCCGCTCTCTCTACCCCGTTCCGGTTCCCGCTGACACGCGATCGCAGACGTCCTCCAAAAACGACCCTCCACCCCCTCGACCAAGAAATACGCGATCGAATATATGCGCGACCACACGCACAGCTTCGACTATGCGAGAAAGGTGCTCGAGAGCCTGGACAAGCAAGCGAGGGAGGAGATTGAGAGACTGGGGGGGAACCCGCCGTTAGTCGGGATACTGGATATGTTGAAGGTGTGATTGCTGCGGTTGGTGTATGCTGCGATCTGGGGAGTGCTGGGGGTGTGAGATCGTGGGAAAGAGGGTTAGACAGTAATGGGTTCTCCGTCGAGGCTTATGAGAGTAATGTGTGAGATAATAATGAACGTGATCGAACCGTGCGACACACCCGACTCGGCCCACGTACGGGAGACATCGACAACGCATCACCAACAGGCCGACGGTCTCGGCACCAGAGGGCAGCCTGCGGAATCCGAGACAATTATCAAGTGAAACAACACGCCCTCTCACGTCCACGCAGCCGCCCGCTCTCAACCAGTCCGATCTACCCCTACTGGCCGAAGACGACTCCCCCCAACAGGACTCGGGAGTCCAGACCAAGTGGAATCCATGGCCAAAACCTACTACCAAGCCGTCTGGCGTCCTGAGAGTCTGAAACCGGCCAGGCCCGCCTCTAAGGGAGTCTGGGAGAGCACCATCAGTCGACCGGAAAGCGGTGTAGGCGCATACACCTACTCAGGAGTAAGCTGGACTTGCCTCCCTTGATCTGGCCAGATCAGGCCAGATCCAGATGTGGACGCCTACCTACTAGTACTGTTATGAGCCTCACGCACGGTCTAACTCTACGGGACGTCGGACTACAGGTCTACTAGGACTAGGTGGACTATGTATGCGCATGGATGGGCGTGTATGCGCGTGTATGCGCGTTACGGCTTTGGGGCAGAGAGCGGGGAGGGGGGAGGGAGACTCCGACCGCGGCGTGGAAGTCCGCGGGCTGCACCCCCGAATGAAGAAGGAAGGGGGTGAGTATGATACGCGAGGGGGCCTCCAGCGAGGGAGTGCGCATGCCTCGCCTGGATGAACAGTGCTCTCCTTCTCGGGGAAGGGAGGGGAGGAGGGGGAGGGGGGAGGGCGACCCCAGCCTCGGAGTGCGCATGCCTCGCCGGCAGCATACAACTAAAAGAGGTGGGCGGGCCACCCCAGCAAGGGAGCACGGAACCCTCCAGCTAATTGAAGGAAAGGGGGAAGAACAAGCCCCTGCTCCCTCTCGACTCTCGAGGGGAAGAAAGTGGGTTTATATGCCTTTTTTCCCCTCAGGCGGGAGCGATGGAGGGGTGGAGCCCCGTGGGGTAATGCTGCCTGCCCCAGGGGAGGAGTGACGTAGAGCGCTGCTTTTCGTGGGAGGGGGATCGGATGAGGTAGATTTCGTTCGGAGGTAGGGAGTGTCTTTTGAGTTGAGGAATGGGTTGTCATGCATATATGTTCTGAGGAGGCATGAATGGGTGACTGGAATGATAGGTATGGGGGATGACTGGAATGGGCGATGACTGGAATGAGCTGAGCTGCGCGCAGCCATTGTGGGTAGAAGCTGTTTCTTGGCCGCTTCTAGTCTGCTTCTGGCCAGCTTCTGGAAGTAGGATCGCCTCTAACGCAGCTTATCACCGCTTCCTCACTTCAAACACCAACTTGAACTCATTCGCCACAGGCCCAAGTGCCCTCCCGATCCTAACCGCTCCCCACCCAACATCCGCACAAACCGCTCAACTTGAACGTGACACGCAGATAGTGGCACATAGCGACCTTTGTCCCTCCCAATCTCCCTCAAACACCAGTTGGTGCGGCAAACAACCCTTGCCAGCACAACAACTCCGAATCCGCGCGAAGGTCAAAGGACCCCAATCACCTCAAACAACTGCTTCTATCAGACGTTCTATCAGACTTTCCATAGACCCTTCTTTCGTCCCAACTTAACTTAGTTCTCAACAGGTGGAGGGGGGAGGGGGGACAAACAGAGAAGGGGGGGACAAACAGCCCGCAGAGGACAAACAACGCGTGCACATGGGCATGTGGTCTTGTTTGGGCCAAGGGGGTTCTCGCCACCTGCGCGGGAAGACGGGCGAAGTGGAAGGGTCGGTCAGGAAGGGAGGGGAGGGAGGGAAGACGAGGGAGGGACGAGGAGGGACGAAGAGGGGAGTTAAACGTCGTTAGGCCCGCTCGGCGGTTGGTGCCTTTTGTTCGTCCCCTCTTACGGGGGTGTTATAGCGCGGGTGGCCTTAACCCCTCCTTCTCTGGGGTTGGATACGTCCTCTTACCACTCGACGAGTGCTTGCTAGTGGAACTTTGGTTGGTTGGTTGCTGTTGTTCTCCGAGACAGTGGCTCACAGTTGACGGTGTTGAACATTGGGAGTTGTTTCGCGGTTCAACATCTTCTTGCATCTTGCATCTTGACGATCAGCATCAACAACCATATCTCTCCCAACTTCCAACATCTCCATCGACGCGACTGACGATTGACGAACACGTCCCACAGCAGCAGCAGCAGTAGCGAAACGAGTGATGGACGTCGACCCCTCCTCTCCAGGTACGCTTCTCCTAACGTCGCCTCATCACCCTCATCATCCTCTCCTCCCCTCGTTCCCTCCCTCCATCAGGCAGAAAAAATACTGATCCCCTTCAACAGGCTCTCCCCAGCCCGGCCACCAGGCGCAGCAGCAGCAGCAGGCATACGACCCCTTCCGCCCCTCTCCCTTCCCCCTCCCAAACCCTCACTCTCCCTCCCCCGCACCCGCCTCCCCGCCAACCAACCACCCCGCCCCCGGCCACCCCAGCGCAGGGGAAGGACAGACGCTAACCCGCACCCCCCTCCGCTTTTCCGACCTCGGCAGCCTCGAAGGGATCCCCCTCCCCTCCCTCGGGTCATTCGACCTGACCCACCTAGGCTTCGCGCTCCAACACGACTCCTCCCCCTCCTCCTACCCCGGCGCACACGGCTCGCTCGGAGACTTCCGCTACTTGGAAACCTCGCCTGCTCGCTCGACCGGCGACGGGCAGGGAGGGGAATACGACATAGACATGAACCTGATGACCTCCGGCTTTTATCCGTCTTCCCCGCTTGAGGTTCCACAGGGAGTGGGATATGATATGAGAGACTCGAGAGGCGGGCTAGGGGTGGACGTGAGGACTAGTCTGGCGGATTTGGATATGTTGGGGATGGGGATGTCATCGGGTGGGTCTTATGTCGGTAGTCCGCTTGGGCCGGGAGGCGCAGGAGCGGGAGGGGATGGAGGGGAGAGAGCGATGAGTCTTGATCCTTCTTCTTTCCCTGATGACGCAGCGGTCGGCTCGCTCGCCTCATCCTCCCTGTCAGACCCAACGGCCGTCGGCTCTCCCCCCGCCGGATCTTCCTCCTCCAACACCATCCCCCACAGCGCAGCACCCGGAGCCCCAGCCACAGCAACCCTGCAACGCGCCCTCCCCCACCCCAACACCTGGGCCCTCCCCCCCACCCTCCTCCCCGTCCCCGCCCCAACACCCGAATCGAACCCCTATCAAACCGAGCTCCATCTCCGCGACCTCCTCGCCCAGTTCCCCACTCTCGGCCCTGTCTACATCACGAGCCCTAGGTGGGTGCAGGCGTGGTACGAGCTCTGCGAGCGCCGGTGGGTCGGGGGGCGCTATTGGCCGGAAGTGGATGTGGGGGTGGGGGGGGAGGTGAGGAGGAGTCGGGATGTCGCTTTGGGTCGAGCGGGTGCGGCGGCGGGGCAGGGCGCGCAGGGCATGGGCGGACAGGGAGCTAGGAGCCAGATGGGGCAAGGAGGGGCAGGGGGAGGGGGAGAGGGAGGGGGGCTGAAGAGACGGGCGCAGCATTATGCGTTTTCGGAGTTTGAGTGGAGTCGCACGCTTGGGACTGGGACGTTTGGGAGGGTGATCCTCGGTGCGTCCTCTTTCTCCTCCCCCCCCTTCTCCTTCACCGCTCCTGCCGTGGCGCTAGCGAGCAATAAAACCGGTGAGGATGCGGGTGTGAGCAGGACCGCTGACGCCTCCCCCAGTCCGCTCGAACCACAACGGCCGACTCTTCGCCGTCAAAGTCCTCAACAAATCCAAGATAATCTCCCTCTTCCAAGTAGAGCACACGAACGCCGAGCGTCTTCTCCTCTTCGCGGCCTCTCACCCCTCCGAAGCCGCGTACGACTCCTCCTCCGCCGGCAGGTGTCCCTTCCTCGTCAGCCTGTATGGCAGCTGGCAGGACCGCACGAATGTGTATCTTGTTATGGAGTATGTGTCCGGCGGGGAATTGTATACGTTGTTGAGGAGGGCGGAGAGGTTCCCGGTTAGTGTGGCAAGGTTTTATGCGGCTGAGGTTGTGCTGGCGTTGGGGTACCTTCATAGGATGGATATTATTTATCGGGATCTGAAGCCTGAGGTGCGTTACTCACCCTCTTTCTCCCTCCTCCTCCTCCTCTCCTTCTTCGCTTCTCTCCTTCTCCCCCTCTCGCCTTTACCCCCTTCTTCCCACCCCGCCTTCGTCGGGGCGTACAGTAGGCTGACGACCCTCGACAGAACATCCTCATCACCCCCTCAGGCCACATAAAGCTCACCGACTTCGGGTTCGCCAAGTACGTCCCGGACATAACCTTCACGCTCTGCGGCACGCCGGACTACCTCGCGCCCGAGCTCATCGCCCATATGCCCTACACAAAATCCGTCGACTGGTACTCCCTCGGCATCCTAGTCTACGAGATGCTCGTCGGCACCCCTCCATTCGTCGCCCCCAACCCGGCGATGCTCTACCAGCGGATTCTGGACGGTCGAGTCACATATCCGAGGGAATGGATGGGCGACCTGGAGGTCAACTTTTTGCAGAGGACTATGACGAAGGACCTTAGTAGGCGGTACGGGCATCGGCAGGCGCAGGTGTCGGAGAAGAGTCGGGCGAGCGTCAGCAGCGTCAGTTCATTGCAGGGCGTGGAGGCGGCGGGGGACCATGGGACGGAAGACGTCATGCTAGACCCGTTCTTTTCGGGCATTCATTGGGAGACGCTGGAGGGGAGCGCGGGGGAGTATTTTGGTAGGGCGGGGGGGATAAGGGTGCCTTGGATCCCGGGCGAGGGGATGTACGTCCATCTCTTCTTCTGTGTTCTTCCCTTCTGCTCCTTCTCTCCTCCTCCTTCCTGTTCTTCTTCTCCGCCTGCTTGCGTGGCGAAAAGCAGAGGCTGACGAGAGCGACAGAAACTTCGAGAAGTACAACGAGGTCGATTTTGCGGAGTATAACCAGCCGCCAGGGGACACAGGCGAGGACGGGGCGCTCTTCCCCGAGTTCTGAGCCCTCGATAATAGCCCGCGGGAGGAGAATCTTGTTGTACGTCGCCCGTCAGTGGGTAGCACGCTGTACAGTGGAGGAGAAGCCACGAGCTGAGCTCGTACGCGCAAATGTTGGCTAAAGAGGACGTTTCTTGATTGTTGTAACGAAATGAATGCCAGGATATGCTTGTGATGTGAATTCTCGCGTAGAATCAAAGCGTAGCGGCAGTGTCAAGCAAGTTGGCGTGAAAAGCGGGTTTGTGGCGCATTTCTTCTGATGAATTCCTACAGATTCCCGTATATTCGTCGCGGGAGTAGATTGGAGTAGCGTCATCGCATATCCTGCGAGCAGAGCCACTCAGGCCCACCGTCTGTGTGGGGCGTAGAGGGCGTCCTACACTAGCGCAGACGCATATGGAGAGCGTGCGAACCAGCCGCCAGAGACTTGCGAAGTCGAAGTCGGGATTTTGCCACAATTTCATGTTGACAGAATGACCAGCACATATGCCCGTGAAAGCAGCTTCGAGTTACAGCCACGAAAGTCAAGATGGCGAATGCTGCTGAGAGGAGCCGACTTGTGCCAACGTGCCGGTCGTTGTGGTGGTGCGGGACAGAGCCAGTGCCACATTCCAGCTCGAACAGCCTCCGCACATGCCGCCGGCCTAAGCTGAAATGGAAACCTCCGTTCCTATCCAGCCAGAGTCTACCTCGCCACCGGCGTCTACGCACAAGGCCACTCTTGTGTTGTTACTACACTCTCTAACAATGGCACAGGATTTGGCTATACTCAGCACGCACCTGTGGCAACCCACGAAATCGTCGCAATGGCTAGCACCACCTGTCTTTCACCACAACGCTCTGGCCTTGGCCAGGCGCTCGGTTCGCCAGCTACAAAGGACGCGGCCACCTCCGACGTCGCGTCCGGCGTAACTCTCGAATTTGGCTCTTACTCCCCTTATGTCGCAAACCGCCCTTCAGACCCAGATGGAGCAGACGAGCTTGGATATGGAGATGCAACCGCAGCTGGATATGGATATGGATTGGTGGAACGAGCCGTTGGTGGGCCCGGAAGTGATTGATCTGACGGGTTCGGATTCGGACGAGGAGAGCGAGGATGAGTTGATCAGTCCTGCCACGGGGATCAGTACCAACGGCACGGTAGTCAATGCAATGGCCAATGGTCAACAGACTTTCGACCAGATGAACTGGAACGTACCGGCTCAGGCTGGTCCCTCGGCGCATATGCAGTCACCGACATACCCCGACGCTCGTCAGGCTGTGGGGTCAGTGCAAGTCCAGTCGCCCGTGTACCCCAACGGCGCTCAGTCGGTTCCGACCGTGCAAGCTCAATCGCCGGTATACCCCACCGCCGCCCAGGCGGGGCCATTCGCGCAAGTCCAGTCGCCAGTATACGCCACATCCCAGGCGGGCTCCTCTACACAAGTCCAGTCCCCTGTATACTCCGACTTCCCTCCGGCTGTCCCCTCTCAGCAGAGCCAGTGGCCCGCATACCCGGACCCTGCTCAACCCCTGGGCAACAACGCCAACAACGCCAACCACTGGCCGGGCTTCGCTGCCACAGAGCCCATGCCCTTGCCCAACTTCCAGTTCCCGGGCTATAACCCCTTCCCACCGTTCCAACAACCCGTCAATCCCGCCGCCCCCGCACCCACACGTCCTCCCGTCCCGACTCGCCCGCTCCCTGCTCCTCCCGCCGCGCTCGAACCGAAGAAAGATCAACACGGCCGCCGAAGCTCCATCATCCTCCCCAACCTCGGCGAAGAAGACGCCGCCGCTCAAGTCCATCTCCTCTTCAAGGACCTAGGTCTGCAAGCCGACGACGAAAACGCCGACCTGCCCGGTCTTCCGTCCTTCTCCCAGAAAGAGTTCGCGATGAACCATCCTCCTCAGAGTCGGAAGCCCTGGACTGTGCCCCGGGCCTTGTTCTGCGACCCGTTCTTCCGGAATTTCTGGGTTGATGGACCGCATTTGCATAGGCTGGGGTATGTGCCGGACGAGCGGACGGACGTGTATAATTTGAGGGATCAGCTGAATAGGCTGTTGGAGTATAACCCTACGCTTGGGCCGGTGCTTGTGACTAGTATGAGGCGGATCGAGGCTTGGTATACTCTGGCGGACAGGAGGTGGCAAGGCGGACGATACTGGCCTAACCCGGAGAAAGGGATCTGGGCGGAGGTGAAGCGCAGTGCTGAGAATAATGCGGCTAACGGTGTTGGGGTTGGGGTTTGGGTGGATGGAACGGAGGGGAGGAGGGAGGTGGATCCGAAGTTGCAGTTTCGCCAGAAACAGAGGTGGTGTCATGCGCATTTTGAGTGGAAGAGGACGTTGGGAATGGGCTCGTTTTCCCGTGTTTGTCTCGGTGCGGGTTTGCTTTCTCGCCTGATTGATAAGTTTCGTTGATGGCTGGTTTGTCGATTCCGCAGTGAAAGAGAAATATACCCAAGTCTGCTACGCCGTCAAAGTCGTCTCGAAATCCAAGATCTCCTCGGACCAAAAACGGATCACACACATGAACACCGAGCGCGCGCTGCACTACGCCGCCTCGCACGTGAGCGAAGAAGCGTACGCGGACACGTCGTTCGAAGGCCGCTGTCCGTTCCACGTCGTGTTGCACGGGACGTGGCAGGACCGCACGAATCTGTATATGGTCATGGATTATGTGGAGGGGGGAGAGCTGTTCACGGCGCTCAAGATGTCGAAGCGGTTTCCGGTTAGCGTGACGAGGTTTTATGCGGCTGAGATCGTGCTGGCGTTGGGGTATTTGCATAGGATGGATATCGTTTTCCGCGACTTAAAGCCCGAGGTCAGTCCACTTCTACCAAACACAAAAACTTGCGCTTACCGAAAGAGCAGAATATCCTCATCGCTCCGTCTGGACATATCAAGCTCACCGACTTCGGCTTCGCGAAATACGTCCCCGAAGTAACCTTCACCTTCTGCGGCACGAGCCAGTACATCGCCCCCGAGCTGATCGACCGCGAAGCGTACACCAAGTCCGTCGACTGGTACACCCTAGGCATCCTGGTGTACGAGATGCTCGTCGGCCAGCCCCCATTCACAGCCGAGAACGCGTACCAGCTGTACGAGCAGATCCGGGCACATGAAGTCACCTTTCCGAGACAATACATGGGCGACATCGAGATCGATTTCCTCAGGCGGACTATGACGGCCGACTTGACGAAGCGCTACGGGCATAATACGAAGCGCGTTGATCCGCGCGGGATGAGGATCGTAGGCGTGTCGAGTTTGTTGGCGGATGACTCGCTGCCGGACGGGACGGAGGAAGTGATGATGGATAAGTTCTTTCGGGGGATCGACTGGCGGATCTTGGAGGGCAGTGCGGGGGGATATTTTGGTCCGGGTGGGGGGGTGAGGGTGCCGTTCAAGCCTGGTAAGAAGGGATCGTGAGTCGCTGCCTTCGCTTCGCTGGGTCTCGCGCACTCACTAATGGATCGATTTTTGCAGGAACTTTGCTGAGTATGATGAGATCGACTTTGGGAGCTATAATCGGTCGATGGAGGAGGTTGTTGCGCACAGGGGGACGGGGTTGTTTCCCGACTTCTAGGCCTCTTCGCGTCAGACAACGTGACCAAGAGTCGTGTGTTAATCTTGCCGTGCTCTGTGTTCAGAAAGCGACGATGCCGTAGTTCTCATGTAGCCCTATCATGCCATTCCATTAGTTAGCAGACCAGAGTTAAATAGTGCGCAGACGTTGTTGTCGTCGTCGTCGACGACGAACTGAACGGAGTGATCGACGCACTCGCAGAGCCCCGATCATTCAAGCGCGCATGCGCGTGATTTTCATGCGTGTCCTACTCAACGCGCGTCGATCAAATCCGAGTCGAACGTCCTCCTCCTTTTCCCCGTCACATTCCATCTCTGTCTTACACTGTCCAATGCCATAGCTCTGCATGATCGGCTGAAACTGTCCCATCAATGTCAACCCAAAACGCAAATAAAGTCGTCGCCTCCCATGGAGGGTTCACGAACCGCAAGACTCCCAAGGCCAAGCCTGGCAAACCCGCACCTCGACGGCCGGTCGAAGGGCCGGACAGGAGGGTAGTGTTCAAGAGCGTGTTGCATAACCCTCTTCAAATCCCATGGTGCGCGTTCTGCCTGCAGTTGTGGGTGTCATGAGTGCTAATGCGAGTTTTGGGGGGTAGGCCGGTCATACCGCCCGCTGTTGGGTCGAAGGTGCTGGCGACGGCTTGTGAGGTGCTGGACCCGCTTGGGCCTTATTATGTGGATCGAAGGAGAGGGAGTGGGTCGAAGATGAAGAGGCGGAGGAAACCTGCTCAGAAGGGAAACGAGGAGGCCAAAGGTCGTCAGGAGGGTGCCGGGGAGAGCAAGAAGCGGAAACGTGGTGCGGATGTCGATCTGCGGGATGTGGAAGCGTCTGCTTCACCGCCCAAACGGCAACGGCTTGGAGAAGACGCATCAAGGACTGAGTCACCTGTTGGGGATACGACTGCTCCGTCTGGTCTAGAAGGCGACAATGAAACTAACATAGCGGGAGGCAAACAACCTATTGCTCCGCCCCCTTTACTAGAACACCTAACAATAGGCATAAACGCCGTTACACGCCAACTAGAAGCATGCACGCTCGCCCTCCGCGCCCAGCTCCTCCCCTCCCCGCTCCCCTCTACAATCCCCACCGCTCCCTCCCAACAATCTTCGAACGCCGATGCCCAGCCCTCCAACGACTCGCCCGCCCAACCACCCAACGACCCCCAAGCTCAATCCTCCTCCGACATCGAACCGAACCCTCCCTCCCCCCAGCCAAGCAAACCTCCCCGCCTAATCCTCATCTGCCGCTCCGACATCGACCCCCCAACCCTAATAGCCCACCTCCCCCTCCTAACAGCCTCATACAACTCCCTCCTCCCGCCTTCCCTCCTCTCCAGCCAGGGGGTGCTGCTCGCCCCGCTGCCCAAAGGGGCGGAACACGCGTTGGCGGCGAGCGTAGGGCTGAGGAGGGTCGCGGTGGTGGCGTTTGATGTACGTTCTGCTCTTTCTTCACTCTCGCTTCCACGGCCTCTTCATGCTTCTTCTCGCAAGGCTGACAAATGGTATGACAGGCGGATACACCAGGGCTGGAACAATTACTGGCTGCGCTCGAACCTGCCAACCTTGAACCCCTCACAGCGAGCTGGCTAGCACCACCCAGTAATGGAAGTGGAAGCGTGTATATCCCGACGCATGTTAAGCAGCTTAGGACGACGGCGCCTAGGGATATGGGACGGGCTAAGAGGGAGAGGGTTGAGGGTCGGAGGGGGGCTAGGGAGAGGCGGAAGGCAGGGGCTACGGGAAAGGACGGGAGCAGTAAGCCGGGGGAAGCGAGGAATGCGAAGAACGATAATAAAGGGGAGAATGGCCAGAAAGGAAAAGAGGATAAGGAAGAGAAGGCTGGAAAGCTTGGTGCAGGATCGAAAGCCAGGAAGTCGGGAGGGACTGGAAAGGGAGCCGAAGGCGGTCAGAAGCACAAAGCCAAGGCAGCTTCTCAGGTCACAGCGAAGCAGGACGTCAAGGCCACAGGAGAATCACAAGATAGTATGATGGAAAGCTAGAGTCGCTCTCCCTAACTAGGTATATACTATTAGCAGGATATATGCGCACTCATAAGCAAGCCCAATGCTGTAATATACAATGTCGTCTCGTCCCCTACCCTCCCGTCTGCCCCCCTCTCCTCTCCTGCCTTGTCTCGCTTTCTCTGATCTCACCTTCCCACCCCCTCCCCGGCCTCCAGGTGCCGGCCGAGTTGTGGACTGTGGCTCGTGGCTACGACATAGTAGCCACCACCCTCTGCGCCGGACTAATCGGCTCGACCTTCAGTCCCCTCCCCTCCCTGAGCTCGTCCAACACAGGCTCAATTTTCACCTCTCCCCCAATCCACTCCCCCTCACCCTCCCCAATCGCCTCCCCAAAAACGTCCCTCAACCCCGCCTCAGCCCTCTCCACATCCCTCACAACGCCCTCAACGACCTCGACCGTCGTTGACCAGTCGGGTCTCATAGGCCACCTCTGCTCAAACTCGGCCGCTGCTTGATGCGGCGTGCCTCGGAATGCGGAGGCCCAGAGCGAGACGGCTTGGATTAGCTCGGTGCATTTTTGGCGGAGGGCGGTGAGTTCTGCGAGTTCGGAGGGTGTGAGGTGGCATGTTGGGAGCGGGGTGGGATGTTGGGAGGGAGGGGGGAAATGGGGGCTGAGGAGCGTGGGAGCGGGGGTATGGGGGGAGAGGGTGAGCATTTCCCGGATATGCTGCGTTGGTATCAGTAGTGAGGGGGCGGGGAGCGGGGCAGGGAGAGAGAGGGGGAGGGGAAGGAGGGGACGTACGGTCTTGCGCAGGTGGAGCGTGAGGACCCACCATTTTCTTCTCTGCGCTTCGGCAACTTTTGGATCCCCTACTTCTCTCAACTTCCTCCTCTGCTCTTTTGATAACCTCCCAGGGGCAGTCTTGGGCAGCCCATCGTGGATAAGCAGGGCAGCACGGGCTTGGGAGACGTATAGCTGTCGGTGGAGTTCGAGCTGAGCGAGCAGGTGGATGAGTTTTGGGATTAAGGAGGGTATTGGGGTGGGGTGGAGGATCCGGTTGATCGTGTGGGTTAGGAGGGGGAGAGGGGGGAGGCTGGGGTGGAGAGAGGGGGAGGTGAGGAGCTGGTCTGCGGGGATGATTAGTGGATGTGCATATGGAGCGGCCGGGAAGATGGGCGGCTTACGGGTGAAGGCGCTTTGGGCTGATTCGTCGGAGGGAGAGAGGGTGTGGAGTGCCGCTAGGAGGTCTTGCATGCTTTCGAAGTGCGGTCCCCCTTCAGGAGTCGGTACGCTTGTGGGCCTGATCGTGGCAGCTGGAGCGGAAGTCGAAGTCGACGCAATGGGAGATTCCTCGCGAGCAACAACCTCTCTCCTCAACGGCGTCGGAGCACTCGTCGATCCCCTCTCGCTCCTCGCCCGCCCCTCCCCCTCAGGAGGCACCACACTCTCGCTCAACCGACTAGTACCCCTCACAGCCCTCTCCAGCCTACTAGGTCCCGACTGTCTAGGCCTCACACTACCCACCCTGCTCAACGCCCTACTCCCCGCCCTACTCCTGCTCTCGGACCGAGCGAGCACTTCATCGAGCGAAGGGATAGGCCTACCGGTAGAGAGGTCGATTATCTCACTATGCCTTCTTCGGGAGTAGGGGGTGGAACGGAGTGGCGAGGGGGTGGGGTAGGTCTTGTCTGCTCACAAACGAGGAAATGTGTGAGTAGATGAAGAGGAGGGGAAGGAGAGGAGGGAGAGGGAGGGGAGAGGAGAGGAGGACGGACCGACGACGTATGTACCGGATTTGCGGGAACGTTTGAACGTTATGTGCGCTACGCTTTGGTCGCTGGCAGCGGGAGATGACATCCCTCACTCCGACCCACACCAGACTAACAAAGATACTTTCCCCTTAAATAGCAGGAAAGAGTAACGATGTCAAAGCGGAGGACGCCTCAGCCGACGGACGCCGACGCGTTCGTTCATCACGCGTCGAAGAAGTCAGCACAGCCACATACCCTTCCCTTTCATGTGGCGCACGACCCTTTCCCAGCAACATCACTGACGGCCTGTGAGTCCCCTCCCGCACTCGAAATTTTGGATATCGACCTCCCCCGCCAGAAGGGGCGCATATACCTGCTTTTCTCTTCACTTTCCATCCCCCTTCTACCAGCAGTACCCACGGAGACTGGAAGCAAGCGGAGAAGTAGCGGAAGATGGTCAAGTCGGAGCAGGCGAAAGAGGAAAAGCCCCAGGTGAAAGTCGCTTCCTGGCTCTCCTCACTCCCGCAGTCTCCGGAGGATGAGGCGGGAAATGGGCAGGAAGAGATCAAGACGTTTGAGGATTTTCTCCGGCTTGCGAGGTCGAGGGTCACGAGTGGGAGGACGAAGTTGAGGGCTGAGTTTGTGAGGGATAAGTTGGGCTGGGCGGTCGAGAAGGGCGGTATGTCCCCCTCCCCTCTCCCTTTCCTCTCTCAGCATCGTAGGGTGCGGGGGCTGACGAACGGTGTGCAGATCTAGAACCGCAGCAACTACTAGCCATCTTCCAGCTCCTCACCCTCACCTACCCCCGCTATGCCGACCGCCACTCGCGCTCCTCAGTCCTGCACGTCCTCCATCTCCTCCTCTCCCCCTCCGCTTCCACCACCCCCTCCACTCCCACACCAGCCCAACAGCAACTAACATCCAAGATCCTCGCCTGGCTCTCCCGGGAGATTGACGCCATCTGCCGCCCCTCTCCCACCAGCACCGCACTGAGCAACCGCTTTGTCCTCCTTACCTGGGCATTAGAGGCGTACGAGGCTCTTGCATCCTCCGAAGAGTTCAGGAAGACGCCGGAATGGAAGGTCCTTGTACCGGCACTGGCGAAGGCGCTCGATAGTGTCCTTAGGGCTGAGGGGAGGCCGGGGGTGAGGTTGAGCGCGTTGACTAGTACGAGGAGGGCGGTACGCAAAACGCACGAAGCGATCCCCGATCTCGTGCGCACGCTTGCGGAGCTCTCGTCTGGAGCGACGCCGAGCTTGCAAGCGGACATTGCGCTCCCCCTTGTTGGGGTAGCGTTGGACGTCTCCGCCCGGATGAAACCGCCGCTCAACAAGCTGGGCGAGCAGTACACCTCCGACCTCAAGCCCACCGTGCTGAAGCTCATCGCCGATGGACTGATCCTATCCCGCTCTCCTGTCGCCCCGCACTCTCTAGGGTCGATAAAGGAATTTATCTCCCGCACGCTCCAACCAGAAGACTGGGACGTCCTCCTCCCCAGCATATCAAAAGCCTTCCTCCGCACGCCCGAAGTCTCCCTTTCCTCCGTTGCAGCCCTGATCAGCTTCTACCCTCGCCCTTTACCGGCTTCAGCATCGAGCGCCATGCTTACGGCTTGTCTCTCCCACGCAAAAGCTACCAACCCCCTCACCCGCTCAGGCGCAGGAGCGCTCTTCTCCCAGCTTCTAGCAAACGACCCCTCACTCCGACCCTCCGCCGGCTCCGAAGTCCTCACCACCCTCGCGGGGGGGAAGACCGCCTCCCCAGAACACCGTCAAGCGCTCTACTCCATGCTCCTCGACCTCCCCCCCTCCGCGGACGTATCCCCAAGAGTGGTAGAGGTGCTCGTACCGCTCTTCGGAAAAGAAGTGAACGAGCCTGCTCTTTCTTCACTTTCGAGGGCGCTGTCGGCCCATCTCCGGTTCTGCATGCTTGAAAATCTGGCTATGAAGCAGGAACAGGCGAAGGCACTCGCTAAGGAATTGACATCCCAGAAAGTCGCGCTCCGCCGAGCTGCAATTTCCGTCATCGGCAATGCGCTCTATCTAGAGCCGGACTCCCTCCCCACCTCAGCGGCAGAAGCCCTCGCCTCGGAAGTCCTACCAGGCTTGGAAGCGGCCCTCAAAGCCGTCAGCTCCAACCCCCTGAACTCCCCCGCCGGCCCTCTAGAAGGCTACATAACCCTCTCACTCGCCGAATCGCCCCTCTCAAAAACCGGCTCCAAGCCCCTCTCCCCCCTCCATAAACATCAAGCCATCAAATCCCTGCTCCAAACAGGCCAGAAACCCAGTTTTTTCTTGTGGGACAGAGTGTACAAACGCCTTGCCACTTCGGAGGAGGACGAGCTCTGGCTTTTGCGTGCGGCGGCGGGGGTGGTGCTGGCGCATGCGGGTGAGGTGAGACGGAATGAGGGCGTTAGAGTGGCGCTGGGGGGGATATTTGTCCATCTGGCCCTGGAGAGCGGGAGGTATGAGACGCGCCGGGAAGCGTTGAGGGTCTTGAGGGGGTGTGTGGCGAGGCACGCGGTGGTGGTCAACGCTACCCTCAGGGACGCCCTCCGCCCCTTCCTGCTGCAGCACGCTACCAAGCCTGCCTCTGCGTCCGTGGGGGGCGAGGAAGAAGGAGGGAAGACGAGCTCGCCGGTTGAGAGACTTGCGGATCTTCTGGCGGCTTGTGCGGCTTTTGGGGAGGGTACGCCGGGGGAGGTGAGGGAGGAGATTATGGTCGAATGGATCGTGGTTGCTCATTGGTCTGATCCTGGTGCGTCTCTCTCCCCTCCCCCTCCCCCTCTCTCTCTCCATCTCCCGGTGGCATGCGGAACTGACGTGAGTGTGGGCGTAGCGAGTTCCGCGCAAGTGAGCTGGATCGAGCTTGTTCAGAGGGCGGGACTGGACCCCAACGCGGTGGTCCTCCATCGATTGCAGAGGGTACAAGAGCTTATTGACGAGGCCCTTATTGGGTCTGAGGTGCGTGCTGGTCTCTTCTGACTCGTTTTACTGAACTCGGGTGACTCAACTGCATGCGCGCAGGAATGTTTCCGCCAAGCTGCTGCCAGAGCCGCTACGACCGCCGCTTTCGTAGCTGGCGAGACTGCGACCCTCAGCATCCTGAGCCGGATCAAAGAGGACCTCAATCCCCAACTGTTCAAGCGGCTCACTCCTACCGACCTTGGAATCTGGTCCACGCCGGAGGGGACATTGTTCGTCGACGTCCTCGCTTCTAAGAAGCCTGCGCAAGTCGAGAAGAACCGGAAAGACTACGCGATCGAGCAATGGGAACAAGAACTCCGCCAGTCCGTCGCTGCTAAGAAATCCCAGTCCACCGGGAATGCGGGCAAGCTGTCGAAGGCTGATCAGGCGCTGGTCGATGCGCAGCTTGCGAAGGAGAGTGAGGTTCGCAAGCATGTGGGAGAGGTTAAGAGGCGTGCGGAGAGGGGACTGAGGTTGGTAGGGAGCCTGGTGAGGGGGGATAATGAGCCGTTTATGAGGAGGGTTTATGAGGTCGTTAATCTTCTGTTGGAGGGGGTGTTGGCGTATGGGAGCGCGTTGGCGGGCGAGTTGGCGTTTGAGACTTATGTGGTGAGTGGCTGCGCGTCTCTATTTGGAATGTACGGTGCTGAGGTTTGATAGGACCTGAGCAACGTCGTTACTCCTCGTATTGGCGAGACTCGAAGATGGATCGGCATCGCTACGCTTCGCGCATATAGCTTGCCTGTCGTTCCACCACATCTAGAAGCCGAGCCAGTCACCTGTATGCGCTCCACTCACACTCTACTCTATGAGACTGACCGCTCTGCAGACGTTGTCACCCGCGTCCTGTACCGCCTCCGCAGTCTGGCCGAACAGAGCCCCTTCGACCCGACTTCCTTCGCGTATATCATGCCCCTCATCAGTCGCCTCGTGAACATCGGCGGTATCCCGCTTAACTCGGAGGACGTGGAGTCTCAGTTGGAGCAGCTTGCGCTCTGCTTAGATCTCATGCGGTTCCACTGCAGTGCCTGTAAGTTTGCCCTTTCATCTGCTGAACCCATTGGCTGATATGGACTAGTTACCGACACCCTCTACCCCCGCCTCGATGTTATCTCCTCCCTCCTCAAACTTATTGCTGGGTACTCGAAGTTGCTGCAGACCGCTTCGGCTGCGCTGCTCGATCTGGGCGAGAGCATGAAGAACAATGCCCAGCCGTCAGAGATCAGCACTCTGCTCAAGGGCACGCTGTATCAAGAGCAGTATGTGCGGAATGCTTGTCTGCAAGCGCTTCAGGTACGCGTTTCGATCATTAGATCACACGCATGTTCTGACCGATTACCAGCCCGTCGACCTTACAGAACTGGACTTCTCGCCCGAACTCTGGATTGCATGCCATGACGACGACGAGCAAAATGCCCGGCTCGCCTTACATCTATGGGAAGACAACGGGCTCGACCTGCCCGAAGTCTTCGCACATCAGCTGCTTCCTTTCCTAGGTAATGTTCCTTGATTGGGTGCATAAACGCTGGATCGGTGTTAATGCTCTTTTTCGGCGCAGAACATGCGAACGCTTATGTCCGAACGAGCTGCGCGAGGGCTATCGCCGAAGCTGCTTCGTCCTTCCCTGACCAGGTTCCGGCTCTTATTCGGGACCTGCAGGCACTGTATCTGGAGAAGGTAAACAGAAACGGTCTCCATGTGTTTTGTGACTAACATTTTCCCCAGGCGAAGATCCTCACTCCGGAGTACGATGCCTACGTAAGTTTGGTGTAATGCGGTCACTGATTGCTATTGATGGTCCATCTAGGGTATGGTCATACCGGAAACGTTGGATCGTCCCGATCCGTGGCCCGTACGAGTGGCGATAGCTCTCACTTTCGAGCAGCTAGCAGAGTCCTTCACACCTGACCTCCTTGTGTCTTTCTTCGACTTCCTGCTGAACCAAGAAGCGCTCGGAGACCGCAGTGCAGAAGTCCGGTCTGCGATGCTCAGAGCCGCCGGGACGATCGTCGACTTGCACGGAAATTCGAAGCTCCCGGAGCTCATTGCGATGTTCGAGGCTTATCTTGGTAAGAAAGGCAAGGGCTCGCAGGAACAGGACTGGATCAAGGAGGCTGTTATTATCCTGTTCGGTCGGCTCGCTAAGCATTTGTCCTTGTCCGATGAGCGGATTCCGAAGATCGTCGACAGGCTCATAGCAGCTCTGAAGACTCCGTCTGAGGTTGTCCAATCTGCTGTGGCAGAGTGTCTCCCACCGCTCGTCAAGGGCAGCGCTGTCGACGCAGGCAAGCTGGTCGATCGATTGATGGATGAGCTTGTCAATGCTCCGAAGTACGCTGAGCGACGGGGTGCCGCTTATGGCTTGGCGGGTGTGATCAAGGGAACCGGTCTGGCCGGGATCAAGGAGTTCAACCTGATGGAGCGACTGAAAGAATTCATGGAGGACAAGAAGCGGTTCGAGAGCCGACAAGGCGCTTTGTTCGCCTTCGAGACTCTTTCAGCGACTCTGGGACGTATTTTCGAGCCTTACATCATCCAAAGTCTGCCGCTCCTCCTGGCTGCCTTCGGTGACGCACAGCCAGACGTCCGAGAAGCAACGCAAGACGCCACGCGTGTGATCATGTCAAGGATCTCCGGTTACGGCGTGAAGGTCATCCTCCCTGATCTGCTTAGCGGTCTAGACGAGAAGCAGTGGCGGACGAAGCGTGGATCAATCGAGATGCTGGGAGCCATGGCTTACTGCGCACCGAAGGAGCTATCGCTATCGCTTCCAACGGTCATTCCTCGATTGACAGGCGTCTTGACCGACTCGCATGCGCAAGTCAGAGCAGCGGCCAATGCCAGTCTCAAGCAGTTCGGTGAGGTGATCAATAACCCTGAGATCCGTCATCTGGTACCGGTGCTGTTGAAGGCCCTGGTTGACCCCGCCACAAAGACGACAACTGCTCTTCGCGCACTGCTGGATACGTCCTTCGCACATTACATCGATTCACCATCCCTCGCTCTTGTAAGTCCTTTCATCTGAGCTATGGGTCGTTTGCTGATGCCGGCCAGGTTGTTCCTATTGTCGAGCGTGGTTTACGGGAACGCGGTGCGGAGGCAAAGCGGCGATCCGCCCAAATTGTTGGCAATTTGGCCTCCCTTACCGATTCCAAGGACTTTGTGCCCTACTTGGATAAGCTTATTCCCCTGGTCCGCGCCGTGCTTGTTGGTTCGTACTGCAGCCTTGGAGGCATGCAGTCGTGCTCATTACTTGACAGACCCCGTACCCGAGGCTCGTGCTACTGCGGCGAAAGCGCTCGGAACGCTGGTTGAGCGTCTTGGAGAAGATAAATTCCCTGATCTCATGCCAAGCCTCCTGCAGACTCTCAAGACCGATACGTCTGGCGTGGATAGGCAAGGTGCGGCCCAAGGTCTCAGTGAAGTCCTCTCTGGTCTTGGGATGGAGCGCATGGAGGCGCTCTTGCCTGAAATTTTGGCCAATGCACGCAGCCCACGACCTTATGTTCGGGAAGGTTTCATGTCATTGCTTGTTTACTTGCCTGCCACTTTTGGAAGTCGCTTCGCTCCTCATATTCCCAAGATCATCCCTCCTGTTCTTGCTGGTCTTGCAGACGACGAGGAAACTGTTCGCGAAGCTTCTATGCGGGCTGGTCGCATCATCATCGCCAACTACTCGAAGACAGCCATCGATCTCCTGTTGCCAGAGCTAGAGAACGGCATGTTCGATTCAGGATGGCGCATCAGGGTACGTTCTTCATTTACTCAATCTTTGTCCCGTGGCTCAGTGTGTTCTAGCAATCGTCCATTACGCTTGTTGGAGAGCTACTGTTCAAGATCTCCGGCATCAGTGGAAAGACGGAGATCGAGGAGGATGGTGAGGAGGCTGAAGAGGATGTCGGTGGAGAATCCTCGCGCAAGATCCTCGTCACCATCCTTGGCAAAGAACGCAGAGACCGCGTTCTGGCTGCCCTATACATTGTACGGCAGGATGCGGTTGCTGTCGTTCGACAAGCATCCATTCATATTTGGAAAGCCCTCGTCCACAACACTCCGAGAACAGGTATACGTAACCGGCCCCTGCTTGACATTCATATGCTAACCCTGGTACAGTTCGGGAAATTCTTCCTGCGCTTGTCAACCTGGAGATCACCCTACTGGCGAGCGAGGGAGCAGATCAAAGAGAGGTCAGTCAAGCTTATTCCCAATATCCACCTCCTGCTGATGTGCATCAGACCGCGGCTCGTACCATGGGCGAACTCTGTCGCAAACTGGGCGAGAAAATCCTTGGCGCAATCATTCCTATCCTCAAGGCTGGTTCTGCTTCGGAGAGTCCTCGAACACGGGAAGGTGTCTGTCTTGCATTGTGCGAGATTATGTAAGGCAGCATGAGTAGATAACCTGTTGCGTTATTGATCGATTCCCCAGGAACAATACGACCGATACCCAAAGGGAGAATCACGAAGAGGGTATCATCGCGGCAGTACGAGATTCGCTTGTGGACGAGTCTCCGACCGTCCGTGCAGCGGCCGCACAAGCATTCGACGTCATGCAAGAGCGCATCGGGCCGAAAGCTATCGACGAGACCATACCTACGCTGCTACACGCCCTCCGACAACCTGGCGAGAGCGCACAGACGGCTTTGCAGGCTTTGAAGGAAGTTATGGCCGTCCGCGCAGCAACTGTTCTTCCTGCCTTGCTGCCGACATTGCTTGCTACGCCAATCACTTCTTTCAACGCTCGCGCACTGAAGTCATTGGTCGCGGTTGCTGGACGGGCATTGAGCAGACGCCTCAACCAGATCCTTGGGACGCTCGTGAAGTCACTGGAAACAGAGACGGATGAGGAACTCAAAGCTGATATCAACGAAGCAGTCGAAGCGTTATTGGGCGCCATCGTGGATCCAGAAGGCTTGAACACTTGCATGATGATTCTCTTAGGTTGGGCGAAGAACGAAATTCCGGCTCGCCGAGCATCCGCAGCCAACATCTTCGCAACCTTCTGTCGCGTTGCGCAATTGGATATCTCAGACTACAGAGTGGACTGGATTGTAAGCGTCTTCGGAGATACTCGAAATAGGTTTCTAACATCTCTTTAGCGACAACTGGTATCAATGTTGGATGATCCGGTTCCGACTGTGGTGGATGCAGCTGCGGCCTCACTCGATGTCTTAGTCAAGACAACAGATAAGGATGAGCTTGAAAGTTTGGTGGTACCCATGCGTCGGACACTGGAGTCTCTTGGTGCTCCTGGCCGCCACGTTCCGGGCTTCACCAGCACGAAGGGCATTGCTCCGCTGGTTCCCATCATCCTTGCTGGTCTCACAGGCGGTACAAACGAACAAAGTGCGTATTGGTGTGTCTGCTACGTTCCCCACTGCTGACTGCGTACTGCAGAGGAGCAAGCAGCTTACGCTATTGGGGACATCGTGGAGCGCGCCTCAGAAGCGGCCATCAAGCCTTATGTCGTGCAACTCACTGGTCCTCTCATCCGTGTCATCACCCAAGCTACGACGTTCCCTCCTCAAGTCAAATCTGCGATCCTGTCGTCACTTACGGTTATGCTTACGACCATCCCGACTTTCGTCAAGCCCTTCTTCCCGCAGTTGCAGAGAACCTTCATCAAGTCCGCGTCAGACCCAGCAAGTCTTTCGGTCCGGAATCGCGCAGCTACGGCACTGGGCGTGCTCATGGGCCTGCAAACGAGGGTGGACCCGGTGGTAACTGAGTTGCTTACTGGTGCAAGGACGGGAGAGCCGGAAATCCGGTCAAGCATGGCTGTCGCCCTCGCAGCCGTAGTGAAGAGTGCCGGCAAAGCAATTGGTCAGGCCGCTCGGGAATCACTGCTCGAACTCGTTTCGGACACGTTCGCGGAACCAGGTTCCGAGTCGTTCAATAGCGCCATCGCCGACCTGTTCGCCGCGCTGGCATTGCATGACGAGGAACTGACGCGGTCATTGGCTGAGTACGTCCTCACTTCTATGTCCTACCATGAGGCACTAATGTGCTTTCAGGACGCAACTGACACCTCAAACACCTCCAAGTGCGCTGGCAAGCCGCTCCATCGTCGCTTTCCTGCAAACAGCGCCCAACGCCTTCTATACATACGACATCGTACCCGGTGTCGTGCGCAAAGTGATCGTCAGCATCAACCTCGATACGCCCGCAATCTCCAGACCGGCGAGGGAAGCGAGGGATTTGTTGAAGAGCGTACCGCCTTATGTGGACGATGAGGCCGTTCAGAGCTCTTTCTGAGGGACAATCTAGCAGATGGGGAAGAGGTCTTCAGGGGAGACTTTGTAGTTATAGTAAATTTATGTTGACGTTTTCGAGGATTTCTGAAGAGCGACTGCGCCGTGACTTGGACCACGCCGTCGCAGTAGGCCATAGCGCCTGCATCGGACTCTGACCTGCCCGATGTGATACATTTACTGCCTATCGTTAACGCGACCTTTGCCTGACCCTCAACGAGACAGTCAAAGTTCCGAGATGTTCTGAGCCGGGGGATTGTCGATGACCATAACCCAAGTGGCATTCATCGTGACAAGCCGAAGGATACCGGCAGAAGCAGTGAGTAGGATAGCGAAATACATCCATTGTTGGACACAAAGCCGAGCGTGCTCTCTCCCAGTTTGGCCACGAATGGTTTATCGATGGACGGATCGCACCGGAAGAAAGGAAGCGCCCTGCAAATGGAGCGAAGACCGGATTCCGCCGTATGATGACGACCAGATAGAGGCGTCTTATCAGGAGATCGAAGGTCGAATGAAATAATCAAGTCAGCTGGCATTCGTGAGCGGGCCATATATACGCTGATGACTCATGTCGTTGTAGAAAGAGTGACGTTGATTGTGGTTGTCACAGAAAAGAAGACCATTCATGCAACGTGGAAAAGTAGCAAAAGAAGCTTCAATTTCATCACTCAAAACACGGGAAATCGTAGGACCCTTGGAAACTGAATGGGTGTTGTTGGGGACCGAGGGACCCCAACGTCATGGTGGCGTTGTTTGTTGACCATCACCTGCTTACGTTCCCTTTGCTTCGTCCACGACCCCTGTTCATTTGGCCGACTTATATTGCACATCCCTGCTGGTTTGCTCATATTTGCAGCGTACTCGATCGCCATCTATCGCACAAGCTGCAGACCAACGCGGTGCCGATGTATACGACAGAACACAGCTCTCGGGAACCAGCAGGCAATTGCCGCACTAGTCTCCGGAACCCCATACGGATGTTGCAATTGACCGCTTAGAGCCCAACGGATAATCAAGGTGCAACACCCTCCACCCGAACCGCTGAATGGTATGCGGGTTGCCGGTTCCGTGAACTCCTCCGTGTGTGACGAAGTCGGGCCACTTCTCAATACCGTCTAAATTTGGTCAACACGAACCCAGTAGCGCCTTTCGTTCGCTCCTCGCTGGCGATTGTTCTGGTTCGTTCTCGAGGCCGAATGCGTACCGCATGCCCCGCATCATTTCATGTGTCTTCGCTCCGCAGATGGTGGATTCCTTGCCGCGGCTTAGCTGCGCTGACCGCCGTCAGCACCTGCGAGAGTCGACCGGAACGGCGACCGCTAATCATCAACGACCGGAATGAGCTACACCGATGCGACTAATAGCCATGACTGCTGGGGGATATAACCTGCTCGCGATGGGGACCGGCAACTGCACAAGTTTCCCTTCCACTAGAAGCCGATAGACGATACCAGCCACGATCACAGATCTACCGTATATCATGGCCGCCGGCGACGCTCCTAACGGCGCCAGCTCGACAGCTCACCAGTCGACGACATTCACCCCACCTCCCCTAAAGGGCTCATATTTCGCAGACTGGTTTGATCATCACCTGGAGAAAAGCCATGATCATCCGTTTTGCTTGCTTGTCGGTAGACCGGATGAAGAGAACACTACCATCACTTGGGGTGAAGGTCAGTCCTCCGGTTTCACGCTGCCTGGGCATCTCTAAAATGTCCTAGCGATGCGTGCTACCATGAGGCTCGCTGCCAAGCTCAGAGAGGAGGTCAAGGCGACGGACGAACAGCGGAAAGAAGGAATCAAGATTGCCATCCTGACAAACACCGACTCCCTCACGTATTTCACGATGATCATGGCGGTTATCCGGGCTGGTTTCACAGTATGTACGGGCAAAATCGCGCGCATATATGTGCTGATCTGGCTTGGGAAGGTGTTCCCGTTGAGTACGCGCAACTCTGTTCCGGCCCTTGAACATCTCATCAAGAAGACGAATTCGCTGTACCTCTGGGGCTCGATTCCTAAGCCCGGAGCACCGTCAAGTGCACTGCAAGAGACCACAGCTGAAGTCCTCGAGTTGGTCCCTGATGTCAACCTCATCGAGGTGCCGAAGTACACGGACCTCTACCCGCGTTTCAAGAGCTCTCCTGTCAAGCCCTACGATGCGCAGGAAGATGCCCTGCATACCCCGAAGCTCCCGCGCGTGAGAGACCTGCCCGAGTACGCGAACGTGACAGCGCACAGTCCGCTCGTCATCATCCATTCCTCCGGGAGTACGAGCTTCCCCAAGCCGATCCCGATGAGCCACCGGTTCTGGGCGTCTGTAAGCGAGACCCTCGGATTCGGAGACTTCGTCCCTGCCGGTACCCGCTGGGGTGTAATGGGCTTGCCGCCTTTCCATGGCATGGGTGTCTTCTTGACCATGGGTGCTCCGGCAGCTTGTACGTCTTCTTCCTTCGAACGCGCATATAGCCATCTCATATCCTGTCCAGTGGGTATCGTTCCAGCTTTGTTCGCGCCTTCGTATGCGACCGGCGTTCCGTCTCCCGAGAAGGTCTTGGATGCATGCAAGCGGGCTCAGGTCGACTACGTGATTGCCGTACCCAGTCACTTAGTCGTAAGTAGTCGAACGCATGATCCAGATCCATCTCCTGATCGATCAACTAGGACTGGTCGGAAGATCCGGAAGCGATCAAGTTCCTCGCCAGCTTAAAGGGTGTCGTACGCACACATTTTGCTAGACGTGTGGTCTCGCACTGATGAATGCATGTAGTTCTTTGGTGGAGGACCCTTGCCTGTCGAATCGGGAGATAGGATTGCCAAGGCGGGCGTGAATCTTCGTACCGCTTACGGCACGTGAGTTCGCATATCCACTCTACGTTCGCTTCGGTACCTGATCACAACGTGCTAGCACCGAAGTCGGCTTGATATTCAGGCTTGGAGTGGAAAAGGGTAACCCGGAGGACTGGAATGTGCGCCTCCTTATCCTATGTGCTTGATCGTTACTGACTGGAACATACAGTATGGAGAGCTCTTCCCCTCGATGAAATACAAGCTTGAGCCTGAGGGGAATAACCTGTACAGGATCATCGTTATAGTACGTCGGAACAATGACACGGCTCAGCCAACCGCTCATCGCGCCTTCAAAGGACTGCGACGAGAAACCCATTGCCGTGTCCAATTCGAGCGATCCTGATGTCATGGCATTCGATACCAACGACTTGCTCGAGCAGCACCCCACTCGGAAGAACCTATACAGGGTCATTGGACGGTATGAGGATGTGACAGCCTTGAATTCAGCGACGCTGACGATTGATGTAGGGCTGACGACCAGATTATGATGTCGAACGGGGAGAAGACCAACCCTGGCCCGATGGGTGAGCCGTCAGTGTCAACAACATTGTCGGACAATACTGAACAGCAAGCAGAGAGCATCATCAATGGTAACCCTAACGTTAAAGCATGCTTGATGTTTGGTCGTGCCCGGACTCAGGTTGGCATCGTTATCCAGCCCGCCGATCATATCAAGATCAAGAACGAAGACGACCTCGCCAAGTTCCGGAACCTGATTTGGCCAGACATCGAGAAAGCCAACGCCTTCGCTCCTCAGCACTCAAGGATTTTCAAGGAGTTCATCTTGGTCATCGACCCTGAGAAGAAACCATTCGTCATGACACCCAAAGGCACTATCGCGAGGAATGCGACTCTTCAGCAGTATGTTTCCCATCTCCAGGCATCTGCTCGCACTCGTCTGACTCTCTACCAGATACTCTGAGGAGATCGACGCACTTTATGCTGCTGCGGAGCAGCCGACGAAGGCAGAATGGGCCGAGCCACCTACAACTTGGGACGAAGATGCCATTCATGCATTCATTGTTCGGGTTGTGAATGGGGTGATGCGCGGCGAGGACCATCGTCATTCACCCATTGATGACTCGCGCGATCTCTTTGAGCAGGGCTGCGACAGGTATGGCTACTCATTGTACGGGAGGATCGAGCTGAATTTGCAATCCAGTCTGCAAGCAACCTACATCCGTGCTGCCATCATGAATGCTCTGCGCCAGGCCCCCAAGCCTGAGGGCAAATCAGATGTCGCTGCGACTTCGGTCCCTCAGAATCTGGTGTTCAGCTACCCTACCGTCAAGCGCCTTGTCTCCTATATGAGGAAGGCAGTTGCTGCTCTCGCTGGGCATGAAGTTCACCATGAGGACGACACTGCGGACGTGGTTGAGGATATGGAAGCTATGGTCGAGAAATACTCCAAGGACTTCCCAGAGCACAAGCCTGGCAAGCGTAATGCTTCTGGCGAAGTTGTTTTGCTCACTGGTTCAACTGGTACGCTGGGAACGTATCTCCTGGAGCAGCTCTTGCTGGACGATCGCGTGGAGCGTGTGTATGCCCTCAATCGTGGTAGCACGAAACACGATCTCCTTGCACGCCAGCGCCAGGCATTCGACGACAGGGGCGTGGATGTGAAACTGATCGATTCGCCCAAGCTGCGTCTCGTTGAGGCTGAGGTCGCAAGCGAGAACCTTGGGCTTAGTGCAGAGCTGTACGAAGAGGTATGTCATCATTGTGTTTCGCCTGTGCAGAGATTAACGTTGCATAGATTTGCGGCTCCCTCAGCACAATCATCCATAACGCCTGGCGTCTTGACTTCAACCTGTCACTTGGCGCATTCGAACCCAATGTCCGCTCATCCAGGGAACTGGTTAATTTGGCCTTGAAGGCGCATGGTCCTACACCCGCTCAGCTTGTGTTCACATCATCGGTCGGAACTGTCATGAAGTGGTCGAAGCCTCGCCCCGTCCCGGAGGAACCACTGAAAGACCCCATCATCGCTTCCGCTACCGGGTATTCGGCAAGCAAGTGGGTTGCCGAGCACATCATGCTGAACGCTGCGCAGCTGCGTGGGTTGAGAACCACGATCTGGCGCGTAGGTCAGTTGGCGGGCAGTAGCCAAAATGGTGCCTGGAACACGACCGACTGGCTGCCGATGATTGTCAAGAGTGGAGAGAGATTGAAAGTGCTTCCCAGTGTGCAAGGCTACATTAGCTGGTTGCCTACGGATAAGGCTGCTCAGTCGGTGCGTGATAACTACACCATCCTTCTTCATATGCTGATCGGGCTACGCAGATCATCGATGTCGTGCACAGTGATGCCGCTTCGCCCGCTGGGTCGACCTTCTACCTGCATTTGGTACACCCTCACCCGGTCAAGTGGGATACCGTTCTGAGCCCAATGGCATCGTCACTCGGATGCAAGCTTGTCCCGTTCGCCGACTGGCTTCATGCGCTCGAGAAGGCAGGGGAAGACCCTTCTGAGGTAGAACGAAACCCGGCCATCAAGCTACTTGAATTCTACAAGGGCGTCGGCGCAGCTGACGCTGCACGAGCTCAGGCGAAGGAGGGCCAATATGCACCCAAGGAGGCGATGGGTATCGCAGATCTCGAGACGAAGAAGGCAGAAGGAAAGAGTGTAACGCTGAGGGAGCTCAAGCCGCTGGGAGAAGAGGATGCCCATAGATGGATGGAGTATTGGAGGAAGAAGGGGTTGTTTGCTTAGACGAGAAGTTGCTACGAAGGGAAGGAATGTTATGTACTGCTGCGCCATGAATCAAGCTCTGTTCACCTAGATCCGCTCCGCGCTTCATACGGTGCTGCTCCGGGCTCGGCCTGGCCTGAGAAGGCTCGTGCAGTAAATGAAAGCCCAATTGATATTGCGCCTCTATCGTACAGGGATAAGCTGATGTATGCGACATATATGTTATGTATGGGGAACTCGAAAAAGTGGTCTGAGGAGTATGCGATAAGAGCCCAAAGGAGAAAACGTCCAATATACAAGCCCAGGCTATCGCTTATGAGGGGAAGACTTGTTAGCAGCTTGCTTTGCGAGGTCCTCCTGTCGTTGCCATAACATTTCGGCCCACAGAGGATGATCCGGTATGCGACCGATCAAGGAATTCAGCACTTGCATCCTACAAGATGTTCAGATGAGTGGCAGCATTTGAGGAAGTATGCATACCATTTCGCCTTCTCATCGTCCGTGTCAGCGAAGAAGCCAATCTCGTCGCCTCCCTGGAAGATAATCCGGAAGCTCCTCTGCACACCAGTGTAGGAATACAAGTCGTCATCCGAGCTCATGCTACGAGTAATTCCATTTTGCCCAGATGTGACCTTGAGCGCGGGATCTTGGTCATCTTCCAGAGATACGGCCTTCTTGAGATCGATCGTTGCGGTGATCTTCTTCGTGACATCGTTTGTGGCGATCATCTCAGCACCGACTACTCTGAAACGGCGCCGGCGCCAAGTCTAGGAGTCCGGTCAGCAGCAGCATTGCACGATAATAACTGTGAGGCTTACCGAGCAATCACCGCCATTCTGGGTAAGGGTACCCTCGTGATAGAGCGCCTTGTGCCACGCGACGTGCCTAAGCCCACGGTGGCATTCCTCCAGACTTTGCGGAAGGGCGTCTTGCTCGATACCCGGTAGCGGTGGAAGCCTGAACAGCTGAAGGATGATTTCGCCCACGACCCTCGACGAGTACACGGCTACTGAAGCACCAGTCACAGTATCCGGTGCTGAAGCGGTCGATCGTTCCATGAGCGGATAAGCAGTTTCGAACAGCCTAGTATCGCAGCGGCGAGCGATCTCCTTGAACGTCACACTTGCCTGAGCTAGTGTGCCGTCGGGCGCTACGTGCTTCGCCAGGCAGTCAGGCTGCACCGGTGCTGGCATCTCGGACTGAGCGCGCGACATAGGTGGTGTCACCGAGGCAGGTTTGGCTTGCTGCTTGGACTTCTTGGGACTGCCGAAGAGCGCGCGGAAGCCGGATCGGTGGGTGGGCGTGGCGGACTTGACGCTGGGTACAGAGTCGCGAGAGGGTAAGGAAACGGGCGGCGGGGGCGGTGGGCGGAGTTGCGCAAGGATGTGCTCATCCATCCGGACTTTGAGGGTCAGGGTAAACTCGAGCTTGGGATGTTCAATCCTGAAGGAATATTAGCAATGTCCTTCTCGAAGGACATGGTTGAAACATACAGCTCAAACTCTTGCTCAACAACAGCATCCTTCTCTAAGGCCGCTTCAGGAGTGGTGACAGCATGAATGCCATTGTTGAGGGTGACGGTGAAGAAGGTCGGCTCTCGCGGAAGAGGGACGTTCAGGCCCTTGACGCCCAGGACTGTGCCTGTGATCAGAGAAATCCAAGAGTGCTGCAGTGAAATGCTTACCTCGCACGAAGACCTTGCCTAGCGCCTTGCCAGACTTGTCGGACTTGCGCAGTTCGCGAATCTCCCGAGCATACTCATTCTGTGGTCCCGTCAGCCTATATTCGCACGACAGTAACGAGAAGACTCACCATATCCGAGCTCCGCCTAATGACCTTCCACGCCTTCCCCTTATCCACATCCCCCGCACCCTGCACATGTCCCACCTTCTCCCTATCCGCAGGACTAGTGAACACCTTGACCTCATGCTCCCTTATCTGGTAGGATCGCTATTTGCCCAAAAATATCAGCAATTTGTCTCCTCACCGAAGCGAGAGAAGGACTTACAGGTCCGTCAATATATTTCCTCACTTCCCGTTCGACCGTATCCGAGAAAGGGTCGCTAGCGATCACGGGAGTGGGGAGGAGGATACTCTTCTTGCCCTTTAGCTGCGTCTCTTCTTCCTTCTCATCCTTCTGCACATCGCCGGTAGACAGGCTGCGTCTTCTGCCGGGACGGCGCTGAGGGACTGCAAGCCTCTTCGGGCTGTCGGCCAGGTCCTCTTCCTCCTCCTCGTCTGCGCCCCGCTTTGAAGGGGTGGTAAGATGCACATCAAACGAAGGCACCGGCACACGGCGTGTCTTGCCCAAGCTAGGACTATTATTCGGGCTGCCAGTCCCGCCCGCGTTGCCGTTTGCATTCCTAGCAGCGGAGGAAGGCGAGCCAGAGGCCGAAGAATGCCCATGCTGCTGCCTAACACCCTCCACCAGCCTCTCCAGCCCACTCCTAACCCCCACCACACTCCCCCCGCTCTCCGCGCTCCTCAACTCCGGTCTTCCTAACATCCCTTCCCCTTCCCCGTCGCCAGAGCGCGAGCCAGAACCGGGAGGAGGCGGAGGCGGAAGAGCCTTCTCCTTCCTCACTGGTGTCCCCTCCCGCGAGGGGTGGACGATATCCACTTCCCTCGCTCCCGGCGGACCGGCATGCTCGACCGGCACAGGCGACTCGGGCCCACCCCTTCCAAACAGATTGGGCACCGGCGTCGACTGCGTCGAGTGGGTAGTGGCGGGCGACGCGGCGACCGACATCTCCGGCGTTGCCTGAGGACTGTCCGTACCGCCGGTGGAAGAAGCAAGCTTGCCAGGTGAAGTAGGCGTAGCGGTCCGCCTGTTGCCCGTGAACCGCTCGCGTAAACGGGCACGGACTTCTTCTTTCGTCAGGCGGGGGGAATGGATCCTCATCTGCGTCGTCGTTGGGCTCTGAGGTTCCTGGCCCGGTACCGTTCGTTGGGAGGAGGGTAGGGCGGGGGAGAAGACGAATGGCGACGTGGGCGCCAGATCGGGTAAGACAGGGGTGGGGGCGAGTCCGTCTTGCGTATGAGGATGCAGGGCGGTATGGTGCTGTTGATGGTGGAGCTCTGCTGCTCGGGCAGCGTGGTGCGTCCTTCCCAGCGGTACGCCATCCTCCGCATCCTCCGCCAGCTCATGTGGCATGCGCTCGCGATTCGGCGGCGTGCTAGGCGTGACTGGCAGCTTGGCGGGGGAACCGCGCGGGGGTGTACTGGGCACCTCCTTGCTTCCAGGGGCAGAACGCTGCGATGCAAGAGAGAGGTCGGGGGTGAACGGCGCTCCGTCAGTGGAGGGTGTTATACTGCTCAGGTCGGGGTGGACGTGGGATTGGGAGTGGATGAAGGAGTGTTCCTTCTCCTCTGCTCCTTCGCCTCCTCCTTCACCCTCCCTGTCGCTCTTAGTGGCGTGGTGCTCGTTGTGGGTGTCGGATTTGGGCAGGTTCAATGGTCGACCCCGGCTGGGCTGGTAGCGCCTGATCACCGGCTCCTCCTCCTCCCCCTCATCATCATGTATCTCCACCGTCCCCCCAGACACAAAGGAAGCCATACTCGTATCGCCTTCGCCATCGTCCTCACCATGTCGTGCGGAAGAGGAGAAAACCGCCTCCCCTCCCAACTGAGGCGTCACATACCCCTCCAACTCCTCCCTCGGCGTCGAAGCCGGCATCAGCAAGCTCGCGTCCCGGAGGATAGACTCGACATCGCGCTCGATCCGGTCTATAGAGGTGTCGCGCAGCATTTGTGCTCCTAAGCCGGGCATATTCGGGGAGAGGAAGTCGGCATTCGGCTCATGGAGGTTATGGAGGTGGGAAGAGCGGGGAGGAAGGGGTGAGGGTGATGTGCTGCTGGAGGAAGGGGGAGGGAGAGGGGAGGCGACGAGCTGGGAGACGAGGCCGTGTAGTTCGTCACCTTCTGCATCGGGCTCATGCTCTCCGTCTTCGTGAGCGTCGGCATTGACGACCCTCAACCTCCCTTCCCACTCCCTCAGCTCGCCCTCCACTTCCAGTTCACTCGTCCCTTCGATCTCCCGTTCGCTCTCGCTGCCCTCTGTCCACTCCCCTTCCCCCTCCTCGCCCTCCTCCTCGGAAGGTTCGTCCCGCTCGAACTCGACAACATCGCACCTCTCGTCAAACGTCACTTTCTTATTCCTCCTCCTCCTCCTACGCGAAGCATTGCTGCTCACTCTCCTCTGTCCTTGCCCGCTTGCTGCTCCTCCTGCTCCGCCAGCAGCAGCAGCAGCGGTGGAGGAGTTTGTCCGGGGTCCGTGAAGTCTATAGCTTGTTAGAGCGGGGCGGCGGGGGGAGGCGTTCAGGGAAGGATGATGTTTCGTCGGCGAGGACCTGGGCGTACTGGCTTGTTCTTGCGCTTTGGGGGGAGCGGGGGCTTCGAGGGGGGGGACGACCTCCGATTCCGGCGTGGGCAGGACCGTGGCGGGAGAAGAGAAGGTGTGTTTCTCTTTTGGCGGCAGGGCGGGCGGGGTGTCGAATTTCCCGGGCTTGCGTAGCTCGCCGCCCAATTCTTCTTCGTAGGAATCACCAGCTCCGGCTTCTTCCCCGACCATGCGAAGGCGGGAATTGGGACTCGTAGGATCCCCATCTGGCAAAAAAGGCGACCGAGTAACAGACTTCAATTGGGGCAGTTCTTGCAGACCGCGACTCTTCCGAGCTTGGCGCTTGGCTCCTCCCGCATCCCCAGTAGAGTGAGAGGAGGGGAAGTACTCGGCCGAGGCGATGCGCGGAGAGGGATCTTCGTTTTCCGCTTCGCTGAGGTTTGGAAGATGGCGAGCCGAGGCGGAGTTTTTCCTCTGTTGTTGTTGTAGTTGCACTTGAGGGTGTTGGGCAGGGTCGGGCGAGCCAACTTCACTCAGCACCGGTGAGAGCCCAGCCCCGGATATGCCCAGCCCCGCAGACACCTTCCGCCCCTCCCGACCATCCTTCGTACCGTCCGTGCCGTCGGTGTGTTTGAGGACGTACCCGTATGCACTCTGCGGCCGAGGCTTGTATTTCGCCCCTATTGGCTGGGCCGTCTCGGGCGACTTGAACGGCGAGTTGCTCACAAGACTATGCGAGCGTAAATGCGAGAAAGACGCGCTGGTACGTCTCGCTCCAGAGGGGGTGCGTTTCGTCCCGTCCGCTCCTACTGCCGTTGGTCGTCCGTCTGAGGGCGCGGAGCTGGTGCTGGTGGTGTGCGAGTGGGTCTGAGCGGGGAGAGTGGGAGTGGACTTGATGGGTGAAGGAGAACGTTTTTGGATTCGGAGGGGTGACCAGCCTGCTTGGGATGATTGGAGGATTTGGGCTTTGGTGGGGGAGAGGTCGGGCGCAGCTGCCATCGTTGGTGGTGATCAACCCTCTGTCTTGCGTTGACTTTGTTAACTTGGGTGTTGCTGCTGTTGGTGGGCTTGTGGTCGTTGGTAGGAGCGCCGTTGTTGTTGTTGTTGGATGAAGTGAAAGTAGAAGCGAGATGTAAGATAGACAATGAACTTGAAGCTGAAGCTGTAGACTGGACTGATAGGAAAGCAACTGGGCTGAAGATGACCAACGACAGGAAGAGCACCAAGGCAGCAGCTCTCGTCCAAGTTGGGCACGAATAACCAGGAATACGCGGATCCAATCACACCCCAAAGCGGGTTGCGGGTGACGCGGGTCGCGGGTCCAGGAACACCGCAAAGACAGGCGCGTAGGGAAATCAAAACACGGGGCATAGGGGAGCAGTCACGTGCGGGAAAGCTCGTCACGTGAGAGGGGAGGTGTCTGGGACGCGACGCAGATGATCATGCCATCGATGACTTCTGGCACGGCTGGAATGCGTGCTTTTGCGGGGATGATGGGCTAGTGATGTCTGAGGATGTTGAACTCTCTTTTGATTGATCGATCGTGCTTGTCTGTCTGGGAGACATGCACTGCCTGGCGAATATAAGGCAACGGCTGGGCGGGGGTGGAGGAGACCGCGGTCTTTATCGCTCGCCCACCATGCTTCACTCTCGCCAGCTAAACGTTCAAGGCATCTCCTCCACCTTGCCCCGACTTCCTATCGGCTATTAACCTCTCTGCGGCATACTACTGCTGTCCACGATGAGTTCACTCTTGGCTGACAATACCTTACTGCTGAGCTCCTGCAGACGGCGACGATGACCCACTCCGACTGCCACGCCAGCTTCATCCCCCCGCCTTTGGACGGCACCCTCCCTTTCCCTCTCTGGGTGGACCACCACCTCGCACACAACCCCACCCATCCCTATGCCATACTCTCCCACCCTTCTACAGAGGAGGGACAGCCCGTAAGGGTGACATGGGCCGAAGGTGCGTCCCCTCCTTGCCGTGCGGCTTTCGTGTGTGTCTTGTAGGCTAATTTGGGTTTTAGTGGGGAGGGCGGTGCTCCATCTCGCTACCAAGCTCCAACACGACCTTGGCCCTCCCTTAGAGGGAACTAAGAGGCAAACTATAGCGATCCTCGCCGATCCAGACAGCCTAACATACATAACCCTCCTCCTCGCCATCCTCCGCGCGGGGTACATCGTGCGTCGTCCCCCCTACTTCTCCTCACTCTTTCATTCGGCTAATAGGGAGACAGGCGTTCCCGATAAGCACGAGAAACTCCCTTCCCGCGCTTGAGCATCTCATCCGCTCGGCCGGATGTACGCACCTGATCGGCTCCACCGGGACGGCAGGCAGGGAACGCACAGTAGTGTTGCAAGAACCAACGACAAGCTTGATGGATGCATGTCCCGGACTGCGGGTTCTGGATATGCCGCACTTCGGATCCCTCTACCCGCACCTCTCGCCTCTCTCCCAAGGTCAACATTCCTCCGACGAAGCGAACCCCTCCCCAGCCCTCTCTTCACCCCCAACTTCCTTACCCCTGCGAGTCACCCCATGTCGAGCCTGAAGAACCGCTCTTCTACCTACATTCCTCCGGCTCGACCTCCCTCCCCAGCCCAATCCCCATCTCTTCCGCCCACTGGCTCGCCGAATGTAGGGACATCCTCTCTGGCGGCTTTCCCCCCACTGAGCTGAGCACCGCGAGATGGGCAGTGGGGGGTTTGCCGGCGTGGCATGGGATGGGAGTTTGTCTTACACTTGGTGCAGCTGCCGCCTGTATGCACATTTTTTCCTTTGTTCACCCCTGCGGCCTCCCGTTCTCCTTTCCTGCGCTCGGCCGAGGAATGACATAGAAGAACTAGGCTGACGAGAACGTAGGCGGGACAACGGTGCTCCTCTTTCCTCCCTCCGAACCGCCGATCATGCCGACGGCGGAGAATGTACTCGCTTCGTGTATGAGGGGGGGAGCGGATTATGTGCTGGTTGTGCCGAGTATGTGTGTCGTACGTTCATCTACATATTTTGTCGAGGGGACGGTCTGCTGATACAGGGCAGGAATGGGCACGCGATCCGCAGGCGGTTGAGGAGTTGGCGGGGATGAGAGGTGTTGTACGTTCCCTCCTTCCGTGCCCTCCTCCCTCTCGCTGCCGTTGGATGATCTAGCTGATACGGATGGGGCAGATGTACGGCGGCGGTCCTCTACCCAAAGAAGTGGGCGAGAAGCTCGTCAAGGCTGGCGTGAGGCTAGCGGTGGAGTATGGATCGTGCGTCCTCCGCTATCTCCATACTTCACTCTCTACATGTCTGATGGCGATTGGAATAGTACAGAAGCGGGGTTGATATTCCGGCTTGGGATGGAGGACTGGCGTCCAAGCCACTGGGAGGTACGTCCTATCCCCCCGTATTTACTTGACCTTGCGGGGAAGCTGACTACATGCGCTGTACTGGGTGATTGTAGTATGGCCAGCTCTACCCCGATATGAAGACGGAGCTTGTACTCGAGGGAGATGGGACCTACCGGCTGATTATAATCGTAAGCCTTATCCCCATGATTGCTCTATATCTGTCGAAGTTGAATAACCTGTGTATGTAGGGCGACGAAGGCCACTCGATCGCCGTCTCGAACCTGCCTGGACGGAGGGCATTCGATACGAATGATTTGTTGGAGGAACATACGGAGAGGAAGGGGTGGTGGAGGATTGTTGGCCGGTAAGCGACATCACTAGAGCAATACGGCACAGGAGGGAGACTGAGATCGTGATAGTGCCGACGAGGGAATTGTCTTGTCAAACGGGGAGAAGACAGCTCCCGGTCCTATCGGTCAGTCCCGCCTGTATTTCCCCTGCTCTGCCGAGATGCCCACGGCTCCTTGCAGAGAACATCATCTCCGGCAACCCCAACATCCAAGCCTGTCTCCTTTTCGGTCACGGCAAGCCGCATGCCGGCCTAGCTGTCGAGCCCGCCGATCATATCCGTGTCGAAACCACGGAAGAGAAGGCTCGCTTCCTCGATCTGATCTGGCCGGATGTACAGAGGGCGAACGATCTGGCTCCAAGGCACGGACGTATAGTGAGGGAGATGATCTTGGTTGTGGTACCTGGGAGGAACGGGTTCGTCAAGACGGGGAAGGGGACCGTTTCGAGGAGTGCGTCTTTGCGGAAGTAAGACTGCATACTACCTTGATCAACGCTTGACCCGATTGCTGACAATAGAACAGTCTGGCAAAAGAGATCGACGCTCTCTATGACCGTCTCGATCACTCTCCATCGGCCGATGAAGCGACGGACGTCCCAGCAACTTGGAACGAACCGGGAATCCGCACCTTCGTAGCACGCGTAGTGAACGGCATCATGCGCCCCACCCACTCACCAGAAGTGGACCAAACGCGCGATCTATTCGAGCAGGGATGCGACAGGCAAGACATCTCCTCTTTGCATACCTTATATCCCTCTGCTGACGATGTCGTGGTATGATAGTGTGCAAGCGACCTATATCCGCGCGGCCCTCGTTGGTGCCCTCCGTCAAGCGCCTGTGTTAAATAACGATGCTGATGGGAAGGGCGGTGGAAGGGGCGATGGAAGTGATGGGGAGGGTCGGCTTGGAGTAGTGGATGTTCCAAGGAACGTCGTTTATCGGTATCCGACCGTGGCGGGGCTTGCGGGTTATGCCGCGAAGAGGGTTGCGAGCGCCTCGGAATACGGCCGCAGAATGTAGGGCAACATTATAGTTGTCGTGCACATCAAAGTGTAGTAAGTGACTCGAGTGAATCTGTGCTCCCCCACGGCAAGGTGAGGTTAAGCGCCCGCTGACAAGCGCCCACGGCGAGCGGAGGCTTACGTAAGTCGCCACTGCCGCCGCGTTCTTGCGCGCTCTGCCTCTGCGTCAACCCCGACTCGTCAACCAGTCTGCGACATGAGCAACTGCTCCGATCTGGGAGAGACATGCTCAACAGAGATGTGTCTACCGGCGACTGGAATGCGGAGAGATGTATGACCTCTCGATCGCGGATTTGAAACAAGGTTCATGCACTTGGACTGGCGCCGGTCTGGAGTCGTTGGCATGGACGAGCTCGACGATGTCTGCGACATGGGGCCGCATCCTTGACTCAGGATCTTGGTATGCGCCGAATTCCAGAGGACGTGCACTGGTCTGCTCTCTGTTGTCTCATGGATCACCTCCCGAACTCGCGTCTCCGTCCAGTTCTTGTCTCATGTACGGTGCGGGGAGGGGCCGACTTCCTGTCATGAGCAACAGCCAGAAGCATCGATCAGCTCGATTATCGTATTGGATCGTTATGTCGCAGAGAATAACACATAGAGACCGGCTGGAAATGGGATAGGAGGTTGAACGTTCAACTTGGCGGAGGCTTTCTGCGACAGTTCATCCCAACAACCCTCTCTGGCGTTTGGTCCGGACGTGGTGCGCCAACATCCCCATCAACCAGCACCTTCATCTCCTCTCTTCTCCCCCGTAATCCCCTCACTTGGTGCGACGATCACCATCCCCGAGGGTGCTCAAAAACCCATTGTATGCGGACTAGGTACGGCATTGGCCTCGGTCTGATACGGGCTCTCTCCATCTCTCCGTCTGAAGACGCGTATAGCTCCATTCGGGCATTTCTTCTGCGTCGGGACTGGTCGTCGGCTGGTCGTCGTCTCAAGAGTCAAAGGGGGTTGGTCCTTGTTTATCAAGTCCAAGCATGTCAACTCATCGTCCGTGTCTTAGTTCATGGTCTGGACCTTGCGCCAGATTTCGCCTCGATATGCATGTACTTAGCAGGCCGTCTCGCCGATCGTGTGGAAACATGGGACGCTGCCTCGCCTATCGTGCATGCGACGTCGCTCTTGGAGCTTGGACCCAAGCTCGGACCTCATGGCGTCCTCATCAGGCCCGGTCGACCGCTATGGTCAGCTGTACGGAGAGGCGAAGGCACGGTTGGGGTTGTCCCGACTCGAATATATGCGCCTAAAGCACACCCTTTTGGTGCGCATTCTTCTTCCCTTCTTCTGACTGGGTGTTCTTATTTTAATTCCCGTCAGATTCGTTATGCATTGCATGCCTCCAACCGTAAAGCCCTTCTTCCCCCATTCGGCGACTATAGTCACTATGTCAATTGCCTCGACTCGGTGGAATCAGCCTCGTTAGGCGCCATCACACCACGACGACAGAAGATGTATGCTTGTCTATTCGCGGACTGGCAATACCGGTCTCGGTAGAACCCCGGAGAAGTCTTATGCTTTCGATAGGAGCGCCTGCGTGGACCGATATACGAATACCATCCTGAAATAAACCTCGCTTCGGCATCGTATCTTGGAAATGGCCGGCACACCCTCTGAACTAACGTTGCGACCGCCGACCTTGCTGGAGTAAGTGTGCTCTATTCCCCCGTGCTATTCCACGTTCTCCTACTCTTTCGCAGTCATACCACCGAGTCTCGGCCTAACTCACGAGCTGCACCGAGCACAAGGGCGGCCATCGAGTCACAAGCTTTCAAGCAGACCGAGCTGTGAACGACCACTTTCACCTCCTGCGTATTCTTCGGCCGCACTGCTATCAAGAATCCAACCGACCTCATGGCTCCATTTCGTCTCTTTCCGAAGTACGCCCTTCCGAGGTGACTCGACGATACAGCATTTGCGGAAGCGTGCTCTGCGAGCTGAACTGGGCGGCTGTTCCTCTCGGACCCCATACGCACGCATGAAGTTCACCATGCGCCAACGCTCTTGCTCGAGATCGGCAGCTGAAGAACAGCTCGCTTCGAATCGCAGCTGAAACACTCTCGCCAGGCGACAAGAATTCATGGCATCTATGGCATGAATCGGTCAATGGAGCACATTCCTGTATTTCGAACTGGCTCGTAAATCTCGGGACTCGATAGTCCTCGGGCATCTGCACACGCACGACGATCGTACCACGCCTTAGCCTTCTCGTAAATAGCAGTTCGCTCCTCTTCCTCGAGCACGCCCGCCCTTGTCCGGACAGCTCGACGAGGCATTGGAAGACGACGCTGTGACCTTCGACGACCGACCACCGCACATCTTATCTCATGCTAGCCACTGCGTAGGAAACCCGTCGATGCCTTGCCCACGCTTGAGACCCAGGTCCTGGGCCATGAGCTTCCGCCAGTGGCAGTACGATTCCGCCGAAGCCAGGTAACGAGGAAGCACTCAATCGGGCCGTCCGAGCTTCCACGATTACAGAGCATTGCCGAGGTGTAAGAGAACCGCACCCCTTCCCAAAGCTCCTGCCTTTGCGGTCGACTGCGGTGCTAACGCCCGAGTTTCAGACAATGACGGAATCATTGATCTATTCACGTTCGTGCACATGTACGGGACAAAAAGGCATGAAGAATACTCGACCGGCCTAGGGGGACCCCGTCTGACATGTTTACGGCGAGTCGAGGCGCTGGTCCAAAAAGAAAGACGGGGTGGTCTAACATAATTCTCGCAAATGGTAACTATGCAATTCTGCAATCCGCCTATCTCCATCATTGCCGTCTGTTCACGCCATCTTTCTTCCAGGAGTGGCTGTCGTCATTCGATCTACTTCCCCGAGTTACCTGGGAGCAACGCGGCCATTAGACAAGCGAGCGCAACCAGGATTCCATTGTGTATCCTGATCCTCCATTGAGTGGACAGTCTGGCAGGAGGTTCTGAACACAACTCGAACAACGTTTCTTCAAGAAGCTGTCGTCTATTCTGAGCGAATCAGGATACAACTTTGACGACTGAATATGCCGGGGATATAGGAAATTCGAAGGTCGATGGCAACCATCTACATTTTCCTTATCAAGGCATGCAAATTACCGATCGCGGTGCAGATATGTCGTTGAGGACGACCGCGATTCTTAGGGGGACGAGAGGCAGCAAGCACGCCATTTTACTCAAGGGCTAGTCGGATTATTGTTTGCGAGCCGAAATACCAATACGCTTGCTGTCTCGGTGAGTGTAGTTAGCCAATCGCATGTGTGGCGGACAATCTCGGCGTTTCTCCGTCCCTGACGGTTGTTTTAGTGTTTATTCGGTCACCTTCGCACCGCATTCGCCTCCGTTCCCACGCTAATCTCGCCGGACTTTCCGCATGTCATACGGAGAACGAACGCGCTGCGTTCTGGCACGATTCTCTTGCCTAGACCTCCGCGCCATTTCTCTCCCCCTTTGCATCATCATTGTTCCCAGCGAACGAGGGTTTGCGCTTCTTTTCACGTGCAGTATCATCATCGCCTTCGATGGTAAGCCGCCCGTCTTTCTCGTCGCTGATATTTGTTCACCACTTCCTCTGCAAGAACACACTATTCGCTGCACCACCCCTCTTCGGATGGTGGCTAAGAGAAAATAGGTGCGTCGACACCTCTCCTCAAGACCGACCGCAAAACAATCTCGGACGCACCTGTTTACCCCAACTGGGACGACTGATCATTTCCCTCTTCAAGTGCGTTGAGCGGATACGCCACAAACCTTGTCGCCGTCGGTTCTGATCGCTGCACTTTTCGCAAATGGAGCGAGGGCGGAACGGTCGTGCCTTGTCTTGCGCTTGCGTTCAGACCGAGTTGCGAGAATGGCCGCCAGCCCCTCGAACTGTCACAAGGCACTGCCCAATTTCTGGTCTGCCCTTTGGGGTAGATACAGGGCACGGGCGGGCGAGAAGATAAATACCTGACCTCTGGCAGTTGTGTCCCAGTGTCAATCGCCTGGCACTCCTGGTCCTGCTACTGCATACGGCCACTCTCGCTGTCAGCTCCCCTCCCTCAGCCGGTCATCACGCTATCTCACGACCGGCCCCGGAGCCGCCACAGGACCCTTTCCCGTAAGGCACACCTCAGGCAACCTTTGTCGAAGCAAGGCACGCTCCGCTTGTAATCTGGAATAGCATCGAACACCAAGTCACAATGACGAAGCTTAAGGTTCTGGCGCTGCATGGCTACGGCCAGAATGCCCATATTTTTAAGACGCAGGTGAGTGCCGCTTCCGGGCCGGCGGCGGCGGCTCTAGAAGAGCCCGATAGGCTAATTGAAAGCCTAGATTGGCCCTATCCTCCGGGAATGTGCAGACGACATTGAGTTCGGTGCGTGGGATGATCGCCCTGATCAGGCACACTACAAGGATCGGTCTGACCTATTCCCTGCAGTCATCCCAGATGGGCCCCTACTCGTACATCCCCCAAATCAGCGGTCCGAGACACTTGTTGATGAGAATGGTTATCCGCTCCCGTTGCCGGAATGCGCAGTCAACGAGGAAACACCGCGTGCATGGTGGCTGTTCGACGACCAGCGCACGCGATATGACCACGTAGATGAAGGCCTTGCTGCCATAGTCGCCATTCTCAGAGAAAATCATTTTGATGTAAGCCGCTTACCCGTGCATCCGGACCTTGCTGATTGCCATACAGGGCATATTCGGCTTCAGCCAAGGCGCTGTGACGGCTTCTTATGTTTGCGCATATGTAAGTGTTCAGGGCGGTCGCCAAAGCTTGGTACTCACACTGTGCGCCCAGCTCGAGGACCCCCTTCGACATTCTCTCTTCTTTCCTCCCCCTCATCCTCCATTCAAGTTCGCCATCTTGGCTTCTGGCCTCGCCCCGGTGGATCCACCCCTCCCACGTCGGCTTCAAACCCCAACGTTGCACGTTCATGGAAGGCATGACACCCATTTCAGTCCAGCGGAATTTGCGACTCTTGTGGATGTCTGTACCAATACGCGCATTGAAGTACACCCGGGCGCTCATTTCGTGGGCACCAAGCCAACCTGGAGGAAGTTCTTCCACCAATGGATGAATGCCTTCGCTTCAGGCTCGACGGTGAGGCCGGAAGACATCGCAAGTCCGGTGCCAAAGGTCGATACTGAGCCAGCTCCACCCGCGGACAACTTAGACGTGCTGGAGATGGATAGTTCCATCGACACACCTCTTCCCTCTCCAACGGGCTCCAGGATCATGCATTTGAAGCTGAAGTGGACGATCTGGACGGAAGAGCAGAACACGCTGAAGGCCATTGATAACATTTAAGACGCTGAGTAGAGTCTTATATAGAATGATGTACCATTATGACGTCGTAAACCCCGCAGGCACAATGTGAAATGTCCGTACACCGAGACACCCAACTTGCAGGGGTGAGCGCCTGTCTTGTGCCGGTGGAGGCTGACGTAAGCGAGGGACTATGACTCGGGTTCTTTTAGCGCGGTGCAGCAACAAGGACGCTGCCTCACACCCCTCGATCATTCCGTCTCGTCGTCCCTGGTCTCAACAGCCTTCCGAACCGCCGCCAGAACTGTAGTCAACTGCAAGGGTACTTGAGCCTCGCTGGCGCCCTTCGATCGGAGCATTGCACACAACCTTGTCCTGACTTCGTCCACCCGTGGAGATGTCACCGACCGTCGACCAAAGTCACCTTGGTCAACCAATATCTTATTTCATCTCTAATTGCCCCACGATGGTGGGCCTTTGTCCGGTAGTGCCTTCCTCCGCTTCCAAATGGGGCATGCCGCATGGGGTTGCTCGAAATTCGGCACTTCCGATGGTTCCGCAAATAGTGTGCGATGAGAGCAGGAGTGAATCCGCTCGTCGTGTTCGGGGAGACTTGCCCTACGTATGAACTCGCCAACACCATCTCTGCTGCTGAGTCGTCCGCGGCATCTGTGAGTGTCAGCCCGATCAACCTAGCACAACGCTGAAGTACAGGCGCTCTCTCCGTGTCTCATCGCCAAGGCCTAGATCGGATTCTTTTCGTACTGGGGTTTCTTGCTGATGAGGGGACGCTGACATGTTTGGACGGCCACGGATGCGACCTTCCCTAATCACGTCTGCCATCATGTCTCACCCATTTGGTGCCTCAATCCACCGGATTCACGATGGGCGATCTGGTACCCAAGTGGTTTAGCGCGCGTTGCTGATCGTACTCGTTGGGTGAGTGCGCAGCGTATGTCGTATCATTCAGTCCCGCTTGGCATTCAACTAGACACAGATACTCGCACGCGTCCGCGGGATGTTCCTGGGCGCGCGATCTCCCTTGCTTCAAGATGGAATCTGCAGAGAAGCGATAAACCGGTCCGCGGTTGAAAGTGCAGGCGGAAACACATTGGCTTCTAAGACCCAGGTCTGCTGATCCGCCGACCGGAGCGCATACGTCGGCAGCTCAGCAATGTTGGTGATTTTGGCTATTTTCGCACGATCGTCGCAACCCAGCTGATGATCTGCTTTCTAAATAGGACACGCTTGTCACACTGTTCTTCCGGCCCATCACTTACTGTTTGGTGCAGGTCGAGTCGAAATGTTGAGCACGCCCTCACCATAACGGGCAAGATGACGACAATCGTCGCTCTGGAGGGTCTGCTTGGCGCCGCCAGCCCGATATTTACGCTTGATCGACTCCATTGGAAGGGCTCAAACCCTTGGACCGTGTGGCAAGAGTGTTCCTTTGGGGTGCAGGATGTCCCCAATGAGGAGCGCTCCACACATGTCTCAACGGCGCATCCTATCGCGATCCACTCGAAATCGGCGATGACTACTTCGTAAGTCTTGTCAGCAGCATCGACCAGGTCGATCAACCGCGTGAGCTCGCTGACAATCTCGGCGTTTCTCCCTCCTCCGCCGTATTCGCCGACTCGCCAACTGTTCAACTACTTTCTGGCTTCCGGTAGCCCAAGGTAGGCTCGGCTAGTCAATGGTAGGCAAGGAGCGCAAGTAACTGCCCCGTGTCCGAAGTTGTGCCTTGTGGCGCGGATGGATTCGCTTTCCGGGTTTTCCCTGGTACGAGGTTGCGTTTCGAGCTTCTTTTCACGTGCATCGCCAATCATCATCAACATCAGCAGCACAGCGCCAGCAGGCGCTTATCATCGGTCTCAAGCTTCTACCCATTTTCTCATGATGGCCACTGCGCTACAGAACGCCAATGTGGCTGCAAGAAGTTGTTACCCATCCTTCATCTGGCTCGGCATCTTGACGGACCGCCGGCAGACCCGAATCGGTCTCGTCCAGCCGACTTTTCGTATATCATTTGGTCAATACAAGTGGCTTCTTTCCTCCCTCGAAGTGGTCGGTCATTCATCATCCCTGCCTTTGCTACACGTCTTACCCGCCAGATTAGGTTATCAGCATGAAATTATCCTTCCTTGCGCTTGCCTTTCGCTGGCAATACGGCTCAGCTTTGGTTGATCGCCGATGTCCCAATCAAGATCGTACCGAAGATGCTGGACCGCCTCCTAGGCCTGTTCTTGTTCACTGGCGGCGGTAGAGGCAAGAAGATAAATAGTTGACGTTCGCTTCAGTCGCCTCCTTGTCAGGTGTCTATCTCTCACATCCCCTTTCACCTTTCGCCTCGGATCCCTCGCCTCCCGGAACGCACTCCTCTCCCCTCGGCCACCGTCCGCACACAATCGCATCCCCCATCGGATCCACTTGCTTTCGTCGCCTCAGGGACACTCCGCGCAACTCTATCCCACCCAGGCACGCACTGTCCGGAACAGAACAGGGACGAACCTCCGGCGCCAATGACGAAGCTCAGGGTCCTCGCTTTGCACGGTTTTGGGCAGAGCGCCCTTATTTTCAGAACACAGGTACGCCACTCTCTCTATCGGCGACAGGACGCGTCCGGAATGGCGGTGGCCGTTCCTGAGCATTCTTGAAAGGTTTTGAACTGACATGCCGTGTAGATCGCCGCTATTTGTAGGGCATGCGTGGAAGATGTAGAGTTCGGTATGTCTCGCAACGGACTTTTTGCCGTCAGGGTGGCTGACATGTCCAATTGTAGTCTTTCTTGACGGACCTATCGCGTTGCATGCCCCGGATCAGCCATCTAGCTCGCTCATCGGGGACGACGGCTACACGTTACCTCTACACCAGCCCTCTATCGACGACTCCACGCCTCGTGGCTGGTGCACCTTCAATGAGGACAAGACGCGCTACGAAGGTCTCGATGATGCGTTCCGTGTTCTCATTCCAGTTCTTCGAAGAGAACGATTTGATGTGAGCGCCAAGAACACTTGCATGGATAGTTTGCTGAGTATCGCATAGGGAGTGTTTGGTTTCAGCCAAGGGGCAGCGCTAGCTTCCTATCTCTGCGCATACGTACGCATTCCGCAAAGGGCCCGAAGTAAAGCACTGACCTTTTCGATAGCTTGAAAATCCATCTGCGCATTTTCTATTCTATCCTGCTTTCCACCCTCCTTTTCGATTCGCAATATTTGCCTCTGGCTTTGCACCGGTTGATCCACCTCTGCCCCACCGGATCCAGACGCCAACTTTGCACGTTCTCGGCAGACACGACACTCATATCGGTCGAGCGGAGTCTTGGCCCCTCGTGAAAGCTTGCTCCAGCGCACGAGTGGAGACTCACCCCGGAGGACATTTTGTGGGCACCAAGCGGACGTGGACGACATTCTTCCGAGAATGGATGGCCGCGTTTGCACCTGGATCGCTCACGCGGTCTGAGGACGTCTTCAGTCCGGTACCCCGGATAAGTTCGTCGGTAACCACCCCGGTAGAGTCGGACTCATCTGAGCCGGATAGCCCGGTCGACTCGCCGCTGTCTACCCCAACGATATCTTCGCTTATGGACCTGGAGCCCAAATGGATGTTGTGGGCTGCCCAGAGCAAATTGTCCGAGGTACTTCATTGATGATTTCCGAGACTTTTCATAACAGACCATTTCTTTGACGATGTTGTATCACTATGCCCATCCTTTGAAATACGGATATGACAGATACCATTCAACCTCAATAACATCTATGCGCTACAAGGCTTTAATAAGCGCCCATGTGGTGGGCGTCTATTCATGCTGAGGTCAGCATTCAGGGTCTTCCCTCGGCGAAATACTCGCTGTCTTCTTTCCCTGTTCTATCCCCAACGCTTTCAATGATACGACTGCTTGCACTGCACGGCTATACCCAGAACGCCTACATCTTCTCAAAGAAGGTGAGATAGATTCTGTAGCGTCATTGAAATATGGACGGGCGCCGCTGACGAGGCTGGCCAGCTTGGCGCAATCCGGAAAGCCTGTGCCAAGGATATCGAGTTCGGTGAGTTCTCCATCTTCGCCGAACCACAGCAGAACCTAATCATGTATGTTCTTCCTGGCCCCTGCAGTCTTCGTCGATGCTCCAATAATTCTGCAGCCTGCCGACCTTCCTGGAGCGAATCTGGCCGAGTTCGACTCTGAGGCAACGGCATCTGCAGCACTCGTTGACGATCCGAAGCTCACGGCTCGCGCATGGTGGACTGCAAATGAGGAAAAGACGCAGTACTTCGGACTGGAAGATAGTCTGAGGTATCTCCGAGGGATCATGGAGAAAGAGAAGTTTAACGCGCGTACTCCCTAGAACACACTAGGGCATGACGTATGAACTAACATGCTCTTAGGGCGTGCTGGGTTTCAGTCAAGGAGCATGTATGGCTGCCTATCTGACTGCATACGTGAGTTTGGCACTTGCTCCAGTTGAATGGATTATGACCGCATTCTGCAGCTTGAGGAGCCTTCTGCACAACCAATATTCGATCCACCTCCCCAACCACCCTTGTGCGTGAATAGCCCATGATCAGAATTGGCCATCTGAAATCTTTCTAGTGATTTTGCTATTTTCATCTCTGGTTTTGCGCCCATGTGCCCGCCAATATCGCACCGAATACGAACCAAGAGCGTGCACGTGCTTGGCAAGACCGATACGGTGGTGTCTAACAAGCGGTCCGAGACGTTGTTCGATATCTGTGTTGATCCCCGAGTAGAATATCACGATGGCAGTGCGTCCACGTCTATTTCTGAACCTGCTATTGACAGACATCTCACTCGTCCGTTTCAGGTCATTATGTACCCTCTAAAGCATCCTGGCGTCATTTCTTTCATCAGTGGATGGCCGCTTTTGCTACGGACTCGGTCAGGAAGCCTGACGACATACCTTCGCCTGTATCATCTGCCGACGAGACGCCGAGTGGTGCGCAAACGCCTGCAAGCGGCACGTCAACGCCCAGAGGCCAACTTTGATTGCAGCCGGGTCATCTCCCCATGTAATGATATTCGTGGAGCCTAGGATCGGAGGTAACAATGTACCAGCGACGCCCGCATATGTGGAATAGATGTATTCTTCGACAGCTGAATGTCTAGATAGAGGGCCATTTACGACCGCTCCCTGTCGGGATATTGGACTGCTTGCGTCATGGCGTTCCTTGCGACGAACACCAGTGGACCTCCGCGGCGCTCTCTGCAACTCTTGACAACCCAACACTCGAGCGGGTCCTGGACGTGCCTGTCTAAACTTAGCCTCTAATGGCCCAGCACCTGGCGGCTGACCGCGTCTTTCCCAGACCAAGCGCGCACAGACTCTATTTATCAGCAAGAACAGCGGTCTCTACATATACAAAAGGCTTAGAGCGAGCACACACACCCAACAGGCATGCAACAGGTTGTGCAACAGGCGAGTGATCATGTAGGTGACACCACAGTCGATGAGCCGTAAGAAACGTGATGGTCCGGAAGGAGGAAGGAGGACCGAGTTGAACATCTCGCTTCAGTTTGGCGCTGCCTATTCGGTTTTGCGTAATCATGGCATCCAAATTCCCCTCCCCGCCCGGATGAGCTTTTCACCTAAGATGGCGGTCGTCCTCTTGCAGCCTAACAATGTGAACACAAGCGGCTTCGGGCATCCATCGGGTTTGCTGAGGCGATTCTCAAGCACCGCCAGTATAGCCTCGTCGTCCACTGCGCCGTCTTGAATCCGGACTTTGGTCAGCCTTGGCACGATTGTCGTCAGGCCTAAGACGTCGTCAAGGACGGTTTGGGTCAAGACATCACGGAAGAGTTGGGGACCGCCGCAGTGCTTGAGACCGAGACTATCGAGGAACGGCATGTGGCATATGAGGCGCTCGATGACGGTATCTGAGAAGGTGCCGACCAAGCCGAGTGCGCGGAGCGCCGACACCCAACTGTATGCGTTTTCGGCCCGTGGCAAGACATGGTCGAGGTCGATTGAAGATACATTGCTGAGCATAAGACGGCTGAGCTTGGGAGTCAGGAGGCCGTGATTCCATAGGATTAGCAAGAAGGCCATCTCGGTGATAAACTCTTCAAGAGCCGGAACGAAAATATTATCTTCTTGGAGTAAGGAAAGCGGCTCTGGTTGCCAAAGATTCTGGTAGCCGCGAGCGCTGTGGATCTCAAGGGTAACAAGTGCAGGACAGCTTTGTAGAAGGAGCACAGGTTCGGAAGCCATGTGGAAGAAAATGTTGCAGAGGCACAAATGCTCCAGGCGGGTGTACATGTACGTCTCAAGAGAATTGAGGGTCAGTACATTGCAGGAGGGATGACAGGCGTGTACTGCGCACCTTCGGGGGATACTTCTTATGCACGCTGTCGGATAGCATATAGGCAAGCTCGCTCCACACCCATTCGGGGCGCTGTGCGGTCCTCTCTTCACCCCTAGGAGCCTCGATGTTCAGACTAGAGATGCGTTCGGCATGGTTCATGAACAGACCAGATAGGTAGTCGAGCCGTACGCTTTTCCCCTGATGTAGCGTAATTTGCACTTGGATCGACTGCTCCCCAGATCGAGCAAGTGAACGTGCAAATCGGCATACAGCGCGTTTCTGCCGAGGGTTGAAATCGCTCCAGGTGCAGGGAGGAAACCAAGCAGGGTTTTCGGTTTTCAGTTGCGCGACGTCGCGTGGTACTTGCCCCACGTTGTCCTCCATGCCTCCATCCACCGATACATCTTCCCTTCTCGTCTCTCCATTGCCCCGCGCCGCTCCATTCGCTCCTTGATAGTCAGGCAACGTGATTGGCATAGTCAGCAGCTGAGGCTTGACTCCTTCCTTTGGATAGCGCCGAGCTTGACCGTAGGTGACCAAGGTCCAGAGCACTGACATCTCTTCCGTAGCCACCCGCCACCCTCTTGAAACCGAATGGAGGACATGCACGGCTTGCTCGCGGTATTTCTCCGGGAGGGAGTGATAGAGATAGAGCACGATTAGCCGCCAGATATCGTTCGGCAGACCCGGTATTAGTTGCGCATTGGGGTTGATGACATTCCGTTGGACGACATGACTGCAGGACGACGTGGACATGACGGCTACGTTGAGCTGGATTTGTGATGAAGTTTGTCGACGTTCGATATCGATATGTGAGTGTTCAAGTGGATATGCCTGGCTTCATTTTCGATTGAGACGTCGCCTTGTTTGTCGACTCCGCACTGACAACCAGGTGGGGTTAGAGAGGGATTATGTGCGAGGAGAAAGGTCTGGCGCGGATGCCAGGCAGCGACGTGGTGGAGAATAGCAGGCTATATGCGTGGATAACCCTGAGTCGTGGGGATCAAACGCCCATCAAAGCAGAGGCGAGAACATCAGAACCACATCTTATCGCAAAGATCAGTAATCGCATACCCCTACCTTGCAACTTTATTACCATACACCGTCGCCTGACCGCTGTTAACCCATCAGTTCGCTGAACCAGCTTACAAGATAACATACAAGAATAGACGACAAAGGGTTGCAGAAGCTGGGGCAGGTCAAAATGCAGTACATAAAAAGAGACCGGTAACTTGTCCCTCCGGGCTTCTGAGGCCCTGAGACTCACAGGGATACGGAGTTTCATAACATAGCGTTGTAAGGGCCGAGGAATGATGCACTTATCTCCGGCCGTGATTTATGGGTGACCTTTCCGCGAATTTACTAACCTCAAATGGGTTGAGGAAGCTCGGCATCTTGTTCTGGGGACAAAAATATCCTCACAGCCTATTTTCATGAACATGAACTTGACGCATCCTGCGGGCAGCGGGTGACAGTAGCCAGAGCGCTGCTGGACGCATTGCATTCAGCGCCGCTGATTAGTGCATCACTCTGCTTGCGTTCTACTCAGCTCAACCAACATCCCCGCTTACCCTCCAATCGTTCGAGCCACTCCATCTTCGCTCGCGCTGCAGCCGCGTCGGGATGGACGTCCAAAACTCGTGCAGGCGACAAGAACGCCGAGATACCCGGATACTTGTCGAAGAACCAGGCTTCGTCTTCTTTCAGCAGATCGGTCAATCGCAGCCAATCGCTCGCCGTCTCTAGGACAACCTGTCGACAATGGCGTTCTGGAACGGGCTCGGAGGGTACGGGAATCTTGAACATTGGACAGGTCTGGCGATTGACGAGAGCTCGGAAGCGAGGTTTCGAGATCGCGCCGAGCAGGTAAGCGCACGCGATCCAGTCCGGTATTAGAGATCGCTCGTTCTCGCAGTGAGATACTCGTAGATGGGTCAGCTTGAGAAGCCGGGGACGTTGCAGGATGTCATAGAGGAAGTTCGCGTAGAGATTGCCGAATAGATTCAGTCTTTCGAGGAGAGGCGTCCCAGCCTCAAAGAAGGATATATTTCCGTAGAGCGTCAACTCGCGTAGCCTGGGGAACGTAGGCCGATCCGTCCTAAAGTAGAGACAATCTTCTCCAAGATATAGCCAAGGGGCGACAAGCGACAGGGTTTCCAATGACTGCTCCACGAGTGGGAAAAGGCATGTAAGTGCCGGTATCATCGCTGGGCAATCATCGTCTCCCGTCGTGCATTGCGGTTGCCCCCGATAGTCCGCGACCGCGTCTATGTACACGTAAAGATGTCGTACGACCGCGTATGCTTTTCGTTGATCGTCCTCCTGGGACTCGGCGAGCAGTTTCTGAAAAAGGAAGAGCTGTCGAGTATTCTTGAGAGCAACGCTCTGGTATCGATATTCGGCTGAGGCTCCTCGTACATACCGGGAGACGGCACTCAACGCAGCACCAGTCGAGCCATCGTCGAGGCATGCGGTGGTGTAAATCGTTTTCTGGAGACTGATAGGAAGCTTGTCCATGCGGTGTGGTGCGACTTCGAATGTCGTTGTTAGGCGCTCTCAGTGGTTCGGCATCTCCCGAGACTTGACAACCGGATGCAAAGATTGATAAGGGCAAGCTGTAGTCTAAAGTATATATGAATGACCAACCTATATTATACGTGACCGTTGTAATTGCATCAAGCAGGATGTTCTTTGCAAGGCAGGCGGGTATCTGATTGGCTTTGTCTCAAGGCTACATTACCTCGACCAACACCCCGCTTTCCCTTGTAATCGCTCGAGCCACTCAGTCTTCACCCGTGGGGCTGCTTCGGCGATATCAAAACCTGACTCCAGGGCACAGGAGATTTCCAGCCAGAGCCGGTCGCCATATTTATCGAAGAACCAGGGCACTTCCCGCTTGATTTGATCAATCTGGCCTCGAAATTCCGCTTGGGTTTCCAATATAGCTTCACGGTCGCATCGTTCCGGAAGAGGGGTTGGTAAAGCAGGAATTCCGTGGGTGGGGTGATTGAATCGAGTGACCAACTGGTCGTACTCCTCCCGCTTGATGATCCCTATGAAGCCCGCACCGGCAATCCACGTTTCCGCTAAGGGCCAGAGCTCCTCGCAATGAGTAATTCGAAGATGTGTCAGCTGGAGGAACGTGGGTTGAAATAAGTCCCTCCGGAACCATACAGCCAACCTATTGCCCACAAGATGCAGTCTCTCGAGTTGAGGCAAGCCCGACCGCCGAAACTCCACGTCTCCGCAGACGGTCAACTCTTGCAGTTTGGGAAAAGCAGGGCCGCCAATCTTGCGCAGCAAGCGATGATGGCCCCAGCATACTGATGGTGCGACAATGGACAAGGTTTCTAGCGTATGTTCGACGAGTGGCAAAAGGTGTGCGAGGGCAGGTATGGTCGCGGGATAGGGATCTCCGACGTCGTCGTCCTCGGGGGTTAAACCAGCGACGATGGGATCTCCAATATCCTGGCATACATACAGATGTAGAACCACAGTGAAAGGCTTGCTTTGTCGCAACTCGGCGAACGCGTTCTGGAAGAGGCTGATCTGGCGAGAACCGTTGAGAGCTACGCTCTGGTATCGATATTCGGTGAGGCTTCTCGTACGTAGCGTGAAACGGCGCTCACGGCAGTACCAGTCGAGCCATCCATCGAGACAAGCAACTTGGTAGATCTTCTTATGTAGTTCGATGGGGAGCTTCTCCATGTTGCCGCTGGAGGTGGGACAAGTCTGAGAGTTACTCCTCTCAGGTCGCTTGCGTTCCTTCCTACACCAGCGACAGCCGGATGCAAAGATTGATGAGGGCAGGCTCACAGCACACATCGCTAATTACGTCTCACAGTCATTATATCAGTAACTGTCCATGCATGGCCTCACTCTTGTCTACGTACCTACCATTTCGCCTAGGCGGCAGCGATCTCTCTAGGGACAGAGTTCCAAAGCGGTCGGGTAGCCCTTATCAGCCGCACGTGACTGTTTCACCACACTCGAGTGCAAAACGCGACAATAGGCTGGCCTTCAGCTTCCAACTTCAATCCAACAGCCAGCTTGGCCTTCCAAACGCTCGAGCCACTCTGCCTTGATTGTAGAATCTGTGTCCTGGGGGAGGAGATAGGGGCAATAGCGTTCGAGGACAAGACGGCCCGGTGCCTGATGGAACAGGTCATGTTGGTCGTTCAGCATGGCCGTCAATGCATCTATGATGACCTTATCCGCCGAGATGATGATGGATTGTCCAGGATACTGCGTGCTGGGTTCGGGAATCGAAAAACCAAATCGAGATGCAGCTTGAGAGACCGCGTTCTTTGATATGATGCCCATTAAACAGGCTATCATGACGATGTTCGATGTGACCATTGGTGCTAGCAGCGCTTGCTGGAAGGCGGATTCTGCCGTGCTGCATCGGAAGTGTGACAGCATGGGGAATTGATGTCGGAGGAAGCAGTTGGGAAGCCATTGGACTGATTCGAGGTGGGTGAGATGCAGCCTTTCCAGCTTGGGAGCGAAAGCGGGTGTGATAGGCATGAAGATCCGTCCGCAGAGACTCAGCTCGACCAGATTTGGGAACGATACAGGCGTCCCGTCTCTGTCGTACAATATCTTGCTCGAGAATCGAGAGTAAATGTCCGGTACGACCACGGATAGCGTTTCGAGGGAGCTGTCCAAAGAGCGGAGCAGGGGAACCAGCTTCCATTCGTCCGTGTCCATGCTTCTCCTGCTCTCTTGAAGAGCATCTTGCGACAGGATATGATTCGTCGGGCGAACGCAGACGTATAGATGTCGTACGCGAACATGTCGACCGCTTTGCTCGTTCACCACCTGGAAGTCGTAGAAGCGCGCAATTTGACGAGAATTGTTGAGGGCAATACTTTCGTATCGATAATCGGCGGAGGCGTTTCGGATATAGTGCGATACGGCGCTGAGAGAGCAGCCGGTCGAGCCATCGTCCAGGCAGGCCGAGCGGTAAATCTTGTGGTGTAGTTCGAGGGGGATTTTCTCCATAGCTTTGACTCTAGTTGCGAGGTACAGAGCCAGGTGTCGGCGGTGTTATATGCATGGCAGTCTGCAGCGGGGGAACGGCGGAAGCGATAACGTGGGCGAGACTCGCTTCCTTCTTCTCCTCGAATCGCGGGGACCAGATACGCGTGTCCCGCAGCACCGGATCGCCGACGAGCTCCGCCTTGATAATGTGGGAAATCCCACATGCCGAGTAGCTTGAACATGTAGCTGCCTCAGGGATTGTCGTTATGATATGCCCTTCTCGAGACCTGCCTTCCGACCGCTCTCATCGCCGGCATCCATGCTCAGGCAGCATATTGGACTGACTATGATAGGAGGATACTGGTTCGCGTGTCCATCAAGACGACGACCTGTCGAGTATGTTACTGGCGACTACCCCAGTGCTGTCTGTTCGTCCAGAGATAGACCATCTAAGCAACACGACAGGGTTCAGGACTCTTTCCACCCTTGGACATCTGGTGCTCACCAGGCATCCATGTTCCATCCCTTAGACAGAGGATTCTCGTTGATCCGCTCAAGCGACACGTTACGATAGAGACATTCCATCCAATAGGGATCTTGATACTGAACACCGGCCCATCGTAACGAGCGCGCCTAGCCCTTCCTGTCGCCTATCCAGCTCGGGCGGCAGGATTGGCGGATCGGGCCCCAAGCGTTATTCTTCGATGTCGAAAGATATGGCTTGCGGAACTTGCCCTTTCGCGTATCAGCCGCAACCGTAGGGAAAGGACCAAGAGCGTGGGATTGTTACAGTAAGGGATCATATCCAAGTGAGCGGCAAAAGAAGCCCGGGCTACGGACGGCCGACGTCGCCGAGATAGAAGGCGGACTGTGCTTGCTGCACTCGAGTGTGGATGGTCCCGGTGCATCCTCATTGTGGTAGGCTGAAGACGAACAGGGGGGAAGTCCCGTACCAGCAGCGAACGAGAGTGAGCAGTGCGCTCTCGGTACAAGGCGGCGAGGTCGCGCTGCGGCGGATCCAAAACCACCTAACAATGGCACAACATCCGGCGGACCGCTCATGGTCATCCTCCAGTTGGCGAAAGCATCTATTATAAGACCTATGCATACATTATGTACTTTCCTAAGTCGTACCTGTATCCCAAAAATAACCAGACGAAAAATAAGGGATCCAACTATGTACACCGGGGACTATATACAGATCAGAGTACATTGCGAAGAGAATACTTCGCGTCGTTACTTGCTGCCCATCGCAACATAGGCATTGTAGTTGTATGTGGGTGGGTTCGGATTAAAGTAATATGAGGTTGGGTACACGTCGACGACCACGGCGTTGCTTCGTTGTAAGGTCGCACGCATGCTGTTCCCGGCCGTGAGAGGGAACTTGTAGTGTGATCTGCCGGCAGGAACGTTGTAGACATGCGCGTTCGCACCAGACGACGGAGGATTGGGCTTGCTGCCTCGCGTAGGCGTGGACAGGACGAGCTGACCGGCTGCTTTAGCGAATACCGTGATATAGAAGTTATCGTCCGTCTGGAAGCGAATATCAGCAAAAGAAACATAACTAAGGGGAGAGAGAGCCACGCACATTCTGCCAATTGTTTGGTCTGCCGACCGGGTCATTCTGCGCGTTCGCGGCTTTGGGATGCGGCCGGGCGTAAATATACACCTGGTCCTGAGTGATGGCAGGGTACGCGCCGGTCTTGAAAGCCGTCGCATAGTACTTCGTCATCGTCAGCCATGGTGTATGGTCATACCCATCAACCCAAGCGTTCGCCATCGACTCGTCGCCCTTGATAGGTCCAATATAGTGTGATTCGCCGAAGTCTGACCGAATGTAAGCTCCACCGGACTTGGCTCACACAGAGGAAGGCACTCACCATTCCAGGTTATGATCTCTGCAATGGCGATGTAGTTCCGTTTGGCGATGAGCATTTCCCACCGTGTTGCGTACAAGTTATCGTCGCTTCGATAGATCCAGTTCTTGTTATAGGAATTAGGTCCGTAGTGGGTGAAGAAATTAGGCGTGACTGGTGCCATGTATGCCTTGCCCTTCAAGCCGCTGATCCACTGCTGGTCGCTTGCGAGGGTAAGATCGGTCGAGCCCATTGGCCAACCGCCGTTCCACTGCGTGAAGTCAGTCCAACGGATTTGGCATAGAAGGAGCGATGTTACGCACATTGAATGCACCAGATAGAACGGGATATTGGCTGAAGGTACTGGGATCCACGAACCAAGCAGGGATGAAAGCGACGGGCGAGCCTATCAAGCTAAGAACAAGCGACCAACCAGCTTCGATGTTCGCTTGGCCGAAAGTACTATACTCGCCGGAGAATGTGCTCAGTAGTGTCTTGCCGCCATATTTGAGCTGGGCGGGATGGTTGACGAACTGCTTGACCTGATTGGCCAGGCTCTGGGCGTCGCTTTGAGAGCCACCAGGCAGAGAACTCATATCCGCTGACAGGAAGAGCTTGAAACCGGAATGGGATAACGCCGCTTGGTACGCGTTGGCGAGCTGACCAGCCTCCCAGCTTGGTGACCCATAGTTCAAGGCGAAGGCGTCACTGCACCATGATCAGCAACCAGCTAGTAAAGTAATGTTGAAGGACACACATTCCGGCTGCCTGAGCTAGCGCGATGTCATTTGACCAGTCGTTGACGCTGTAAGGCTGTGTATTGCCAACAATGACATGCGCCACAACCAGCTTCGGCAGAGCCTGGATATCCATGATGGTATCTGCTTCCGGGGAAACTGCCGTAGAGTTTGGGGGAAGGGGAGAGAGAGAAGATGATGCAAAAGTGGACGAAGACGGGACCGATAAGGGTGAGAAAGTGATTGGCAGCGAAGGACCCAATGTAGTCATGTGCGAGATCGTAACATGAGCGGTAGATGGTATCGTAGATGACGCCGAGGATGTGCTGGAGGGCTGAGAGGATGTATTGGGTATAGCAGTGGAAGAGATAGACGAAGTCGTAAACGTCGGTGCGGAGAACGACGATTGAGGCAAGCCAAGAGTATAAGGAAGTAAGCCGAGGAACGCAAAAAGGAGTGACATTCGGCTGTTCATGATTGCGGCGGTCTTGACGACCAGCACGCAGGATTAAGGAGAGAATCGAATTGGTGGAGGATGGAGGTGGAAGGGGTGCGTGAAGGAAATGGTGAAGTGGACCGACCAGCGGCGCCTAAAAGGGGTCCAAAGGTTTGTCGTCCAGATGCCAGATCTGGGATGACTGCCGAGAGGGCGACATAGAATTTGTTTACCTTTTAGGTGATCGCAAGCGCTGGACACCAAGCCATGAGCCGTTCGAGAGCGAGCAAGAGCGAGCAGGCTATGAGATAAGATGGGAGACGTGCAGAGCTGACGTGCCCTATCCCTCGAGATGCGTCACATTTGGGGAAATCGGTGCCTCTTGCTTATGTAGTCGTCAGTGGCCGTCTTCATGTACTCCTAGCCGTTCATGATTAGCACAGAAAGGTGGCTTCCCATAGCCCAGTTGTTGGAAGAAGAGTATAGACAAAGTATAGTAAAGTTGGATTCACATACCAACACCAAGTGCACGACCAAGACAGACCGTAACGCGATCGGTACCGCGACGCGCTTCGCCCAACAAAAACATGACGTCACGCGGCCGGGCGCCCCTTACGGCAGTTTCTCCGCGCTTCCGACAAATGGACAGTTGTTGTCGTCTGACATGGCATACTCATGCATTTCTTTACGGCTCTCACGGTAACCACACTTCTCCACAGTATGCTATTTACGCGTCCAGGCTCGACGGAAAGGCTTCCCTATCTATGCTGTGCGACGTGCATATTCATAGCTTGGGCGGCCTTCGCCTTGGATCTTGGGGCGATCCTACCGACGAGTGGAAAGGATGTGACGGCTGCAGAGGCGCTGAGAATGCGTCTTCTGCGAATGCGAAAGCTCACAAACAGTGATGAATGTTGCCTGGAGCGAGGATGAGTGCCGTCACGGACTCGAGCAACCAAGCCTTCTCTTCTTGGAACGCCTACTTGTCTGGCTGGGCCTTGTGCGCTGTCGGTGCACTGGCATCTCGCCATACACCTGTCTGCTCAGATACAACGACCACCATGATATCCCGACCTGCCAATCGAAGATATACGCCGTGACATGCATGCAAGACAGCGAAATGGCTGCACCCTAAAAGCCTTGTTCGCTTATCGAGCTGCTGCTGCTCGTTGCGCCGAGCTTGAGAGCGCTCTCATTGGGTCGTCGTCGCCCTAATCGAGTGCGTCTGCCCATAATTCCTTGCGCAAGATATAGCTATCCTTACACCTGTGTACCAAATCACTCAATTCCAAGGGGATCTACCTCTCAGGCACAACCGCCGCCACCCATTCCACCTCCGATCCCCTCGAACCGGTCCCAGTCCGGTTTGCCTCCCCTGCTGTACCCTACGTCCAAGTCTGCTTCCCTGGCGGTCATTTCACCTCTTCCTTCTCCTGCTTTTGCTGCCACCCTACCAGTGTCAGTGGCATTGTCACCACCTTCGCGCACTCCACTGCTAGGAGGTGCAGGTGCGCTGTCCGGATCATGCCGAGTCTGCTTCATCTCCGGAGCGGGAGGGATGTAGCTGTCGGCTGTCACCGCCTCCGCAGCTCCCGCACGGACCTGCGCGTGCGGTTGAGGGCGGCTCTCGTCATATAGGTTCTTGGCTATCATATCGTCAGTGTCAGGCATGTCGCTCAACGAAAGGATCACCCACAAGTTCCGCAACCCATCGTAAGGTATCAAGGGCAGCACCTCCGTCACCTGTCCAGCACTCTTATATGCACTATCTCATACTAGCGGATCACCCAGCTAGCTTGGGATGACCCCTATCTACCAGGTTGCGACTCAATCAAGGGTGGAATAGATAGACCGAAATCTATGAAGATCCGCCCCGTTTGGAGGGCAGGGCGGTGCACGATGCAACTCTCTTCTCTGTAACGACCGAACACGGGTTCATACTAGATGCAGTATAATGCCATATCTGGACGCTTGGAGGCACATGACAGGTCCCCGGCAGAGTATTTCTTTCCGAGGTTAGTCGGAGGGCTCACCAATTCCTCTTCCAGTGAGCCAGCCTCCACACAATTCAGTTGTATGATGCCCATAATATAAAGCTGATTAATATTGCTGATTACCATTGCTGATGAATGTCGGGTTTGCCTTGCAAGATACGCCTCCACACGAGCTCTCCTGACGCAACACGTCTCGCGCACAACGCTCCGTACAACTTCGACCTTATCTCGACTCAATCATTCGGCAGATGCACGACATGCCGGTCTGACCTGCGTCTCTTCGTGAATGCATGGACGTCAACAGCGGGGTAGTGAGGCTGCTGGAACAGGGCGTACGTCACTTCGAACTCGAGCTTCGGGTGGACCAAATAGAACAGGGCCTGAGTTACATCTCCACCTATGATCGCACGATATGGACTTCCGTTGTCTACACACGCTACCAGTCATCCTAGTCGGTCTGATAAGATGAGTCACCATAGATGAACACGAGAGAAAGCCTGTGTCTCGGACAGCTGAATTTACAAGCGATTAGTGGATCAGGCTCGCGAGTGATTGCGTAGAGGTGTAATATCTCGTTGGCTGAATCGTCATCGGGAGAGATTGCGGTTCAGTGGTTTTCTAGCTTGAAGAGTAACTTGATCTCTCAGAAGGTCGTTACGTACCCAAGCGAACACGGCCACTACACTTGCCTCAACATACTACCTGACGTGTTAACGTCTCAGAACGTTTCATGCGCATATCCCCAAGGTGTCAGGAGTTCCATTTTTCCTTGTTCTTCTTCGACTTCGTGGATGTGGTTCCATGGCCTAGCAAGAAATCAGACATCATGCAACCAACTTGTACATCTGGCCCCGACATCCCTCGCAGGCTTCTTTGGAATTCTTGCGACGTCCCGAACGTGTCAAGGGTGTGTTTGCCCCATGCCCCTTATCGTCCTCGAACCGACCCTCTGACACGCTGGACACAGTTTCAACTCATCCATTGCGACGACCATCATGCTACCTGAACTGCCTGTCGAGCTTCATCGCAAGATCTACGCCATGGCTTGCATGGACGACAGCAAGACTGGCTGTGCACTTAGCCTGGTCAACCGGGCCGTCCGCGAGGCGTCTGCAGACGTCCGCTGGTACTCCCTTGCTGTTTCCGGAAAGATACAGGTCTATCGACTCTGGAAGGCCCTGGAGGACATTCCAAACGAAAAGCGTAAGGTTTTCCACCTATGTATCTCGGACATCGACCCTTTGCAGCCCAAAGAGGAGCTCTGGAGCAACGACTCCGACAGTTCTGGAGAAGACGACTGGAATGACAGCGATTCTTTCGACTCGCTGGATTCAGCCAGTATCTGCAGGGCACTCATGAAGTCGCTCTCTCGCGATACTCCCCCGCCGAAGGTCTCGCATTCGATCATGGAATTACTCGACCTAGTGGAGGAGACCTTGAAGACTCTCACCCTGTCACTGTTCATTACGCCTTCGATTGCCTCTGGCATTAGCTTGTTCCTGCCAGAGTTTCGAGGTCAGAGGAACCTCCATCTATGGCGAGGCTCTTTTCCTGAGCTGAGGGAGCTCACTCTCCGTGGGAACCATCCCCTACCAGACTGCGCGGACTTCGCTCCCAAGCTCAAGATGCTCAACATCTCGGACGAATGGATTCACCAAGACCTCCCACACACACTGGCCAAGTTTTATTCGCAGCTGACACATTTGCGGGTCTCGCGCTTTCTCAAGGTCCGCGATCATTACGACATTCTCATACGATTGATGCTGGTCCTGCGGTTGCGTCCTGGAACCGATGTAGAACTTCAAGCTTTACGAGATAAGAAAATAGACCTTCTTCCGGAGGGTATTCCTCGTTTCTTCCTTGTGGAACCAGGACCGACCAATTTCACTCCCAGCAACGTCCAACATCGTTTACAAAGCAGCAGGGGCGCGCCTACGGCGGGCTGGAGAGTCCCGCGCAGCTACCGTGACATGGTATCCAAGCTTACGATCGTAAGTGAGGGCACGCCAAATTTTGCGCTTCTACCTGAACATCCCGGCATCGGCAAGCTGGAAGAGGCCAAGCGCGCGAAGCAGCAGTGGATGGATCGGATGGAAGGAGGACCAGGCTGCTGGGTGGCTCCGAACAAACATATCCCGCTACCTTGAGGTGTCGTATAAATCATCTCCGATCGCACGGTATGGCTCCCAGCATTGCTGGATATGCTCACAGTCATACTGTTCCGTCCCACTGAGATGATCGAAGGTACGTGCATTAATAATGAAAGTTGCCCTTTGAGAAAGTATGAATCACTGATCTGGTGAATGACGAGCGTCTTTGTAAGAATCGATTGCTTAGTAGATAGCTCGTCACCGCAATTCGAGTATTGTTGTCGTTTTCGGTTTATGTTAGAGAAGCTATTCGTAGTGTTGGGTTGTGGGCATACTAAGGAAGCTGATGACGTTGATAAGGGACGGTTCCACCAATCGATCAATGTTCAAAGCTGTCCCTGTCCCTTGTTGTTCTCGCCTCTCCTTGTTATATCCTCCTTGCTATACGACCACTTGGTGCCAAGCAAGCACTCATTTATCCGACTTATCCACAACTTTCTCAACGGATAGCATAATCTACAATGCGAGTAACGTTTCCTACTCTTCTCCGATGATGTCCATACTAGTAAAAGGGTCGACCGCCTCTTCTCGTCCCAATCCTTCTCAAAAGTCGCGCGTCCATTCCTCGCCTCTTCCTGCAAGTTCACAAGGCCAGGGGCGTAAGGCGGGACGTACATCTGCTCGTCCGTCTAACTCGCTCGGTCCCGCTCCTCTGGCAGCAGGGACAAGCGACGGAAGGCAGGCGAGCGCTCGGTGTTAGACACCCCCGTCCAGAGGGTGAGGATGGGGGAGTAAAGGCCGAGCGGAGAGAGACTACGTGGGCTTACGGGCTTCTCTTCTGGAAGAAGAACGAGCCCCGCCCATCGAAATCCAAGCCCATCTCTCGCGCGACCTCCACGGGGCTGCCAACGGGAGAGGGGTGGTCTGGAGTGGTTTGCCCGTTCTCCGCGTTTGTCTACGGACGGACGCGGGAACAGGCTGGATGGGAAAGTACACATGCGGGCTATATGCGACCTCTCTCAAGATCGATGAGAGGTCGCGTGGTTGTCTGCAGATATGCACGGCTCCAAGGAGCTGTGCGTGAAGCGACTGCTGGGAAAGGGGTGACGAGAGGGGCGGAAAGGAGAACACTTCTAACGTGCCATTTGGCGCTCTGAGCCTTTTCCCACCACTCCATCCCGCACGTATATTGTTTCTGACTTGGTATCCACAGTTCACTTGGACCCGAAAGCCATACTCAAAAGTCGATGCTTCCGACCTACCTCCTCCAACTTGTACTATGGCAAGTCGTACCGCCCATCCTCACCAATGTCATCCTACGCGGTCTGCACACCCTCTTCGGCCCGCTGCCGACCGGATCCCTTACAGCAGCACGGCAATACCAGCTCGTCTACACATTCATCATGCTGGGATATCTCGGCTATACGTTCATACAAGCGGCCACTAGCGTGCCGAAGAACTGGTTCCAGCTGCTGGGAGCGGATGTTAGGGTGGAGAAGGAGGGGCTGCAGAAGGCGTTCAGGAGGTTGTGAGTACCGTATTCTCCAGCAGCTTTTCATCCTCTTATGAGCCTTGCAGTGCTGTGAAGTATCATCCTGATCGTGCGGGTCAAGCGGCAGAAGATCTGTTCGTGCGCGTACGAGCCGCGTACGAAGCACTGCAAGTGCCTTCGAAGCGTTTTGCATATGAGAGGTGCGTGATGTCCTCCTTTCTTAATTCTTAGAGGCTCATCTATGTAGATTTGGGGACGACATGATCAACTGGGCGACGGACGACCGAATAGAGACGCTCGTCATTGGGTTGAAGCGCAGTGTTGGCTTCTACATTGTCGCCACTATTCTAATGGGAGTCATGAAAATCAACAGCGGTGGTAGGGATGTGATGCTCCTTGTACGTCCCCTTTTGTTCCATTGCTTCGCACATCTGCTCATTCCTCACTAGTGGAGAAGCTTCATCATCATCGCCTGCGCCGCGCTCGAGCTATTCATTGTCGTCCACCCTATATCACCTCTCCTGAGCAAGATCTTCGCGAATACCCTGCCATTCCAATACGTCGACTGGCTCCACCAAGTCAGCATGAGCATCTCGGCTGGTCTAGGGCATATCGCGCCGATCTGGAGGGTTCAGGAGCCGGACGAGAAGGCTTTGACGCAGGAGACCATGCGGGTTATGGCCATGCTTGGGAATGATGGTGCGTTCTGCCTATACAGTGCTCCACTTGCCTGTCTGATGATGCCTTTGTAGTTATCGGCATGATCCGAACGGATCTCCAAGAAATTCAAGCTGGCTGGCCTGCCTCGACAGCGCTGTCCGCCGAGGACAAACGGCCGTTCACATCGGATGGCAACTTCGATCCCGATATGCTGTCCCACCTAGAAACGAGCATGATCATGACCGTGCTGGAAAATCGTCTGCAGGCAAATCCCGAGCTCAAGCAGATGTGGGACGCCATCATCGCTCGCGCTCGGGAGGAACCGCAGTCACCAATCCCCAATGGCAAGCCTGTGGCACCTGTCGACGCAGCCGCGATCCCGTTGCCAGAAAGCAGAGACGTCAGCGTTGTCCTACCCGACAGCCCGTTACCGCCTAGTACGCCTGTACGACGCCATAGCCCTGGGCCGAGCAGTCCTGCCCCAGGCCTCCTGAGGACAGTGTCGAGCAGTCATTTGCCGAGCCCAGAGCCGGAGTAGACTTCTCAGATACACGGCTCACTCTGATATCATCCCCATCTTCTGCACATGTACTCTACACATTCCCGCTTGATTGTAGATGCAAGTGGTGTATTATACGGGTCTAATGCTACCTGAGTTCGATGCTGTTCAAAAGAGTGATACAATGAGGTGTGATGTTCCCAATGACGTGCAGTGACTGTAGTGACTGTGTACATATTTCAAACCTGCTTAACCAGACCAGCGTGGTTAAGCTTGACAAGTGCGATGAGCAGCGCAGGCGCCGCAAATGCATACGCAATCCACAGCATCGTGAAGCCATTCCCGATGGACGCGGTGAGTTCCGGCGCGGACGACTCAGCGGCCGCGATAGCCTTGTTGAACCCCGACTGGGCGTTGCCGTACCATGCACGGAGGACGATGACAGAGACCATGCCGATAAGCCAGCCGATAACGCCGAGCCAGGCCATAACGCGGGCCATGCGAGTCAGGCCGGCATGAATCTTTGCAGAATCTGGGATGAGCGTATGCAGCGCGTGGTGCAGGCTGAAGAAGAAGAGAAGAAGGATGGAGGTGAGGATGAATTCGCCTGTTGCGGAGACGGGGCCATCCAGCTCGAGGGTGGGGCCGTTGTTCGGGAGGACGCTGAGATCTATAGATATGTGAGCTTCGCACACCAAGACCGGTCGGGAAGATAGGTACCGTAAGTGGGCTCGAACGTGCTGTTGGTGCAAAACACGGTCGCATCATTGTTCGTGCGCGAGCAAGATCCTGTCAGAGATCGATTAGCATGGGGCGGTCGAGACGGCGGTACTTGGTGCGCTTACCGAGCAGACCCATGAACACGCTCGGTCCGTCCACACTCGTATCCCTCGCCATCTCCATATGCGCCTCGCGAAGACCGCGCACGTTGAACCGACTCATCTCCTCGAATGCCGCCACGTCCCGCTTCGAGAATGACAGCGGCGAGGGAGTGATGGTGAGGAGGTTGACGTTGGTGTGCAAGATGGGCACGGGGGAGAGGAGGGCGAGCAGAGCGAGGAGGAATGAGACGAGGGAGAAGACGGGGGGCAGTTGGTGAGTGAGCAGATGGGTAAGAAGCGAGAGCATGCTGGGCAGTTCAGCGGACAGGTTGGCAGAACCAGTAATGAGTGAATTGTGAGCGGGTGGACTGGTGTAGGGGAATATGAAAGACAGACTGGACCCAGCTCAGTCGACAGAGGAGTGCAGGGAGTAGAAATAGTGGAATGGGCGTCAGTGGGTTGCTTGGTGCCAATGCCCACCAGCCAGTGGCCATTTTATAGGCCAATCAACGCCAGTTGACCCAGGAGACCGGAATAAGGACTCGCCCTGAGCGAACACATGTTTCAGGACGAACAAAACCCGCCGTTAAGCATATCATGAGAGATAGAAGGCTTCGTGTGCCAGTACAGAGGGAGTGAACAAGAGGAGTGAGGCTGCCAGAGTGATGGGAGCTACACAGAAGTTGATCGAAGTTGAGTCGAGGCGCATGTGGGTTTAGCTTGCCGCATACTTCCAATAGCGGCTAATCACTGGCAGATATAGGCATTGCTCATTCCCATGCTCGCAACAGTCACAGATAACAAAAGAGGAGAGAGGACAATACGTTCGGCACCGGCCGTACAGGTTGCGGGAAGATGGGAGAAGGATGTTGAGGAAGAAGGACGGGAGCAATGGGTTTGCTTCGCAACCCTTGTGGGAAACCGAAGGACAATGGCACGTGCTCAATCATTAATCTGAACTGGTTTCGTGCCAGCCGGCACGTATACGGCACTCGGTCTGGGACCAGGAGCGGAGTAACAAAAGGATGCCTCTTTGGGTGTGATCGAAATAGGACCTGTGCCAACCTGCGACACAAGGCAACAGTTGTCCATACTGGCCTTGCTCAACGCCAGTGTCACCCGTCAAACTAGGTCTAGAACACGACATTCGCCTTAGTACACCACATACAGCTGCCCAATCAGCACAGCACAGCCAACCGCCATTGCCACGGCGACAGTGGCCAGATTAAGCCTCGCAAACTGCATGGTCCGGACTTCGATACCTTTCTGAAGCAGGATGCTGCGCCAGAGCAGGCCAGCGAGTGAGGCGGGGAAGGTTGTGCTGAATGCGCCGTAGTTTGATCCGAGGGCGAGCGCGTACAAGGCTCCGACACTCATACGCGGTGAGGGGCCGTATTGTTCCGTCCAGGATTGGAGTATGCTCGCGAGCAGAATGGTGGCGCCGATGTTGGTGCCGCAGAACTATGCTGCCGTGAGCACATTCGAAGCTTAGGCACAAGGGCAGACGTACGTTACATAGCAGCACTGAGATCAGCCCCATCAGGAAAACGACTCCAACCGGTCCAGTCTTCTCCGCATAGGCAGCCCACCAACGCGTGAAGACGGCCAACCAGCCAGTGACGCTGATACCTTGGACGAGGGTGAACATCGAAAATGCAAACGGCAGCAAGGCGAGTGGCAGGCGAGGCACAATAGCCGTGAGCGTGGGAAGCCGATGTTCGAGACTTGCCATGATTGACTGGAGCATTCTTCTCGGTGTGCGGGAGGTGGTCGCGGCAGTGTCCGCATCGCCCTGGGAAGTCATCGAAGGAGACCGCCCGTCCTGAGCTGGAAAGTGTGCCATCTCTACCGCATCCTCTTCTTGTACTGCATCCACGTCCACAACATCCGTTGACCGACGTGCGTTGCTTGCGTCGGAGTCCTTGCCCACGCTGAGCAAGAGCATCCGCGAAACGATCGCAACAAGGTGCAAATCATGCACCACGTCCCTCGCAAGCATCAACAATCCCGCCGGCAAAGTAACCTGCCACACCTGCACACCAAGTCCTACCGCACTCGTACTAACGAGCACCGCGAGCGTCGTCAGCAAGAGCACACCGCCAAATATCGCACCGCTCTTGTCGATGAGCGCCACGCGTGGGTCTACGTCTGGCTGGTTCACGGTGTGCGGAACTGAACGTGGGACCGGGAACGTCATGAACGTGAGGACGGGGAAGACGCTCGCGGCCGATGCCAGGAAAGGGAGGATGGTGTTCGCGCTGTAACTGAGGAAGGATAGGGAGTAGGCTCCCGCCAGGACGAGGTTGGTCGGATTGGAGGATACAAGCACCACGGAGGCTGCGATGGCAATGAGGATCAGAAGCGAAGGAGTCTATGGGAAGACACAAACCCATGTTGCAGGCCGCAAATTGTGCGAACACCCAAGCAATGGGATCCATATCCGCCACCCGCGTCAAGTAAGCCAGGAAAGGAGTACCGCTGAGTATAACCGGGTCGTTTCCGACGATCAGGCCGTAGGTGAGGAAGAAGAAATACAGAAGGGAGTATAGTCTGCGCTGTTCGTGTATCAGGGACCGTACTTGAACACAAACGACAGACCTACACCTGATGTTCCACCACGTTTCGCGACCCAGAAGGCGAGAAAGCGAAGGAGACCGGTCGCATCCAGCGATATTGAGATATATGCCTGCCGCTGATAAGCCATGGACGATAATGGACAGGGCCACGCATACAAGCGAGATGAACAAGCACATGATATCGTAGGGCTTGATGCCATTAGAGCCTACAATGCCCTTGTAGACCTCTTGACCTCCGATACATGTTGTAGCGAGAAGCAACAACACGGCGATGACGGGGACGGTGCTGAAGTCAAGTCGGAACCTTGCACTGCCGTGCCACCTACTTGCCGGCTCTATTATCCTGAGCGCGACGAGCAGCTTCTTGAAGGAGCCCCATAGCGGCTTTGGTATCGGCACCGAAAATGGCGCGATCACGAGCACATCTCAGCCGGAAATCAGTGCGAGCATAACTGTCCACTACGGCCGATACTGACTTGTTATAAGGAATACGGTCAAGGTGAAGATGCTTCTACCGTCGATAGTTCGGTCCGCACTCTCCATGCTGTTGCCAACCAATGTTCAGGAGATAACGTGTTCCCATGATGCCGTTACAATGCAGAAGAGCGATGGTTGCCAGTCCATTATTAATATCGTTCGTTGTGAAGGCAGGAGCAGACGCCGCTCTCGGTACATACCTTGGCAGTAACCAGAAAGCTTCCGTGAAATAAGTCAAAACACGTGATTGACTGCGACGCGTCACGATACGTGTCGAGGGGCATCGTTGTTCGTCATCAGCTTCCCCCTTCCCCTCCGCCTTACGGCTTCTCAGAGACGCTTCTTTGTCCTCTTCGACCATCATGGCACCACGAACACGCAGGCAGGCAGCACAAAGAACAGACTTAAGCGAAGGCGTACCTCAACAACCCAGGAGGACAACTAGAAGTACCAGCAGCAGTCAACCAAAGGCTCAACCTGCTCAACCACCTCGTCGTCCCAGGAGCAAGAAGAGGGTGGACAGCGACGAGGTCATTGAGAGTGCGCATACATCGATTCATTGTCTGTAATCTGCTCACATCAAAGCTAGATGGCCCCTCGTCGACGGACGCAGCCTTCCAACCTATAGCCGTGTCATCACCACGGGGAGCCCCAGACACCTCCGAAGATCGTGTCGAAGATCTGCTCAACAAGACTGGCAACGACAGTCTTCAGTCTGTGCAGTGTAACATACTTGTCCCGCTCGAGAGCCACGCTCCGACCACCTCGTCACCAAAGCGTCCTGTGGTAGATGATCTACCTCCTTCGTCACCGCCTTCACGGATACCATCTTCATCGAGCGAATCTGTCCAGCCGGCGCCGCTTTGCCTTCCACCTTCCAAGATCCTGGGCCGGTCAGTCCGACGTCCAGGCGTCGTTCGCTCCCGAGCACAAGCAACGGCCCAACCAGAACCAGAAAGAGACCCTTCCTTGTCACCGTCTTCCGATCCATTCGGATTCTTTGCTCTGGAGAAGAAGATCCGGTCATTCCGTTCTCAAGCCAAGGACAGGGTCGAGCAACAAATGCAGCAGGAAGCGGAAGCTCTGTCGGACGAGCCAAGCCTGCAGTTCTCCGACGGCGTGCCGTTTGCAACTCCCTTGCGCAGAAGGCTGCAGGAGGAGGAGAGTATGGCGGAAGTTGATGCCGTTCTGGCGAACGTCACAAATGTGGTGGAGCAGCCAGAGGCGGACGAGGTCCTGAGCGAAGCAGAAGCGGACGAACCCAAGAAACAGTCCCACAAGCCACGCAGGAAGCTTGAAGTCGCTCGCTTGCCGCGTCGTAAGCCGCGTTCCACCGCCAAGAGCAAGAAGAGCGAGCAGGAAAACATAGCGAGCGAGCAGGAACGGAAGAACACCACCAGGAAGGCCACCAGGTCGAAAGCCACTCTTGGCAAGCGACACAAAGTCCAGGAAATCAGCGGAGACGAGATAGATGAGGTACGCATTCAGCGGTTGTACTCCTTCTAGTTCGCTGAGGCGCCAACAGCGAGAGCTGCGAGCTCGCGAGAAGAGAAGACAATTGTACGACGACCTAGCTAATTATGCGCTCGAGGAAGAGCTCGTTATTTAATAGCTGTCACGCAGCTCCTGTATACCTGTTGTTGTACCCTGTTCTATTCTGTCAAACACGCGTTACACCGGGGATTTTGTGAGCCACGCGACTGCACACTTATGTTTATGGTTGGCGGAGTCGCCATGCTTAGCGTCAATGCGATTCTCGACTGCACGACGTCGGCAAGTGAATACGCGTGCTAGAGGGTATCATCACGACCTACATAACGTACACCCATGCAGAGATCCAGACCCGCCGGCACGAGCGCGGGTAGTCGCACAGCAATAATTCAGACGGGTAGGCCGCCCTTTTGCAACCCTTCGCCCGTAATCCTGTCCTTGGAGACGCCCTCCACCAACGGCAAAGTTATATCGTCATCCTCATTTTCCGGATCTGTGCCACAGCCGCAGTCGTATGTCTCGTCGAGCTTGGTGCAGTCAAACGCCGGCTTGTGTAGACGCTCATTAACAAGATTGTGGAGGTGGCATAGCCTGTGTAAAGGTATTTAGCCTCAGGCGACGGCAACCATATGGAGATGGGCACGCACCATAATGACGCAGTTTTCCGGGATGAAGTCTGCCACTACGTCTCAGATTGATCTCGAATATATATGGCAATGGCATACCTGTGGCGGGTATTCTTTCAACAACTGCTGGAACTCCTTCGCGCACTGCCCGCAGGGATATAAGCGAGCAAACAGGTAGAAGAATGACTTGAGCGTATCCCGCTGGTCCGGCGTTGGTTTCTGTATACGGCGGGTCAGCCATGAAATGAGGACATCATCATGTTCTAGCCCACATCTGGGTACCGCAGCGTGACCAAATGCAGGACCTTCCAGGCTGCACGGCCTAGTTCCGCTCTACCATAGGAATGAGCATATCAAGGTGCAGCCATTGGTTGGTGCGTACTTTGCAGTCTCATTTGTCAATTTACTCATGATCACATCGCCTCCTATAATGCGTTCAAGGTCGAGCATATCGTCCGACCCTCGGTGCTCGACCCCGCCTTCGCTCAGCTCCACGCCCGTCCATGGATCGAAGTACGTCCGCACGGGTGGATTGAAGAATACGGAAATAAGAGCGAGCTGAACACGCGTTACTCCTTGCCTTCCATGCCTTCCAAAAAAAAGAGGACGAACAATAAGAAGCAAAGAGACGGCAACAAAGACGCGAGTGAACCTGGATATCATGAGGACGTAGACGTAGTCAAGAAGAACGGCGAGGTGTTGCGTCCTTTTGATGAAGGACCGTTCTTGTTTGTCGACGTCGAGGACCCTGAGCTCTTGGCGCTTATTTCACTCAGTCCATACAGCACACTAAGGTCATACATTACAATGTTCTATGTGGTCGGGCTCGGTTTGGCCGATGAGAAGGACATAACGGTCCGAGGGTTGGAGGTTCGTTCATGTTTTGACATCTTCACTTGTCACCTTATCAGATACCGATAGGCCGTCAAGTCGTGCAGCCGTGTCTACCTCGAGGCATACACTAGCATCCTCCTGGTTCCGAAAGAACAGCTGGTCTGTCTATTCTATCAAGTCCGGAATAAAGTTAATGTAGCAATAAGGAAGCCTTATATGGAAAGGAAGTGATCGTTGCGGATAGGGATATGGTGGAAACTGAGAGTGATGCCATTCTCGATGGCGCAAAAAATGTGGACGTGGCTTTTCTCGTGGTCGGGGATCCGTTCGGGTGAGCCTTGCGTGCGCCCGTCCAACGCACGTCTACAGCCGTTTAACAGAGCAACAACACACACCGACCTTCTACTCCGCGCAAGAGCCCTCGGTGTCCCAACACGGGTAATCCACAACGCATCCATAATGAACGCCATTGGCGCATGTGGGCTCCAGCTCTATAACTTCGGCCAGGCCGTCTCTCTGGTATTTTTTACGGACACGTGGAAGCCGGACAGTTTCTACGATAGGGTCAAGGAAAACACTGACTTGGGCATGCATACGCTGGTATTGCTGGATATCAAGGTCAAGGAACAGAGCGAGGAGAATCTGGCACGGTGAGCTGCAGACTCCGGGCCGACCTGGTTCTGAGTTCCTGACATTTGAGAACGTTTGCGTAGAGGACGGAAGATATATGAACCACCGCGGTACATGTCCATTCCGCTGGCTGTGGAGCAGCTCCTGTACACCGAATCACAAAGACAGCAAGGGGTGCTTTCCGCAAAGGAGACACTGGCAATCGGTATGTCCCGCGTAGGATCAACCGAACAGCGGATAGTGGCGGGCACTCTCGACGACCTGAATCACGCTGGCGATATTTTTGGGCCGCCGTTACATAGTCTGGTCATTGTGGGCAAGAGGCTGCATCCGCTGGAGGTGGAGTACGCGCAGGAGTGGGCGGTAGATAAGGCCCGCTGGAGACGAGTCGCTGCCGATGTATACGGATGCCAATTAGATGAATGAACGGAGTTATTCCCTACTGGGGTTCGGTGAGTAATAATGATTGAATGCGTGTTCTTACAAATGTGCTGCTATACAAGTTACGTGCCTAGACCCATGTACGCAAACCAAGAAGGTCAGAGAGAATAAAAAACGTTGGCTGAAGAGTTTGTTGTCCGTGTATTCACTCTTAAACCGGGCGGGGCGCCAATGATTTGGGCATTGACGGGTGCATTGCATGTCGACAGCGTTATAGATGGTGATGTGCCATTTTGAGGTTCCGCGACAGTTATGTTTGTCCAGATTTCTCCGAAATCAGTTGCAAGGTAAGTTGACGAAGCGGTGACGTTGCCTTGAACGGAAAGCCCGGCTGCCGCCCATATGTTTTGTGACCGTAAACCCTGCAGATACGGTTAATTGTGCATATGGTCGAGCGTGAGATAATCTCTGACCTCGAATATCAGGCTTCCTCCAACAGTGATAACGACGTCGTCAAATTCGAATGCGTCCAACGGATGAGATGCTCGAAAATCCATGTAGGGTGCAAACACATCCAACGACTTAAGGGACGCGTTACGCGGCAGATGCAATACGATATCGACAGTATGCGTGATCTCCAGTTCTGCACCGAAAAGCCCCTTCGTACAGTTCTTCGCCTTCACGAGCCCACTTCCATCCTTGGAAAGGGTGTATGGCTGTGTCCAGATGCCGAGTCCTTGATGCGGTCCCTCGTTTGCCAACCAGCAAGCACTCAACCCCGCCGGTGCGCCAGTCACCGCCATCGCCACATCCGGGATCATCCCTTCCTCTATATGCACACGAATCGTGCCGTTAATAGCACCGAGCACCTGAACGGAGAGCACATCGGTTTCGTTGAGTTCCAATGCATAGCGCAGCGGATCGTCCACAGTCGACAACGACAAGGACGCGTTGCATGAGGTGGGAGACCCCCAGTTAGTGCCGGTCCGGTCTTTCGGAGGAGGGATGGAAGGCGGAGGAAGGTAGGACAGGTTCGGGCCGCCGTTCGGAGGCGGCCCCATTCCAAGAGGGTATTCGTAGCGCTTCCGACCGCCATGGCGCCGAACGTCCCAGGAGTACTTTCTTGGGGGAGGAATTGCCTGCAGCCAAATGTCAGCGACAAGGCTCTTTACAAATGCCCCAATCACTCACAGGAACTATCCGGTATTGTGCCAAATGAATGGCAACAAATACGACCACTGTAGTTCCAACCACTACTGCGAGCAACGTGCCAACATTGCGAAATAGCTTCCTGCTCATCCTTGTCAGGAAAGAGGTGGTTCGACATAAGTAGGACAGGGCGGAGACGCACCATGCTCTCCACCATCTCAGCTTCTTGGCCATCCATCGGCTCATTGGCGGTAGCTGTATATTGACGGTTTGCGTGGCACCGGGTGGGACAGGGGGAGGTAGGACGAGTGCTGCATCCCTCCCGTCTGCCAGGAGTGACGCCTTCTCGTCCGGGTAGGAATCATCCTCGATTATGATCATCGCCCACACCGGCGCGCGGCCTTGTATAGCGTTTAAGCAGATGTGTAAAAGGCAGTATAGGGAGATTCAATGCGCCAGCGCTGTTCCAGCGGAAGGACGAGGACGAGGAGGAGGTCGACGACGACGAGGAGGGAGAAAGGGCCAACGACGACGACCTGGGTGTGGGTCACTTGTGTCAGTGAATGGTTCACAGAGACCGACCCGCCGTTTGCTTCCGTGTCATCTTCCTTCTTACGTAATGAGCCCTTGATACCCCGCAGTCATGGTTCCAGCTTGCTTCCGCGACCCGCAGACCAATCAACCTTCCATCCCCATTCTTATCCGCCAACGGTGGCTCACTGGAAAAAAAAACACAGGCATATGGTTATATTTAGTACTGCACTAGACCATGCGCAACCATGAATCAACGACGGGCCGAACATACTAGCTATGGCTGGTTGAGCATCATCTCGTTCCAAATGACACTGTCCAGAGACGAAAGAGGCCTGTTTGCTGTAACTTATGGTGCGAACGTGGAAGTGCCCAATCATTTGCCACCCTCACTGCAGGCCCAAGCTCCCGGGGCCTAACCCAGGCGGGAAAAGCGAAGAGCTGAAATTGTACTGCGGGCAAGCAACCGCTGGTACAACTTCCGGCGCTAGCCGTAAACGTGAGCCTTCGCTAGCATGTGCGCGCCCCTCACAGGCTACCAACTTACGCGATAATGCGTTCATCCTATAGGCATGTTGGGTCTGAAAGCAAACTCTTCAGAACCTGACGAGCGGCATAACGCTTCGGTGCCCCTACCATGATGATGGCCCTCTGATTCATGTCCTCGTCCCGGCCCGGATAGTAGACTGCAAAACATGATCAACCGATCATAACTTACTGAGCATATATCGCTGCCTGCTCACATGAATAGCCATCTGCAGGAGGGCCGCCGTCAGATCCAGTCTGAGATCCGTGACATAACTCACCGTTGTGCTCAACATAAAGGCAGCACTTATCGTCGTGGCCGAAAAGCGACCAGAACAGGCTTGAACAGTGTCAGGACGGGCAGGAACACTGATCGACTCTGTCACACACCTCCCAGCTCCCGGTGCAGCTTCGAGTGCAGCCACCCACTCCTGTATCGAGTCTCCACCATACTGACCCGTCCTACGTAGGTTATCAGACGAGCAAAGAGCCGGAATCTTACCTCACACACCAGTCCCACTCTCCCGCAAGGTAAACACGATCGGCAGCTTGCGTCAGCGCCAGCCCGGCTTGCATGCGAGCGATATCTGGAGGATCTAGGAAAGGAGGGGTCACATCAAGGGGTGTTGTATCTCCTGCCCTCCCGTGATTGCTCACAGAAATGATCGGAGCTGATTCAGCATCAGCACAAGAAAACAAGTCTCAAACTTTGTGGAACACACAAGATATCCACCTCTGTAACGTTCAACTGCCCTGTTTCGGGGTAGAAACCATACGTCCCGTCCACGCACAGATGGTTCGGCGCTAAGCTCTTGATCAGTCCACAGATCTCAGCCGTCCATGTTGGAGGCGCCGGTCCGTCCGTGTAGACAACAGCAGACAGCTCATTGCCCGTCTCCCAGGCCATGATGGTGGGGTCGTCCTTGTAAGCTATGCCAGTGTATTGGTTCACGTGATTGAGGTGCTCAGTGATGTAGGCCTTGAACATATCAACGCTGTTTGAGAAACTATCAGCGGGTGGGTGGTGCTCATTGGTAAGAAATGGCTCGCACATGGTTGTTGTGTTGTAGAAGTAAGCACCGACGTCGGAGGGGGTAATCGCAGCACCTTGACCAGACCATTCGATACCATCCCAGCCGATGAATTGATACTTCCCTCCATGATACCAGTTATACTGGCTAAGGTTCAGTTAATTCCTCCAGCAGTAGAGGAGCCACTACCCACATTATCGACGAGCGGAATCATGAGCTTAATTCCATAAATGCGCGCAGCAAGAATTGCGAAGTCGATTGCTTCGTATGCGGTCTGGTTGTATACTCCTGGGCTAGGCTCGACGGAGAGGGCGTTGCCGAATGAGATACCGAGCGTGTGCGCGCGGATTGTCGTTCCACGCATGGCGGAGACAATTCCCATAATCTCCAGTACCCGCGTCTTCGACGGATAGCTGGGATCGGGGCTAGAGGATGGATCAGGCGAACGCCACTCAACATGAGAGGAAAACTAACATGACGTTCTCATCCAGGCCGAGCCAGTATACACAAGGCCCAACCATCCTGAACGGCTCGCCCATGAGCTCCAGCTGCGTACCTTGTCTGGTGACAAATTGATTTCGCTTCAAAAGGTCTGTGACCGAAGGTAAGGTCGGACCGGCGAAGGTGCCGACGGTTTGGCTCGCGTTGGGGGCGCAGTAGCCGTCGAACGTGGTCGGATAAGGAGGCACCCAGGGCGGGTCCTGGGGAAACGGACCCGGCCCACTCAGATAACCGTGCAATTGACGAGCCGTAAGTCCATGCTCGCTGAGGACTGGAAGTCGCTCAATCAAGTGTTCAACATCTTCCAGGCTGCGCGGAGCAGCTAAAGCAAGCAAGGGCAGGGCGAACAGGTGCCAGAACATCGTAGGGGTTTGCCTTGTTCATCATTGAAGGCGCGAACGTCGCTTTTTATGCAGGACGATGAATGAGATCGCTGGCAAGGACGAACGGATTAGGCTCTTACCTTGGAGAAGTTAGAACGGACTGAAGGGAAGTCCCAATATCCACATCAACGTACCGTAGGCAGACCAAGCGTATATTCTCGCTCCAGCTTTGCGGGGCCTATGCGGGGTGGCATGATTAAGTGCATGTGGCGGGTTGCCAGCTAAGAAGCGTGAACGGTCTGAACCTGATTCCACACCCTTGATTCGGGCGACGGACAATAGTCGAGGCAGATTGTTACAACCGCCCGAAAGCACGCAAGCAAGGCTGTAACAGTTGATTGTTTATCCCTAGATACGTAGTGGGCTGTCATGAGTCAGTAGCAAGCTTGTTGGCGAGTCTGTGGTGACGGTATGTGACAGAGGGATGTGGGATCAGAGGGAAGCGAACAAGGGATGTTTATATGCCCCCGCGCTGACTCGGTCCCCTGGCGCTTCTAGTAACAGCATTAGACTTCGCAGTCGGTTGCATATGGTGAAAAGATGGTTATGACATCGGACAACCCCGTGACTCCGGAATTGCCATCACTCGGCACCCATCCAAAAAACGGCGCACAATGCAGCACAGCCGATCACCCGCATACAAAGGGAGGCGCAGCTATAAAACGCTCACCGTCCACGGTCGCTCGCCTTCCGAGTCATCGTCCTCCCCAAACCTCCTCCTCCTCACCCTCTCCTCGCCAATATGTCCGACTATGAGATGGCTAGCGATATCGACGGGCTGATCCCTTCGCCGCCCCTATCTCCTTTCTCCTTCGTATCTTCTGCGCGTACGATTGACAGCCTCTCAGACGTCGAATCAGACACCGATGAAATAGACGCCGCCGACGTTCGTAGTATCAGCGGCTCGGAGCAAGACTGGAACTACGTTACACGCGCATATAGCCAGCATTCCGTTGCTTCTTCGGCTTTCGCACCTATTGCTGACGGCTGCGACTCGATTGTATCGTCGTACCGAACGCCGTCCACAAGGTCTCTGCCGCATATAATGGCCACCTGCGGTGAATCTCCTCCCTCAACTCCGCGCCCTCGCTCTCCGCAACTGCTCCAACTGCCTGTTTCGGACCCCTCCGCACAGCCATTCACGCTTGTCCGCATGAGGAACCTGCCGGAATACCAAACGCTGGAGGATCTCGTGCAGCTTCTGACAAGTAGTGATTCGGCGATGAAGGATATTTTCCACTACAGTGGGCGAGCTCCGACTCCGCTATGGATCAGCTTGCGCCCTTATGCATTGGAAGGAAGCACGGCACTTGCCAACTCTACTGCGGACGAAAGTGTATGCCCTTTCCGAAGCTCGGCTCTCATTCGTTTCATGAATCCCGAGGATGCCGGATATCTTTCGGACGCTATCGAATATATGCAGAACCAGCTACCTCAGTTGGACGACGCGGCTGACTCCTGGTACTGGCTGCTTGACCTTGACGTCGTTCTTATCAGCGATGCCGATGCGGAGAAGGGTGAAGAAGACAAAGGTTTGCTCTGGATTTCGGACTGGCTCAAGAATGATACTGTACCTCCCATCCAAGCTGGTGTCGCCGTCGGGAAGCAGAGCGTGTCAGGTATGTGCCTAGTTTACAGCATGTATGCGCCTATGTTGATCGAAAGTCTAGAGTTGATAACCTCCATTCTCGTGACACCATTGCCTTCGACAGTGCGGCTGTTCGACCTTGTGGAAGTGTTCAAGGCGCCCATTGAAGACGGCGCCCCTACTCCAATCCGCATCGCTCTTTTGCCACATCTCTCGACGCACAGCATTTTCCTGGCTTGCTGCATCTTGCAGTTCGAAAATCACATTGACACGGCGAAGACAATGGAACTGCTCTCGAAATATGATCATTTGCTGTTTCACCCTTCCAACGCCAATGGTCCGATAATGGAGTACGCGCTTGGCACAGCTTCTTCAACGGAATATTCCAGGAGGACCAGGATCGAGTTCAAGGCCGGCGATTGGTGGCCCTATACCTTGTCCATCCAAGACGTGCAGATCTGGGACGACAAGGAACGTATCAAGAAAGGGCCAATTGGTGTGCCTGTCAATGAAGATCCCGCCTCCACCTACACGTGGTACAGAGAACCAGCGAAGTCGCTCAAAGCAGTTCGAAGCAGGCATGCAAGGCTTCCCAAAGGCAGCAACCGCCATGAGACTCGCGCGTCGCAGGAAACTCCCAATACAGCCTACGCTCAGCCGCTGAATTCGGTTATGCTCCTCGGTCTACCGTCTGATATCAACTTGCAGGAGATTGTCAAGGTTTACACCACGCCGCCTATTCTCTCCAAGCCTACGATATCCTCCGCCGCGGGCGAGGAATCCACACAATGCGAACGTTGCGAGGACCTTTCTGGGGGCATTGGATCAGAAACCTGCGACGAGCTGCTCGTGAATTCTTCACAGTTAGATGCTCCGGTGCCTATCAGTATCTCGGTGTTCGAATCCCACCCGACATATTTTACCGCACAACGCATCGCCGTGATTACGTTCGACGGTCCAGATGACTTCCAAAATGGTGTGGGCCTTTTGCCGCCGTCAATGTGGTACCGTTCCGGGACGAGCGACTCTCCTTGCGGGAGCTTCGTGAAGCCCGATGATTGCGACGGAACCGAAACGCTCTTCCAATGCCAGTATAGGTACGGCTCGTGGCCCTGGATCCACACAGATAGTTGTCCTGGCAAGACGACGTGGCTCGCTGCTGAAGGGAATGCGGGTTCCGCACTATAGGCGCATTGCTCGCCATCTGCGTAATGGCATCCTGCTAATTCTTTACCATGCTTGTTTTGGGTTATGTGAGCTTACCGGACTGCTGTAAAGACACGACGGACCGAAAATGGTTGAAGTTGACCAGATAACCGTAACTAGTAGAACAATGAATCGTCGCACTGGCTGTACCCACGAAACGGGAGGCGTCTCATGCAATTGTCGGGTTGCAACGTGTCTTCCTTGGTCTCAGCGCTGTCTTACCGTGCCAAATGAGAACAGGAGAGGATGCCCGCTGCAACTACGAAGCAGTTTTACCGATTTGCTGTCTGTCAGCAGTGTTGATCGTCTCTAAAAAGAACAATAAATTCGTTCCATTGTAGTTTGCGATGAGATACACATCCAGCGGTCCTATACCTATACGCTCTTCGAAACCAACCCCTACTCTGGCACGGGTGGATAGTCGACATTGTCGAGGTAGAAAGCCCGGTGTCCGACCTTCTCTTCGTATTCAAGCGTCGTCCAGCCATTGCCAAGCCAGCTCAAAACGCTCTTATGATCCGGCAGGAGCTCGTAGTCGAAGTCTTCCCACCGCGGGTTCTCGAGCGCAAACACTGCATGTAGGCACGAACCGGGCCACACGCCAGTCACACGTCCCTCCTCCTTTCCACCCTTATACCACGATCTGCACTTCTCGGAGTACACTGTGCGGGGAAAGTAGGCGTCCATGTAGTCCGTCCATGCCTGCACGGCCGATTCCTTGGGCGTTATCGACTTGTAGCCCTCACGCTGCAGCTTGGAGATGGCCTTCATCGCGTAATCAAGCTCCTTCTCGGCCAACACAAGAAGGGAGCCGGAGCCCACAGCGGAATTGGGACCAAGCGAGTTGAACCAGTTGGGCACGTTCCCGGAGCAAACGGAGAGATAAGTGATGGGTTTCTCGCGCCATGCGTCCTGCACGTTGATGCCGTTGGCGATGATCGGGAAAGCGGGGACATGGGTCGTGTCGAATCCGGTCGCCATCACTATCACATCGTACTCTCTATGCTGACCATCGACGGTCTCGATGCCTGTCTCAGTGATGCGCTTGATGTGCTCGGTGATGAACCCAACGTTGTCCTCTGTGAGCGCCTCGAGGTAACCGGGCCCGGGTGTTAACCGACGGCACGCAACAGGGAATGAAGGGATCAAGTGCTTGGCAATCTCGGGCTTCTTGGCCAGCTTCTTCAGCATGAGCTCCTTAAACGCCTCTCGCGCCCCGTTCTGCATCTCGCTGTTTCGGATGGTTGCACCATGCACAGCGTTCAGCTCGTCCTCAACCTTCCGCCTAAACTCGTGGTAGTATTGCGGGTCGGCAGCGAACTTGGCCTTCTCCTCATCGGTGAAGAAATAATTGCCTTTTGCGGAAGCGGTGAGCTCTTCGAGGATGGGCGCCGCCAGCGGAGCGGCGATCCATGTCTTGCCGCGCACATAGTTGTCGACGTGCTTCGAGCAGGGCTGGAGCGCGGGAACAACCTGAATTGCACTGGATCCGACCCCAATAACAGCAACGCGGCGGTCCTTCCATGCGTCGCCCGCCGGCTCGAGCGTCCACTGTCCTGTATGGCACATCTTGCCCTTGAAATCCTTGAGGCCGGGGATATCGGGATACTTCCACTTGTTCAGGAAACCCATGCAGGACAAGACGGCGTCGGCGGTGTCCTCCCATTTCTCGTCGGTGCCGACGACTTCGCCTGAGAAGACCCACTTGCCGGCGTCGGCGTTCCACTCGGCCCGCGTCACCTTGTGGTTGAATTTAATGTGCCGTTCGAGCTTGTACTTTTTCGCCACACCCTCCAGATAACTACGGATCTCCGGGCCAGGGGCATAGAACGCGCTCCAATCGGTCTTTTCTTCAAACGTGAGCTGATAAGTGTGCGAAGGGCTGGGTGGCTTGTGAGCGCCCCAGTCATACACCTGAGATCAGAAGACACGTACACATCGCACGCCAATCCAGGGTAGTGGTTCTCGTACCACGTCCCACCCACAGCCGGATTCTTCTCATAGACAACGAACTCGACGTTAGGCACGCGCTGAGGAAGCCTAATGGCTGCGGTCAACCCGGAGAAGCCAGCTCCGACTGAAGACACGTCAGTCCGTCATGTCCAAGACTGGGGACGGTCTGAGGTGGGAAAGACGACTCACTGATGATGACCTTCATCTTCCTGTATTGGTCAATCGGCTTCTCGATGAGTGGCACATGGGGGGGCGTCTTGTAGACGTATGAGGCATGGCCGTAGTCGGGCGGGTGGTGAGGATCGTGCGGGGGTTGCTGCCAGGCCGAGGACATGATGACCGTTGATTAGGTGATGGACGACGAGGAGATGTTATTGGGTGGTGGTAGAGTGGTGGTGCACTGTCCAGCACTTTCGCACTGGCAGATGATGTTCGAAGATGGGGGTTGAAGAAGCAGATTCATTTGTCGCCCGTTTCCCTGCTGCCTTTTGAGGTGTTTACGGGACATTCGCTGTCCGATTGGTCCGCCGGATGGGGTCATCTGAGAGAGAGAGGGTATGTGTGGGTTGGGGGGGAGAGCAGCGGGAGATTCGGAGTGGAATTGGCACATGGTTCATCCATTCCGTTCACAATCCCATCCAAATCCCCGCATCGCTTCATCACTTTATCCGACAGCCTCCAATGGCATGCACCGCCACAAAACAACGAAAGCTGGGCAGACTCACAAGCGAAGGGGTAAATGTTTTGCGTAAGACAGGCCAAGCTTAAAATACCAAAATGATCGAGTAGAAGACCCTGCTGACCCTTAGCAGCCAGTTGGAGGTGCCGTGGCAAGTCTATACGATGACTAACAATCTACTACCGGTCTTGTGAGGGTCTTGCCGACGTCAACTGGAAGGATAGCCATGACATCGGCGTCGTTCCACCCACCCCAAGCGTGTTCCAGGACAGTCAACCTCTCATTCGATCACGATCTCCCAGTCTTTCGTGATGGCTACCCCCGGGTCCTTGACGACGAGCACGCTGGCCACGCCGTCCTTGGCCTTCTTCCCCTCCGCACTCGCACCCTTCGTAAACTTGAACTCCAGGTCGACCCGCTCGCCGCCCGAAAGGGTGTAAACGCTGTTCGGGGCTGCTGACAGGCCCAGTACCACCACCCGTTCAACCCGTACGCCTTCAATCGATTGCGCGTACGCGTTCTGGGGATCGTACGAATCTGACAGGTCAAGCCCGTATACCGCATCTGTCCCGTGGGAGTGCACCTTGTCAGAGCTCGTGAGTTTGAGCCCCTTTTTGCCGCTTTTCGCAGCTTTAAATTCGCGCCACACAAGCGCTCCGTCGCGATAAGCGAAAGACTCGCCGTCGTCGAGGTAGAGCTCGCCCTCAGCGGTGCGCTTTGTGGACAGCGCCACGACGAGCGTGAAGGGATCATGTGCCATCAGCGGGGAAGAGCGTCTTGGTCTCAGCCGGAGCGGGACAATGTGCCCTCCGCGATAGAAAAGAGGGATGGTTTCCAGCGGGCTAGGGATGGTGACGCGCGTGCCGGACGGGGTGCCGCGGTATAAGGTGTAATCGTCGTAGGAATAGTAGACCTGGTCTTCAGGCAGATAAACGGAGGTTTCTGCAGCACCTTCATCTGTTACGGGCTTGACCAGCATCGAATCGCCGATGAAGAATTGGTCGTCAATTGCGAAGCCTTGTTCGTCCTCGGGTAGCACGACATAGTGAGGCCTGTTTTACCAATCAATTGCAGGCTCGCACATGCAGGAATAAGAGAACGCACCGAACAGCAGGGGTGCCCGAGACGCTCGCCTCGTGCATCAGCGTGTACCACACAGGTAACATGGCGTATCTCAGCTCCAGAGCGTTTCGCACAACGCTCTTATACGGCTCCTCCAGCAGATAGGGCTCGCGGCGTTTGGTATCGATGTGTGCATGGCCCCTGAAGAACGGTGCGAATATGCCGACTTGATACCAGCGGGTGAGCATTTCAGGACCCGGGTTGCCGAAGAAGCCACCGACGTCCGCACCCGCGAAGGTCATGCCCGTCACGCCCAGGGTGAGCACCATGGGCACACCCACCTTCATATGCTCCCATGTTCCGCCATTATCGCCGGTCCAGATGGCGCCGTAACGCTGGCTGCCCGGGTAGAAGCTCCGGGAAAGCACGAACGGCCGTTGCGCCGGCGTTGTGCGTTCGATAAGCGCGAGGGAGGTCTGCTTATGGAACAACATGCCATTGATGTTGTGCACGTCACGGTGCTCCCAGCCTCCGTAGTGGATGTTGTCCTTGGGCATGGTGATCTCAGGGCCATTGAAGACACTTGGCTAGCAGAAAGTCATTAGCGCATCCTCACATCGGTAGTCGCAATGCCTATTGCTCACCTCATTCATGTCGTTCCAGATAAAAAGGTCCTTGGTGGAGTCTTTCCATCCTTCGCCTTCCTTCACCTCCTCGTTTCCATCTCCGAGCTTAAATAACCTCCTCCACCAAGTCCAGCTTTCCGGGTGGAAAAAGTCCGCATAAGCGCTCGCCCCAGGCCAGCACCATCCCTCGTACTCCTGCCCATTGCTCTTTTTCACCAGCACGTCCCTCTCCTGCGCTTGCTTGTACACAAAGTAATTGTTCGTCTTTTTCAGGTGCGGATCAACGATCGCGACCATCTTTCTCTTGGCCTCCGCCACACCGTCGACCATCGCCCTTGGATCAGGGAAATTCGCCTTGTCCCACACAAAGTACTTTTTCTCTTCGGCGTACTCGATATCCAGCCAGGTAACATCCAGCGGCATGCGCGCCTCGTCGAATCGGCGTTGGACATCGAGCACATCCTTGCTAGAGATATAGTTCCACCGGCACTGATGATAACCAAGGGCGAAGAGCTGAGGCAACGCGGATGGGCCAGTGAGGGACGTGTACTGCTTGAACAATGCCGAGGGGGATGGGCCGGGGAGAAGGAATAGGTCGAGAATTCCGCTCTCCGTCACCCAGTGCGTGCTCATCCCCTTGCCGCTTCCTCCAGATGATGGTCGCGCTACGTCAATCCACGTCTCCGCTCCCGTGAGGAAGAGAATGCCGACGGTACCGGCCTTGCTGTGAGCATGCATGAGCGGGATGCTGCCGTACAGGGCCATTGGGCTATCAGCGAGATACTCGAACACATCGAGGTTGTACAATCTGTATGGCTCGTTGTAGCGATTCTCGGGCGGTTGGGTTGTCGGCAGGGAGAGGGGAGCTGCGTGCTCCGGAATTCCATAGACGTGTTCCGCAGCCGGGAATGTGATGTCGAGACTGAGGGACTCGGGTCCTTTGGGCTTGCTGTCGGTATGTCCTCCGAAGGATTCGGACCAGTAGCCGTCCTCCTCGGCACCTTCAAACCAAGCGCTTGGTCGCTTAGGCGGCTGTGGTTTCTGTTCTTCCAGCACAGCTTGGTCGCCGTCGTCTGCTTCAGGAGCGTCGGCAGTGGTAGCGATAGGGACATCTTCTTTAACACGGAAATGCTCCATATGCAGTAAGCCGCGGCGGTTCAGCGCGATCGTCTCCTTGCCGTCCTGGAACAGGCTAATGTGCAAAGGATCGTACTGTATCCTCAGTTCCACCTTGCCCCCATCTTTCATACTGCTCTGCGCAGTGACCCCATGCTCCCCTCGCGTCCACTGTGCAGTGCCAGGCTCTGGCTGGCCGTCAAGCAAGGTCCATTTCGACGCCTCATCGTACCTCTTCTTCAAGCCGCCCACTTCATCCATCCGAATTCTGAACAGCCCATTCTTGAGTGCGTCGACCTGTAGGGAGAAGTTGATGCCCGGGTAGATGCTGCTCCTCACGGCCGCGGTGAGCGTGCTCCCTGCGGAGTCGATCTGGACTTGGTCTCGCAAGAGAGAGTAGGGTGAATGCCACTCTGCTCCTGCCTCCGCCGCACGGGCTGCGAGAGCTCTTCCTCTCCTACAGAAGCCTGACTGTGCGCATGTTTTGAAGTCGTGTGCCTTCACTGCAGCTGCTGGAGATGGGAGACAAAGGGTGAGAGAGAGGAGGGCGGTGAGGGCGATTGGGATAAGTCTATATGTGAGAAGGGGTGTTGTTGGCATTGCTGCTTACACCCTCCTCTGCTCTACAAATGAACACTTTTATATGTTCAGTGTTGTAAGAGCCGATATGAGATTGAGGTATATGCGCGATGTCGTGGAATTCGGAGTGGCGACTGACCGCGACTGTGAACCGACCGTCGTCGCGACACTCGCTCGGCTCCGTATCTCCGTGCAATGAGAAAAGCAGTGTCACGTGACTGACTGCCAATGCGGCGTTTCGCCCAAACGCGTTCACCGTTTCACTTTTACACACACACCGCCCACTCCCATTTATACGATGGCGCCCTCACATCGTCTCTTATGGAGAGGAGCATTACAACACCAGTTCACACCTTTGGATGGTATCGCCTTCGTAGCTCATCTGCCATCGCATCCTTCTCCACAACAACCACTCTCAACAGCACCACAACCACAACCAGCGGCAGCGGCATCATCATCATCGTCATCACCACCACAACCACCATGGGAAGCAGTACAAACGATCGCTTCGGGATCCTCAACAGCCAGCAACAGCACGACGCCTAGCAAACTCGGCGGAGCACTCGACTCGCCCACAGCTCTGGCGCTGGAGACGCTGCGAGGACGGCCTACACTCCCAATACTAGGGACATGGACCGGTCAAGTAGATATCGAGCCTGGGATAAGAATGTGCGCGATATCTTCCTTCTTCTCGCTCTGGTGCGGTTAGCTTACCGAGGCCACCAAGGCATATCAACCCTTCGTCTCAGCTTACGCTTGCATACTTTACGCGACTCTTCTGCGCTCCTGCTCCTGTAGGCTCTGCATCCTGCTTATCTTCCAGCGAGCACCTTACCGAGCGCAAGCAACAACAACACACCTGCCTCCGCATCTCGTTGGGCTTGTCTCCCTCTCCCTCCCCCACAACCGATGAGCTCATCCTCCTTCCATCCCCGTCCCCGATACATGCACACAGGATCGAGATACTCGTTGGCCGTGCTCGTCCTCCCGTCGCTCAGCTGAGGAGCAAACGATTGCCTCCCAGGCCTGATGATCCGCTTCCAAGGAGGGTGCATGATCTCCGTGCACTTTCTCTCGCTGGTGAGCAGAAGGGTATCAAACGTGCCCGTGATGCGGCGCTTGGCTCGCAAGCACCGGGGAACGACGTCTTTTCCTGTGATCCAGCGAGCAAGAAGCGACGTATCTCCTTCCCCACCGCTGCCGAAGCTCCGGCAAAGCTAGAACGCCCGCAAGTCCGCCGCAAGTCCTCTAGAGACTCGCGGGCCGTAACCGGGAAGGAAAACGCTATCCATGACTATCATAGAGACGAAATGCCGCCTCCGCCGCTACCACTCTATCCCAGTACGGAATCATCAACTTGCGAAAAGGCTGTCGACGTGGTGATCAAAGAGGAGCAGAATAGAGCCTTGATCAGGAAGCATGTGCTTGCAATGCTCGCGTGTGCAGGCTGCACGCGATCCCACGCCGACTTCAAAGATTGCTACGCCTACATTAGTCGCGGCGTCGCTTTCGCCCTGGTCCGTCCCTTATCCCATGTCCGATTAGCGTAGACCACACTGATGGTGAAACAGAGGAGACATCTCAAGAAACGACTGTTGGAGAGAGACGAGGTGGTTCGTCTGGTCGGAATGCACGTGGGGATGTATTACTTGCCCGAGTCGCCGGTCAGGGCTTCGAGAAGTAAGGAGCGAGAGTGTGCAAGAGAAACACCGGAGAGAGTTTAGAAGGGTTGTGCGATTCCGGTATGAAGGGCAAGAAGACTGCTTGTTTGTTTTCCGCACTTGGTCCGCCATTATTGCGCTGGTCCACATTGCGGTCGTTTTCATACCTTGTACCCTTATCGAGCCTGTAACACCGCTCGAGTTCCCTCCTGCAAGCTACGGGCAACCAATGTTGTAAATTAGACAAGACATAACCACATCATACCACCGCAAGAGTTCTCAGCGATCTTCCTCGTGCGCACTCCGCACTGTGCCCACCGTCCTCCTTAGCCCTTGCCAAAACGACCACTCTCCATGCTGCCTTCTCGCCCAGCTTGCCAATGGAAAACTGCCAGCACGCTGGTCCCTATCCGTATAGAACACAACTCTCCAACCCCACTCAATGTCCTTGGCGACCACCCCAGTCGTCACGGCGGGGCTTGATTCTGCGGTCCCCGCGATGACGAGCAAGCGGAGGGCGGCTTCCAGCTCGGCTAGGCTCATGGGGAAATCGGAGTACAGCGCGGGGAGGGATACGTTAAGTGATTTGACGATTACGGGACCGTGCCCAGCCAGCCCTGCCCACCATCAGGTCTCGTCCAAACAAAAGAGCATAGATGAACGCACCGAGCGTGAGCTGATAGTGGTAAAACCACTGCTCACCGACTCGCAAAGCGACGCCGTGATCCAGCCTAATGCCAGCTTGTGGGTCGAGCAGGAGGCATTGCAAAATGTCCTCCCTCAAGTGACGGAGGGGCACGGGCATGTAATAATCGGCGGGAAGGTGCAGCAGCCACATTTGGGCGGCGTCGTACATCGACCGTAAGATCGCGCCGGTTGGCAGAGGGATTACGGTCCGGATATCTCGAGCGGTCATCGTGCCTTAGGCGCGGGCGAAGTATCGAGTGTCTTGCCCTTGCGCGGGAGGCAAGGCATATCAATATATACGCATAGATTGCTTTCTCCCTTTTGTCTTCTGGACACAAGGTCGCTGTGCGGTGCGGCTGACCAAGTGGGAATGAAGATCTAGCCCAACCGGGCAACTCTTTCGGCGCTTCTACAGCCGAGCGAGATGGAGCGACACGAGGCGCCTCCGCATACGCAGAAGACACATGGCTGATAAGATAGCCTAGCTTGACATCGCGATCTCCTGCCATATTTGGTGTCTCGAATTACTTCTTTCGTCACACGACTTGATGTATGACGTGCGAGGTGAGATGAGCTCGGTCAGCTGTACGGCTGGAGAGAGGTGGCATTCAGTACATAGCAACACCTGCATTACTTGTCCTCGAGGTCAGCGAGCAGACTCCAGAGTATGAATATGTGAGGAGCATACACACTGGGAGAAGGAGGCTTCGATACAGAGACAGCGGGCATGATGAAGACGGAAAAGAACGCGATGAGTAGAAAGGGCATCAGCGGATATAGGTATGTTGACCAGGACAAGAGATGTGAGGGCCCGTGAGAAGCCGAAAGAGGCATGCATCATCCGGATATATTGCGCATAAGAAACTCGGCAAGCCTCCCGAGTGCAGTGAGGCGGTGATGATGGATGGCACCTTCGGTGCAAGATTGCGGAGACTTTGAACAATGCGACAACGGGGCGGTAGCAGTGCCCTTACTCGGCCACAGCCTGCGGGCGGGCCGGGGAAGTTGCCGTCTCTGGTCGATGCGGCCCTGGCGAAGCAAGAAGCCGCAACTTGCTCCGGTTTCGTGGCACTCTTCCCGCAAAGGCGTTGGCTACTCCAGCCAAAACTGGTTTACCAGCCTAGGACAGAGTGTTCTTTCGTTGGTCATCATCTCGTAAAGCTAGACGGCGTCAATATATATATGGTGTTTTGATGGCCAAATGCGCCGAACACACCTTCCTCCCAGATCTCCACAAGCATCTGCATCTCCTTCTCCTCATCGACCGCGGCCGGCTTGCGGCCAAAAATGGCTTGCATCACCGTGGTTTTCTGCACATCGTCATCGTTCGCTCTTTTCAGATTCGCCAGTCTCAGCAAGCGTTCCTCTTCGTTCTCTGGAACTCGCTCGCCACGGCGGTACCGTTCGATGAGCTCGTGAAGTACGGATCGCTGCGTGTTGAGCCTGGCGCGTTCTGTTTGATGTCGATCCCTCATGTTGATGGAGTTGATACCCAGTGAGGTAACGGCACAAGATGCAAGAGCAAGCACTACATAGTAGCTGCGCGGGGCATGTCGAGGCAACATGGTGGATGGCAACGGACGGGCCCACAAAGGGACGCAACAACAGGTCTTCGTTGGCGGTGGCGGTGTGCCAAATACCACGCAGAGTACTTCGCACTGGGAATAAGTCACAGAAAGTCTGACTAGCAGAAGTTACATTCTCTGCCGCTACTTGATCCGAAGTTGTGCGCTGCGAGTGATATGGGTAGAACCCCATATGTTGTACTCACAATGGGATAGACCTTCCCTGCCATCAGAGGGTGAATTTGATAACCGGAGGGAGTGTATTCAGTGCCACAGCCATTCCAGGCTTGCCGGTGATAATATGAAAGTCTCCATGCGTAGGACAACTCGGCAGTGCGATTAGATCGACCAAGCAATTAAGCAGGTAACAAGATGATGAATGTGTCGAATTGACTAGTAAGAGACGTTGAAGAAAACGGGAAAGGGAGTCGCCTGCCACAACGACTGAGCGGGTTGGCAAAGGAGGCTCAGGGCGCAACTTGTGACGAGCCTCGGCGTTCAACAGCACTACTACTATCTATCGCCTTCAAGCAGCAGCTACAATGGTGAGCACTGGACCTCGTTGTTATTACTTATCTGATCATTTCCTATCACTTGCATAGCTGCCCTTATCGCTCCTCAATGCAGCCCAAGGCAAACCCATGGCAAGTGCTGAGCACATCTTGTTGGAGATCGGCTGACTCGGCTGCTCGTAGCTCGTTGAGCTCAAAAATGGGGAGAGTCTTAACGGACATCTCATGAATTGCGACAATTTCATGAATATCACCCTTAGGGAGGTGGTTCAGACGAGCTCGGATGGGGAGAAGTTCTGGAAATTAAAGGAATGCTACGTTCGGGGAAGCACGGTATGGAGGTGTAGCTCGTGCTCGTTCGGCGAATCTAACTATCAATGCAGATCAAGTATCTTCGAGTGCCAGACCAACTATTAGACGAGGTACAGATGGAGCAGCTACATGCAAGGGAGATGCAGCGGGGTGGCCGAGGAGGGCAAAGGGGTAAGCTAATATTCCGGGCTGGAATGGCAGGCCTGATGCATTCCGCAGGTGGCCGAGGCGCACCACAACGAGGTACTAGCAATTCCTCTTCGGTGATAACTCGCTGATAGGTTATACAGGGCGAGGCGGTCCTGGCGGTCCTGGCGGTCCTGGCAGAGGCGCCGGCCCAGGACGGGGTGGACGCGCCCGTGGACGTGGGAGAGGTATGTGAGTAGGTGGTGGTGACGTGGCGAAGCGCGTCTGGCGCCGGGGCGTACTGCTCATCAATGCTGAGGTATTCAGCGACGGTCCCAGCGCAGGATACAGGCTTGAGGCTGGCATTCGTGTAGCCCCTTACAGGATAATATCTGCGTCGAGCCGTGTGGACGGGGTTGTAGACTATTGTTGTTATCCGTAAATGAACAATTGACGGTCAATAATAACAGTTAACTGTAACTAGTAGGGTCTCCCGATTGTCCCCTCTCCCCGTTTCACGCCCCGGCTCGACTTTGCTGATACCGCCCCAGCAATCATCCGTCACTCGGACCGGCGTGTCTGTTGTCGATTGCGTTCTTTCCCACTACTTGCTGGAAGCTGCGATGGCGCTCGGGGGAGAAGCGCCTCTCTAGACCATCTAAAGCACCCCTCCCTAGTTCTGTCCGTGCACCAGTGCGGATGGACGCATTCCAGGTGCATACAACATTCGTCAACCAGCTACGAACTCTGAATGCGTAAGTACACCACCCATGGTGCAAAGACCACCGCTACCATTTATCCCGTAGTACGCAGCAGGATGTCCAGAAGTCAGTTTCATTTGCAATGAGACACATTGACAATCACGAGGACCTGTGGAGCTGCATTATGCAAGCCTGCCAAGAGGTGAGCGTCTCCTTAGCCGCCAGCGGTAAATACTTACTCTTCAGTATGGAGGCTTCGCTCAACCTCAAAATGAACCTGCTTTATTTCATCGAGAGCCTTTGCGAAGTATCTTCTTCAATAGGCTCTGAGCCCTACTACGTCCGTCACCTTGCGAAAGACCTCAGCACGCTTGTGGATCTCCTAGTTCCGGATTCTAGGGAGGGGTTGCTCAACCTGTATGGTACAAAGCAGGTCAGGTCATTCTCGCAGGATCATAGAAGTCTTGTTCTCAAGTATGTGAAGGTGATTCGCAACTGGCGGAACAGACGGTTCATCGACCAGGCAGCGTTCGAGGTCGCTGAAGAGCTGCTCAAGAGTAGGCAGCGTTGGTATGATATCAGTCCTCTGCGCTGGTTGGGTTTTGCTCAATGCGTGGACTTGTAGGAGTCATGCAGAACCGCACGGATCCCCTCAAAGACTACGAGATGAGAGGCACGGTCGGGGTGATACCATCGGGCGAATGACCAAACAACAGAGGGTCGATAGGATGAATGAGGACCGCGAAAGAGTACGCCCGCTTCGGACAATTACGCCAGAGCTTTGCCTTGACTGAATTGCTGACAGCAAAAGCGCCTGCGGGAGCAGCGTTGGATCTTACCTACTGCCACTCTTTCCAATCAGCCCCGGTTAGCAAACACTCTGCCAGTTACTCTCGGTACAAACGAGATAGCGCTAGACAAAGAATTCGAAGATGCATGGGAAACTACTTCCGATTGGAACGAAGACGACGATGATGCTATGGATGAAGAAAATGAGCTGTGTTTTCCTGGTGTCGTATTCGCGAGAGGGAAGTAATTCATTGAGGAAGCTCTCAAGCCGGTGGACATTGATTTCTGTGCGGTGTAGTAGCAGGACCGGAAGAAGGATAGTAGGCCGGGGAGAACGCAATGTTTGATCAAATACCAGGAACATTCCCTAACTTGGCGCGTATTCTCTCTTTCCAACCACCGAGGGTGTATCTCCAGCTCTTGGAGACATCTGGGGATCCCCACCGCTCGTGCTTTGCGGGCTAGCGCCGTCCGTGAACAGCGCCGTCCCTGAAAACGAGTGATAGTTGGACACATTCCGCTCTCGCAAGGAGCTGAGACATGGGGGAAACCCGTTCATGGCGCTTTGCTGGGATGGTGGGGCCTTCTGATGGGAGCGGTGGGGCCTTCTGATGGGAGCATGAGACTGTATCCAGAATAAACTAACAAGAGTAATGACCACCGACTAGTACTCCAATGTCTCGTCCTCTCCATCCTCCGTCTCCACCTTCGCGCTGCTCTGGGTAACGTCGGTGATAGGTTCTGAGAAGGTTGGAGGTAGGTCGTCCCGTATTGTAGGTGATTTGCTACCTTCTTTTTCGCCACCCGCGTCTGCCTTACTGGCGAGTTCTTCGGCCTGACGCCGAAGGGTTTCCACCTCGTTCATGCAGTGCTTTCGGTCATGCCTCCATGCCTGTGACTGGGATTCCACGTCGTGGAGAGTAATTCTTCGTCGTTCCACCAGCAGTGCTTCCTGTTCAGGCAGTAAAACTGTCGGAAGATAGTAGAGAACCATCTTTGACGCCGCTGAGGACGGAATAGACATGGGGGTACGAGCAGGAGGTTGGCCATCCAGGGGAAATATGTCAGATGTGGTTAGAAAATGTGATAGATGTGGTTTGATTTTATGTGTTAGGTGGAGCTATGGGCAAGCATTAGCAGGGAGATCGAAAGGCGACGTCAGTTAAACATACGATACTGTCTCGCATGAGGACATCGTCCTCTTTACGAATTGCTAGCGCCCGGTTCCGTTTGATCTCAGCCTGGCGCCTGATCTCCATCTGCTCATGAGCCAGCTTGGACTGAAGCTTCGTTTCCAGGGACATGCGACGGCGAGCCTATGAGAGGGGGCATGAGTACCGCTTCAAAGCTAGTAGCCATGGCGAGACTCACCGCCTCGGATCTGCTCCGCTGCGCGTCCTCATCCTTTGCCTTGTTGAGCGTCCCCACGAGAATGCCAAACATGGACTTCCCACGTTTGCGAGGTTCCGTTGTGAGGTCAAGCCGGGGTCTCTTGCGAGGAGGTGCAGCAGCAGGACCAGGGGGAGGAGAGTCTGCTCTTGCCACAGTCGCTTCCTCATCTTCCCTTTTCCGAACCAGCGGCTGCTCCATGCTGTAGACACAGCGGAATTTCAATGAACGAGGTTCAAGGCAAAGAGATTGTCAGACATACTTGTCCAGCATGGCGTCTGCTTGTGCTCCTGTCACTTCCTCACTAGCCATGGTCGTGGTAAGTGTACGGTTGATGTAGTCGGTGAGCGAAATGACGGGCGAGCAAGGACCCTGAAGTTATCATTCCACCGCGAGCCACCGCGTACGCTTCAATCCCCTTCTGCCTTCGTTGACTTCGCACCGCATTGATCGCCTGCGTAACCACTGATAAGTTGCCGTACATTGTCATTTGCGGCTGTTGAGGTACCAATGTCGAGCCGAGGAAAGACCTCCGGGGCATTGAAGAAGGAGAAACGCGAGAAGACGGCTGCTGAACGGATCGCAACACTCTACAAATCTATTGTTGCTCAGCTTGACGGAGGCCATTTTCAGAACGCTCTAAAGAATTGCGATCGTAGTGCGTGCGATGTAACTGCATAATCCGAAATGCTGACAATGTGGTCTCAGTTCTGAGGCTCGACTCCGATGATATAGATGCTTTGGAAACGAAGCTATACGTCCTACTCCAGCTGGAGCAGTACCGCGAAGCCCTTAACTTGCTTCTCCACCCTCGGCTGAATCTCCCTTTCGAAAAGGCCTATTGCCTCTATCGCACCCACGAACGGTCAGAGGCATATTCACTTCTGCAAGAGTTACAAGAAAAGCTGGGCTCAAAACAACGAGGGCTGCAACATTTGGAAGCACAACTGGTGAGTGGTCGTGCAGGTACTTGACAGGCCGTTTCTGAGTGAACACATCAGAAATATCGAGACACTGCCTATGAGCAATGCGTGGCATTGTACACTCAACTATTGGACGCTGCCTCATCCGTACGTACACTCTCAGTTTCCGGGAACCCTGTGCCGAAAACACAAGCAGGACAGCGAGGAGAAGGACGATATTCTCAACAACCTTCATGCTGCCCAGAGCTATGTTGATTTCATGAAGTCGGGCTACCAACAAGCCATGCAAGAGCTGAACTTAGACATTACGAGACTGGAGGCGAGCGCCCCTCCCATGCATGTTGCGCCGACAATGTCCAATGTGGTCATTCCGCCGGCTCAACCCGCCGCCCGACATCAGCGTAAGTCAAGAATTCCCAAGCACGTGGTTCCTGGAATCACGCCTCCACCGGATCCCGAGCGTTGGCTTAAGAAGAGGGATCGAACAAGAGATGTTCGGAGGACGAAGAAAGCAAGGAAAGAAGGTATGGGGGCGGGCTCAACGCAGGGCATCGCCGTGGGTACGGCGATGGCCCCGTCTGCCGTTGGCACTTCTGCCGGGACTTCCAAGAAACGGAGGAAACAAGCTCGATAGTATCGTATACAGTGAAAGGATCTACATATCAGGTCATGGTAGCCTAACTGATCTTTTGCTTTTTCCTGGGTTTCTGCTGCTCACCGTGGCTGGGTGGCTCAATGGTGTCCGCAACTCCTTGCGACGCTTTGAGCTTCGCTCTCTCCTTCTTGCCCTTCCTCCTCTTCGTGGGCTTGCTCGTCGCATTGTCCTGAGTCTGTCCGTCCCATGACCGTCCTTTGAGGGCTTCTTTCAACTCCCAATATTTTTTGCCGCGCTTGTCCACGACGGCCGGGCGATATGGTGCGTATTTTTTGATGCCCATGTAAGCGTTCAGTTCTGCGTCATCTGCCAGAAGGATTTCCGCAGCTGACAATCCGTGTGATGTACCTGGGACCTTCATATACTTGAATCGTGTCGGAAGGTCGCCAACCTGGTTCTAACTGAGCAGATGTCTGCTGACTGTTGATTCCTTACATACCATTCCATTATAATCGAGATTGAAGTATTCTTCCATATATCTGTCGATGTCCGTGTTTCCGATCGCATGGTCGGTATCCCAATCTTTTTCTGCCAATTCATTCTGTCGTCTTGTATTCGCGCTCCCGCTAACTTCCGGGACAATATCGCTAATATCCAAATCGTCATCCCACGTTGGTTTCGACTCTTCCTGTTAAGGGTCAATATACTTTCTTCGCTGTAAAACGCTCATCACTCACAGCGTGCTGATAGTAGTCCGCTTCATCGAAAAGCGCGCGCATCTGAGAGTCATGCGCCTCCGGGTCGAAATCACCCTCCAGATCAAGCTGATCGCTTCGAATGCCTGAACGGAGATGGCTGTCAGTCATCTGAAACCCCATGAAGCATTCAAGTTAATGCACCATCTTTACCGCTAATATGTCCTAGCGTCTTCAGCTTTTCTTCTATCTCCCTTCGCTTGAGAGCTTTTAAGCGTTTCAACTCTTCTTTCTTTGCCAGTTTCTCCTCCTCCTTCCTTGCCCGTCTCTTCTCGCGTTGTTGCTTCCGCTGATCGTCGGGTCTCCGCACAGCAGACTGAATGTTCCTTGGATGGGTGGGAATCACTGCGGCATTTCTGGAAGAGTGTTTTCAAATTCTTGAACGTCAATACTTCGCAGACAGACGTACGGTTCCTCGAAACGGAAGTTATAGGAAGACTCAAATCGGTCGGTAATATCCTCAAACTCAGAATCATCTTCTAATGAGCCGGAAATTACCGCTTCCGTGATGTCCGACACGCTGCCCTTAGTTGTCCCAGTCACTTCCTCCAGCGTAGGGTTCCGTCGTTGAGATTCATCCACCCACCCTCGGTTGAGGATATAACTGTGAAATGTGTCAGCGGGATCCAGTGTGCTCTGACTATCGTACCCACTTCACAAGAAATTCTTCATCGGCTGCCGATTTGCCCCGGGCTTTCCTCTTTCTCCTGGAACTGGTCTCTTCCGCTGCACTTGCGACAGCGCCGCCCGATTCTTTGAGAGGGACATCGGTTGCGTCCACGGACAAAGCAATCTTCACGTCCTCTTCTCCCACATTCTCAAGTAGGTATTGACGATAGGCTGTGCGGTCCATGTCATCGGCGGGATTGCGCAAGACAAGAAGATCGTCTTCATCGGCACCCTCTTCAGCGGTGGCGCGGTGGAACGCGGATATCGTCTCCGCTCGCAATGCCTCTTGCTCCTCGGCATGTGTGGGACCCACCTCCTGGTCTCGCTCAGGGTGAAGCAGTGCATCAATAGCCATGTCCCGCAAGGTGATAGGTTTTCTCTAGACCGAGTTTAGCAGATGCATTCGTATGACTCTGCTTGAGATGCTCACCCGATCCCGTTTCCGCTTGGTCTCATCGACAGCCAGACGGCTACGTTCCATTCGCTGTGCCTCCTCTTTCGACAATTAGTTTCTCCCAAAGCTTCCTAACTGAAAGCTAACCCTCGAAGACAGGTTTATCCTTGTCGTATATGCTGGGATCGCCTCTCCGTATTCGACTGAGGGTCTTCAGAATGGCCGCATCGATAGCGGGAGTAAGTTCCTCCCCATCTTCATCTTCGTCCTCCTCGCTTTCCTCATCATCCTCATCATCCTCGTCGGTGTCTGAGCCGTACTTATCTCTTACTGCAGGAGGACTGATCAGATCACGAGACAGGTTGAGGAGATTGCGCGCACGCTTAGACAGTTCCTCTCGTTCCTTCTTCGCAGCATATGCAGCAGCATAGTGCTCGTTGATCGTGAGCTGATGAGCTTCCTCATCATCAAATAGGTCCATTGGCCGCGTTACCGCAGCTTGAAGGGGCGTTGACTCGTTACAAACCCTCACTTGTATCGTGTAAGGCAGGCAGGGGACACAAGCGATCAGGGTCCACCTAGAACAGACGCCCAAATCTAGGGACCAGTGAAGGCTGTGTCGTCGGACCCAAACTTCACCGTCGCGTCCTCTCTCTACTTGTTTCTTCACTCCTCTCTACTTGTTTCTTCACTCCATCCGGGCTAACGACATGTTTCAGCAAGTATCGCGTGGAGTGGACGGTGCTTAGTAGGCAATATTTGTGTAGCACTCTCAGCGATGTATTCCTCCAACAGATGGATTTCTCCCATGGCGTATGAGCAACAGGGAGTATACTCTCCGCATTTTGGCGGAGATCGCTCATGTCTCGGCTGCTTCTACTACTTCCTCCACAGCGACATCCCGGTCCAGAGTTGGTGAATTCGCAACCCACGCTCAATGCTCGAGTTTACCTGTTCCGTCTGGCCACCCTGAAGTAGGCGCCTATTCAGAATCCAGACGGACACTATGTTCCACGCTCTCGCATTGAAACACCTTAACTTTGCATCGTCATGCCGCAGACCCCAGCCCTTCAGGAAGCGTCACGATATGCAGATGGCTTCATTCCTATACTTTTACATATGCACGGCCTTCACACCATTGTTTATGCACTACTGTGTCAGTCGCCCCCCACACAGGCACATCACTCGCTTCTTCTCGCAAAGCCCTCTCCATGCCTCTTGTCTCACATACAGCTTTCGTTCACTACCCTAGCACCTCACCTGCTCTATGACTTGCTCAATGTAAATATAACAATATTACAGGGCAAATAATCTATCTATCACCGCAGAGGGCTAGAAGGTGCGGACTTCGTAATGGGAGTCGGGATTAGGTTCCAATTCGCAAATTAGGATATATCTCCTGGGTTCTATACCTCTGTACAAGCTGCTTCCCTTGTTTCTCCCTCCTGAACAGGTCACAGGTAGACAACAGAAAATACACAGTATTTGTGAGGAGCCAGGCCCTGTATACTGAACAGCAGTACAGCTTACAGCATATTGCACAAGAGTTCTGTAGGTAGGGATGATTGATGAGTCAACTCAATACAATTAACAGTGGTCCATACCCGTATCATACTTGTAAATGTGAGAATTGAGCATACTATGATGAAAGTAGACTAATCTATTTCTTCTGAGTGTTAGAAAGCATTTGTACTTAGAGGATACATCATATAGCTGTTCAGAGTGAGCATAGAGGGAGAGAAGCTCATGGTACTAGTGACAGAGGCTGAAGGCGTAGGAGGAGGCCGTAGGTTGACCCGAATTAAGTGTGGGACAACAAATCTGAACACATCTCTATTTTTGCCCTACCAATCACAAAATACCTGGTGAGGTGGTGCTACAAGACATTCAGGTTGGAAATCATGAATATGTTGGTCATGCAGAAGCTGATAGAGGCTATGGAATTACGGACGTGCCGGTTGGGGAGAAAAAATCGCTGATGGTGCTGTCAGGGAGCACTTCAGAGAGGAGAGTGCGCTGAGTGGTACACAACAAGAGGGTACTGTGGGTCACAATGTCCTCATCGCTGGCCCGTACATTCCAATAGCAGGGTTGAAAATACCGGTAGTGGCTGCTCGAAAGAGTAGAAACAAAGCAAGAGTTTGGGGTTAAGACGGCCTTTACCATATCCTGTGTTTTGACGATAAGCACCCAAGAAGAGGGGTCAAATGACGGCTGCGACACAAAATGTTAGCAAAGATACAATGACTACTTGGAGGCTCGCGGAGAGTGGCCACACATCGCGCACTCGCAGGGCCGCGAGCAGTCTAGGCCCTTAAGCAGGGCAGATAACAGCACTTCTCTACCCAGGTCGTAACCGCTAGCTGCACTTTACGACACCTTTTTGGCCCTGAATCTGCTGTAGGAATCGACAGACGGGTCAAGCAGGAACCCACAAGGGTCCCTGGTCGGTAAAGGAGCCTTGATCAACGTTGTATTGTCAAGGAAAGTGCGGTGTAGCCCACTACTAGAATGACGTTGGCTCAGGGAAGCGAGAGAAGCTGAATGAAACGGAAGTAATGTGACCGCCACCCTGGCTTGTGGCGCGCAAGAAAGTCTGCTTAGGTCCCTTAACGGGTGCTAACGCGTGTCGACGCGGGAGTTCTCCACATTTTTAGTTGCGCCTCATACTCGACACCACATCCTTACTTTCCCTTGGGTCCGGCGCCGTGTTCATGGCGGAACAATGGGTGCCGCAGGCCGCAGGCTTGCAGCAGCTCGTGGAACTCCTGAAGAATTCGTCGAGTCCAGTATCAGAGGTGCAACGGCAGGTAGCTCAGGTGCGCACAAGGGTCCCCATAGTCCAGGGAAAGTTGGATGACCTACCTACGTTTCCAGCAACTCGAGCAGTTTCAATCGATCCCGGACTATCCCTGCTACTTGGTCTACATTCTGACCCATGGCAAGGACGAATCGGAAACCACCAGAACGGTGGCGGCTTTGATACTAAAGAATAATGCGCGTATGCTCCTCAAAAGCCCTAGTTACGTCGTCGAGTATGTTAAGGCGAATGTGCTCGATGCCGTCCGCGACCCATCTCCGATGATCCGAACGAACTCCGGCACGCTCATAGCCGCACTTCTCGCACTGTTTGAGCCACAAAACTGGCCGCAAGGTCTCTTCTATCTTGTCACCGCTCTAGACTCCTCGGACATCGGTGCGCGTGAAGTGGGTAAGGATATCCCACTGCGGCCTCACGAATCTGACTCCTCTACAGGGGGCCATCGATGCGCTCGACAAGCTATGCCAAGACTTTCCGCGCAAGCTTGACGTCGAAATTGGCGGACAAAGACCCCTCGACTACATGATCCCGAAGTTCATATCGATGACGAGCGACTCGTCACCTCGGATACGCCAGCATGCCCTCAGCGCTGTTTCACAATTTGCCTCTATCGAGTCGCAATCATTCAACGCAAACATCGATGGATTCATGGCTTGTTTGTTCCGCTGTGCGGCAGACCCAAATCCTGACGTTCGGCGGATGGTCTGCACATGTCTCTCTATTCTGTTGCGCGAGCGGAGCGACAAGCTCATTCCGGAAATCAACAACGTCGCTTCTTTTATGCTCTACTCCATGCAAGACAAGGATGAGACGGTGGCACTGGAAGCCTGCGAGTTCTGGCTCACCTTCGCGGAGGACATGGATCTGGTCGACTCGTTACGACCTCTTCTCGACAGTCTCATTCCGGCTCTTCTTCAATGCATGATATATACTGAAGACGATCTTGCTATGCTTGAGGCTGATATAGACGACACCAACGTTCCTGATAAGGATAGCGACATTCGGCCTCAACACTACGGTGGCAAGTCCCATGGAGTAGGGGACGCTCATGCGGAAGCCCAGCCGGCTTTCAAGTCGCGTGATGCGACCGGTGATGATGACGAGGATGACTTCGAAGATTACGATTACGACGATGAGCTAGACGATGACTTCGCTTCTGAATGGAACAAGAGGAAGTGTGCTGCTGCTGCTCTAGATGTATTGGCTGTCCGCTTCGGAGCGGAGTGCCTGGGTACTCTGCTACCACTCTTAAAAGATCGTCTATGGCATCAAGACTGGCTCATCCGCGAGTCTGCGGTATTGGCCTTAGGCGCCATTGCCGAAGGTGAGAGACGCCCCTTGCAGAGGAAACCCAAGTCTGACAATCTGTAGGATGCATGGAGCCCCTAGAACCTCACCTGCCCACCATCCTACCATATCTATGCTCCCAGCTCCAAGATCCTAAGGTAGGGCTCGCGAATGTTGCTGTCCAGTGCCCGTTCTCATCGGAATTCATCCAGCCTCTTTTGCGCTCAATTGCCTGCTGGTCACTCGGGAGATACGCACACTGGTGCACTGTCAATATCGAGCAGAACCAGTACTTCATTCCGGCCCTCGAGGGGGTAAGTCCTCTGCAATGCCGAGTTCTACACCGAGCTGATTTGGGTGCAGCTATTGCGAACCGTCTTGGATAATAATAAGAAAGTACAAGAAGCTGGCTGTAGTGCTCTGGCTACGCTTGAAGAAGAAGCCGGAACGGGCTTGGCACCGTATTTGGAGCCAATTGTACAGAATCTTGTCGCTGCATTCTCGAAATATCAGCACAAGAATCTCCTCATCCTGTACGATGCTATCGGGACGCTAGCCGATTCCGTAGGCGAAGCTCTGAACAGGCCGGCTTGCATCGATGTCCTCCTCCCTGCATTAGAACAAAAGTGGAGTGCATTGCAAGACGATGATGACGACCTCATTCCTCTGATGGAGGTGAGACTTAGCTGTATGTGCAAGACAAGTAGCTGATCTGGCAATAGTGTCTGTCTTCGGTCACAGTCGCTACAGGACCTGGCTTTGCCCCTTACGCACCCGCTGTCTTCCAGCGTTGTCTTCGAATCGTGCATGAATCGCTTGTGCGATACCAAGCATTTATGCAGAATCCTGACATGGATGAACCAGAGAAATCCTATCTGATCGTCTCTCTCGATCTCATCAGCGGTCTGGTCCAGGCATTGGGAGAGACTCTCGCGCCAATGATAACAAGCAGTGATCCTTCTTTCATGAATCTTCTTGCCGCGAGTCTTCAGGTATGTGGGGTTTATGCTGCCCAGCAGCCTTCTGCCTGAATCTGACCTTGCCTCTTAGTATCCTCAACCAGCTGTACAACAGTCCGCGTTCGCTTTGATCGGCGACTTGGCAATCTACTGCTTCAGTGTGCTGAAGCCATTTTTGCCTTCGATTATGCCGGAGTTGATCAGTCAAATATCTGCGGAGCCTCGCGCTGAGTACGTGAGTGTCTGCAACAATGCTGCTTGGTCGATCGGTGAAGTCGCGATCCGTTGCGGACCAGGTGAGCAGTGCTTGCTGCATGTTAGTTGTCTCTAACCGATAGGGCTAGACCCGGAGTTTGCGCAATATGTGCAACCACTCCTGCAGAGTCTCGTGCCCATACTTTTGCACCCGAAATCCCCGAAGTCGCTAATGGAGAATGCCGCGGTCACAATTGGGCGCCTCGGTTATATCTTTCCCGCCGTTGTGGCACCCCACTTAGAAGTCTTCGCTGAGCATTGGTAAGTGTGCAGGGCCCCAGTCGACATCCACTCATGCTCGCTATAGGTGCCAAGCTCTTGGCGACATTAAGGACAACGCAGAGAAAGACTCGGCGTTCAAAGGATTCTGCTCCCTCATACTGAACAATGCCAGCGGGATATCAAAGGTACGTCGGGCGAGTTGGAGTGCCAAGACAGTGTTTCACAGTTCTCAGGCCTTCGTACCGTTCTGTCATGCTACAGCCAAATGGCAGGCACCGTCTGTTGAACTCAACTCCATGTTCCAGCAGGTAAGCTCTTCAATCATCTTGCCTACATCGTGACTAATCCGGTCCGCCTCACCAGATATTTAGTGGTTTGAAGGCGATGCTTGGGGCATCGTGGGAGGCCCAGATGGCCCAGGTTCCCGAACCGACGCGATCAATCATCCGACAGAGATATGGCGTTTGAGGGTGGAGGCAGTCGTCCCTCCGTCCTTATCTCCTATGTAGACGGCTACAGCCTGCACGCACTCCATTATACCAGCGCATGTGATATTATATACAATGTCTTGGGAATCCCATCACTACCGTAATGAGTGTCGATTGTGGTACCTTCAAGCAGCGTTTCTTTCAGGCGAGTTAGTTGCGGTACAGCAGGCCGGAACTCCTCAGCTTCCCGACTTCTTCAAAATCGCTTCGAGGCTATTTTCTGCTTGTACATCCGATAGCCTATCACAGCCCCGCCGCAAGCCAAGCAGAATAATGCCAGCTTGAAAAAGAAGCCAGTCCAGCTACCGTTCGTTTTTCGTCTAGTTGTGGCGTGCCTCCTACTTCCGTTGTACGGTGTTTGCGTCACAAACGAATTTGCTTGTACCGAGATGATACTGAATTGTTCTCAGCGATAGTGTAGTAGCGGGCGAGAAACAGACTGACTCATGTGCGTCGGAGACATCGCCAGTCAAAGCGGAAAACCCAAGATAAGGGCGGGGCGGGAGGGCGACATTAGGAAGCGTGAAGCATGGAGTCCATTCATCCCCTACGCCATTAATTTGTAAGAATGCTTATAAAACGAAGGGTGCATACAGTTCTTGTAGTGAAGAGAGACCTGGACGACACTCAGGATGCAGTCAACTGATTTTTCGAAACTAGGATCCGCACCTTCAAATAGTCATTCTTGACGTACGTTATCCGCATTTTCGTCGTGATCTCAGCTCCACGTACGGCCGCAGAGCACGCGCCAGCTTCGTTACCGGCGCCATCATTAATTAAATCGTATGATCTGCCGAATGGTCTACTCAAGGAGCTGGCTGGACAAGAACAGGAAGCTCACGTTTGACCATCGCCCAACGTGCCGATTACACGTGGGAAAGAATATGCGTGCTTTGCGTTCGGGAAGCTGCTAATGTCAGCGGTGGAAGCCACACTCCCACCAGACGACGTACGTGTCAATAATAACGCCCAATCCTTCGAATTTATCTTGATGAAAGAGCTCAGACAGCCGTGCGGCTCTGAAGACAATTTGCGCACCTATCGAACCAAACACAGGGCCAGGCTGAGCTCTGGTAGTCGTCAGCCAGATCGCCATGCCGTCTCCAAATAGATGCGCGTGTTGACCATCAATGGAGAATGAGATCTCCAGCTCGAAATTACTGCCCCAAACACATATTAGCACATTTCCGTTTCAGAGATTTCATAAGGCAGCGACTGACTCGGAAGATAACGGCAGCCGAGACCAGAGCCATCCCATCTGGTGCGGTCTATCCTGGGTCAACTGGGTTCGGGCGTCAGCGCCTTGAAAGGGGAGAAATGGGTAATCTATTGCGCTTACCCGAATGTGCTTGTTCGTATTCTGTGCTACCATCAATGGATAAGTTCGAGTTAGATGGTCACCAACGCACCACTATCGCATCTCCTCCAAAGTCGAACCATCTAATTACAATCAACCTATACTCCCCCGAGACGCCCAGGGTGGCACTCACCTGTTCTGGAGGTCCTGGTCCACATACGGGGCGTACAGTGAATGCGTTCTTATTGGAATCTGATAATACTGTCATTCGCACATGTCAGTCTGGTACTACTCTCGATGAGCGCACTGTATGGGTGTCGTTGATTGCAGCCCACGCTGAGGGCATCGCGAGAGCGCATAGCAGCAACCAGGTACCATAGTGGCGAATCATCACCGGGAGTTGCACCTGGTTTACGGAGACAGAGCGCCCTGAAACAAAGAGCGCAGTAAAGTCTATTGGTGGACTTGATGATGTGCAGCGCGTATTGGCAGATCTCTAGTGGGGTTTCAGGCACGAGTTGGCCGTTTTGGGAGCTCGTCAAGCTCTAATGTCGGAGGGACGAGGCAGTGAAGTGCATTGGCAGGACGCGTCGCATAACCGTAGGAACCCTTATCACCGCCCTTCCTCACGCTTAGCGCCGCCCTAGCATTTACTGGCAGCGACTGACTGGCTAATAATGCATACTGGATGGATTCATGCCTAGTACAGCTTGAGAGATAACATGGAAGAGGACAGGTGAGAATGGGAGGAGCGCAAGATGCTAGACTACAGAGGTGTATTGCAAAGTGGTTGAGAAAACGGCCGAGCCTGTTTCACCGGTCACGGCGACTCTACTTGGCAATGGTCGCATTGTTATAAATAAGTTTGTTGACGGTGCCCTTGGGCAGGTCACTGAGCACGCCTTCGGTGGCGAGGTTGACAAGAGCCTTCTTCAGTTGAGCAGGGGTGATGATGGCGGGGACGGGTGCAGTCTCCGATTGAAGCACTTTCTCAATCGGGAGCAGGGGAAATGGCAGGAACCGACCCAAGATGGACGTGAGGTACGACAAGGTGGTGTGCTTGAAAGTTTCGGATGCCAACGCATCTGGCAGGCTATCTCCCAGGACTGGGTCGAAGGACGACGAGGGGTAAATCGAGAGAAGGTATGCCAGAAGACCGGCGGTGTGCGGTGAAGCCATGGAGGTACCGCTAATGGTATTCGTGGAAACGTTGGAGCTCGCCCACGTCGAAAGGATGTTCAAGCCCGGGGCGAACACATCAACACATTCGCCGAAATTGGAGAAGTAGGCACGTTGATCGGCAAGAGCTAGATACAGAGGCATCAGATCAGGTGCTTCTACCGGAAAGCGCACACACTCACTGCTGGCGCCAACCGTTACTGCGAGTTCCGCGGCCGCCGGCGAATAGTCGCAAGCGTCCTTGTTATCGTTACCAGCGGCCACAGCGAAGTGCATACCAGCCTCGACCGCGCCGTTAACCGCAGCGTCGAGAACTTTGCTCTTACCGCCACCAAGAGACATGTTGGCCACGCTGCCCTTGTGCTTCGTTGAACCAGTGCGGGCCAGTTCGGCTTTGGCTTCCGCCAACTTCTTGGACGCCTGACGGGCGGCCCACTCGACACCTTTCACGACGCCGGACATGGAACCAGATCCGTTCGCGCCGAGAACCTTCACAGCAATCACGTTGGCGGACTTGGCAACACCGTAGGTACGAGACGCGATAGTACCAGCACAATGCGTCCCTGGCCACATCGTTTAGTTTGGAATGCATCTCTGCACGGTTGATTGCAGGCTCACCATGACCGTTACCATCATAATCGCCGTCATCGACGAAAGTCTGGCCCCATTTAGCGCGACCCTCGAACTCGACGTGGTCAATGCGGATGCCGGTATCGATAACGTAGACGTCCACGCCAGCCCCACCGTCCTCATCGTACAAATACTCCTTAAAAGTGCTCAGACGGAGGGCCGGGCGGTGCGATATGCGAGCGAGACCCTTATCGGCATATCACACGTCAGATAAAGAATGACAAGGGCGACAAGTGAATCGTACCCAGGGCGCGTTGCGCTCCTTGACAACATCTCCCTGAGTATGGACAACCTGATCCTTCTCCACATAGTCGACCTCGGGTTGCATCCGGATGCTATCGAGTGCCGCCTCGGAGAAACGGCCAGCATAGCCCTTGACGCCTGCGGCGCCGTCATAAAAGTGCTGAATGCCGCCTTGATCGTCTGCGGTGAGCGGGTTGGTGTTGGTGAACTGCTGCAGCAGAGAGAGATGAGAGGTGACTTGGTCGACTGAGACGTCCTTCTTGAATATGACCATGTATGCGTCCTGAATTGGCTGTGGAGGATCTGCCATCAGGGGCGCGAAAGCGAGAGAGGCTTGTGAGGGGGCATCGCCATGATAACCGGTTGACAGTGGTGAAGCGACTGTCACCGAAGTGAGGGCGAGTGCGGTGATAAGGAAGGAGGGTAACATTGAGTGAACGATGAGTAGTGGACAGTGATGGATTGGGGTGGTGGATGGGTGAAGAGGGGTGGGCGATGAGGGGGGGTGAGCAGCAACGGAGGGATGCCCGCCTATCGACTACAGACGCGGGGGCGGGTTAAAGTAGCTGTTGGAGGTTGACGCGGCCCCCCTCTGCGGAATAGGGGCCGATTGGGGAGTGAGGTCGCGTGAATGGCGAGATAACGGAAGCATGTTACTCGACACAGCCACACACCTCATCAACCCTCCAGGTTACTACCACGCATCATCATTCCAGTCCGGCAACTCGCCATTCCCCCGAACCGAAAAGCCGCTCAGCACCGATACAATCGCCGGCCACAGTGAGCTTCATTCAAATAACCAGTAGCCTTATTGCACCAACACAGCAGTTCGCTTTGGCCTGCTTCTTGACTCCACCGACTACTTAAATTGAACCAGGTTGGAATCGACAAGTATGCAGGGCCCCTTGTAACTGCTCAGTTGCATCCTTTTGGACTGGTGGATGATATCTCAGGAGAAGGACAAGAGGAGCGCAGGAGACAGGAGGGGTTCCGGAGACTCGGCAGTTGGAGCGCGGCGCCGGTGGCGAAGCGGATGAAGCGAATACCGGGAGCACGTGCCTTCGAGTTGCGTTCTTTGTGTCGCTGGTCCCACTTCGCGCGCCATCCATCCTCGGCCCTCCTTCGTGGCATATAATCATCGACAAGGCGAGTACAGCCGCGTGCAATACGACAAGACGGCCATGCACATCCTTTGGTCACGTGCCCGCGAGGGCGATTGGAGCTCCTATCTCCTCGTTTATTCGCCCGCGGCCTCTCCATCTTCTGGGAACCATGCGTCATCAGACTTCCTTTCAACGGTTCGGCCGCCCGGTTGAATTCGCCCCTATAACATTGCCACTATTGCCCATTCCGGGTTCTTCAATGGCCGCGGCCCTCTCGCTGATCGCGCTGCTAGGGTGAGAAGTCGTGTTGTGGTAGACGTTTCTGCGCGCTCGGGTGCTGCTCTCCTGGCGCCCGTCTTCCTCAATATTCTGCTCCCACCTTCGCCACCTCGGACTGTTAAAGCATGCGTCCACGAGACGGCCTGAAACCTCTAGCTACCCCAGCGATCCAACATGACCGAGTCGACTACTTCCCGCCGGGAACCCAAAGAGCGAGACGCTTCGAAAACTCCCCTCATGGAGAAGTTGGCAGCGTACTTAGAAGAAGAGCGCGTGTATCGATTCCCCTATTTCACAGCAGCAGTGGCCTTTGACCTTGGGCTGGCGCTCCGAGCCAAGCACATCGCTTGGTCTGCCTCTCATGGACCGCTCAATCCAGTTGTCATATCAGTTTCTACCTTCTCTGGAGCCGTGTTGTTTCAGTGTGTGGCGGGAGGTGACCCCCCAGACGCTGCCGATTTGGGCGCATGGGCCACGGCAAAGAAAAACACCGTCCGTCGATTCGGGCATTCGTCTGCCTTTGTCGAGTGTCGCCTGGCTGCGAGTGGGAGGAGTTTGGCGGATGCAGGGCTTCTTTGGCCAGACTACGCGGTCGTCGGTGGGGGTACGTTTGTCACGTTCCCGGCTGTTGGTCGGTGTGCAAGGCCCTGATGAGATGTAACAGCGTTCCCTATCTATCTTAGAGTGCGCCAAACATCCATATAGCACCTTGACGGTAATCTTACTTTCTCCAGAACGCCCCTATCGCACCTCTAGGCTCAATCACGGTAGCTGGCCTTGCCCACGACACGGATCACCGCCTGATCGTCGAAACTTTAGCCGAGTTCATTCCCAACCTCTTTCCGCCGCACGTAGGACGAGGTGTGGGCACGAGGGTGGCCACGCCTACCGCAACACATGAGGCACAAACACCAAGAACGACGACGGAACAGCACGGAACAGGAGGCTTCGCCGTTGGGGAAAGGTCTGCGAGGTCAGCTCACAGCTTTTTCGCGGACGATGAGGAGAGGCAGGAGAGCGACGAAGATTCTGGAGCTGATGGCTCGAGCGTGACATCATACCATTCCGGAGATGACGACCGGCCATCACGCTCGGTTTAGCTCCAGCCCAGAACGCTGTATCTCACGAAGTTGTGATATCTTCGGATGAATACTAACCTTTACCGGTGAAAGCTCATCATTCTAAAGCCACGTTCATCGTCGATGTGGCTATCTTCGAACACCGCAACGCTGTCTGGGTACGGTTACGACGCCTGCTAGCAGAGTGCTCCGGCATCGTCGACTAGCTTACGACGGGTGCTGCTACGCATGCCTCAGTGAAGCCCGCGTAGCAGCCCTGCGCGCCTCGTTGCTGCTGATGCCAGAGGTCTAGCAACAACCAGACACCGAGGAGGAACCGGTTGCCTGGAGAATCACGTGTACTCGCGTGACCCTGGCAAGCTTTCGGCGGACCCGTGACCTGCGAATCAAGAAGTCGGCAACAGGTCTTTGTCACCCGCTTGCTCTCATCCCAGTGCTTGGAGTCGGCTGCTATACTTTGGGATCTCACCCTGATTTTCTCCGCCATGGCATCTTCCGCAGCAGTACGAATAGTCGGTGTAGTTGGAGCCGGCCAAATGGGCATGGGCATCGCCTTGACTACGGCGGCAAAAGCGGGTCTACCTGTCAAGGTCTTCGACAAGTCATCCGTCCAGATCGATCGAAGCCTTAAGCTTGTCAATTCCTTGTTGCTAAAAGACGTCAGCAAAGGCAAGATATCGGAAGAAGATGCCGAGGCGACTAAGCACAGGATATCAGTCATCTCCAGCATGGATGAGTTCAGGGACTGTGACCTGGTTGTCGAGGTCCGCGCTTCACAACCAAAGCGAGGCCTCAGATCTTACCATGCAGCCGAATAAATCTAGGCCGCTGCAGAGAATGTGGAAGTCAAGCGCAACATCTTCTCATCGCTATCCGCAATCTGCTCTCCTTCGGCAATCCTCGCCACCAATACCTCCTCCATTAGCATTACGAAGATAGCGGCTTCGGCTTCCCGCCCGGAGAGAGTGGTTGGACTGCACTTCTTCAACCCTGTTCCTGTGATGGTAAGCTAGATGACTGTGAATGCTATTTGGATTGATATGGTCTCCAACAGAAACTGGTGGAGCTTATCCCTGGCCTTCAGACAAGCTCCGAGACTCTCGAGACAGCTCGGACATTTGCGCAGACATGCGGCAAAGGTCAGCGAAGTCAAGCCTTGGTCCTCAACTGGCTGTTTATCGTTAAGGTTGTAGAAGTCACTCAGTCGACGGATGTGCCTGGTTTTGTCTCCAATGCCCTGCTGATGCCGTTCCTCAACGAAGCCATCATGTGCCTCGAAAAGGTAAACAATTCTGCTACTGGCGACTGGTCATTAATCCATCATCAGGGAGTTGCAACCAAAGAAGACATCGACAAGACACTGAGGCTTGGAATGGCGCATCCCATGGGTATCTCCTATGAATATGGGACTATAACCTCGCTCACGTCCACACCAGGTCCCTTACAGCTTGCAGATTTGTACGAACACGTCGCACATTACGTATAGGACCGCTAACCCAAATTGCTAGTATCGGCTTGGACACTTGCCTTGCAATCCAGCAAACTCTTCATCGCGACACTGGCGACGATAAGTACAGGCCCAGTGTACTTCTCGGGAAGATGGTTGACGCGGGCTGGCTGGGTAAGAAGGTGGGATACGGTCTCCGAACCGTAATACCCAGTCACTCACTGCCTGCAGTCAGGGAAGGGGTTCTACAATTACTAAAGGAGCTGGAGTGACATTATCGCGAGACATACAAGTTGCCGCTCTTGGCGGCTTTTCCCGCTCTTTTAATACATCAGGCCGTGCGTGCGCATGCGGTGCCATCTACAAATCAAGTGGGTACTTGCCATCAGTGGTTAGAGCGATACAAGAGCGAGTATACCAGCAGAGGTTGCATCATCTTCCTCCAAGAGATGATCTCAATCCCCAAAATTCCCTTTGTTTTGTTAGCAGGGATCAGCAGGATCAGCAGGTCCTGCATGAACGTGGTCCATGGCTCCTGCGGCTCCCGTTGCTGGGCACGTACTGTATTTGGTCCGCCGTCGCCTGTTCTGCGTCATTTGTAGAACGAAACCAAATAAGCTAAGTGATACCCTCCTCGCCACGCTCCCATAGCTCGGATCATCGCGGGCGAGAAACCCAACGAAAAGTAACCAGTAGATGCACCCGGGCTTTGGGAATCGTTTGAACGGAGCATGGCTGGAACGGCGTGCTTTGTATGATGTTTGGCGTCGACCGGACGCCCTGGTGACCCTACTTTGCACTTAGGATTTTGGCGGCTGTGCAGAATGCACAGTGGCTAAAATATTTTATCTAGCTCGATATCCACTCATTTTCTTTGGTTTAAATTTGAGATCCATTGTAAATGTGAATAGGGAGATGTAAAAGAGTATGTGTGCAGATAAAAACAGGTATTGCCGGGGCTAGTGGTTGACCTTTGGGTAGGACCAAACGGGATTAGATGATTTTCCCTAATCGCATGCAAAGGACCCTATTTTTGTGTATATCAGTATACGGTACGGACGCTCCGTTCTTTTTGTCGCGCACCATGGTACGTGATGATGATGCGCCTGAGCAAACGCACCGAAATCAAGGCACTCCATCTTCGCAGACCTCCACAAAACAGCCTACTTTTCTTTTACCCATGGGATCCCCTACCGCGCCCGCATTGGCCACTGATCGCCCGTCGACCTCACCGGTGTCGCCATCGGTCATCCCCATGAAGCGCTCGCACCCCGTTGAACTCGATTCCAGATTCGCCAAGATCAAGCGTATACGTCTTACTGTGAAGGTTCCTCCGCCTCAATACACGACTCCTGATCAGAGACCTGCGAAACCGAAATTTGGCCGCTCCGTCGACGCGTACTTGGATTCATACATCTCAATTGATGAAGATCCCACTACACTCTCGGACCTTGAGTGTAAGGCGGCGCGTGAGGCCGAACTTTACGACAAGATCGCTGCGCTCCGCGCACAAGGCCGCTTGCAGGCTCGAATCGACAAATCAGCGGCACCTCCAAGCGCTGCTGAGCCAAAGAGACCAATTTCCCATTGGGATATCGTACTGTCTCATGCACATATCCAAATGAAGCGAATTCAGGATGATGTGAGAGCGAAGCAAACGACAGCAAGACGGGTATCCAGAGCTGTGGTCGCGCATTTCGAGCGCATCGCTCAAGCGGAGGATCGTGAGCGACAAGCGGAGGAGAAGCGATTAAGGGCGTTGGCGAAATTCACTGTAAAGGAGGTTATGAAAAGATGGCGTGAGGCCATTAATGTACGTGTCTCGAATCGCGTGCTTTCGCTTTCTTATAGGCAACACAGCATGTCCGCCAAGTGAAGCTTGCCCAGGAGAGAGAGGAGTTGGCACGGCAGGGCAAGAAACAGCTTAATGCCATCCTTGAACAATCGACCCAAGTTCTCGAGGCACAGCATCTGGATCTTGCTCGTGCTGGTCGGTCTAGGTCCGTAAGCACCCCGGCGTCTTGGGCGGACTCGAGGTCGACGTCCACGTCGGATGATGCTACAGACTTGGCTTCCTTAGGGGATGAAGAATCAGATGACGAAGACGCAGGGCTTACGGACGGAGTCGAGGAAACACCATATGATTACATGGAAAATCCGAATGAAACCGACCAATCAAACGCCGTCGCAACTAGCAGCGAAAGCAGTGTTGATGAATTATACAAAGAGCTACTCGACGGTGAACCTCCCGGACCGGGCCGTGAGGCATATGGACGTATTGCGTCCGCCGACGAAGAAGGCCCACATGGGACAACAGGAATGACCCAGGCAACCACTTTCTCGCACAGGCAGGACTGCATGCGCATGGACTTGGCGGACTCTGTCGCAAAAACGGAAAGCACAACTATCGGACTCTCATCTCGCCAATCCAGCATCGCCCTGGAACCTACAAACGAGCTTGGGACGGGAGGGCGTGTGCGCGCCGAGAGCTTCACTGCTGAAATGAATGGTCCTGGCATGGATACGGCATCTGAGAGGGGGGATGACGGAGAGTTTCAAGTGGAGGCATCAGCAGAACTCTCTGAAGAGGACCAAGAGATGGAGCGAGAAATGGAGGAGGAAGAGCCCAAGGGCGACAGTGACGCCGAGCTGCACGGACTAGAGAATGATGCAGACGTGCCCATCGAGGTGCTGCTCCGACAATATGGCTATACGGTTCCGGGTGAGGAAGACGGTGTCGATAACGGGAGCGATACCGCTACCAACGATGGTCGGATTGAGCCAGAGCTCGTTGCCGCCAACGTGAAGGAAGACCCTCAGGTTCTGGACTCGAGTGCTGCTAATTCCGTCCATGCAACTGATTCGAAGATTGGCATCGGAACTGGGCAAGACCAGTTACATGATGATACTGATCATAGCGCTGACGACGAAGCAATGGAGTCTGTCGCGGAGGGAGGAAAGGACGATACGATCCTTGATGAGTTCGCCAGTCAAGAACTGGCGGATGGTCGAGTGCGACAGCCATTTCTTTTGAGAGGTACTCTGCGGCCGTATCAGCAGGCGGGCTTAGAATGGCTTGTCAGCCTGTACAACAACGGTCTCAACGGCATTCTTGCGTAAGTGATTCGGCTAGAGTCCGAAGACTCTTACTGAATTTCCTCCGCAGGGATGAGATGGGCCTCGGGTTCGTGAACAACCAGCTCGACCTTGTTCTGCATACTAACCGTATCGGCAGCAAAACTATACAGACCATTGCGCTTCTGGCGCATCTTGCATGCGATCGCGGAATCTGGGGACCACATTTGATCATTGTTCCCACCAGCGTCTTGCTGAATTGGGAAATGGAGTTCAAGCGTTTCTTACCCGGCTTCAAAGTCCTCACCTATTATGGCAGCATCAAGGAAAGAAAGGAAAAACGCCATGGATGGAACACCGAATTCCATTTCAACGTGTGTATCACGTCATACCAATTGGTGTTGGCAGATCAGCATATCTTCCGCCGCAAACAATGGCGCTATATGATTCTCGATGAGGCCCACAACATCAAAAACTTCCGCTCCCAACGGTGGCAGACCCTGCTTGGCTTCCATTCACAACGGCGCCTGCTTCTCACCGGTACCCCGTTGCAAAATAACCTCATGGAGCTCTGGTCGCTACTGTACTTCTTGATGCCGAGCGGGCTGTCGGAGGAGTTCAGTGGTGGCACGTTTGCTGGGCAAAGGCAGTTTGCGGAATGGTTCTCGAGTAGGGATGGTTTTTTGTGCAGGTCAGGGTACTGTGCTCATTCGTGCTCTCCAGATCCTATGGATAAAGCCATCGGTAACGCCGACGGTTCAGTATTGGACGAAGAAACCCTGGAAACGGTGAATAAACTTCACACTCTTCTCCGCCCATACATCCTCCGGCGCATGAAAAGTGAAGTAGAGAAGCAACTGCCCGCGAAGTACGAGCACATCGTTGAATGTCGCCTTTCCAAACGACAGAGGCTACTATACGATGAATTCATGCAACGCGCAAGCACAAGGGAGACACTGGCCACCGGGAGCTTTTTGAGCGTTGTCAACCTGTTGATGCAATTGCGAAAGATCTGTAATCATCCAGATCTTTTCGAAGTCCGACCCATCCTCACCTCTTTCGCTATGGATCGCTCAAGGTCTGCCGTTGCTGACTTCGAGATCAAAGAGCTTCTTGTGCGACGCAAGCTTCTGGCCGAATACGAGTCGCAATCCGTTGATCTCGATGTCATGGGGCTTGTTTTCACCAACAAGGAGAGCCTGTCGTCCCATGTCTGTCAAGACACCCGCATCCTCTCTGCAATATCAAACCTCCCGTTCGTAGATGATCTACCCGAGGAACCCCCTCCTTACGATGCGGTCTCAATCACCGGTTTGAATGCGTACTTGGAGTGGCAGGAGCACGAGGCAACGCGCCGGAGGTGGCTACACATCCGCTACCTGAACACGCTTCGATGCAGTCAGCACCCTGTCTATGGATTTGAACTCTTACGGCAGCTGCGCAAGATGCACTATCAAGTTGTGCCTCTAGAAGAGGCTGAGCTCAACAGACGTTTCTCACTGCGCAAGCTGGACCGAGTGCACGCCGCTGTTCGGTCATATCCGCAGCGGGCGACCGAAATGGCACCATACATCGACAGATTCGCATTTGCAACCCCTCCTGCTGTTGCCTTGGATCTGCCACGACTGGCTCTCGCTGGCCTGCATATTGAGGAGCACCCCGAGCTGCTCGAACCTTCATTCGATACTCTACACAACGTCAGCGTCAAGCTGCAAATAGCCTTTCCCGAAGCCCGATTGTTACAGTATGACTGTGGGAAGCTCCAAGAGCTTGATATCCTGCTTCGGGAGCGAAAAGCTGGCAACCACCGCGTCCTCATATTTACCCAGATGACCAGAGTGCTCGACATCCTCGAGATCTTCCTAAATCTACACGGTTATCGATACCTTCGCTTGGATGGTGCAACCAAAGTGGAGCAGAGACAGCTCATCACGGAGAGGTTCAACGCAGATCCCAAGATCTTTGCATTCATCGCATCCAGTAGATCTGGCGGTGTTGGTATCAAGTAAGTCTGACATCACAGAGTTTCGACTCCAGTTTGACTAACCCTCTTTTCCAGTTTGACGGGAGCAGACACAGTCATCTTCTATGACAGTGACTTCAACCCGGCTATGGACCGGCAATGCGAGGATCGGTGCGTACTGAGGCTTGTCCCGCAGGAATGATTGGGACTCACGAACCTGCAGGGCCCACCGTATCGGACAAACGCGCGACGTTCATATCTATCGCTTTATCACCAAGCACACAATTGAAGAGAACATGCTTCTCACGGCGAATCACAAGCGTGCTCTTGACGACGTGGTCATCCGACAGGGGGATTTTGACTGGAGAAAGATCCTGGTGGACGATCTGCAGATGGAACAGGCTCTAGCCGAGGTAGAGGATCAGGCTGATGCTGAAGCGGCCAGGCTGGCGCTGAACGAGGAGAAAGAAGATGTTGCCGATTTCGAAGATCGTGTGATAAACGGGAGGAGCAACGTACCGGCTGAAGAAGTTGCAGAACGGGATGTCGACGAGGAGGCGGAGGACGTAGGTGGTACGACAATAGACTACATGGTGGAGTTTGTGGAGTACGACTGGGATTACTTCAGCACTATCTGACTTGGCCTCCATATGTCTTGATACCATGTGCATTTGATATCCTCATGTACTTCCTTTTGTCAACATACCAGGTCCCGCACCGGTTATACAGCAACAGGTTCCGCAATGCCCGTTTGAGTCCAGCATTCAATAACGGTTCGCACACACCCATCCTTCCGCTTCCTCTCGCCGTCTCGCAGGCACTCCGATACACCGCGCACGGTGCCATGACCCTGCCAATCGAGCTTTGGATAGCCGTTCTGAGCTATTTTGCAGACCGGCGTGACTTGTGCACACTTTGCCTTGTCAACCGCGTCTTTTGCGCGATCGTGCAAGGGAGGTTGTACACCTACATCTATCTTCGCAAGAGTGTCTCTTGTATCCTTTTCTCTCGAACCGTAGTACATTACCGACGCGACCTGGCAGCGGAAGTCCGACATCTGCGGGTGCCGTTTCTGGAGACGCGATCCTTCGTATCGAGGAGCCGGGTGGGCATCGTGGCATATACGCGCATGTTGTTCCGAATGCTTCGTGCTCTCGACAAACTGCAGCACCTTTCGTTCACCGACGACGCATTTATGGAGGATGTGACCGGCCCAATGCCTCGCTGGGCATGCGAAAACCTCATAGGTAGCCCATTTAAGTTGCTCAGCCTCTCCATCACCGCGATAGAAGCTCTGCCGAAGGCTTTCCTCGAAGAACAACCCTCATTGCTTAGCCTCGAATTCACTGATTTCTCCGGAGACGCCGTTTTATACGGATCGGACATGCTCGACCTTACCCGTTCTGCTTTGCCAAACCTTCGAAACGCGATCTTAACGTGGGGCGCGGCGGAGCACATCGTCCCACATCGACCGGTCGTAGCCTTAGCGATTCTTCATCAGAGGCAAAGCGAAGCCACTGTTGCAGCGAGCCTTGCCAAGCTTGCTCTTTCCCGTGGTCCTCTGCAAATCCTCAGCATTCGCTATAACATATTTCACTTGGTGGCTCGCGCACTACCGTCACTCGCAGAGTTGTCCGTGGGAATGACGTTGGGTGACGGTTCAGACGTTGGTGCCCTTTAGCACATAGTGGTTCACTACTAATCGGTACTTGCTGCAGTTTGATGGATGGTTGTCCGAAGAACAGACGGAGGCGGCCTTCCGGATGTTCCACGCTCTGACATCAGTTAGGCTGCGTGTATCGAAGTGGAAACGACTCGACATCGATAGGCTGCGCCTGGTTCAGTCTTGGGCAGCTGCTTGTCCAACGCTCACTGATGTCAAATTTTATGCTTTCCGCCCGGCAGCCACAGAACGTCCTGTGTTCTCGGTAACTTATCAAAAAATACGAGGCGATCCCGACCAGACTGGTGATTGGGAGCGCCTAGATAGATGAACTTGCTTCCACAATGCCAATGACGACGGTATGCTACTTAAGGGGGTGCCCGCTAGTTTTCAGGAACTGAGAGAGGAGCAAAAACAGTGTTCACGTTCATTGCTCTCGGCTTCAGCAATAGAGGACCTGAACGTCTCGTGGATTAGGTCTGCGACTAGTAAGTTACCTCATCCATCCATCAGTTTTCAATCCTCATCCCAGTCCTGTCCACCTTGCTGCTGGGGTATCTTCGGACCACCAGCAGGCTTGGACATGATAATGCTGTCGACTCGGAGAACGGCGACTGCAGCCTCCGTTGCAAGTCGGATAGCCCATGACTTTGCCGCTAACGAATCAAAGACTTGTGCCTGTAAGGCGTCCAGTGTTCCATCCCCCTCGCCCTAACATTCTGTCAGGGACATGTGAAGGGAATGACCAAACTTCACCTACTTCTATATCAACACCCCACGAGGAACCACCTTCCGCATGTCGTGCGTATAGCCGACTGATCACCTCGCTTGTCTCTAGGCCCGCATTCTCCGCCAGAGTATTGACCACCACCTCCAAAGCACTCGCGTATCGCCTCACCGCATGCTGATTCAGCCCCCTGAGTCCAGATCCGTATGTCTCTACTCTCCTTGCCAGCTCCAGTTCAGTTGCACCAGCACCCGGCACCATCCGGCCATCCTTCACAAGCGCCTTGATAACGTTCACTCCATCATCGACCGCACGCTCCAAATCGTCTAAGAGATTGGTGGTTGCGCCGCGAAGAACAATAGTGGCTGTCTTGGTCGTCTCGCCTTCTTCTTGCCGTAAGACAGTTACACGGTCAGAACCAATCTCAGTCGTTTCCATTACATCTACGAAACCGGCTTCTTCGGCGGTAGGTGCTCCCAATCGAGCGAGAGGAGTGGCGCCGACAACGCGACACAATCGGCGTAAATCGAACTTGGACAAGACCTTCAATACAGCGATGTTCAGGCGGTCGAGGTAGTGAAGTGCCAGCTCTCCGACACCTGCGCCAGCGACGATCATTTTCACTCCAGAGTCGGCAATTTCTTTGAGTATCTGGAATTGAGAGTGAGTCATATATAAGCTCATCTCGTGGAGCGAAGCAGATGCGCACCTTTTCCATATGCTTCTCCTCCCCAGTCGAGAAGTTCAACAGCTGATCAGCATTCTTCAGCAACACCGTCCCCTTCGTCTCAGTCTGGGCAATATCGATCCCGCAGGTGTACACCGCGACCTTGGCCTTCTGTAGGTTCTTAACTATACCCTCGGTCTCCCTCCCAAATACCATGCCTCGAACGACTCGCGAGCTCGAGATGTTACCACCAAGTATTTTGACCACCCTCACGTTGTCCACGTTGAAGTTGGTAGGATTGGGGGGCATGACGATAAGCGCTGCCTCGGCAACAAGGGTTGACAGGGTGTCCTCTGACCCGTACTGTTTGGATGCAATAGCTGGTTTCAGAGCGACCGTAAGCGCGTCCAGGGTGGGCGGCTTCGGCACGGTATGCGCGGTCAGGTCTGGAAGAAACTGTGACGTCGTTGGGTAGGAAGGATAGTAAGTGACCCACTTTCGAGTTCCTGCAAAGCCTTTGCGCATGCGAGCTCGTATCCCTGGATAACTTCACTAGGATGCAGACCCATGATGAGCAGGTGCTCCGCTTTTTTCAGCAGTTCGCCAGCCAGAATCAGCACCAGATTGGTCGCATCTCCCATCTCTGCTTCCTGTGCTTGTGAAGCCATGACCAGCAATTTAGCCGCTGGGTGAACAACTTCTATCTCTCGCAAGATCGTGGCCGCATCGGAAGTGACAAACAGTTTGGAGAGGTGGTTTATAATCAGCTTATTTCGCCCTTGTCCGAAAGTCAGGGCGTTAAGGTAGACCCAGAAGTTTTCCATCGTACCATTTGGCCCAAAGCTAGTCCGGACGGTGTCTGAGAGCTCGGATACTGCCTCGATGTTGCGAAGGACGGCTTCATCGATACCTGACAGTTGCTGCGTGACGCTCTTAGCCATGGCAAAGAAACACAAGCAGGGGCCACGCACCTTATAACCGTCCTTGAAGAGTTGAATGTTATTGGCTTTCGGTACCCGTAAAGCCATTGGAGAGATATGTGTGTATGGAAAGTATGTAAGGGAAACGGATTGAAAGGGGAGGAGGGATAGATACACTGTTCCCACCGCCCCGTACGGCGCACGACTTCGCGCTTTACCGAATGGGAGACGCGTCGTCCAAGAAATTTGCATCCGAGGAATTCGTGCATGGGTTGCCACTGGATGACTTCCCGTCGTCCAAGATCCTAAATGTGCTTCCATCAACGGAAGGAGAATCCTAGATTTAGGATAGGACTGCTCACCGTTGCAGGTTTGTTGCCCAGAGCCATACCACCCAGATCAGTCCTAAAACCCTGAACCGTACATTATACATGAACTCCATCATTCTTGATCGCTGGCAGACAGTGCTGGAGGAAGATGTCCTTGCGCAAGAGGATGATGGATATGACAGTGATGAAGAGCAAGCCCGGAATGCTGCCTTCCTCCTCTTGGTACACCACCAAACCACAGCAGTTGTTGCAGAAGAACGGAGCTTGCGCAGGGTGTATTTGACATGACCAGACATGCTACCCAACCCTCGTCACAGCACACCTTTTCAGCAGGTGTTGGACAGTGAGAATGATCGCGCATACATCACAACAATGGGACTGGATATCAAGACATTCCGATATCTACTTTGCGCAGGGTTTGAAGAGGCCTGGAATTCTACACCAATCATTTGCAATGATGTCACATCTGGTGCTGAACCCAAAGCATATCGCCGGTCTCTTGATGCTGCAGGCGCCCTCGGCCTTATCCTGCACTGGCTAAATTCAACAATGCCGGACAAAACCCTTGCGCAAGTCTTTGCCCTCGTCCCAGCAGTCATAACACGGTATCGAAGCTTCCCTTGCCCTGCTTCTCCAAACCCTGCGCAAGGCGCCAGAGGGTCAAATATGTTGGCCAGCCACGGAGGACGAGTTTGAAGCCCTATCAGACCTTGTTTGTGCACGGCATCCACACTTAAAGGGTGCTTTCGGGTCTGTGGATGGGTTGAATCTCCCAACAGCAACATCGAGCGATGAGCGCTTGCAAAATGCACAATACAATGGGTGGCTTCATGGGGATTACACCAGTAGTGTGATTGTGTTTTCGGCTTCAGGTGAGTCTCACCTTGTGCAAAGTCTTCTGTGACTGACCTTGCGCAGGAGAAATCATCCATGCTGTGATCAACGCACCTGGTAGCTGGCATGATGCACTGGTAGCTCAAAGTATTTATCGCAAGCTAGAGACCAAGACCCCTGAAGGCTTTTTCCTCGCAGCCGATACTGCATTCCCACATACCCTGGCCTCCATTGCATCCAAAATACATACACCTGTGAAGACCGGCAGCTATACAACACGTGAAGAGCTTCAGGTCATTGAACAGCTTGTCTCTTTCCGACAGTCCGCAGAATGGGGTATGCAAGCAATACAGGGCTCCTTTGGATGTTTGCGACTGTCGCTCGATGCCAACAATGCGCAAGGTCGATCTGAGCTCCTTGAAACCGCTTTCCGACTGCATCAAATCCAAGTGCGCTTGGTTGGTATCAATCAGCTGAAAAGTGTATATGAGCCAATCTGGACGGAAGCGAAGGAGCTCAAACAAACATGGACCGGGATGCATAAGATGCTGTTTCCAGACTTGCACAAGGCAGAACGTGTTGCACAATTTCATTATGTTGAAGTACAGGACTAGGCGCCTAGTCTCTATCTGGCATAGGAGGGAAATTCATACCTTGCGCAAGGAATGTGCCAACATTGCCCATGCCCATCATCATAACACGCATCTGGTCTTGCATCTCCAAGTGCGCTTGCGCTACATCAAGCTGCCGCTGTACAGCAACTTGCGCTCAGGCATCCTCAACCACTTTCATGCGCAGGTCCTCAATGATCTTCTCTTTTTTCATCATCATGGCGACATGCTCAAGCTGCTTATCACGTAGCTGGGCTTGGAGCGATGAGATCTGCGCCTCATAGAGATGTTGCTGGACTCGAGCCTCATCACATCGTGCTTGAGTCTCCGGATTGAAAGCCTGGCTGACATTTGCAAGGAGCGTGTTTGTTGAGTCCTGCCGTGAATCGCCCTTCTTGACATGGCGCTGCTGTTTGACAAGTATTGGCTTGCTGGGTGTTGCAGCTGCTGTTGGGACATCACCCTGCGCAAGGTCTTCCTGCGCAAGTTGACTCTGCACAAAGTTTTCTTCATCGGAAGGTGGCCACATGATGCCATCGCTATCTTCATCTTGTAAGTCGACCATGTGAACATCGTTCTGGATATCGCGGTTCACATCCTTTGCCCGTGCAACAATGGCATGCATATGCGGGTTACCGGTGGGCTTAGGCATTCGGACTAGCTGGTAGTAGGTAAGCAAAGACCTTGCACAAGGTCTAAGTGTGCGCACCATATTGAACTTGCGCTTGATGCTCTCCTCAGTTCGATCGGCCATCTTTGCACTTGCCCAGAACTTTCTCATCCCCTGCGCAACCTTCTCCCATCCACTTGATCCAATTGGCTTATGCCGCTCAACCTCCTCGACCAACCTCAACAACTCTGCATCACCATACCCCTGCGCACCGCTTGCATGTCCCTTTGCTTTCTTCAGTGGTGGTTCAACTTGCGCAGGGTTCTTTGCTGGTTGCCGCTTCTTGGGTTGGACAAAAGTTGGCGCAATTTGTGGGGTAGATGGAGGGACGGGTGCACTCATCGCTTCTGCTATGGTTGGCAAGAAGTCTTCATCCTGCTAAGAGGAATGCGCTGAAAGCGGGCTGTAGCTATAAGGGCTTCTTCCCTCCCAGCCTTGCGCACGGAGTGTGGCAGGATGTGGTATGATATGCGGTAGATACATTGGCGAGCTGCTGTTATCGAGGTTGTCCATGGTGTAAGAGAGACCTTGCGCAGGGTGACCTCTTCGAAAGCAGACATGAGATGAGATGCCAGACCGGCATGGTGCCTCCGCTTGGGTTTAGGACTTGGATTTGAGTTAGGAGAGGGGGGGGTACCCCTCTCCTAGACAGCAGTTTTAGGAGAGGGCCGGAGTTTGAATTTTTTCGGCAGCACCTCGGCATTGCTGTCTTGGCACATTTAGGTCTACCTAAACCGTGCCTAGATGGCGACGGGAAGTCATCCACTGAACACTCAACCGACATGAAGGAACTGCAGCCTCGTTTGTGACCCAGACAATACCTGCGACTAGGTCTATTAATTGACAGAACTACGGGTATGGATACCTAGCGAACGGAGACAGCCCAGATAGTCTATTTGGGCGGGCATACAGCTCAAGGTGTGGCGCGACCCATCCAGCGCGGATACAGCGAGCATTCCCTCACAGTAAACCGTTTGGTCAACCACGCGAGGAACCGCTCCACGCCGAGCCCATAACCGCCGTGCTCGCACGTCCCATACTTTCTCTGGTCCGTGAACCAGTAGTACGGCGCCGGATCAATTCCTTCGCGCTTGTAACCCTCCAACAGCTCCTGCATATCCGAAATCCTCATACTGCCTCCAACGATTTCTCCCACACCAGGCATCAGAAGGTCGACACTCTCCGTGAAACCTGGGTCACCGGGAACTTTCTTCATGTAGAACGCTTTGATCTCCTTCGGGAACTTGTTAAGGAAGATTGGCACGCCAAGCTGGTCAGTCATTTGCCGTTCAGCGGCCTCGGCGATGTCATCCCCGATAACATGGTCGCCCATCTCGCCGGTTTTCTCGTCCGGCCGCTTGATTCCGTGCTCGTTGAGATATTTGATGGCGTCCTTGTAGTCCAGCCGCATGAATGGACGTTTCGGTGGTTGGAAGCCCGGGTTGAGCATTTGTACGAGCTCGGCCATACGAGAATCGCTCAGGAGTAAGTCGATTGTCTCGCAAATCTGCCTCAATCATTAGACGCTGGGTGAAGGAGTACACAAGGTCAGCGCGTACGATGTTTTCGATGTGGGTCATTAGATCGTCGAAGTTGATAAATGCGAGCTCCGCCTCGAGATGGGTATACTCGCTCAGATGCCGCCGGGTCAAACTAAGGAAGAGGTTGAGCGGCATGTCGAATTACCCTTCAGGTACTCACCTCTTTTCAGCTCGGAAACTCTCCTGGATACAGAATACATCGCCTAGACTTGGCAGACATGTCTCCAAGTACAACTGACTGCTCTGGGTCAAGTATGCCTTGGCACCATAATAGTTGAACTCGAAAAGCGTGCTTCCGCCTTCGACTTGAGTCTGCACCATGCACGGTGGTGTCACCTCGATCAAGCTGTGCTTCGCATATGTTGCCCGGAACGCGCTCAGGACGCCAGCGCGGACGCGCAGGACGGCAGCGGCGGTCTCCCCGCGGATGGTAAGGTGCCGCAGGTCGGCGAGAACAGAAGGGTCAGAGTGCTCGTTGAATCGGTTGGTAAAAGCTTCGTCTCCACCAGGAGCGGCACCAAGCGTACGCCAGAAGTCGACAACGAGCTCATGACCTCCAGGAGCAGTTTTGCCTTCAGGCAAGGCTTGGAGCGTGCCGATGAGTTCAACGGTCGATTCCGTAGTTAGCACTAAAGCATCGTACGTCTGCGCCTGGAAAGACGTCAGCTGAGTGCCTCAGCACAACGGTTTTAGGTAGTGCATACACATTTCCCCGACAGAATGCACTGAAGAAAACCCGTTCCATCGCGTAGGACAATAAACGTCATTTCCTTCTGCTGGCGCAGCCTGTGCACCCAGCCGAACACTCTGATCCGCTTGCCCCTGAGAGTTTGCAGACCCTCAATCTTAGTCTAGAAGCGCATTAGCCCGAGTCTGATGTGCAGACGTAAACATACTCTTGTTGGCTTTGGCAGGCTCGCATCTTCAACGAGGACGATCTTCTTGCTCTCCTCTATCCTTTTTTCTTCCCTGGCCCTGGCCTCAGCTGCCGCTTTAGCATTCTTTTCCGCTTCCTCTGCTGCCTTCTTCGCCTTTCTCTCGTTGTTTTCTATGACCTTCTTCACGTTTTTAAGGGCAGACTTCGTAATCGGCTGAAACTCGTCCGCAGCCTTCTTTCGAGTCAGGATGTTGATATCCTGACCTCTGGCCGTCACGGCCTGGACGGCTGTGGCATAGGGGGCAGATTCGCTGCCGTCACCCGTTTGATCTGACCCCTTCTCTTCGTCGACATAGACATCCGGCCCTGTGTGACGAGAGTAAGTGACACAGCAGATTTGGTTGCCGACAGGCGGTATCGCACCCTTCCCGATCGTCAACTCTGCGACCTTATCCGTGACTCTCTCAGCAATAGACGCCATTGTTACCCCTTGAGCACTAGGCTGCGCGGTGTCAGTTGTGGTTGGCAGAGACAACGAGATTGACGTTATGTACATACTTTTATTGACTGACGAGATATGTGGACCTGTCTGTGCGGTCGAGTCAGTGGAGAAGTTCCAATGTGGCTGTACTGACGGTCCCTGATAAGACGGCGCGCAAGCTGGTGTAGCGGCATACTAAAACATGTACATGCTCCGAGTCCTGATACAACTTATTTCAAGGGAACGTGGACACGATCGCCTCACTAACACCGCTCAAGGACTCTTGTGCATTGTGAGAGACAAAGGTCGACCGGTATCCGCGGAAGAGGTGGAGTGCATTTAGAGTTGAACTTGCCAATTATGTAGTTTAATTCGTCTCTCTTTACTACAATCGCTTGATGGTTGCTCCCAGTTATCTTAAAAAGTTGTTTTCCTCGCCCAAACGACTGTCATCCGCGTGAAAAGGCTCTCGCCCCCCTCCTCGATCTCACGCTGCATGCCTTCCATCAGCTCAGCAACTGATTCGTCCCCGAATCGTTGTGCAAGTGCGGGTCGTGCAGCAGCAGCGAAGTTGCGCGAGTCCTCCTTCATGCTCTCCCAAAGCGCGGTATTTCGAGCCTTCTCCTCCGGCGTGTCTATGGTTCGGCATAGTAAGTACGTGATACTGAGGATCGTTCGAATGCGGCTTACTCCCAGTAGGCGCGGATACAGGTATCCAAGTATCCGTGCAGTGCACGTCCCCCCAGTCCCCGTTCCCCCGAACCCACCGCTCCATCTCCCTAGCCGCATCCATATATCCACCACGCTCCACGCCTGTCTGCCTCAGCAACCAAAGCCATTCAGCGATATAGCTGTGTCCTGTTTCGCTCCTTTTGACCACGGGGCGAGGCTGGTGAGAAGCGGTATAGACACGGAAGTCCCACTCTGAGAGTTCAATGAGACCACCTGGACGGAGCACGCCGGCGATCTCAGTGATGAGACGGGGGTAGTCATGAATCTGGCTCTGGGGTTAGGTAAGTTAGATTCCAGAGGACAACGCATACCCCTGACGAAATTAGCCGTGTATGCACATAGTCAAACTCCTTGGTCCAGCGCGACAGTCCGTTGTTGATATCATGCACTTTTCGGCGATGATCTCTCAATGATCGAGACTATGAAAAATGGGCTGCGCACCTTCCAGTCTAATAAGTATCCGCTTGTCAGCATGGTTTCGCTCTTTGACTCGACATGCTTACCGGCAATTCGGCGGCATCGGTCTCTTCCATTGTCAATGGCCTTCTCCCTTCCTGACAAGCTGGCTCTGGCTCACCTCCTCTTCGGTGCTAAGTCTATTCCTAGGACATTCGCCTTGGGGAACCTCAATGCCATGTCGATAGCCCATATTCCGGAGCCGGTGCCTAAATCCAGAACGGCTTTCCCTTGTCCGGTCTGGCCAAGTACGTCTTCCACAGGTGCGAGGTACGGTTTGCCGTGCCACGCAAGGTCGGAGAGCATGTGGTGCTGCTGGTCCAAACGCGAATTTTCTGTGTCATCTGCTGTCCAAAGATAGGCGACGCTGGGTTCAGAGACGGTAGTGATGGATGTAGCCATTGGAAGGTTCGTTTCGCTTTCCGATGGAGCCTGGTTATTCACCTTTCCCGACCCAGCTGGGCTCGCAATGGTGCACGCCATTATTAGGTATGAAAGCTGGAGGTAGGAAAATGAAGAAGAGCAACCGCTGACAGGTCCGTAATGCGGCCAAGATGATGGAAGCTATATACGCACTTCCAAGGGTTGATCAAGCACGAGTCCCGGGATGTCTCACGCCGCAATGCAAGAGAAACGCGCTCTGTCGCGTTCCTATCGCGTAAGGTGGACGTACGTGAGCAGCCAACGTAAGGATTCCATCTGCGGGAAACGGGTTAAACGGGGAACGGGGAACGGCAGCCGCGGCAGAGATGGAAAACGGCAATGATTGACAACTGCCGGGTATGGACAAGTAGAGCTGGGGAAGGGCCCCGACCGAAGATGACAGGTGAGTGGGGATTATTACCGGATGCGGTGCAGGAAAGGGTTCTGCAAAAGGCGTGAGAACGTTGACAGATGGAGATTCATCTTACCATCCAGGAACCCACCATAATTAACAGCCCGTGGAAGGAGGAAGGAATTGTTCTTTTCGGTCGTTTCGGCCTCTCGGTATCCAGACAGCCATAATAGTTCTTGGCGCGTCATCAACTTTGATTATCATTACCGACAGTGACGCGGCCTCACACGACAGCCATCATCGAACGCTGATGGGCGTTCACATTTCGGTAACCCGTCGCTTACCCGCTCATCCCAGTCCGGACCCGACCTGTGAACATAAACATGCGCTGCCAGATCTGCCCAAGTCGAATGGCTCCAAGCATCAGATTGCGCGCATAAGCGGTGCGGCTGCCTGGAAACATGCCTCCTGCTGGCTATCCGGCAATCCGTTCACGGGTCAAGCCTGCACGAACAGGTACCGGTCCACCGAGAAGAAGGTGGCCTGATCCTAGCAGAAGCACAAGTATCAATCTCGGCTTGTTGTGGCGCCCCGGAACGTAGCATGGAACGTGAAGCGCCCAGCGCTCGCGGTCGCGTTTCGGGAGCACGACTCCGTGCGACCTCATCCGTTTCCGACTCCAATAGATTCAGGAAGAAGGCAGAGCTGAGGCGACGCCGCTAGGAGTTGGGGTCATAAGTAGCATTACTAGGGTCATAGTGTATCTCACCCTCGTGAAGAGAAGAGGGTTGGGTAAGTAATTATAGATGCGTAACGAGATATATGGCTCGGAGAATGTGCCATATCCAAAGCCTGCATTGGAGGTTTCGTCAAGACGTATGCCTTCCGATCCCACCGCCCCAAACCCCTTCCAGCCATTCAACGTCCAACTCCTTCCAAAACCGTTCCCGACCTCCATGGTGCCATTCCCGAACCCGATCTCACTCCATACACTCATGCCTCGTCCTGCTCCTCCTCCGGCTGCTTCAGCCTCGCCCAAGTACATTGCATCCGACAATAGGTGTGTTTTTGACAGTCCTCGAGCTCCTGCTCCGCCTCCTGAATGATCCTCTCCACATACTCATGGTCGTCGGTGTAACTGCGTAGCAGAGGAACGCCAGCACGGAGAAAGAGGCGAGAGTCCGCGCGCATCATCACTGCCAGTTCGTTACGGAAGCGAGACCAGCGATCCTTTCCTATAACAGGAGCAGGCGTCAGCACATGTTCGTCACGAAGTAGGAAGGAACGAGAGATCGTGCGGCGAGCGGCGACACGGAATGCGGCTTAGAGGGATGTAAGACGCACCGGTGAAATGCGGCTGCGTAGCAATCCACACATCTTGATAACCAACATCCTCAAACCCTCCATGCTGCCTGATCCACATATTCGCAAAGGCGGCCGCGTCCACGTCCCCTCCCCTCTGCCTAACCGCCAGTCCGAGTAGGCGGAGCCATTCTGCCAGGGCGGCCCAGTAAGGCCGGTCTTCCGTGCTGGGCGGGGCGAGCTCATATGACGCGTTCGGGCCGTCTTGAGAGTTGACGGAGCGGTACATTCTGAAGTCCCATTCTTCGATGAGGACAAGGCCACCTGGACGAAGGATACGGGCGATCTCGTGAATTAGGCCGCAGTAGTCCTTAATCTGCGCAGCATATTAGCCAGCATTTTCATTACCGCGATCCGCCAAAAAAAAAAGCTTACCCCTGAGGAGATCAACCTCGCATGAACAAAATCGAACTGCCCATGAAAATGGGGCATTCCTAGGTTGATATCGTCCACTTCGACTCTACAGTTCGGCGGGAACTCGCGTGTCTGCATTGGGGCCAGATCGACGCCCACGACGTCAACGTGCGGGTACTTGAGCGCAACTTCAATCGCCCAGATTGCGCTGCCTGTGCCTAGATCGAGGACCGCTTTTTGTCGACCGCCGGGAGGAGGAGGGGCGAGCACTTCGTCTACCGGACCCAGGATGCCAGGCATGAGGCGATCCAGCATGTGATGTTGGGCATCCAACCTCTGTGCGATTGCAAATCGTTAACACGACTATAAGCTGCAGCGAGAAGGGGAAAGGCGCACCCGAGTCTCCTCGTCATCCGCCGGTAACAGGTAAACATCGCTATGCGCATTCACGCTCCTCCCATGCACCTCTCTAAATGCCCGTTCCCTCAGACTACTCGTAAGAGAATACACGCTCCTCGCAGGGCTAGAGCTCCTGATACTTCGGCTCTCAAGGGATGCGGTCCCATCGTCGTGCGTGAGCGCAGGGGTCGTAGCGATACTTACAGAATCGGAGTCATCGTCTTCGATGTCAGAGGCGGAGGCGTAGTCGGAGGAAGAGGAGTCGTCCTCGGCGGCTACGGGACCAGCGGGAGGATACGACTCAGATGGTCCTCGACGAGACTGCCCAGGTGTGCTTGGGCCCGCTACAGGCGCTGAGCCGAGGAAGACGGTGGGTCCTTGCGGGTCGCCGTGCGAGTGAACGACTGTCCTCGTCGGAGCTGCCAAGCCGGGTGGAGGTGAGGCCATGGCAGGTGGGGTAAAGTAGGAAGGCGGGAGGACGTCTTCTATCCTCATTTCTGGGCCTTCGGGCAGTGGCGGATCAGGCGAGTGGGATGACGAGGCCGTAGGGTTTGAAGGTATTGACTGTGAGAGGGGCATATGCGGCTACGGATAGACGGGTGCGTTGTAGTGCGGTGACAGCGGTGACAGGATGATGGGGACGTACGGAGAGGTGAAGATGTTATTGTATATTCGACTGCAGCCGGCGGGATGAAGTAATCCGTTGGCAGTTTTGCCTCGAGGCGCGATGTTCGGGGAATCGGAAGTCTGAGCTTGTTGTGGCGGATGCGTCGATTGCCAGCTATAGCACCGCCCAACTCATTCCGACCCAAATACGAATGGGAAACTGATCCGACACTTTGCGAACAGATCTTTGCAATCTTCACGTGTTCCGGACCACGAGTTCGCGGGGCGCGTTGGAAGCCGATATCGTCGTCCAAAGAGAAATAGGTGGGGAGGAAAGGCTGACCGGTCGAGTAGAGTAGATAGTCCGAGGCAATCAGAGTTTTGTTGGTTTTGCCTCTCAAGTATAGTTCGTGGACCGAATTCAATTTGGTAATCGACGGGCGGTTGGGGGTTTATAGGCCTGTATGCGATTCAACATCGAAACGGGGTATGTACGGGGCGGCGCGACGACGGGGGGCGCTTCCCAAAAGGTGATCAGATGAGATAAGCAGATCTGACACAACACACACTGGCATCAAGGACCCCGACAGTACACATTCTGACTGAAGGGTCACTTTGATCGATGGCTTTAGTTCCGATCACGGCGGTAGACTAATCTATCAACGGACGCGATGGAACAAAAGACAGCAGTAGTATACCTTTCCGTTGAAGTGTCACATCCCGATCGTAGTTAATGATCGATACGGCCGATCATCAAATATCTGCCATCGTCGTCGGGATTTCTTCGCCCACGTTATCCCCGCATCCGAGTCGTAGATCCGTCCACACAACGCCACTGGACCCCTACCATCCCGGGTTTTCATAGGGCCCGTGTGGCAAGCGTGACTCGTACCTTTACTCCTTCTCCTCGTGCTACCCCTTGGTATGAGCGTCGGTGGCTCCGGCTTCCGCAACGGCACCGTGCTATCTGTCAAGACAACGGCGTAATCTGCGATCTGATAATCTGCTTCTCAAGCTGGTCTTGCCGGGCGTGCTATCTGGGCAGCCTCGTACTACTAATAGCCTAACCCTTCCTGGCGTTGTTGGGTTTCTGGCTGCTGTTTTATCAGCTCCTACTTAACTCATACTCTTATTTCTCTGTCTGATGTTTTGCAACCGGCCATGCCACCGCGATCCTCTCCAACTGCCCCGCCCCCTCGTGCCGCGCAACGACCACCTGCCTCCGACGAAGCCCCACAAGCAGAAGTACGTCTTTGACCATCTCCCTTCGCATGCACTCACAAATACATGTCACCCAAGGCCGCCCTAAACAAAGCCGCCCAACTCGAACTGTCCGGATCGTACGACGACGCCTTCCGTCTCTATGTCACCGCCGCCCAGTCCTTCCTTCATCTATCCCGCTCCTCATTTTCCTCCTCGTCTTCTCCGACACCTTCCGCTCCCAATTCGCCCTCGGACGCGGCGACCAAGGCAGCCGACCAAGCGCGCTACAAGTCCCTCGCCAAGCGCGCACTCGACAGAGCAGAGAAGATAAAAGCGCACAAGAAAGATGTCCGACCTGTGGCGCGCGAAAGGCTTGGCAAAGCGGCACAAGCTGCGGTGCTGGACCGATCTGCCGTGATAGGCGGTCGGCGATATCCTCTTTGGTCTACATCCGGGCTTTCTCTCCCTGGCGGACCAGCTGCAGAGTCAGAGCCCGGTCTGAACGGAGCAGAAGTATTCGAAGACCCCGACGGTTTGCCCTCGCTCTCCGCTGTTCAGCGTTCTGCCCTGGCAGGCTGGCACAAACCTGACATCCCCCTCCATTCTCCCGACCTTGGACCAAGCGACCTCATTCAGGAGACAATCACCGACTGCTCCGTCGTAGCCGCGCTCGCCGTCTGTGTCTCCCACAACACGCGCTTCAACGCGCGCCTCGGCCTCTCCAGCCTCTACCCCCAGAACGCTGATGGCCTGCCTATATGCGCCCCAAGTGGGAGGTACGATGTCCTCCTACACTTGAATGGTGCCGAGCGACGGGTGACGATCGACGATCGGCTCCCTATGAGGGCGAACGGCTGCTTGTTGTGTGTGAGCACGAAGGGGAGGAAGGCGCTGTGGCCTAGTTTACTGGAGAAGGCGTATCTGAAGGTTATGGGAGGGTACGATTTTGGAGGCAGTAATGGGAGTATCGATCTGCAGTACGTGCCTCCTTTACTCTACCTCATGACTTTCAATGCATCGTTCTTTTTCTATATTATTTTCCTCCTCCGCTGTCCCCTCCCACCGGTGGAGTTGGAAGCTGATACGAATCTAGTGCGATAACCGGCTGGATTCCAGAGCACATCCGGATCGTTGAGTGTGTCTCCAGTTTCCTTCTTGCTGGAGCGTGGACAACTAACGCCGTGCAGCGCCAAATTCCAGCGGGAAAAGGCCTGGCGCCGCTTACACAAAGCCTTCAACGCTGGCACATGTCTAATGACAGTTGGAACCGGCCGCTCACCAGGCGTATTCGGAGAACATAAGTTAACGCCGTTTCACGCGTATGCTGTGATTGGGCTCGAGGAGAAGGGCGCTGAGCGTACTGTGAGCTTGTGGAATCCTTGGGGAAGGAGGAGGGATGAGGCAGGCCGGAAGGTGTATTCTGGTGCGTTCCCACTTCTACGGTGCGGGAGATATGTATGGCTCATGTGCATGTAGAAGGACTGATACAGATGGAATGGGACGATCTTTGTGGGATATTCGATAGCATATACCTGAATTGGGACCCCGGGATATTTGCGCACAAGGCGGTGATACATAGGTGAGCGAATTCGCTCGTACATACCAGAACGGGGCTCAGAAGGCCGCAGCTTGTGGCAGCCGAATCGTGCGCAAGCGGATCGCGAGGCTTGGAGTCAGTTCCGATAGTTTCCTCGGAAAATCCACGTTGCTTATGCGCCCGATAGCTTCAAATCATCAATACAACGTGATATTCTCCGGTGCGACTGCCGGAGACACGGAGATATGGGTGCTGCTGTCCCGTCATATTACTGGAAAGGAGGACGAAGAGACCTTTATTGCTGGGCATGTATTTCATGTTGCCGAAGCGGATTCTGCAACTGTCAGACCTGCACTGGAGGTATTCAATCGCGCTACAACTTATGTCTACCGTCAGCTTATTTCCCCGGCAGGCGACCTATACGGACAGCCCACATGTTCTTGTCCGCACTTCCCGCCTACCCGACGAAAACGCCCTATCAGTAATCACCTCCCGCCATGGCATAGGCAGCGACACGGCCTACACCCTCTCGGTCTTCTCGCACATAGCCTTCGCTCTGACCGAGCCCACGCATGTCTACTCGTTCTCCCAATGGGTTAACGGGACTTTTACGGCTTCTACAGCAGGCGGCAATGCGCTTCATACCACCTTCATGCGGAATCCGCAGTATGCGCTTATTGTCAAGCCGGATCTGAGTGGGAGTATCGCGCCAAATGGTGCTCAGATTAGGGTGTCCGTGCACGGGTCGAAGGATCTCCCTTTGCATGTCCAGATTGTTTGGGGGCGAGGTGAAAGGGTTTTCGAGCACGTCCCCCCCCCACATCTCTTGATACCACGGACTTACGGACCTTGACAGCGTACGGCAAACCAAAATCATTAAGGATTCCGGAACGTACAACTATGGATTTGGCATGTGCGAAGCTCAAGCCCGAGCTGGGACGTACACAGTCATCGTCTCGTCCTTCGAACCCGGTGTGGTCGGGGAGTTCAAGCTACACATGGAGTGTTCCCAACCATTTGAGCTCAAGCCGATCCCTCAGGAGGGGGCTGGGATGTTTAGCAAGCGGCTGCAGGGACGATGGTAGGAGCCTGCATATTCTAGGAGAGCATCCGTTGACTATAAACCCAGGCATGTCGGCGCTCCAAGCTCGCCGTATGAGCTGGTTCTAGACAAGCCGACCGTGCTCAGGTGCGTCACACCCACCCATGCCCGTAATCGCAGCTGAACGCGAGAACAGCGCCCGCCTGCAACTTATTCCGCCGGCGTCACTTACGCCCATCAAGCTCCTTCTAGAGGCCATATCCAGTTCGGATACCCGAACTACAGAAGTGGCAAGCTCCGGACAGTTCACGGACACCGTAGCCGGCGCGGCTTTTCATGATGTTCGATTGAGCGCTGGGCGATATCGGCTTGTCGCTAGTATCGTTTCTGCGCATGTTGATGCGGATTTTGTTATCCAAGTGTACAGTAGTGCGTGTGCCATTAAGTCAAAACAACTGTAATTCTAGCTGTATGGTATGTAAAGAGTATGATCTAGCTCCTTGTCCATTGACAGCCAGAAGAACGGTCGCTGTGGACCTTAAGAGGTTAGACTGCCCCGGTAATCCGTGTTTTGGTTACTTAAAGCCGATAGAACCCTGAATGTGGTAAGGGTTTCATGACGCATTCATCCGAAGACAGCAAAGCTGACTCGAAAAGTGATCTGCGGTCGGCAGCCCTCACCTCGATCGCAACAGTGGTGGGTATCACACTATTCTAATGGGCGTATAGCTGAAGTTATCGTCACAGTTGCGTATCATCCAACGTAGTGACGCAACGGCTTCTTAAAGCAATCGATACTTGACAAATCCGGTTCTATACCGACATTGGCGTACACAGAGAAGACCCGATACCCATCATTTGCTTCGATCGCATCATGGACTATCTTGGGCGTTTGGCACCTAGACTGCGCGTTGTGGCGAGGCAGAGTGTCTGTGGTGGAGCGGGGCCGTCATCCGGCGTCCGATGGATGAGCGTGCGCCCCGAGGATACCAGGTCTCAGCGCACCGGTGCGTAATCCGAACCCCATTCTCGACCGTTACAGATTGCTGATAGGTCTCGTAGCTCGCAAGAAAATGACTATCCAGAGGCTGCAGCAACTTCGGCAAAATTCAACGCCTATCACCATGCTTACCGCTTACGACTTCCCCTCTGCCCGGCGGTGTGAAGCCTCCGATGTGGACATATGTCTGGTGGGCGACTCCCTTGCCCAAGTTGCGCTCGGCTACGATAGCACGACACGTCTTACGCTGGACGAAATGGTGCATCACTGTCGCGCCGTATCGAGAGGTGCCAAGACACCACTGCTTGTTGCGGACATGCCGTTCGGTACATATCAGCTGGGCAAGCGGGATGCCATGGAAGCCGCCGTACGGATTGTGCGGGAAGGCGGGATGGAGGCCGTAAAAATAGAGGGACACGAAGAAGTTCTCGATACTGTGCGATATCTTACACGGAACGGCATTGCCGTCATGGGTCACATCGGCTTACTGCCGCAACGACACGCAAGTCTTTCCGGTTACAAGGTCCAAGGTCGTACAGCCCAAGAAGCACTCGAGATCATGTCTGCTGCTATCGGACTACAAGATGCCGGAGCATTCTCTCTGGTGCTGGAAGCGGTACCGGCGCGGCTAGCGGAAAGAATCACCAGCCACCTAGATATACCGACTATCGGTATTGGCGCTGGGCTGGGATGCTCCGGCCAAGTGCTGGTCCAGGACGACGCACTGGGCGTATGGGCCGGACACAAGGCCAAGTTTGTCAGACGGTTTGCAGACGTGGGTTCGGAGGCGCAGAAGGGCGTGGACGGATACGCAAAGGCGGTTAGAGAAGGGGCATTCCCTGCGGAAGCGGAGTGGTACGACATGTCCGACGACGATTTCGCGACATTCGAGACGGTGTTCAATCAGGAAGTCAAGCTGCCTAGAAGTACATGAATGGCATCCCGACAGAATCTCGGAGCTTGAAACGAAGAATGTGCCAACCAGGGTGACATCTTCGCCAGACAGTTTACATCATGGAGCTTCCATCGAGAAGAGGCCTGCGCCAAAGATTATGATTGCGATTTTGCAGTCACCGGAAAATCGTTGAGCGACGAGAAGGACGAGCCGCCTAGCCGGACGCTCCGAACCGGATTATGCGACTCAGGGGATGCGTTCGGCAAAGCATAGAGGGCCTCTGCATGCAAGGCTTCGTTTGGTAGATGGCGTAGAGGTGCGCTGTACAGTATACCTCTCCGAGGGGTTGGTGCTGCGTCACGTACCAGTCGAGGCGTATCGTGGGCGTAATGCTCGACTTATCGCCGGTACTCCCCCGCAGCCGGTTGGAAGATGTAGAAACAGACTCTCACCTTTGATGTCATACAGCACCGCCTGATGCCAGGTGTCGACCTCTTTGATCTCGTGTGCCATCGACATATTTATACCTTGCCAATGAGCAACAAGTTGATCATCAATTCCCCACACTGCGCCCCCGCCAGCTCGAGTCGCAACCTTCCAGGTTTCTGCACCGAAACAAACCATGTTCAATTGGTCAGCACGTCGAGTGTGCGCACCTGCAGTGCACTCAGCATACAAACGAGGCGGCCTGTCAACACACATTCGGCACATGAGTGTCCGGCCAGAGGAGCCCGCTTCTCAAGCCAGTTGTACGTCCACATGAGTTTCTACACCGATCTGCGAAGCGCTCACTTTCACCACAGCTCGAAAGAAGGTCACTATTCAACGCCTAAATCAACTTCGTGAGAAAAAGACACCGATCACTATGCTCACTGCGTACGACTACCCCTCTGCTCGACGATGTGAAGCCGCCGACGTGGACATCTGTTTCGTGGGCGACTCTTTGGCCCAGGTCGCCCTCGGATACGACAGCACTCAGCGCGTAACGCTGGATGAGATGCTTCATCATTGCCGCGCGGTGTCTCGCGGTGCGAAGACGCCACTTCTCCTCGGCGATTTACCATTCGGAACGTTTCAGCTTGGTGTCCGCGACGCACTCCAGGCAGCTGTTCGACTCATTCGCGAAGGCGGCATGGAAGCTGTCAAGCTCGAGGGCAACGAGGAGGTCCTGCCGGTCGTGAGAGCTCTTACGCAGAACGGAATTCCCGTCATGGGCCATATCGGCCTGCTTCCGCAACGGCACACAATGTCCGGCTATCGCGTACAGGGAAAGAAGGCGGAAGATGCGCTGGAAATCATGGCGGCCGCCGTCGGGCTCGAGAGGGCCGGGGCGTTTGCCGTCGTCTTGGAAGCTGTACCTTCGCGCGTAGCCGAAGTCATCACCAAGCACCTCTCGATCCCGACTATAGGGATAGGAGCTGGCTCGGGGGGTGTTCGGGGCAGGTGCTAGTACAGGATGACGCCTTGGGTGTGTGGTCGGGACACAAGGCGAAATTTGTGCGCCGATTTGCGGAGGTCGGCAAGGAGGCTCAACGGGGCGTTGAGGAGTATACGAAGGCGGTTAGAGAGGGATCCTTCCCCGGAGAAGCGGAGAGCTACGATATCTCCGACGAGGAGCTTGCAAAGTTTGAGTGGGAAATCGTTGGCTGGAACAAGCCACTGGATAACGAGAAGATGGCTGCCCGAGCATAAGGCAACCATCCCAGTATGCAGGGTGGCCTGGAAAGCGGCTGTGGTCGGTGTACATTCAAACGGAGAAGATAGATAGAGTAACCGTGGACGTGATCTCACATCAGACGTTTCTTCACGCCGGGAAGGCTCTGTGGCAAGTGGTGTGGGCGCCGCTGTGTGTGAGTGGGCAGGGGCAGGAGCGCGACGCGTACAAGGACCCTTCTAAAGATGCCTGGTATCAACTGTGCGGTACATAGCGCAATCGGCTAGGGCGTCTCCCTGGAGGCGTCGCTAATGCGGTGTAAGACGGCGGACGGCAGTTTGATCAGCGTCGCGGTTCTATCCCGCGAACAAACCAGTTCGGCTGGTTTCACGTTTTGCACTTTCCCTCTCCCTCTTTCTCGTGAACCAGTTTTCGTCCCATTTCCTGCTTTATAGCGCCCTACAGCGGACGAAAGAAGTCGGAGGTCGGTCAAAGCTGGACGATGCGGAGAGGGTGCGAGTTCGAGCCGCGCGTCGACCGCACTTTAATATCCTTTTGATCTCCCCTAGTGGTCTCGCAGGCGCTGAAGATGCCTTTCCCACCTCCTCATCCCTGTTTTGTGTCATGCACGTAACGATGGTATCATTCCAGAGTGAATCATAGCAATGTCTCAGGCTGTCTCAGATGCTCCGGTCACTGGAATGCTGCCTGGACAGACGCAGACGGACAGACGACAGTTTACTTCCGGCGGTACGTGCCGGCCTCTTGCGATCTTCTCTTCTGCTTATGAAACGCAGTTTCGATGCATAAGATGACTTGGAGCACAAAGGACCCCAAGAAACCAGCGGTTTGAAGTACAATTTTTGAGGCGGAGTCGGTCGAGAAAAATGCAAAACGTGAAACCGGGCGAACCGATTTATTCGCGGAAGTTAACCGCGACGAGGGTCGATCACACAACCTCGCGTAACGGTACCAGCAATCACCCGGGGGACGGGCTGCATTTCCCCATTCCAATACCGCTGCACTAAGCAGATGTCGATGGTTACATTGCAAACGCTTGGCCTTTGGCCCGTCCTTCCTCGCCTCCACTCCCCCATAGCCCCGTCACCGCTGGCGGTAGACCGCCGCACACTCGTCTTCCGTCTCTCTACTTTCACCGCATCATGCGTGTTTACCGTCTAGTGAAATGTCCCCCCCCCCCCCCCCTTTGCAACATGGTTCTCTGTATCAGCCTCCTGGCAGCGCGGTCTTTTACACTTACTTACTCTACAACAGTGCAGCAAGGATGACAGATCCGTTTGAGGGAAGAAAGCCGAGATTTCATATACATTCTCTGTCAAAAGAGGCTACGACCGTTTACACGCCCTTCTACACTGTATCATCAGCTCCTCGTCTTCCAAAAGCTGCCACCTAGTACTCCGAACATGACGAGCCCTATACCCAGCCCCCACCGTCCACCCACGCTTTCGCGAGAACTGAGGACCGTCCATCCGATCGTCAGAATGATGGTGAGATACCCCACCACGGCTTTCCGAACGGCGGTCAATTGGGCCACGGGCGAAACAGACCTACAGACTCCTCGCGTTATGTATGTCAAAGAATCAGGCAACTGCGAGAGGGAAGGGGTAGCGCTCGTCACGCTGTTCGCCAGATGTGTGCGATGCGAGTGGGTAACAACACTAACAGGAAGTTATTGCAGGAGCCGATAATGAGAAGAGGAATGAGCCAATCGTCTGGCGAATAAGGTGACAAGGGGTTTAGACCTGTCGATGAGGCGAGCCGGTCGGTAGCGTACTAGGCTCCTTCAAAACAAATCTGATATCTCCTGTGTGTAGATAGCGCGGCGGATCTAGCGCGCCCGTATAGGGCCCTGCTTTGATGAGGAATGCGTAAGGCGGCCTACAACAGTTCGAGCTCGTCGCGGTTCTATCCCGCGAAAAAACCAGTCCGGCTGGTTTCACGTTTTGTACTTCTTCCTTTCGTCTTCCTCCTAGAGTAAGTTCGGTCGTAATAGCTGCTTTCTGTGCTGAGTTCTTCAACAGACAGGATGCAGCCCATCGTCGGCGATAGCTGGACGGCACAAGAGGTTACGCGTTCGAACCTGCGCGTCGTCCAAAAGCCCATCTTTACGCCCTTGCACCGCCTGATACATGCACCGAGCGTGTTATTGAGGCTCCTCGTCCCGTTCTCTAACATGAACAGGTCGATTCTCTTTTTTACCACACCCGATCGTAATATTGTCTCACATTGTCTCAGCTATATCGACTTCGATGCGTCCTAGTCTACATCTCTCCTGACTTACGCATGCATACATGGAAACGTACCAAATCCCCGATTCCTCCTACAAACAATCCGGCTTTACGGCTTCCCTCCAGTCAACACTCGCAGAATGTAATGACATCAACTCTGAAGCCCCCAAACCAGTGGGATTGCTATGTGCAATCTTTGCGACGCAATCGAAGGGCGAAGCCGAGGGCTTCCGAATACGTGATCAAATTGGCTCGGCCACCGATCGACCGTGACATGAGCTCTAGTCTTCGCTGTAAGATGTCTCAGAAGTACTTGAGCAAAGGGGGGGTTGATGTGCGAGGGGTTGACGGAGAGGGCGGCAGCTGGCTCATGATGGCCTAACTAGGATGCTCCTGCGGGACGCCCCTATATAGGACGTCATGTGGAGCTGGCCGTTGTAATGATGAGGTAACGCTGTCGTTATATACAGCCAAGACGAGGGCGGAGCGTACGCAGCGAGATCCGAAACGGGCACGCCATAGCCTACTACCAGTTGAGGGCCAAGCGTTTGCAATGTAACCATCGACATCTGCTTAGTGCAGCGGTATTGGAATGGGGAAATGCAGCCCGTCCCCCGGGTGATTGCTGGTACCGTTACGCGAGGTTGTGTGATCGACCCTCGTCGCGGTTAACTTCCGCGAATAAATCGGTTCGCCCGGTTTCACGTTTTGCATTTTTCTCGACCGACTCCGCCTCAAAAATTGTACTTCAAACCGCTGGTTTCTTGGGGTCCTTTGTGCTCCAAGTCATCTTATGCATCGAAACTGCGTTTCATAAGCAGAAGAGAAGATCGCAAGAGGCCGGCACGTACCGCCGGAAGTAAACTGTCGTCTGTCCGTCTGCGTCTGTCCAGGCAGCATTCCAGTGACCGGAGCATCTGAGACAGCCTGAGACATTGCTATGATTCACTCTGGAATGATACCATCGTTACGTGCATGACACAAAACAGGGATGAGGAGGTGGGAAAGGCATCTTCAGCGCCTGCGAGACCACTAGGGGAAATCAAAAAGATATCAAAGTGCGGTCGACGCGCGGCTCGAACTCGCACCCTCTCCGCGTCGTCCAGCTCTGACCGACCTCCGACTTCTTTCGGCCGCTGTAGAACGCTGTAAAGCCGCAAATGGGACGAAAATTAGTTCAGGAGAAAGAGGGAGAGGGAAAGTGCAAAACGTGAAACCAGCCGAACTGGTTTGTTCGCGGGATAGAACCGCGACGCTGATCAAACTGCCGTCCGCCGTCTTACACCGCATTAGCGACGCCTCCAGGGAGACGCCCTAGCCGATTGCGCTATGTACCGCACAGTTGATACCAGGCATCTTTAGAAGGGTCCTTGTACGCGTCGCGCTCCTGCCCCTGCCCACTCACACACAGCGGCGCCCACACCACTTGCCACAGAGCCTTCCCGGCGTGAAGAACTTGAACGTCTGATGTGAGATCACGTCTACGGTTACTCTATCTATCTTCTCCGTTTGAATGTACACCGACTACAGTCGCTTTCCAGGCCACCTTGCATACTGGAATGGTTGCCTTATCCTGGCGCAGTTCCGCGCGTCTGGTTCACCTTACCTGCTATGAAGCTCTGCGCTAACAGCGATACTCTCCAAACAAACTAGCGTCTTCCTGTTCAGTATCGAACGACGCGAGTATAGCGGTACTGGCCAGTCGCTTTCCCTAGGGGCTGCAATCGCACACTTCACCGCTTGCCTCACTCGCTCTAGCGGAAGGCACTCGCTCATCAAGGTTGCTTCATGCACGACCGCATCCCGCAAGTGTCACGCTCACCTGATCCATCCATGCTCACTTGGACTTCGACCAACCCGAGAGGGAATAAGCGTTCCTCGACCACCTCCTTAGCAAGCGACGGGAGCGTTGAGGAGCTCTGTTCAGGAACGTGCTGCGAGTTCAACCGATACCAGCGAAGACCATTCCAACTAATTACTACACTCAATCTGTCTCCCCAAGCAAACTGTACCTGAATCTAATCTAGTCAGACGCAACGCTATAATCTTTAACTGCACGCCGCCCTTCCCTCAACCCACTCACTCGAAGAAACAGATCAATGTTCTCCCCTCTCCCGCTCAATGAACGCTACGGCCGAAGCGACCGTCGGATGAAAATGGTCCTCTCCTAAGTACGCCACCACGCCCGCTTTCCTGAGCGCGTCCATTTGGGCAGGCCGGACACGAGCGAAGCAGACGCAGACGCCTCGGGTGGTGTATGTTTCTGCTAGTTCGCGGAAGATCTGGACGGCGCTGTATGTATGTCGGCATTATTAAGGGTGGGGGAAGGGGTAAAGGAGGAGGAGAGGGGACGTACGAAGCGTCCATCTCTTCTACGTCTGCGAGCTGGAAGACGACTGCAGCAGGCTCGTCTCGAACAGCTGGAACGCATCAATCAGCGGGAGAGAAAGTGACAAGGACGCGAGGAAACGTACGGGCTTCGGACGGATGGTGCTTGCTATTCCCATACAGCTCGAGCCGTCTTAGTCGTTCCTTCATCGATCCCGTATTCACTGCCCCAACCCATCAGCATTCATTCCCACCAAGCGGACTTCCTGTTGGGCAATTGAAGGAGACAGGGACAGAGAGCGTAGAGAAGGCGTGCCAACTCACCAAAATTCAGATTCTCGAAAATCCTTACAACCAGCACCCCGCTCGTATCCTCCAAATCCAGGTCCTCCGGGAAATCCTCATCGATCGGCACATAATGCGTCGTCCCCCTTTCCCGGGCCATAATCTTGATCCTCTGCTGCGAAGACTGACGGATTACGAGCAGGAGCGTGAGCGCGAATGGGATGCCTATGCCGACTTCGACGGACCAGGTGAGGGTGAGTGTGAATGTTAGGAGCATGAGGAACATGTCGTTCCAGGCTGACATCCTGTGCACGGCGTGGGCGTTAGTATCTTATTTTGTCCCTCGATCTGGGGAGCAAGGTACGCACTTCCAGTAGAAAAGGATATCCTCCGGCATCTCCGCAATAATCGTATACACAACCAAGCAAATTCTACCCAAACCATGTCAGCAGTCATTCCCAACAAGGCATAAGCAGCACAAGGAGAAGGAGGAGATGGACGCACATGCAAGCCAACACGGCCTTAGGCAGGAAATACAGTGCCGGCAGCAGAAACCTAATAGCGAGCAACACAAGTCCACACAAAATCACGCTCGTCATCTGCGTCCTCCCGCCCGTATCCGCCGCCAGCCTGCTCCTCGTAATCGCTCCATACGCCGGCAACGTACTGGGCACAAAGCTCGCCACGATGTTCCCTGCCCCCAAGGCCGTAAGCTCGCGGTTGGGAGAAATGGAATAGCGGAAACGCTGCGCGTTTTGTTTGGCTGCGACGACGGAGTCGATGAACCCGATCAGGGCGCAGAAGATGGACGTAGGGAAGGTTTGTTTGAAGTAGCGCAGGTTTTGGCGGGTTAGCGGGAGGGAGAGGAAGGATGCGGTGCGCGTGTGGAGGGAGACGGAGCCGAGGACGTCGATGCCTAGGTCTTTCCAGTGGAGGGTGTCGCAGAGTACTGCTCGGACGTCAGCGCATTGTGACCATACAAGGAGGAGAAAGAGGAGGGTCGTAGGGACGACGACGCACTAGTGGTAACAACAACGCAGATCAAGATCTCCGGCAAATATTTCAACGCTCCAAACCTTTTCTTCAAGCGAGTCTTAACGCTCCTCACCACAATCAAGAACGCCAAGCTGCAAGCGCTGAGGAGAGCGGTGGGCAGGTGAGACTGACGGATGTGTTGAGCGAGGAAGACGCATTTGTCGAGGGCGGTGTGGAGGTCTACTTGGGTTTGGATGTGGGAGAGTCCCAGCCTGCGCGCGTACACCATCAGTGTCAACGTAACATGGACGGAGGGAGGGAAGGGGGGGCGTACATGGGGACAAGCTGCTCGATAACGATCACCAGAGACTGCATCATCATCAGCCTTATTCGCAAGCCGCATATATGTAGCGAGAGGGAGGAGCGGAGAAGAAGGACGCACAACAGCAGTAACGAACCCCCTCAACAAACTCCGACTCAACACAACGTCAATAAACCCCAACCTCAACAACCCAAGGCACAAGCTAATCGCCCCAACCTGAAAAGTAATAACCGTCGCGACCTCCCTAGCGACCTCTATCTCCCACCCCGCCCCGCCTCCTCCAGGATGGGGATCATGCAGCACTCGCTGGATCGCTTGGCCTACGAGGAGGGAGAGGGAGCCTTCCGGGCCGACGGAGAGATGGGAGCTGGAACCGAGGAGGGAGTAGATGAGCGGTTGGATGGCGGCTGCGAAGAGGCCGCTGAGCGGGTCGAGGTGCGCGAGAGAGGAGGCGTAGGAGATCGAGAGAGGGACTATGACGGTCGCTATTGTTATGGCTGCTACTGTGTCGCCCCACAGGCTGTATGCATCATGAGCATTACATCCCACACACGGGTACACCACGAAAAAAGGAGGAAACCAGCAGGATACAGCAGGGGAGGAGCAGGGGGATAAGGAGAAGGGCGGGGGAGGACGTACTATGCCAACCGATACTCCGCCATCCACCTCGTAGCAGGCACATAATACCTCATCCGAGTCCTACACCAACCCCAAGTCCATCTCCTCGCCGTCATATATTCCTCCCTGTCCCTCCTCGCCGGTGACTTGCCCGTTCCACCCTCCTCGTCATCCTCTTCCCCTGCCTCGTGCCCATCGGCGGAAGGAGGCCGGAGGAGGGGAGACTCTTCGTCTATTATTGACACTCGTCTACGTTGGTGGTGCGAGGAAGAGGTGGGCGTGTTGAGGTGAGAGCGGGACGGTGATGTGGCGCGGGATGCGTAGGGCGTTGGGGTGTCGGACATTATTGAAGAGCGATTGGATTAGGTATATGCGCCGAGCCAGGGTGAAGGCAAGAAGGGCAAAGCGAGGGGGAGGAGAGGTCGCCCAACGAGGGAAAGCGGAGGGTGGGCGAGGACGGACTGCGGTGAGATGCGCGGTTTCGGAGCGTCATCGCACGTTGCTGTTGACCGATTGAACCGAATGTCAAGCATCGCGAATAGCACCAATGGAGTTTTGGTCATCGTCGGACAACGTCAAGCTAACAACGAGCGCATATAGATGGTCGAACACTCCCCAGCACAAGACATAGACTCTCATTCTATCCGATCTCCTCAGCTCCTTCCCCGCAATAACCCTACAAAAGAACCCAACCAACCCTAACCCTGCTCTCTCCCAAGAAACGACAAGAACGCTCTAAGTTAACTACCCAAAAGGGACCCTTAACTACCCTCTCATGACGTCCCCATCACCCGCAAACAGCCTCCGAGCCAATCAGCTGCGAGCTGTATGCACGAGACATTCCAGTCTCCGATCCAACAATCCCCTTTTCACCCTTTCACACCCGTCTCATGATCCGGTCTCGTGCGGCCGCCTGCTGCGAGGCCGATTTGTCTTTCGGTGTTGAACAGCCTCACACGACCCGGATCGACGGACAGACGGGGCAGACGGACGGCACGCACAAGAAGAGAGGCGAACAAGAAGGCTCGTGCTTATCTCTTTCCTCCTTCCCGTCATGTCGAGCTTCTTAGGGGGATGATCAACTTCCTCTACAAATAAGCGCTGGCGTATTACAACCTCCCCAAACTCCCCCACTCGAACGAGATCGAACTCAATCACCTACTCGACCTAAGTTGGCCTAATCCCCAGACCGGCTTGGGTACCGGTATCCGGCTACGACCCCGCATTGTTCTGATCGGTTCCTCTTCCCGCCAGAAACCTTAGTAACGCTTTCACGCTCGGCAACATCCATCAATATCCCCGCCCCGCTCCTCGGCTGAACAAAGGCTCGGCATCCGCTGTCCGGGGATGATCTCCCCTCCTCCTGCTTCCCTCCTATCTCTGTATCGCACCGAGCAAGCAAGGCTGGCAGCGGGCGGGCGGGCGGGCGAGCGTGTGCCTGGCGGCCTTGCGCTCGCTCGCGGGTGATCATTGATAGATGCAGCTAATTGGGCGCGAGCCAAGAAGGAAGAAGGGGTAGGAAGGCCCCTATTGTGCCTATATCAACTCCCTTGCCCCTCGCCCCGCAACAACTCCTTACTCCGCCCACTCTGTGCTCGGAGCTTGTTGTACGCTGCGTACCAGCTGCGCAATCGCCCTCTCACCCTCGGGTTTTCAAGCTGAAGCTGGTCGAAGAAGCACGTTATACGCGTAGGGGAGTATGGCGCCCCTCCACATCCTCACCCTCTTGTTTGTGGTGTGCACTCTCGCGGCACCAACCGGGAGGGATCAGCACCAGGGTGAGCACCTCTCCCTCCTTCCTCTCTCTCTCCCAAAGTCCACAGATCACGTGCTTACCTACTCCTCCTCTGTGACCTACAGTGCTGCTCAATGGCCTCCCTTCCCCTCCCTACAACAACGCCGACCCGTCGAGTCATCCCCCCACCTCCCTCAACGAAACAAAGGAACTCAACACCCAGATCCTCATCCTAGGCGGGGGGATGGCAGGCCTGAGCGCCGCGTACAGCCTCGCAACAACGCACAACCTGACAAACTACACCATCGTCGAAGCACGTCCTTTCCTCGGCGGACGGCTCCGTTCCGTCCCATTCGGGCAGGACCCGAAGACGAGCCAGCCCTACGTCGTAGAAGCCGGGGCGAACTGGGTCCATGGACTCTCCAACCCCCTCACCGGAGCAGTGAACCCCATCTGGGGCCTCGTCCAGCGTTTTGGCCTCAAAGCGTCCCGAAGCTCCGACGGCGTCCCCCCCGCGTATGACAGGAACGGATCTGTGCAAGTCGAGGAAGTGTGGACCGAGTGGGAAGAATGTTGGGCCCGGTTTCTCGAGATGGGGCGGGAGAGACAGGCGAGAGGGGTGGGGGATATGACCGCCCGTGCTGGGCTGAGGATCGCCGGTTGGGATCCGGGGGATTCGGTCCGTCGGAGGTGCGTCCTTCTTGCTTTGGCCTTTGCGGGTCGGGGTGGAGATACGTGGGCTTGGAAAGGAAAGGGGCTGATGAGTCGGAGATAGCATCGAGTTCTGGAACTTTGATATGGAGAGCCAGCAGAGTCCGGAGGAGAGCTCATGGTTTGAGATTGCGAATAATCATTATCATGTGCGTCTCCTCTCTCTCCCCTCCACCGCCTACTTTCCCTTACCCTCACCCCTCCTTCCCGCGCCCTTGGAGTAGCTCTCGCTGACACCCATAACAGACATACCAAGGATTCTCAGACGAAGAATACCTAATCCACGACCCCCGTGGGTACGTTACGGTCGCCACCGGACCCTACTTCTCCCTCCCTCCCAGCAAGCAAGGCACCCTCCTGCTAGGCCAGGCCGTGACGGAGCTGCACTACTCCCCCAAGGGAGTTAAAGCGGTACTGGGGGACGGGACGGTCGTTAATGCCGAGTACGCTATATGCACGTTTTCTGTTGGGGTGCTACAGTCGCGCTGTACGTTCTTCTTCCCTTTCCCTGGCCGATGGAAGGCAAGCTGATCGCGATATTGTTGGTGGATTATGAATACAGCTATAACGTTCCACCCCCCTCTCCCACGCTGGAAAGCCGACGCAATAGACGGATTCAGCATGTCGACATACACGAAGATCTTCCTCCAATTCTCGTCCCGTTTCTGGCCCGCGACAGAGTACCAACTCCACGCGCATCCTCGCCGCGGATACTATACCCAGTTCCAGAGCCTGGATTATCCGGGGTTGTTGGAGGGGAGCGGGATATTGCTTACGACGCTGACGGATGAGGAGAGCGTGAGGGTGGAGAGTATGCGGGATGAGGAGGTTCTGGAGGAGGTGTTGGAGGTGTTGGGGGGGATGTATGGGAGGGAGAACGTCAGCGATGTGACTGCTTTCTACTTCCACCGGTACGTTCTAGCCCAACCAAACATGCCGAGGGCAAGAGCTGACAGCTGAACGTTTGGTGTGCATGCATTGTAGGTGGCACGCCGACCCCTACACCCGGGGCTCCTACTCCAACTGGCCGGCCTCATACCTCCCCGCCGCGCAGACCAACCTACGCGCAGCCCTCAGCGCCAGACTGCTCTTCGCGGGCGAAGCGACTTCGTACGAGTACCTCGGCTACCTGCACGGCGCATATACGGAAGGCGTCAAAGCTGCTTCTAGTATCGCGCGCTGTCTTGGAGTCGAGGGGAAAAGGGGATGTTTAGGCCAGGACTGGTATGAGGCTATTCTTGCGGGTCAGGGAGATGGGAGACAGTGGCAGAAGCGCGACGTTGAACCGGAGGAGTATTAACAACTACCTGGGGGGCCGTATTTTGCGATGAGTACGTTTCTCCCCGCTGTAGGTGGCGATAATTGTTCTATGACTGGTTGGGAGCCGGGGGGTTGGGATGTTGGCGCTTCTCAGCAAGACTGAGGGCGGTGATGTTGTTATGTTTGGTTGTTGTCGAGACTGCTTTGTTGGTCGTGAGGTCTGATGTGTTTGTCGTGCTTGATAATTCTCGGATTGATTCCATTTCCAAACATCGTCGCCTGCTCTCGCGAATCGATCAGGTTCAAGATAACCACGTCCGCTGATCGTGCGATTTCCAGCATGGACCGATAGCGTTGCAGGGCCTGAGAAGGCGCCAACGAAGCACTCCCAGTTCCTGACCCTGACAATTCCCGCAGCGTATCAACACCACGCGCGCCTCGCTTCTTCCCACCACCCCATCATGCGCTGGACGTCATCTCTTCCCACTTCGGCTACCAAACTGATGTGGAACAAATATTCAGGCTTCTGCATTCGTGCTATCTTCCCTCTTGCCCAGCTGCTCAGGCGTTAAAGATATGGCTCCCGTCTGGCTAGGCAGCAGCCTGCGAGATAGTCATTCTTCTTCTCCTCCACTCTCTTTTCAAAGAAGACGCACCCATCTGCAAGTGAAGCGACTACCATGTCTCTAGACGAGAAGAGGCCCGCAACGACAACAAAATCTGTCGAAGCGTCCGAGGATGTCAAGCCCGTCCTCAGCTCGGCAGAGACGGCCAGCCTGACGGACGGCGACGACGCGCTCAAGCTTGTGGGCGCGACGAGGCAGTATGTCTTTGATGAGGAATACAACCGGCGGTTGACGCGCAAACTGGACTGGGTCATCCCTCCCATTTGTGCCGCTGTGTACTTCACGCAGTTCTTGTCCGTACATTCACTTGGGGAGCTTGCGAGGTAGCTGATGGTTCGGCAGGGATAAGACGACGCTCAACTATGCGAGTATTATGGGTCTGCCGATTACGGGACAGGACTATAACAGCGTCTCGATGGCGTTCTACATCGGCTTTCTCGTCTGGGAGTTTCCGACACAATACATCGCCCAGCGGCTACCTATCGCCAAATACCTAGGTACGTCTGCTCGCGTCTCAATACTGCGAATTGACGTTGATGAGGTTGCAGGCTGCAATGTTGTCATATGGGGCGCGATCGTCATGCTCCACGCCGCTGCACCATACTTCGGACCATTCTACGCACTTCGGTTCATCCTTGGAATGCTGGAGAGCTGTGTTGCGCCAATCCTCATCCTTATCGTGAGCATGTTCTACCGGAAGAACGAGCAGGCGTCGAGGATAGCCTGCTTCTACCTGATGGTACGTGGTGCATATACGATCGTCGTCGCACGTTCTCACCTTGCACGACACACAGAACGGATTAACCTCGATCTTTGGCGGCTTCGTAGCATATGGCGTATCGTTCTACCCAGGTTCATATGCCCCATGGAAGATCATCTATCTGCTGCTTGGAGCGCTCGCCATCCTCGTCGGCTTTGTCGTTCTCCTCTTCTTGCCCGACTCGCCTGTCACCGCTCGCTTCCTGACCGAAGAAGAACGCATTGCTGCTCTCGAGCGGGTGCGAGACGATCAAGGCGGGACACACAACAAGTCCTTCAAGCCGTACCAAGTCTGGGAGGCAGTCCGCGACCCGCGCACATGGTGCATCGTTCTCGTCACCATGCTCACGAGCATTCCCAACGGCGCGCTCAGTAACTTTAGCAACATCATCATCAAGAACTTTGGCTATACGAGTCAGCAGGCGCTCATCCTTTCTACCCCTGGTGGGCTGGTTGGAGCAGTGACGACCGTCCTTTGCGGATATCTCTCCGACGTGCGTGGAGACCGGATGATGCCCATCGTCGGTGCCGTCGTCCCCACGATCGTCGGTGCAGCGATCTTGGTCGGGGCGAGTAACTCGGGCAACAAGGGCTTGCTCTTATTTGCAATCTATCTTGTCAATACTTTCGGCAGCGCTTTGAGCGTCATCTATGCATGGAATGCAAGCAACACGAGCGGGCATACCAAGAAAGTAACCATCAATGCCGTCACCCTCGTCTCGTTTGCGGTAAGTTCACGCGATCTCCCTTCTTCCGCTCAAGACTGACCTCGCACAGATCGGCAATATCATCGGCACCGAGATTTTTCAACCCAAAGACGCACCCCAATACATCCCTGGAAAGACGGCTATCATCGTCTTGCTCTGTGTCACCATCGCCGTCTGCGTCATCCTCCGCCTCTTGAATATCCGCCTGAATAAGCTGAAGAGGAGAGAGGTCGAAAGGATTGTGTCAGAGCACGGTTGGACCGAGCAGGAAGTGAGGAAGCAAAGAGATAAGAACGCGTTTGCGGATATGACTGATAGAGAGAACCCGTACTTTGTGTACACTACTTGAGGGCATCACCAAAGTGGTCGCGTTTGTGTAGAGTGCATGGATATATGGAATAATTTGAGATGACTAAGTTTGGTCAGGTGGCACATATACGCCGATGGGGCCAGTGTAGATTGAGGGGAGGCGAGGGAGCGAGCCGCAACCTGTACTCTAGACGAGTTGCGGGAGTGGAACAAGGAAGACAGGTTGAGTGCAAGGCGTTTGCAATGTAACCATCGACATCTGCTTAGTGCAGCGGTATTGGAATGGGGAAATGCAGCCCGTCCCCCGGGTGATTGCTGGTACCGTTACGCGAGGTTGTGTGTTCGACTCTCGCCGCGGGTAACTTCCGCGAATAAATCGGTTCGCCCGGTTTCACGTTTTGCAGTTTCTTTGACCGACTCTGGCTCGAAAATTATGTTTCAAAGTGCTGGTTGCTTAGTTGTTTTGGTGCTTCAAGTTGTCTTATGCTTTGAAATCACATTTGATAGACAGATCCCATGGTCATAAGAAACCGACAGGCACTCGGGGGTAGATTATCAGGCATGCGGGTGGCATTGACAAGGCCAACATTCCAGTGTCGCTATCATCTGAGACAATCTGAGACATGATGATGATTCAGCCTGGACCCGAAGACTGGCTGGCCGAAGAAGACACAGCGCGAAACAAAAGGATGTCTGGGCCAAACAGCCGTTCAGAAGTGGCTCAAAAGGCGCAAACATGCGAGCGACGCGTCAATCGAACTCACACCCTCTCCGCGCAGCCCAGCTATCGCCGACGATGGGCTGCATCCTGTCTGTTGAAGAACTCAGCACAGAAAGCAGCTATTACGACCGAACTTACTCTAGGAGAAAGACGAAAGGAAGAAGTACAAAACGTGAAACCAGCCGGACTGGTTTTTTCGCGGGATAGAACCGCGACGAGCTCGAACTGTTGTAGGCCGCCTTACGCATTCCTCATCAAAGCAGGGCCCTATACGGGCGCGCTAGATCCGCCGCGCTATCTACGCACAGGAGATACTGGGTTTCTTTTGAAGGGCCCTAGTACTGTTGGCCACAAAGTGCCCACCAACTGCAGGCCGCGTTCCTTGCTGCTCTCCACCGCCTGGTATTCTCCTTCATCTTCCCCTGCGAACTCACGACTATCGTCCTGCCGCTACTCTCCAAGCTGCAGGAACAGAGCGACTGACTTGAAGCTCTTGTGGTGCTTGCGTGACTGTAGGGATGGATGTGGTCCTGACGGAACCATGAGAACTGTCAGTTCCTGGTTCTAGTCCGGTTCTGAGAATCGAACTGGTATAGGACTGAGACCGGATATCTTGGCAAGTGCAGAACTGTTCCGGACCGGTTCCGGACCGGGTTCCAGGCATTGTATTCAATGTGCGCTGACAGCGGAGGAAATCAATGTTTGCTCACGAGTTCCTTATCAGTCTGATTGTGTGCCACGTCACGGGGAAGCCTTATCAACTGTAAACAGATGTATGACGCTAAAACCAGAGGTACTGGAGGTACTTGCCAGATCATACTGGCTATTGCGCTCTGCCAAGATGGACAACTCCAATTCGCTTCCGCCAAGCTCGCCACCTTTGTCACCTGTACCCACAGCCTTCAGTGATGGTATGCACCGTGTCTGTACGCGCTCAATCATCTCATTGGACTGCAGACATTATCTGGCTGGATCATGAGGACATTCCTTCAACCGGAGGAAGGAAACGGAGTGTGTCTGTTGCAGAGCTCAGTGAAGATTCGGATGTTGAGATTCAGGAGGTGAAGCGGGCGAGGGTGGGGCGGCAAACCTCTGCTATCCACATGTACTTCACCGAGGCCGAAGGAAAAGAGCAGCTGAGGTGGTGCAAAGCTTGCGAGTGCGTCTTGTCACCACCTTACTTTACTCGCTCTAACAGAATACAGAGTAGCACGAGAGAAGAATCCGAAGCTCCCCCTCACCCTTGGCCGGTTTGGCCCCAAGTCCGGAACATCCACCCTGCGTAAACACATCCGAAGCTTTCATAAATCCCTCTGGAAGAAATATCAGGTCGATGAGGGATTGTCTGTTCCAGACCTATCGCTGTCACCCCAATCAACACTCGATGGCCATGTCCAAACAACTGAGCGCTACACTCCCACACGTCTCCACCAAAGCTGCCTTCAGCTTATTTCAGCTCTTGACCTGCCATTTACCACTGTGGATCGGCCTGAATTCAAAGAGCTTGTTCGACTTCTGCGCCCGGAAGCCGCACTCCATGATCTGCCTGGCAGGAAGGTTATTGCCGACCTTGCCTCACATGAACTCTCTCTGGAGAAGTCCCGCATCCGCGCACGCCTGAATGCAGCTATGGGACGAAAGAGCATCACCCTGGATGTGTGGACTGACTCAGCCATGCGCTCATACATCTGTGCTAAGGCACACTATGTTATGTGCTCTGACAGTGGCTGGTCGCTTGAAGAAGATCTTATCGGCTTCCGTATCCTCCATGGCTCTCACACTGGTGAGAACCTTGCCCAAGTGGTTTTCGGGTTCTTTCAAGAGATGGAGATCATCCATCAGATTGGTTGGATCACGACCGACAATGCTTCGAACAATACCACACTTTTGCAAGCACTCGAGGCGCTCATGTACAATCATGGCGTAGAAGAACATATGTTTGACCGCGACTCAAACCATATCGGCTGTATGGCACACATCTATAACTTGGCCGTGGTCGATATGCTTCAAATTCTTGTACGCAAACCCGCCTATGATAATGAAGCGACAGCTGCAGAAGCCCAGCTCAGTGCTGAAGATCTCCGTGACCCAGTTCTGTCACTTCGTGGATTGATAGTTGCAGTATGTCCCGGTTCTTGGCTGGATCAATCGCTAACCATACCTTATAGCTTCGCTCATCTTCTCAACGTCGTGAGGCCTTCCAGACAGCTCAAGCATTGTGCCGCAATCTGCAGCACAGCAAGAGCGGGCAGCTTGTCAATGGTCTTGAGCTCATCCTGGACGTCCGCACCCGCTGGTCGAGCACGTATGCAATGCTTACACGTGCGCTGGAGCTCCGCACCTCTCTAGACGCTGTCCTCCTTATGCCTGAGCATGAAGCAGCACTTGCACGATACCGCATCTCTGCAGCTGGATGGACACGAATCCAGCAAATTACCAACCTACTTCGTATCGCCCATAAGGGACAACAACTCCTGTCATCCGATCACCATCCCACACTATACATGTCCATCCCGGCCCTCGAGTCCCCCATGGGTGCATGGGAGAAGCTACAAAAGGAGCAGTATGCCCGTGATCCAGTCATGCGGAAGGTGCTTGATGCGGGGATTCAGAAGATGGGGAAGTACTATCTTCAGATGGAGAAAAGTGACGCATATGCAATCGCCATGATCCTTACGCCTTATGTCAAGACAAAGTATCTCGAAAAGTGGTGGTCAGGAAAGTCCAAGACGGATCCCACAAAAACGCTCGCCCAGCAGGCCACTGGCGCTTTCATTTCTACCTTCAAACGCCTGTATCAGCCTGCGCCCCTCGAGTCAAGTCAGCCGATTGTACCCGAAGATGAAGATCTCTGGGGAGACATATGGGATGCCGCTGCTGCACCTCCTGAATTCCTTCGTTATCTCAAGGAAGAACCAACCCTTCGTCCTTCTGCAGGTGGTCCAGATAGCCTCTCTTACTGGTATGCGCATCGGACCACGTATCCTGGTCTCTCCCGCATGGCCCTTGATTATCTCGCCATTCAAGGTGCTGCAACAGCGGTTGAGCGAGTGTGGAGTAGCGCATCAAATACTGACACCCGCAATCGCAACCGTCTCTCACCAGTACGTTTCGAGGCCCTTCAATTCCTCAAGGCTGCATACCGAAAGGGTCGCAAAAGGGTCTGGACCAAAGAAGAGAGGAAAGCTCGCCAGGCAGCCCGGTTGAAAGAGCTCAATGCTGCGATGTGGCTCCAGGATATCGATGATGAAGTAGAACTCCTATTATTATCTCCGTAGAACTGGTTCTGGACCGGTTCTGAACCGGTCCAGAACAGGAACTGAACCCTCTAAGGACTGAAACCGGTAGCATATGAGAATGTAGAACCGTTCTGAACTGGTTCAGAACGGTTCTGAACCAAATCCATCCCTACGTGACTGCCTCTCAATCTGCCGGATACAATCGCCTCTTCCACTTCGACCTGCGGTGATAGGAGCGTGGCAGGCGTAGAGAGCAGGTACAGCTACAAAAAGCGAGAGAGGCTAGGACGTGGTTAAATGGAGTGGGCTTGGTGTGTCTGCTTTCTTCTCTGGGACACAGACGTACGATGTGAACTAACCGCGCTTATAGGGCTCATCGTGCACGAGAGCGCTGATCATACATTGTCTTATCCTATCAACCCATCTGGCACCCCTCTACCGACTTCAGCGACAGCCTGCTGGTGTCACTCCTTCTCAGTGATCTCCTCCCTACGAGCATCTCCTCCCTATTCCCGGCTTGAAGGTAGTTTTCTCGGCTTCAGAGAAGGCGGATGGCCCCTTCCGCTTATGCAGCACTGTCCATCGACTGGGGCGCCAACATGCCAGGTTGTACACCATTGCGTAATCTGGCGCGTAGAGTACCGTCACCGCAATTAGGTCTGTGATGCGAATGAGGCGAACGAGGCGAACGAGGGGGAGGATGGATGATGCACGACGCGTACAAGGACCCTTCTAAAGTTGCCTGGTATCAATAGTACTGTGCGGTACATAGCGCAATCGGCTAGGGCGTCTCCCTGGGGGCGTCGCTAATGCGGTGTAAGACGGCGGACGGCAGATTGATCAGCGTCGCGGTTCTATCCCGCGAACAAACCAGTTCGGCTGGTTTCACGTTTTGCACTTTCCCTCTCCCTCTTTCTCCTGAACTAATTTTCGTCCCATTTGCGGCTTTACAGCGTTCTACAGCGGCCGAAGGAAGTCGGAGGTCGGTCAGAGCTGGACGACGCGGAGAGGGTGCGAGTTCGAGCCGCGCGTCGACCACACTTTAATATCCTTTTGATTTCTCCTAGTGGTCTCGCAGGCGCTTAAAAGGCCTTTTGCATCTCCGCAGCCCCGTTTATGTCACACAACGCACGATGGTAGCACTCCAGAGCGACCCATATCAATGTCTCACATTGTCTCAGATATCTGCTCACTGGAATGCTGTCTGGTACAACACAGACGTGCAAAGGACAATCTACTTCCGAGACTGCACATGGGCCTCTTACAGCCTCTTCCGATCTTATTTGTGGTTATTAAATGTTGGGCTGACTTGTACAGTGAGTTGGACCACGAAAAATCCCAAGCAAACCGCAATTTGAAGGGCAAGATTTGAGACAGAGCCGGTCGAGAAAAATGCAAAACGTGAAACCAGACGAACTGGTTTATTCGCGGAAGTTAACCGCGACGAGGGTCGAACACACAACCTCGCGTAACGGTACCAGCAATCACCCGGGGGACGGGCTGCATTTCCCCATTCCAATACCGCTGCACTAAGCAGATGTCGATGCCTGCGCAGGAAACCGTTGTCTCTCAACGTCATCCGGACAGTCTGCCCTGGTGCAACAGTTGTCAGTTCTCGGCAATGTGCATGTCCGATGGGAATCTCGCACAGCGGTGCGATTATATGTAGAACCAAAAATTCATGGCACATGGAAAGTGGGCACGCCTGGATCAAGCAACGTTGCCCTTCCGGCATAGTCGCAAGTTGTGGATGGCAGGAAAGCCAAACGAAGCGCGGCCAGCGTTAGACCCGGGGTTCGAACGATGCTGATTCAGAGAGTCAAGCTCTTATCGACAATGTCCCATTAAATGATACATTTGAAATGACTGACGAGGGTTTGCTGAGTACATACGTATGGCTGATAGCGTGGCATATGAGGTTGCAAAAATGCAAGTTGCGATGCGTAGAGACGCGGGATGCGGAGTGGACAGGAATACAGTTGTTGTCGGGTATCAAGAACGAGTGTGGGTAATAAAGGCTTACGGATATCCGGTGGTTCTGGTTGTGGCAACAGATGTGGAGGATGCTGCCTTAGCGTAGTAAGAAGGAGAAGTGAGCGAATAGCCGTCCTCTGCTGAGTGGTCACCGTGAGAGTCTACCGAAGGTTCAGGTGTTGGACCGGTGACATCGATATTCGGCATGCCCATGCTAGAGCCAGAAGCCTTGCTCTCCATGGACGGACGCTCCACCGGCTCTTCTTGGATGACAACGGCACCTTCCTCCGTGACGGTCATAGAGAAACGTCGTTCCTCGACCGTAGGAGAGTCGCCAGTAGGGGTTTGCAGCTCAGTGTCAGCTGCTGATTCGGGCTCAGGCTCATCAGGCTCATTGAAGAGCCAGTGGTATTGCACGATGCATTGCTTCACGATGGCAGTTGCGGGACCGAGAGCCGTGAACATATGCAGGTGAGCCGCTTGAGGGGCATTTGCAGGGGGACGGCAAAGCGTCGGCGCCCAGACCATGGCAAGGTTCTCGGCATGCATGTGATTGCGTTCCTCAAAGTCGGTCACCCTGTTTCCCATGAGTCCATGCTGTTTCACTGTCCGACCGCCAAGACTCACTTGTTAAGATGTTCGGCCAGGCCGCGCAGGCAGAGGAAGTTAGGCCTGGGTAAGCCTAAGACCAAGTCTTGAATGCGGAACATGCGAGTATTGTAGTCTTCGATCTCTATCGATCGGTGTCAGGCACCAAGCGGGACAAGCAGAGCAGATGTCGACTCACTGATGGCTTGTTCAAACTCCTTTAGTTGTGTGACAGGCAGTATGGACTCGGGCAGATCCCTGAACCACTGTTTGATCGCATCGCAAATAGCATAAATATCGGTATACTCGTTGACCACCATATCGAAGGGCAAGCCTTTGTCGATTGAATTGCGAATATGTTCGATGTCGCTCCTGGAGCCGGAGATGCGGTAGATGCCGCTCTCGGTCAGACCGCGCCGCTCAACCTCGTCGATCAGCTGGCTGATGATCAACGGTATGCCCCGGTCTGTCAACTTAGCGCCGTCGCGCTCGAGAACGGTTGTGAGGGTTACGCCGTATACTGAGCAAGGATGAGAACCCTAGTAATTTGAAGTAAGCTTTAGAGTACGCACCAGACTTTGGATGTTGCGATGCTGGCCTGGCTTGCCAATCCGAGTTCTGCAGATCCAACTTCGGCGTGCTGGCCTCCAGCTGGGAGCGTCGCGCGGCAGATACTTGGGCAGCACGCGCTATCGCTTTCATCCATTGCTCGCGATCCGCAGGGTTAGGGGCTTGCAGAACGTACTTTCCCCCGTCCTCCGTCTCCACAGCGAAAGTAAAAGATCTTCCCTCGTTGGGCAAGGACCGTACAGTAGCATGCACTAAGCTTAAAGAGAGAGCAGGCTTCGAGGTTGCCGAAAAGTCAAGCTCGGGAAGTGTCTTGTCGGTGAAGTTGAGTTCCGGTTGCTTGTCGGCCCCGAAGACTGTCGACAACGGCCGCACTACGCGGAAGAAAGCCGTAACGCTACGGCCTTTCTTATGGCCACCTTTCGCCTGCTTCTTTGGCTGCGTGGATACACGACTGGACTCGGCCTCCATCTTCTCCACCCTCTCCTTATCAGCGCGGATGTCTCGTGCCAGACGATCACGAATCTGCCGGTCGCGTTTCAGCTTGTCGATTTGGAGGGCGACAGTCCGAGCAAAAGGCTTCATTCTTGATTGAGCTTTACTTAGCGACATTCCTTGCTGTTGCTCGCGCCACGCTTCATCCTTCACTTGCCGAATATCTCGAGGAGGCCAACCTTCGCACTCCTTCTCCATATTGGCTAGGCGACGAGAGTCCGCGGACAGGTCATGAGTTGGGCCTCGAAGGGGGGAGACAGTTGTCATTGCGTCAGAGAAGAGCTCATCGAGACGTCTAGCATGATGTCAATAATGACTCAGTACCGCATCAGGAGACATACCTTCGCTTCTTAAGATTAAGGAGAGGCGAAGACTTCTTCCCGAAGGTGGAAGTGTTGGAGCTCGAAAGGATCTCTATCATACGCTCCAGAATCCATCCGAGGTCCACCGCCAGAGGCGGAGCTTGGGCGCGCAAAGCAGGCTGCGGTGAAGAGGAGAGCAAGCTGTTCAAGGTGTCGACCGGAACGCCTCGGATCTGCGCAACCCCTTGCCAAGCCCGAGTGAAGGATCTGCTCTCCGGAGTAAGGAGGGCGTTAGCTATGGCGGCTTCCACGAACGACCGCATACGAGCGGGCCCGCTCATGCCCATCCGGTTACGGCAGATGTCCATAGCCCGTAGGAGAAGGCTAATGCGTTGTTGTCTGGCAACCGCTCCAAGTCCAGGCTCGGCTACCTTGGATGCGAGCCACTTCTGGATTGTGTACTGAGCGCACAGCACAAGGCGAACTCGATCGGGGAGCAGATGGGATAGCAGCGTGAGTGACGATGGCGAAAGCGCAGCCGCAGCATCAGTGATGGTGAGGAAAGAGTTGATGTTCTGGATGGGCACATCGTCAATGACGGGGATTGCAGCGTCGCGGGTCTGGAAGAATGCAAGCCGATCAGCAAGCTGGACTTCGAATAGATCGGCCACAGCAAGCAAGTCCTAGAATATTGTAAGTACGTGCTGGCGCCCAAGGAAACCTGAGAACCAACCTGGCGAGTTAGCCCGGCAAATTGTTGCGCAGCGATATCGTCCAGTTGGTCGATGAGAGCCTCAGCACGGATGCTAGAGAGGTCCGGTGTCTCAGAACCCAGGGCCCCATCACCAGTGCCTATCGGGCGCTGGACGCGATCGGTCGCTGCAAAAGGAGTGCGAATCGCCTTGTCCCAGCAGCGTCTAACAACGCTGTGTTTCAAAGCAACATTGTCGCTGTCGTTCGGATCCACAGCAAGGAAGTTGATGATCTTCTTCGCGAGCGCGGCATCCTCTCGGGCCTCTTGAGCACCATCGCCAATGGTGAGCCAGTCTTCGATTGCCTGCAAGACACCGAATCGGACACGAGGTACGAGGAGACCTCGTGGCCAGTTTAAAGCAGCCGAAGGCATTGGCGAATCGTATCGGCGCTTCAATCGATCGAAGAGGTCGGGACCAGAGATCCAGCTCTTACGCCAGTGCCAGAAGATGCGTCTGGCGTCCTCGACGTCTATCAACACCCGCTCTTTCTTCCCGACGATGACCAGGTCGTCTCTGACGGCCGGTAGCTCGAGTTCGAGGTCCTCCCCGATTATCAGGAGATCGATCAGCCTTTCCAGAGTTGCGCCGACTAGGACCGCGCGCTGCAGTGGCAGTGCTGGAGGCGGCATCGAGGATCTCCTGGAGAGGGTAGTCGTACGAGACAGAGTGGTGACCGCACTGGAACGGTGGTCGGCTTTCGACGCGGGTGGAGAACTCGGTATGGCAAAGTTGCTCGGCAGATTCAGCGATGGCGGGCGAGTGACAGGCTGCTGGGTGCTTGTAATGCGGGCCGGCAGAAGGCGAACAAGTAGTTCGCCATCCATCAGACGAACCAGTTCAGTATCCTCTTCTGCCGCTTGAGTAGGGAAAGAGCCCTCAGGGAAATGGAGTGGAGAAAGCAGGAACGTTGTCGTGATATGGGATGGTCGTGGTGCCCAGAAATGTTCTGTTATGCGGGTAAACTGCTTCGGCTGTGCCGCAAGAGAAGGAGCCAGGAAGGACGCGATCCTACCGAGCGATCAGTATCCATCACACGAGGAAAGAAAACAGGTCGTACGTCTGGTAAGTGCTATCTTTGGCATCGCCCGTATCCTCCCATAACTGAACAAGAGCACCGATGTCTCCATCCTCGCCCAGTTCTGCGTCTTCCTCCCTCGTCCATGCTTGCCACTTCGCATAGAGCAGGTCCCAAACGCGCTTCATCTCCAGAACACTCCAGCGACTCTCCTCCTTCCGCACTCCCTCCAGCAACTTCCTCAGCTCCTTTCTCCCTCCTCGCCACACACCGCTCCCGTCATCCGGAGCAAATACGACATTCTGCATAGCCTCTCCTAGACCCTCGAGTCTAGCCACCGGTGCAGAAGAAAATGCACGGCGGATCGCTTCGGCAGCCGCATACCCCGGTCCAGCACGTAGGACGTCCGCCCAAGCCTTCACAGCTGCCTTACGCTCCTGCCCGGTCCGGCTCTCCACGAGGATATGGAGCATTACAAGCCGCGTCAGCGGCTCCAGCGGCTCATCGCCGTCTTCAGGGGCGATAGCGTGCATCCAGGGGTCCATGTCGGCGCTGAGGAGGGAAGAAGGCGTGAAAGGGGAAGGGAAACGTTGGCCGTAGTATGCCTTGAGCGAGCGAGCGACGAGTTCAGCGGGGAGGGAGAGGAACGTCTTGACGTCCAGCCCAGTTCGGAGTTTCTGTTCCACCGTATCCGACAGGACCGAGCGAGGCTGCTCGGGAACAAACCCATCGTCGACTTCCAGCACCTCGCACATCTCTCTTCCCCAAACGTCGAGCATGGCCGTCCTCAGCCGCTTCACCGCCTCCTCGCGCTCTCGACCCTCCTCAGTGCTCTCCACCCGCTTCTCAATCTCCGCCCAGAACTCTTTCCCCCAAAGAACAGGCAGGACAGTCATCGCCGACAGGACAAACCGATCCTTATCCTTCACGACCGCGCCATTCTCGGGGAAATCCTCCGGCGCATCATCAGGCAGCGGGATCTCGTGCGGTTCCAGCCCGATGGCAAGCACAGCCTGAGCGAGCGAACCGACCGTGTCCCTCTTCCTCTCCGCCAGAAAACTGCGGAACACGCATTCATGCGCTACGGCCTCCCCCGTCCCCTCCCAAGCATCTTCGCCAGCCTCCTCATCAGCACCCGGCGAACGACGCCAATCCGGATGCCTCCCCTTCCCCCAATAAACGCGTTTCCGCTGCTTGCCCGCGCTCGGACTCGGACCTGCACTCCCAGGCGGAGGCTGCAGAGGCGGCGAAGGCTTCTCGTCGATCGGTACGAGCGTACGGGGGAAATGAGCTTCCACAGCCGGTTGGCGGTCGTTCGGGACCTACGTACATCATAAGCGCTCAGCATTTCTGCAGGATGAGGGATAGAGGAGGGGAGAAGGGACGCACCTTGTAGAACAAGACCTTGCTACCCTTCAAACTCGCCTTATACACCCTCCAATCCCCCTTCCCGACTCCCTTCTTCTCCTCCGGCATCAGCCCCGAGCCAGAAGGAGCAGGGAAAAGCGTATTCCTCTGCTTAGCGGCGTTAACCGCGTACTGCGCTAACGCACTGTCGACGGTCGGGGAGAGGAGGGCGAGGAAGGGAGGCAGTTCCGGGTCTTTTTCTTTCTCTTTCTCTTTCTCTTTTTCTTTCTTAAGAGGAGAAGTGGAACGGGCGATGTCCCGCGGGAGGCTAGGGACGGGCGGAACGGGGATCGCGTGCTCCCACCTCCCAGAGGGGACAGTCGCTTCCCTATTCCCTCTCCCGCCTCCACCACCGCCTCCCTCTCTGCTCCCTTCACGAGCCCAAGAAATCCCTCCTCCTCCAGCTGCATTGTTGGAGGCGGACGCCTTCCCGCTAGCGAACCACCCGCCGCCAGGCTGGCTAGACACGCTCGCCGGCAGTGGAGGAACAGGCGGGAGGTCCTCGCTCGGCCTCCCGCTCCCGCTCCTATCCCCTTTCTCCCTCTCTCTCGGTGAGCCACCGGACAAAGCAGACAGAGTCGAGACGCGCGACTCGGAGATACTCCGCCCCTGCTTGCCCAGCCTCGGGAGATGGAGGGAGGAGGTGCTTTGACCTGCTGCGCCGGCGAGGCCGTGCGAGTGCGTATGGGAAGGCGAGTCGGCGAGAGGGAAGGGGACGGATTGGGCGCTGAGTGAGCCCGGAGAGCGGGCTGGGGAAGCGTGCCGCGCTCGGGGGAGGGACATGTAGTCCCCTCCCCCTCCTGCGGCTCCTGCTCCCGCTCCTGCGTTGCCGGAGGAGAGCGCAGCAGTGTTGTCCATGCTCCTTTTGGGGCTTGTAGAGAGCGAAGAAGGCGACGACCCCGGGATCAAGAGCCCCGGCGAGCCGAGTGGGGAGACAGGCTGAGGTGTTGCCAGCCGCGGTGGGCCGCCAACGGGTATAGGAGGCGTGACTGGTCCTCCGGGCGCAGCGCCAAACATCGCCGGCGTGGAGACGGACGCGCCCATCGCGTGTGACGGCGACGGCGATGGCGGGGCGTGGGCGTACCCGCGTTCACGGTAGGCACTGATCTTCTCCCGCTCCTTGCGGTCCTTCTCGAGCTCGCGCTTTGGCTTCTCCCGCTCGCGCTCGCCTTTCTCCCTCTCGTCATGCGTGTTCTTGCCTTTCCCACCGGAGAGGAAGCGCGAGAAATCGTCCATGCTCCGGCTCCAGGGTTTGCTGCTTACGCTCCTTAGGTCTCCTGCCCCCGCCCCTCCTCCTCCTCCTGCACCGTCCGAATCTCCGCCATGCTCAAGCTCACCGCCAACAGGCAAGCGATGCGAGCTCCCCCTGCTTCTCGGCGGACTAGGCTGCGGACTCCCAGGAACAGTGGGCAACCCGGTCCCTCCACCCGCAGCACTGGAAGAGACATCCAGTAGGCTCCGGCTGGCATTGGCGTGGATGCCCGGCGGCGCCAACCCCCCTCCTCCCGCGGCGGCAGCAGCGCCAGCAGAAACGCTCGAGCTCGTACTGACCGTCGTTCGCCGAAAGCCGAGTGAGAAGCTCGCCCTGGGCGGGGAAGGGCCCGGGAGCTGCTTGGAGGGCGAGAGCCCCGTTGGGGAGCTGGAGGCGGACGCGGAGAGGGAGGAGAGGGAGGTGGTTTTGTCCCGATTGAACCATCTAGGGCGGGAGAAGAACCCGCGTTTGCCTGGCGGTTGTTGGGCGTTGGGGTTGGCGGAGGTTGGGGTGGGGAGGTCGGACGAGGCTGAGGCTGAGAGGGGGAAGGAGGGCATGTGACTGCCGTGTGTGTGCGTCGGGGAGGAGCTCATTGGGGAGACGGTCGGGAATGGGTGGGTGGACTGAGGGATCTGAAGGGGCGTTGTCTGCGGCTGCGTGGGGCCGTGGCCGTGACTGTGGCTTGGGTGATGCGGACGCTGGCCGTGTGCCTGTGGTTGCGGGTGATGCGGGTGGGAGAGAGGACCGTACTGCGGTGGAGTAGATGAAGGCGGTACAGAGTCGAACGACTCATTCGCATGCTGTCGGCGGCGCATCTTGATCTCCTTCTTTCCGCAGTAAACAATAGTCGACTTCGTTGGTAGTTGTCGTCGTCGTGAGGATATCGACAATGGAAGGACGAAAGCGGGGCGTGTTGCGTCCTCGTGTGCGCGCGTTCCCAGTCTTTCAGATCCTCTTCACCACCAGCAGCTCCTATGTCCCCAACTTTTGCTAAAAAGCAGTAGCTGGCACCGCCCACCGGAATACGAGTTTCGAACAGCGAATAAAGGGGCGATAAGCAGCCGGATGATCGTAGGCTGTAAACTGCAGGGGTGCAAAGGGTGCAAGCGCAAGCGTATCGCGTGGTCCAAAGGCAGGCGAAGCAGATGAGCCAAATAAAGCAGAGCGGGAGAGGGTGTAAGAATGTCGGGGAACGACGATGCAGAAACTGGGAGATGCGCTGGCGGGCTTTTGTACCCTTTGCCTTTCTTGGAGTTCTTCTATTCGGCTCGCTTGGTTCGTTCTTGGGTGTATTGCAGTCGTAATACCCTATGGGAAGCAGAGGTTCCAGTTGCTTGGTACGAGTAGTACGTGCTATTACTGCACCAAGCAGTGGCGGCAGTAGTGGCGGCGGTAGGACGAGCTGAGTTGGACCGGACAGCTGGTTTTGGTACTGTGGGAGAATCAGAAGAAGGAAAGGGAAGGGACGAGTTAGCGCAGGACTAGGGTCACCTGGGCAGAACTCTGTCTGACAGGTCGATGCCGGCAGCGGACGTACGGGCGTGCACAACTGGTCGTCCCCCCGTCTATGTAGTACCCTCGCTTACTCTCACTACTACCTCACTATCTTGCGTAGGTGGCGACTGTTATGCCCGCAAGCTCGTGACGAGATCGCTTCGTTTCTTGCCCGTCGTTGTTGGTTGTGGTAGTCGGTTGGGAGAAGTGAGGAGAGGGACGTAAAGACCAGTCAGTAGGGCCTGTACGTGATCCCCCTTCAACACTGGTCGCCGTCGTAGGCCAAGCTGAAGGTGATCAACAAAGTCGATGTTGACGTCTCGTAAACACCTTCGTCGTCGTCGTCGGCAGCGTCCTTCCAACGACTTCTTCGCAGAACGTCCCGAGCCGACGTCCACGTTGGTCTGAGTGGGTGGGTCGAACGGAGAGCAAGGTGGTAAGGGACACGAGACAACGGGCGCCGCGTGTGCCACAAGTAAGTACTTCCCTCTCTCCCTTAACACCTCTTCACCTTCTTACCCTTCCTTCCACTCGTTGAAGTCGCTGCGGGGAATGTAGATCCGTGTGGCTCAAACCTCGTCGCCTTTTCCCCTCCTTGCACGCTATGAACGCTTCTGATCCCAGCTGGGCTTCTGCGCTTCCTGCTTCCCAGTGGCGTGTGGCGCCCTGCGCAGGTTAACGACCGTATCGACCTCCTCCCTTCTTCCCTTCTCGCAAGGCGCTTCCTAGCTTCCTAAAGAAGCAGAGGGGGCGGACGAAAATAGTCTTAGAAGGTCCGGGAATTCGAAGCTGCGGCAGGAAAAGATGATCGAGGTGGACAATGGGCAGCCCCTGAGCACTACATACAATAATAACCGGCTCATACTCAGGCCCGCTTTCTGCCATCCAGTGAGTACTGCTGCTCAAGTACTGTACCGTACAGCAAGGGCCACAATCTGTTGTACCTCAAACAACGCAATCAGCGAATTGAGGTGAGGTGAAACAAGCGCCTTTTTGGTCCGCAGCTCCGGTCTTCCAGGAGAAATCGGAAGAAAGTGGAAGAACGGCGGCTGGAGCCGCTTCTACAGTACACGGGCTAACCAGCTCCGTGGACTCGGAGTGCTTGTCCGCCGCTGTGCGTTCGATCTTGGACCATACAGTATCTACACCTCCTGCTCCTGCTCCTGCTGGACTGCAGAAGATGGAACAACGAGCTGAGCTCTCCCGCCCTCCCAAACCCCTCTCTCACCAGAGCCAGACCGAGCAATGCCAAGCCAGCCAGCGCACTCTCAAGTGAATAACCAAACAGCAAACAGCAAACGAGCGCGTGAAAACCCCCTCCCCAGTACTGAAAAAAGCCCCTGCTTCCGCCTTCCTTCAGCTTCGTGTCGCTTCTGCCGCTTCGTGCCGAGCTTCGGGTCGATTTTGCGATCGAGCTGACCCTTGTCCCTAGTTACTGTATTGCTTGATCGGAGTGATTGCGGGTGTTTAGGGATCACTGTGTTTCTGAACTGAACTGCAATCCCGCGCCTGGGACTACTGTACTGTATACTAGCGCTTACTGCATCTATAGAAAACGGCGGTGGGAGATCGTTACCACTACCCAAGCAAGCGAGCATTATAAGTACGTACAGAGCGAGCCGGATTATCTAAATTACATGCCTCTAGCCTCACCCACCTTCTGCGCCTCAGCGTCTTAACCGCTCGGACCGGCACCGGCCCAGCGCCCAACGATGGAGATCCCTGCAATCCTCCGGGACTGGAATGTTTGTTAGATTGACTGGAATGTTGTGCTATGTACAGTACAGTATTGCGGAGACCCTTTGGAGGGGTTGATTAGCTCGGATGAGAGGGAGGATGGGGATGATCATGTCTTGCGACCACATACGAGATTATCATCGATCCCATGTTTATTCATTGTTGTGACCGGTCACCTCTCTGCGCCGAACGGATGAAGGAAGCGAGCGCTCTGGAAGGAGGAGTGATGGAATCCGCAGCTCCCCGTTCTAGCGCCAAGCTTTCCCGAACTGCCAACACACACCTCGCAGGCTCCATGCTGGTTAGCTTGGAGCATGACAGCAGCACTACAGTACGTACTCCACCCCACCCCCTCTCCCCTCCTCAAGACGAGCGATATCCGCCGCGGCTCCCCCTGTCCTCTCGGCAAACCACCTCCCAATCGGGGGAGCATATCTCCCCTCCCATTCCACAATGCCCGATCACTCACCAGGGCAATTGTTATGATCCTGCGATGCTGTGATGTCGTGATGATACATGACATGGTCTCGAGAATGGAAGGAGAAGATGGAAACCCACAGACAATTTTTTCAGCCGGTAGGCGTCGGGATCTGATGAGGGACGCGTCGCGACGCGTTTCATGTAAGACACGTACGTTATGCGTATACGTAACGGCGCACAATTGGACGCGGCGTCTGTTTGTGATGGAAGAAGAAGAGAAGTGTTGATATGGTTCGGTGAGGGTGGGACTTTCCGTATAGAGAAGGCTTCTACTCAGAGGCAGAGAGGAAGGTACTTAGACGGCCTATGGGAAAACGTGTTACATGATCGGCAGATCGAAATGAGCGAGACATACAGATCGGCCGAGCGTCAATACACTCATATGTAGTTCTCCGCAAGATCGTATTCTATAACGCGTGTCTATGCAGAACTACAATATCTACAACCTAGAAGATCAATGGTCGGAGGTGATCGTCCTTGAATGCCAGAACGTGGCGAGAAGCTGTATGGTTCTTCGAAACTATACCATCTCTAGGTTTCAGCTATGACATACGGAATGGCCATCCGGCCCCCATCGGGTCGAAACTATGAACGTGCGTCGTAGGTCGTGTTCGAAGGGAGGTGCACATTCATCGAGACCATTCTGCAGGCGGATGTTCGGGCTTTCGAGAAGCGCAAATCCATCCGCGGGTCACTCATCGCCAGTCGAACGCTGATCATCCCTGCCCCCTTCTCCGCCTGACCGCCTTCTGCGCATGGTGCCCCGACATAAACAGCACATTAACCCCCTTCAGCTGTGTCCGACTCGGATTCACCCTCGGGCAACTCTGGACAACCCACTGCAGCCTCCTCGCAATCGACGCTTTATCCACATCCACCTGCCAGGCCGTCAGGTCCTCCTCTGTCCCAGGCTCCCCGTCCGCGGGGCCGAGCGAGGGTAGACAGACACCAGAGTCGTCGAAGAACATTTGGAGGAGGATGAGGGCGAGCGGGGAGGCCCATTCCGCGTTGGGGCTGTCGTCGGCTAGTATTATTGTGTGGCCGGAACGGAGGGCGTCGGCTGCTGCGGACGTGACGGCTGGGACGATGGATTGGTAGAATGTTGACTGGGCTTGTTTGAAGTGCGGTGGGAGAGTGTAGATCATGCTGCCTTGCTGACGGGAGGATGCTGCGGAGTTGTTGGTCGATGATAGTAGCGTCACTTGGAGCGTGCCAGGAGTCGCCGGTGACAGTGGGTATTGACCGATCGATATGCGGCCATCCACAGCTGCGATAGGAGAGGGCAATTCCGCCGTGATCCCATTCAGCGCAGGCTGGCCCTGGACGAGCGAGCGGATCAGCTCGGGCAGCTCAGCCCGGCCGCAGGCGTCAAGCTCCGACTTATGTTGCCAGTACAGCTGCGGCGTAAGCCCCATCGACCAACTCTCTTCGTCATCACCCGCACCCTGGACATATCCCCACCCGGCTCCCCAGTCCTGTACAAATCCGTCACTTCCACCCTCTACTCGCCTGCTGGCAGAAACACATATGACTGGGTAGAAGTCGCGCTCGTTCGAAGGTGGTAGAACGGGAAAGGAGGTGGTTTGCGGGTGGATCCAGAATGGCCTTAGTGGTTTGTCTAACTGCGGTAAGACCAGGGCCGATGAATAGAGTGTGTCCGCAAAGCCAGGAATGAGGCTGGCGATCACCGCGTGTTCGGACGGCGAGACAGACCGATACGGAGTGAAAAGCCAGCACTCTGGTCCCCCGGGTATGGGGAAGCTGAGGGCGGTGTTGATGACTGCGCACCAGATGGGCACCGTCTTGGAGAGCGCGTCTGGGAAGAGCTTGCCCCGCCGTGTGGAGTCGACGAGGATTATACCGCCGTGCTCCTGGATGGTGGGTATGACGTGCAGGTTCGGCCGGCGAAGGGAGAACTTGTAGTTGTTCGTATGCCCGTCGGTGGACTTGAAGTAAGCGGGAGTCACACCGTCCTCTGGCTTCAATGAGCGTCAGTCAAGGAGCAGGATGACCTTGAGGTTGGTGCGCACCGGACAATACCACAGGCCACAGCGCGCATTCGGGACTAGCGCAAAGTCCGCATATTCCTCCCGTACACGCTGCACGAACGCCGCATCCGCAGCGATAGACTTTAGACGGTTGAACACGTCCTTGGACTGGTTCTTGATCTCCCGCTCTTGTGCGCGGACGGAAGCGAGGATCTCGACCTCCCCGCCGTTCAGGCCATCGTGGTCATCGTCAAAGGTATCTCTGGCGTCGGATATGTTGTCGTCTAGCTCATCGCCTGAGCCAGAGAATGAGCTTGAGGTCATTCCATCAACATCGGGTAAGATTCCTCGTGTGCCGCCCACGTTCCACCACTTCGCAGCTCTGACTGAGTGACGATGATTGTGTATGCTGTGAGGAGGAAGGTGCGATGAACCGGTTGGTTGGCTGTCGGTCGTCAGGGCTCGGCGTCAATTTTGTCTCCGCTGAATTCACGTGCTTTATGTTCATTGAACGGTTAACGCCGTAATGTAAGTCGGTGGTTCAGTGGCTCGTATTGTCCTTCGAAGGCATACGACCACACTGGCGTTGCATAGTACTCGCACTAATGGCCTTCTTGTTCAGTTTACTATTGTACCGCACTGATCCGGGATGACTGTACTTGCATATTCTGGAATCGGTCATGGTCGTAAGAGGAGCCGTGACTGGCCAGCTCGATCAGGAGATTTCGTTTACTGGCCTGGTGAGGGGGGAGAAGGGAGAGACACAACTTGTCTCCTTTCTACCACCACGACCACTACTTCGGCCATTACACCACTTCTGTCCAGGCGACAACCTTCATCCTTGACTTGCTCTTTGGACTTGCTCACTCTCGGACTGGGTCCGTCTCCTACCCTCGACTGACAACTCCCCGACTTCGAGTACACTCGTCTGACGAGCTCGCCTGGTCGAGCGCTCTCGCTTGAACGTCTCTCGCTTGAACACCTTTCGTTGACGCTCTCCTCGACGATGCCCTCGACACGGACTCTCAGCCCACCCCTACCATCTTCACCTCCGGCTGTTCCTCCTCACATGCGAGACTCATGGCAGCGCTCCACCGACAGCGTCAACACCGTCCTCTCCCATTCATCAAGATTCCACGAACACCTGCCACCCCCATCCCCACCAAGCAAGGACTGGAGCCCTGTCTCCCGAGTAGGGACGATGTTCATTCCCTCGATGCTCTTCTCCCCCAGCGTACCCCTCCCTCCCGCCGTTCCGCCTCGCTCACCTGCCCGTCCTCCCCGGCCACCACGAGACTCGAGCCAAGAGAACATCATCCCCTCTCCCGTGACGTACGTCGAAGCCCCCTCCGGATTCTCGCCCGATACGCCGACAGCGCCGACATTCCCGTCCGCTATCTTTCGCGGGTCGAAGTCGCCAATCAAGGACCGTAATGTCGATAATGTAGACCTCGAACGCGCTCAGGCAGGACCCTCCCGCACCAAGAGCCTGCTTTCCCATAGGCTCAGTAGGAAGATCGAAGCTGTTCGGCAGTTTGTCAACCTTCCTTACCCGTTCCACGCTCCTCTCCCAGCGCCGACTGTGCCCATCCCTCCCGTGAAGGATCAACCTGTCCTTGAGAAGCAGCAAGGGGAGATTCGTCCATTCAGTCCGGGAAGCAACAGCGACTCCGGCTCTCTAAGACCGCTTATCGTTATCCCTCAGCTCCCGCCCACTCCGAGGGACTATGGATATCCGCGACGGATGAGCGTCGCCCTCCCTGTCGACGTGGACGTCGAATACCACGAGAAGGGCGAGCGAAGCCTGTACGATCGACATGGCCGACCCATCCGCCGCAAGGACGAGAAGAAGAAGAAGAAACGGCTGATTATCATTATTATCGTCCTCGTCATCCTCATAATCCTCGCTGCGATTCTTGGTGGCGTCTTCGGCACTCGTTCAAAGGTTAGCTCGGGTACTGCTGTGCGGACATCAACGAATACGACCCTCTCCTCTGCTCAGCCAGTGGTTACCTACACCGTCGAGCCCACCGTGGCCCCTATCACACGTCAAGGCACCACCTACCTCGCAACGACGACAGCAACTGTGACGTTTACGACCACGCCTTCACCAACACCAGCTTCGACCTCCGCCACGCCCTCAGCCACTCCTCTCAGCCCCGCAGTCCAGAGCTGCCTCACCCAGTTCCAGATCTCAGCGCCGTCGAACGCAGCCAGCTACCCCTGCGGCAGCTGCGCACCTCTGATCGCCACGCTTCCGAACGACCTAGCTCCAGGATTCATCGCTAGCGCCACTGACCCCAACACGGGCGGCATCTCCCCCGGCAAGATCCTCCAGTTCTGTTCTCTGCAGACCATCTTCCTCGCTTCGGCCAACTCGACCTCCTCGAACCCTCTCTCGTCTGGAGGGTGGATGTCGAACTGCGATCCTTGCTCGGGGTGGAACGGCGTGACGTGCGATAGTGCGGGGAGGATTACGGAGCTGGCACTGGCGTTCCCGGCTGTGCCGCAGTCTCTGTCGGAGGGGTCAATGAGCGGATTGGTGGGGATGCAGTCTTTGCAGGTGATCGGTAACGGACAAGTGCCTGGTATGTCCCATGCCTATCCCCGAGATGTTATGACGCTAAGTATGTGAACAGCTGGTACGCTGCCGCAGAGTCTGCTTCAGCTCTCGGGGCTCGTGAGCCTGCATTTGCAAACCACAGGTCTGACAGCACTGCCGGACAACGCTTTTGACGCGTTCAAGTCGCTGCAGCAACTCACGCTGGCCGGCAACTCCAACCTCGGACAGACGCTGCCCAGCTCAATTTCCGGATTACCGTTGACTACTTTGTATGTCCTCACCTTTCTGGACTGTGGGCCGAATGCTGACGCATAAGACAGGGTTGTCAATGGTCAGAACCTGGAAACGAATCTCACTGCTCTCCTCTCGCCCACAGCGGCATATACGAAGACCCTCCAGATCCTCGACCTCTCAGGAAACACCCTCTCCTCCCCTCTTCCCTCCTCGCTCAGTGCATTCACAGCGCTAAACGACATCAACTTCTCAAGTAACAACCTGACCACTCTCCCCGCCACGCTGCCAGCATCGCTCAAAGCGCTCGTCATGTCGCAGAACTCTGGGCTGAAAGGTGCTCTTCCGAGTCAGGTATGCAGTATGGGCTTGCAGACGTGCGACTTTAGGGGAACGGGGATCGCGCAGAGCGGGAGTTGCGGTGTGTGTCAGTTTGGGGTGTTCTAGAGGGTATGGGCTACAACTTACGACAGCACACGGGAGAAGAATATGATAAGTTTCTTTGGGACTTAATAGCGTAGTTCAGGCTCGAACTTTGTTCATCCTTTCCTTTCACTATCGGAGTTGCTGACCTATCGATTGCAATCACTGTATGCTACCGCAAATGACACCTAGTGTACTATACATACGTGCGATGAGAGACCAGTGACGTGCCTCGCTACGATCGGAGCCAGAACAGTCACAATGCGTTGTGAGCGACTTTCACTTGACGTTGGGCTCTTCAAGCGTCCAGTCCTCTTCATCACGGGTTAGGCTTCAAGGCGGACAACGCGCTGCTATGCCACAGCAAAAATGGAACAAGAGAAGAGGAAGGACGGGAAAAAGGTGTAAGCTGAGCGCTCTCAGTGCCGAGCTGCCCCAAAGCAAACTTTGCCACATCTCAACAATGTAGTAGCGGGGTGGATGTGCGCAGTAACGTCAACATACTACACAAGTTGTTGCCATGGAGTCATCGACATCTGCTTAGTGCAGCGGTATTGGAATGGGGAAATGCAGCCCGTCCCCCGGGTGATTGCTGGTACCGTTACGCGAGGTTGTGTGTTGGACTCTCGTCGCGGTTAACTTCCGCGAATAAACCAGTTCGTCTGGTTTCACGTTTTGCATTTTGCTCGACCGGCTCTGTCTCAAATTTTGCCCTTCAAATTGCGGTTCGTTTGGGATTTTTCGTGGTCCAAGTCATCCTATACCTTGAAGCAGCATTTGGTAGGCAGAAACGATGATCCTAAGAACCCAGCAGACAATTTCGGAGGTAACTTGATAGGCCTGCTACTGGCTTTGACGAAGCCACATTCCCGTCTCGATATCATCCGAGACAATATGAGACATGATCATGATTCAGCCTGGAACGAATACTGGTTTGCCCGAGAGGACACAACGCCAGATAAACGGCGGTCTAGGTGCCAAACAGCTGTCAGGCCATGGTTCAAGGAGGCAAACATTCGAGCGACGCGTCAATCGAACTCGCAACCTCTCCGTGCAGCCCAGCTATCGCCGAAAATGGGCAGCAATCTGTCAGTCGAAGAACTCAGCACCAAAAGCAGGTATTACGACCGAACTTGCTCTAAAAGAAAGATGAAAGGCAAAAGTATAAAACGTGAAACCAGCCGGACTGGTTTTTTCGCGGAAGTCACCCGCGACGAGCTCGAACTGTTGTAGGCCGCCTTACGCATTCCTCATCAAAGCAGGGCCCTATACGGGCGCGCTAGATCCGCCGCGCTATCTACACACAGGAGATATTGCATATCTTTTCGAGAACCCTAGTACTCTCCCCGGCAACTGGCGTGCTGAATGCTCGTCGGGCTTCTAGCCCTTGCTGTCCACTCGCCGGCCGTCTCTTTCGTTTTCTCCCTATGTGCTGAAGAGCATCGCACTGACTCTGCTCTCCAATCTCTTCCAGCTACTCGAACAGACCTACTGGCGTCGAGTCTTTTGCGCTGCTTGCGCGATTTTGCCTGGCTCAACATGGCAGCCAGATACATGCCAGCGCAGTATCGTCTCATTCGCTTCACCCTGTTGTGGAGCTGGTGGGCCACGCGTACGCAACAGTAACAGGGGCGCTGACCTGGAGTGTTCATGGGAGGGTGCCAATGGAGTGGGCTTTGGTGAGTCTAGTAGTCCTCATAACCCCGACTACATGGACTAACTAGTAGCTCTACAGAGCTTTTGCGCGAAAGCGCTGGTGATGCCTTGCCATAGACGACTAATCCGAACGTCCGTGATTCCGTCGGACCGTGTGGACTTCCTGGACCGCCTATTCTCAACCTTCTCACTTGGTTACTGCCTACGGTGATCTCCTCAGGCGTTATCGTAACATTATGCACATTGGTTAAGCAGCGGACGACTGTTGTAAGCAGCGAAGTTCCTACACCCTGCCGCCATCATGCGATAATACTTACAACTACAGACTCTTCTACAGACTCTACTGGTGGAGAGCAGAGCCAACTTGAACGCAATTGTGCCTGTGACGCGGATGAGGCGGAGCAACGCCGTCCACTGGACGCGTACAAAGACCCTTCTAAAGATGCCTGGTATCAACTGTGCGGTACATAGCGCAATCGGCTAGGGCGTCTCCCTGGAGGCGTCGCTAATCACCTATGCCTCGTGCGGGAGCGGACGTATTCGTGCAGGGGGCGCTTGCACCCGTCCGTGTCCCATCCTTGGGTCTCTCGGATCCAGCCAGGATCCAGTCCGAGAGGCAAGCATAGCCTCTAACCCGGGTTCAAGGGTTCAGTAGCCGGATACTCGCTTACGTCGAGGAGCTTTGTCAAGCACCTAATGCCGATCGGGTCTAACTCTCGGACAAGCGCACGGACATGAAGAATGGTCTCGTTATTACGAGGACGAGGCCCATGTAGCTAGGTATTTGAAATACACAAGAATTCAATCTACTCTATTCCAGGGGCCCTCGCCTCTGCCCATCCATGAGAATATATGTGTTGTTCATCGTGACTCCAGCGGCTTGAGGAGGCAGGGCCCACCAGCCGGACGGCTGCGCTTGGTTCACGGGCATGAGAGCCGGGATCGAGCCTAGGAAATGAGCCCCAGGTGCACTAGGCGGACTGTTCCACCACGGCGAGCCCTGTGGGATGCTAGGCAACCTGCCTAGCGTACGTTCGCGGGCTGGTGACTAGCCACTTGAGGTGCACAACCCGAATTGGTAGTCGCGGGTTGACACGCCATACTTGCCGTCGTGGAGCTAGCAGAGACACCGGCTTGAGCGCTGGGATGTGCTTCGGTGCGAGCCCTCTTCGCGCTACCAGAAGACATGGATAGCGGGCTAGGTTGCTCGTCTACTGGTGCATCGCCAGTTACTTGCTCTTCTTGGTCTGGAGCCAGTCGCTTGCGGCGAGCCGCTCTCGACTTTGCATTCTCTGATGCGTCCGCCTGCTTCTGGGCTCGCTCAGCTGCCTTGGCTTCTAGTTCCTTCTTGCGCTCGAGGTCGCGTGTCTCCAACTCAGCGGGTGTCATGGCACGAAAGTGGCAGGATCCCGATGCCAGGACCTTGCGGAGTGTCATGAGAGACATGAGGCCAGAAATGTTCGAGGGGTTTGTGATTTCTCCGGGCAAGGGCCATCCATCAAGTGTCACTTGATATCGATCCTCGATGTCTTGCGAGAATCCCACATAAGCCATGCGTGCATCAGGCTGCCGAGTGATATCCCCTAGCAGCTCTCACGTCAGCGCGATCCACCAAGGACTAGAGTGTGATTGACTCACTCAGACTCTTGTCCAGCATTGCGCAAATGGCAGCCTTGTGCTGGTTCACCCTCGCATGTACGCGCTCCGCGGTCCCATGCGCCCACCGCTCAAGACCCAGGCTTCCAGAGCGAGGACCAGTTCTCCCATCGGGATCTTGAGCACGTCCTCGAAGAACGCACGACATGCCTCGTCTTCAAACCACTGAGGACGAGCATAGTCCTTGACCGATCCTCGTAGCACGAACCCGCATGTATGTCCTCCCGTGCGTAAGTTGAAATTGGCGGCCTCATGTTGCAAGTCGTCTTGTAACTTGAGCGTGTCTGTTTGTCGCCATCGACCTGGACGACAAACTTGCTGCTTCTTGTCACTCCGATACTCAAGGATCATGTGACGTGCATCCTCGAGAGCTGCAGGGCTAGCCTGGAGTTCCTCTTGCTTTGCCAGCACGTCTTGATGACACTCGGGTAACGTGAGATTGAACGGCTTGTCTATACTCTCCATCAGCGTGAGAAGCACGTGCATGAGTTTTAAATATACGAGCGTCCTTGTATTGCCGTGCAACAAGATGGCGAGCAGCATTTGTCGCGCTCACACCATTGATCTTCTTCTCGAATCGCTGTGTGCGGAAGGCAGCTTGCAGGGTGTCCCGTTTTAGTCCGACCTCGGCAGCCACGTCAGCGATTTCTTGTTGCAAGGATTCTTCCAGTTCCCGCAGCTTGTTGTGAGCGAGGGTGTGCCTAGCTCGCGACTCTTCAGTCTTGGCCGCTCGATGCTGCCAACTAGAAACGGCTGGGGTAGTACGAGGCATGGCGAGCTGATCGGCTTCCGAGGAGTCGCACGGGATCGAGCAACAAGAGTACGCTGCAGTCGAGAAGGGGTTCAAGCGAGCAGATCAAAAATATTAGCAAATTCAAAGTCAATCCAGACACAAGATTATCTTCTAGCAACGAGTTGCAGGAGTTGAGAGTAAGTCGATGATGCACGAGTAAGAGTACGGGAAGTCAGGGTAATGTCAAGTCAGGCGCGTTGACGCGTAATGCGCCACCTTACGCGCACCTAGATCACGTGATTGATATTATTCATGCTTGCCTATCTAGGCAGCGAGTTTCTTTTGGGTCAACAGACTATCATTAGTACTAGAACCGAACTATAAGACAAGACTAGATGTACACATGTAGCTGTATTTCCCTTTTCTTGACCGAGTACCTAGTAAAATCCCGCCCTTCCCGCCCTGGTTTACACGTAACAACTGGACCGTGGCACTTGCCGACTAGATATTAGTGGTGCACGTAAGGAGTGCATGCCCTCGCTGTACAAGACAGCGAGGGCGAGTGGTGAGACAGGAATACGAGAGACTAGAGAAAGAGAAAAGGAAACCTTGAAGCCCGCCCGCCCACCCTGGAACCCGCCCACCCGCCCTAGTTATCGACTTGTCCGATTAACCTTCCAGCTCAACAAGACGGCAAGAACGCATGATGTTGCTCAAGTCCTCGATGAATGCGGTGATCTCGGTTGCTTCAGGCGCGCAGTGCGTGATGACTTGCACGATGCGCTCGGTCCATTGCAAGGGGAAGTCCCACCAGTAGATCGCGGCCGTCTCGCTCTCGATGGTAGAGCGCTGTCCGGGGTCAAGGTCGAGGGTGCGAGCATATTGATCGATAACCATGAGAACTTGCCTGGGAAGATCAGGGGGAAGCTCGCCTTCGGGACGATCACCGAGAGCACGAGTTCCATATCCAGGGAACATGAGGTGAGTAGCGAGAGAGAACCGGTTTGAGGGGCGCATGGAGGTTGAGGGTGAGGTGACCAGGGGGCTCGAGGCTACGTAACAGGCGGCAGGGCAAGTACAAGCGGGAGTCGTAGTAGCAGCAGCCTGGGCCAAGGCCTGCGGGTTCCAAGCAGGCATGAGGGGTGGATTGAGCAGCGAGGACGCGGGCACGGGTGCGGACGAGATCGAGGCACCGAGCCTCGTGGCTATGGCACCCGAGGGTGGAGCAGGAAGAGCTGGTCCCCTGCCTGAGCCACCCGAAGCGAAGAGCTCGCCCGTGCCATACGGGGCCGGGAAGTACTGACGAGGGTCGAAAGCCGCGGGAGCGTCGTACGTCACTTGAACCTGGTTGCGGCCGAGATGAGAACACTCGGCCATGTACTTGTTGATGTTGGCCGCTTGGCCAGCCGCGATCATGTCCTCGAAGATGCGAAACAAGCCTTGAGCGAGGTCATTGTAGGGGCGGCCCCACAAGTTACGAGAAGTCCAGAGACGAGTGCTAGGCATGGCACCAGGCCCGTTGTCGAGACGTGCGGTCATGAGGACCATGACGCTCGCCCCAAGCGTCCTGTCCCTGAACGTGAGCTAGAAACGAGTCAGCTTGAGTCTCTTGCCGAGATACCGTAATCACGCACCGTGTCTTCAAGGTAAGGAATAAACTGCTCCATGTACATGTTCTTGCGCACTTGCCCCTCGTGCTCCTGAGACCATGGGTGAATCGTGTGGCCAGGCAAATCGAGCCCATTGTGGGTCGAGCCTTGGATACGGCGGACTGCGGCTTGAACCGCCACGCGATCGGCCTCCCAGCGAGCTTGCTCTTGAGGAGTCCAGGAGCCGGGACCCCAGCTAGCGGGCACGACTCTCGGCTGAAGGGCGGTGAACGAGCCGTGTCCTTCATGTGGCTCGACCAAGCCCGAGAAGTCGACGGTCAAGGGCTGGATGGGACGAGCGGGCGCGGAGTTGCGGCGAGGGCAAGTCGAGAACAAGTTGGTACGACCGACGACTAGTGAGCGAGCCCGTCTCACTAGCCGTCCGAGGAACTCACTGAAACCTCCTCCTTGCCCGCTTGGAGGAGGTTGTCCTCCAGGGCTTGCCATGCTAGACATAGATGGTCGCGCGCTTGAGGAGGAGGGGCGAGACTTGCTTGGCGCGGTGCCGAGATGTCCAGATGCGTGGACCGAGGACGAGTTGTAGTAGTATGAGAGAGGCGAGGACGAGTTTCCAGTGCATATACTTGCCCTGAGGTCGTGGGAGGGCAAGTGACGGGGAAAGGCGCGTGTGAGGGGGGTAGATATACACGAGACGAGGGGGCTGCGGGATCAAATCCAAGCTGTCATGGCCCGTGCACAACCTCTCGACTGGCATGTTCCAGATGTCCAGTCGCAAAATGCTCGAAGTACATTGGTGCCAAGATGATCAGGAGACGGAATGCCGAAAATAAACGAGGTTCTAGAATGCCGTTGTCGAGAAACGAGGGTTAGGAATGCTAGTGGCCCCGTATTGCCAGGGCTCGAATGGCGGGAATGAACGGCAACGCGGACTTCTCTTGGAATTGGGGCTCGTTTTGTCTCTTGCTCCAAGGCCCAGAAGACAAGAAGCCATTGATTACTACTCTGCATGGTCTTATTCCGTGAGAAATAGGGGGCAAATTCCCCTTGTAATCCCGCACATTTACGTGAGCGAGCAGTCGTGCTTACCAAGTCCGTGTAATCATTCTGGCATCTTGTTCGAAATACACGGGCTCCTCTCGAATTAGGCTGGAACTTGCACGAGCATCTCCGCATTACGGATGTCTGGACTCGTGCAAGTGCCTTGCAATGGCCCTGGATGACATCAATGGATGTGATTGCTCGGTATCATGACGTCCTCGAGCAGGATTGCTGAGCAATCCATGACTTTGAGGGCGCATTCTGCTCCGCGCCCTCGAATCGGCCACCTTTCGTAGACTAAGAGCTCGCACCTGATTGCTAGAGCACTGCTATAATCGTGCTAGAGGGCTAGAGTACATTCCGAGAAAACTCGAGATGAAGCGGGAGTCTGCTTCTCGTGTCTTTGACTGGGCGACATCCTCGCCATTCGGGCTGCGGAATTGACATCGATTGCACGAACTACTAGGCTTCTAATGACGCGAAAACCTTTGTCAGTCGCTCGATCTCTTCGACATCTTCGTCATCGAGTTGACCGTTGCTGAGGCCTTCGTCCTTCAAGTCCTCAACCGCGTCCCACATGTCACAGCACGCACCGTAGCTAGTCTCAGGCTCGCCTTGCAGAGCCCGAACCCCGAGAGAGAGGGAAGCTGAGCATCCCGGCAGGTCCCGAAGCTCAACTAGGCGCCCACAAACTACGTTGTTCACGCGAATCACCTTTTCCAAGGCCAAGCGTGCTTCTCTAGCCACTCGTACGTCGCCTTGCGGTTCTAAGGCAAGAATAACGCGTTCGAGACGTACCGGCTCGGTGTGGATCGCGGTCCAAACGCGTCTGACTTCCACGTCGAGCCGCCTGATTTCCTCGATCGCACATTGTACAAGCAGCCATCGAGTGGTCGCCTCTCAAATACGCGGGTCGGCCCAAGGCTGATCTCATACATCTTGGCGAGCAAATCAGAGGAGCGTGAAATCGGAGAGGAAGGAGTAGTCGAGCACCTCTTGGAAGGTCAACGTGGGACGTTGGACCTTGCGTGCCTGCTGGTTGTATCGCAATAACGCGTTCTGGATTGCGTGACTGCGTTGTTTGATGGCTTTAGCGATCGCGGTGCGCATCTTGTATCCTAGGTACCATGACAATAAGACACTAGCCCGCGAGTCTGGCAAGCACGTGACGCACCTGTTCCCCGCAAGTTCCTCTTTTCCATCTCAAACAAGCGCTGCACGACCAAGTGTTTGAGTTGGTCGAGCGCTCGATTGTACTCCCTATACTCCTGATCGCATTCCGCGTTCTGCCACTCAGCACAGTCGAGAGTCCAGCGCGAGGTGTCCAGTGCGAGCTCGTATTGGTTCGCGAGTGCCTCGTAGTGCTGTTCTGCGTTTAGTGCTGCAAGGTAGTCGTGTTTGAGCAATCGTGATTGTGCGGGCTGAGGCATGCTCTGCCACTCGTGCCGAGTAGTTTCCAGGAACGGGACGAACTGCAGTTCATGGAGTTTCTGCCTAGTACGAGCATCAGTCCTCGTCGCCTAGCCAAAAACGTAGACTCGACCTCACCACATGGAGTGCAGGCACTTGAGCGTGTCCAGGTACTTGAAGGCCAACGAGTCCTCTAGAGGCTCGGCTTGGAGATTATCGAAGTAATCATGTTCTTGTGCGAGAAACGTCCTGAAGTCTTCGTCAGTCAAGCGCAGTTCCTGCTTAACCTGTTCTAGGGTGGTTCCGTCGGCTTGAATAATACCCAAGGCCTGCTTGTAGTTCTTCAGGAGCCAATCACCTCGGGAGCTTGTAAGTGACCGTGCCAACCTGGAGGAGAAACAGGTATACCTAGCCCCGCTCGCCTATCCTCGTCCCAACACGTCCAAAAGAAGTGGAGAGTCATGTGTCGATGATACACGGATGCATGCCGAAACAGGGGCACGGTCAAGTTTTGCTTGCTGAATATCCATTCGTTTGTCTCGAAATCCTCGAGACCAGCCGTGCCGAGGAAACGAGGATGGTGCGAGAGTTGGCAACGACGATTGTGCGCGTAACCGTGGAAAGCTCCCACGTAGAAGCGTAGCTGGCCCTTGCTCGCTCTTTCCCCGAGACTACTGCGAGCTACCGTCTTTGAATGGTCACAGCCGATATCATATCCGATGGCAAGCCCATCTCCGTACACGTCCATGAGCTTGTCTAGACAAGACAGCGAGTACTTCGCCCTGCAAGATCCTCAGGTCCGTGTAACTGATAACGAGAGCCACGTACAGCTCACCCGACTTGATCATGTCTGCCGAGAGGAGCACGATCCCATGCCGGCAGGAGTACAAGAAGTTCCCGCACGCATCCAGAGCTTCTCGCCAATGCGTACGCTCGTGCTGCGCGTGGCTAGTCACCCACTTCTCGGTGCAGTCCTTGTTCGCGGAACTTTTGGATGACGCTTGATCGGTGTCTCGTACGTGCCCCTTGTGATGTTGGCCTTTCTGCGAGCGTGTGTAAGCTCGGACTGCGTGTAAAAAGCAAGATGCACCTACCTTAGCGTGGGTTCGACGACCCTCGCCCGCATACTTGTCCACTTGATCTTGAGCCAGGATGTAGTCTGAGTGGAATACGCGAAGGTCTTGTTTACTGGCAGATGTGAATCGCTTGCTCGAGTTGTTCCCGTCGCAAGATATTAGCTTTGTGTGGGGTAAGCTTGGCTTGTTCTCGAGCTATCATGGCCAATGTCAGTAAGCTCGAAGGGGTCATTCAATTGACTCATACCCGGTACTCGCACGCTGGACACGAATTGCGAAGTCTCCAATCGGGCTGATCGTGGCTCAAGGCAGCTTGAACGCGCTTCTCCACCGCGAGCTTGATCAAGATCCAGGCATTGTAGCAAGCAGATACTTGCACACGAAGATACCTGCGGTACGGCCGCTAGGGTCCATGGTCTATGAGCAATCGCACAAGGGAGGCTAGATTACTAACCCCATGAAGATCGCAGAGTATGCGAGTGAATGCCTCGTGCGAAACATAGGCTCGAACTCGAGCATGGTGCAAGACTTCCAGCAAGTCGAGTGACAAGGCGAGGCGTGGCTCATTGGGACTACAAGGAAGGTAACCCTTGCGGACTAGGTGGGCGAGTAGGGGCTCACGGTCGTGGCGAGAGCGGACAACGCGCTCATGAATACCTGGGTAAGAATCAGCCAGTCTCGGGCCTCATGCATGAGAGAGGCACTAGACCTTTCCAGTCCACTACGCGTAGCGAGTAGGCTGAGTCGCCAGATTCGAGCGGCTCGTTCAGGTCACGAGTTACTCGTACCGGGTGACGATAATCCAAGTAAGCGTCCACAAGTGCCGGCAACTCTTCCTCCCAGCGCCTTGCCGTTGCTGCCAGTCTTGCAGCATGTTGGCCCTGGCCCACTTCATGCGTCTTGCCATGAGACCTGACACCAAGTCAGGGCACGCAGAGTGTTCGAGGTGGACGACTCACCTGTACTTGCGCAAGACACTCTCAAGCGCGCCCTCGTCCTCTAGGTCATCCGACAGCCAGTCCATGTCCTCGTCCTCGTACTGAGCTCCCTCATGTCCAGCGTTCTGCATGCCACCGAGATTCTCATCCTGCGGCATGTATTGCGCGTTCAAGTACTGCAACGCACGCTCGTTATTGTCTTGCAAGGAGCCTACATTCCAGTCAAGCGGGGACGACGACGTACTGGAGTCACACACCTTGCAGACGTCGCTCTCGCAGTCCAAGCTGCAACTCGGACATGGAGACTACCTCTCGTTTCCGTCGTGTTCGTGTTCTTCCCACTTGTCCATGCCCGGCAAGCAACCCGCATGCATATCGATTGGACTCTTCTCGAGCAGCTCGGAGTTCTTGCAAGGTCTTGGGTTTGCGCTTGAAAGCCTGCGATATGTCGTCCACATGAGATATTCGTACTCCTCGTGAGGTTGAGCTAGGCGTGTGTTTCGATAAAGGAAGTCCACCGAGCGTACGGGGCTCGGTGGTGGGCATGGTAGTCGCGCACATGAAAGGGACCACGAGAGCAGGGTAGCGCATTCTTGCGCGATCACGTGAGTATTGCTTTCTCACATAATCCTGGTCAAGTAGCCGGTTTGGCAGCTGCCCGGCTTCTTGGAGCAAGGGTTCGCGCCTCGGACTGGATCCGAGAGACCCAAGGATGGGACACGGACGGGTGCAAGGGGCGCGCTGCGCCCCCTGCACGGAATACGTCCGCTCCCGCACGAGGCATAGGTGTCGCTAATGCGGTGTAAGACGGCGGACGGCAGTTTGATCAGCGTCGCGGTTCTATCCCGCGAACAAACCAGTTCGGCAGGTTTCACGTTTTGCACTTTCCCTCTCCCTCTTTCTCGTGAGCCAATTTTCGTCCCATTTGCTGCTTTACAGCGTTCTACAGCGGCCGAAAGAAGTCGGAGGTCGGTCAGAGCTGGGCGACGCGGAGAGGGTGCGAGTTCGAGTCCCCGCGTCGACAACACTTTTATACTTTTTAGCGGCCCCGCAAGGGCCGAGAATGTCTTTTGCCGCTCCTCCTCCCTAGTGTTCCATATCGCTCACGCGACGATGGCATCGTTCCAGACTGAATCATAGCATTGTCTCACGCTGTCTCAGATGAGCTGGTCTCCACAGTCCGCTGGAATGCTGTCTTGATCAGCGTCAAACGCAGACCACACGCACAACCACCTACCGTCGATAGTGACTGCTTGTCTCTTATGGTCTCCTTCCCTGCCTATTAAATACGCCGGGCTCAAAGCTTGAGATAACTCGAAGTACCAAAACTCCTAAGCAATGAGTGATTTGAAGCAGACTGACCAGGGCAGCATCGCTCGAGGAGAGTGCAAAACGTGAAACCGGGCGAACCGATTTATTCGCGGAAGTTAACCGCGACGAGAGTCGAACACACAACTTCGCCTAACGGTACCAGCAATCACCCGGGGGACGGGCTGCATTTCCCCATTCCAATACCGCTGCACTGGGTAACCGTCGATGATAGGGAGGAAACTTTTGTCTGTTCGACCTCGCGTGGAATGCTCCTGCGTCTATCCCAAGTCGCTCAGAAGAAAAGGTCGCTCGTAGTTCCCCAAGTGACAGCCTGCTGTGCATTGGATCTACGAAGTTCTCACTCGTAGTTATCTAATAGCGGCGTTCGGAATGAGCTCGATAATCGTATTTCTGGGCACATCTCGGTCGCACTAAGTAAGACCTCAGTGCGCCCTCACCTCGTCAATCCTTCCCAGAGAGACTTTGCCAGCTAGCAAAGATTATCAACCTGGCACTTGGTAATACTCAATCATCGAAATAGCCTGTCCACGAAAGTGCACATCTGCACGATCGGCCACATGATCCCGGACAGCGGTACCATACAGGCGGAGGCCTATGCTGACTCCACGAGGAGGGCGTGGGCGTGACTCTCGCCGCAGGTCCGAGGCTGTACTGGTAGTGACGAGCACGCGAGCTGCAGTCAAGCGTACGAGCGTTCGGTGGATCGTACTGGATGTATGCTACAGAGCTCCGCAAAGCAGCATGTAGGGACTGCTCAAGTTCATGGATGCGCAGCGCCTCTGAGCACGATGTTCGGGGAGGCAAAATGGGCAATTGCGAAGATCGTGAGCAGGAGTAGTCGCGCCAGAGTTCTCGCGACAAGTCTTGCCGGTGATTGAGTGGAGTCATAGACGGATCGTGCGCCGCCATTTCGACAACGAATAGAGCAAGCTGGCCATCGACAAGGACACGACGATGTGTGCAGCTGAGAAGCCAGCAGAGAGACGGGTAAGGGCAGATGTTGAAAGTGTGCCACTATGGGGGTGGGCAAAGGACGTCCCGTACGGTGCAAGGATAGCTCTGGAGTTCTGCCACACTCTTCCTAGCGCAAGCCAACATAAACGTCGCAGCAGCAGTCAACAGTGGGAGTCATCACTTGCTGCTCGAGGTAGCCAGTCGGGTTTCGGGAAAGGTATCCGATACGCAGGGGTCCACTGCTGATTAATTAGGCCGGACTGCTGTATGCCTCGTACCACGCGATTGGGATGATGACCAGTATGCCAACGTAATCCAAGGAGCTTCGAGGCCACCAATTGGAGTGGAGGTTGAGGGCAGGCCGGACAGAGAGTTTCAGTCTAATGACTAAGAAAGCTGCCGGTGCTCTTCCCCTCCAGGACCCAATACCCGCGTAGCGCCCGGCGAGGTATTAGTTTGGATGTGTTCATGCACGAGGCCAGCAGAAAGTGCAGATATCGTTTGTAGAGTTGTAGCAAGCTAGCAGTGATGTGCTGGAGGTGCGCAATGTGGTTGGAAGGATTACAGGATAATTTTCAGCGTGGCCCTGACTGGGCGCCGCATAGCGGCCGAACCCCGCCTACCCTTATGGTCAGGCTCCTTCCGCGCCCGAATCCGCTCAACGTAACCCACTTACAGCCCCACATTGAGCGACATGAAGCCGACGATAAACGAAGATGCGTGAATAGAAGTAGGCGCCCGCATGTACGAGTGGAATGACAGGCACAGGAGAGGCGCACGGAAGTGGAGAAGGGAAAGATAACCGATCGAGGTGGAACACCCTAGTTAATACTTAAAGACACCAATCATCGACCCCCGCCTGGTCCGCCAGCCAGCTCGCTGCTTGCGCCTCCCCACCACCTCGACGTCCTTGACGTGCCCTCGCCCAGCTCAGCCAGCCGCTATCTTCTCACAATCAGTCACAATGTCTAACGGTCCTATCGGTCTGAGTGCGTATATGCTGTTTCACGCACAGTCTGCTGTCCCTCAAGGCCTGCTGCTCACACTGAGCAGTTATGATAACCCGGCACGGTGACCGGCAGGGTTTCTACCAGGACCCCACCAGTACGTTTTCTCCTCTCCTTCTGAAAGATCTCCTCTGACATCGGAGCAGGCTACACCGCGTCCAACACCGTTATCACCCCCTTGGGCGAGCTGCAGGAGTACCAATCCGGCGCCGGCGTTCGAGCACGCTATCTCACTCCAGGCGGGGCAGACTACATGCCCAACCTGGCTGCTCAAGTTCCCAACATCAACCAGATTGATGTCCGAGCGGATGCAGGTGGTGAGGGAGGTGTGATTGTGGACAGTGCATATGCGTTCATGCAGGTACGTTGTGACCCTACTCCGGTCATCGGACCTCGCTCATGAGATATATGCAGGGTTTGTTCCCGGTCAACACGACAGCGCAGAGCATAACCCTGGCCAACGGCACGACGGTCACCTCCCCCCTCGGTGGTTACGTCTACGTGCCTGTGCAGAGTGTGGAGGTGTATGAGGACTACACTCTCGAGGGCTTCACGTCTTGCCCCACATTCGCGGCGCACAACACGGCGTTCTACAACTCTCCGGGCTTCCTGCAAGTCCAAAGCGAGAACATGCCCTTCTTGCAGAGCCTTGCGCCGATCCTGGGACCGAACAGGACGATCTCGCTGGCGAATGTATGCCCTTTCCCTGCTTGCCTTATCAGTCCTAGTTACTGATATATATCCGGCAGATGTACAACATCTTCGACTTCATGAACGTCCAGAACATCCATAATGCCACATTCCACTCGCAGGTCACGGACGATATGATGGAGCATGTTCGCGCTCTGACGAACTATCACGAATACGGAGTCTTCAGCGACTCGACTCCAGGCGGTGTTGGCAACATCGCCGGCCAGGCCATCTTGTCGGTGCGTTCACCTGATATCCACACAACTCGAGCGATCGCTGATAGTTCAACCTCCTCTCGCAGCCCATGCTGACGGCTCTCAACGAATTCCAAAACGTCTCATCGCCCGTCCGGCTGCAATACCTCGGCGTGTCGTACAAGCCTTTCCTCTCGCTGTTCAACATGACCCAAGTGCCGAATGACAACATCGTCGACTACGCCTCTATCCTCACCTACGAAGTGCGCAACACCTCGTCCGGCTTCGTGATCCGCGCCAATTTCCGGAATGGCTCGGCGACCGCTGCAGACGGGAGCGATATCCTTCCGCTGAGCATGTTCGGCAATGCTGCTGGCGCGGATATGCCTCTGTCGACCTTCATCAGCAACCTCGCCCCGTACGCGATCAACAACCTGACGCAGTGGTGCAATGTCTGCAACCAGACCTCGGCGAACGGATGCGATATCGCGCTGCAAGCGCAGGCCGAGCGTGCGGCCGCGGCCAGCGGGACGACCTCGTCTTCCGGCAGCGGCTCGCACATGGTCAGCCCGCCAGTCGCCGGTGTCATCGGTGCTGTTGTCGCTCTCGCCGTCGCTGGTGTGCTTGCGGGCCTTTGGGCGCTCTGGACCCGCAACAAGCGGGCGAGCTTCAGGCCCGCACGTGCCAATGTTGGAGAGGACGACGCGAGCGCCACTCATCTTAACGACCTCAGCAAGAAATGAAGGTGCACAAAGTGAGCAGACCCCTGCTTTGGTAATCGGGAATCAGCAGGGTGAAATATGTTTTGGCGTATTTGTTATACTTCTATTGGGTGGAATGCAGGGATCGTTGTAAAACTAGAGGTCAGAAACTCTACATGATGTGATGAAAACGAACCGATTGCGAGCTGGCGAATCTGCATGGGTTCCCGACTAAGGGACATGGAAACTGGCTGTGCTCGGGCAGGCGTTCATGCCGACTGGTAGCACCAGGATGCGGTGGTTCCTTGAGCTGATAAGCACGCTGTGCAAACGGCATCTCCCGACTTCCGTTTGCCCATGGCATGATTGTCATGACTGACTTCCCAAAGATGCGGAGGGCTTCCACAGAGGAGCAGGTTAAGAGTGGAGCTACAACATTCTTTCTACAAGGTGCTACCCCAACTTCCAATTGGTGGTCAAAGATAAGCACAGACGCGAACTGTCAGGTCACATCGCCCGCAGGAGATGAAGTTGAGCTGCGGCAAACCGCCGCCATATTCAGGCTTTGGGGCTGTACATTCTCGTCAGTCGATCGACAACGGAAGCCGAAGTGGAGCCTAAAGAAGTGCGGGTGCCAAGCCTACTGCTTCTATTCCGAACGGCAATGAAACCTTTACCATTGGCCAATGCCTGCAACGACTCCCCACAACAAGTGGGGTAAACCATGTGAGAATGCTCCGCACTTCCGCCATTCAGTTGTGGGGTTGCTGCAGAGTCCAAGATCGCCCTTTGCGCAAGTAAATTAATGCTGTATAAGGCTCAGGATGGAACGCCATCAGGCGCAGGAAATGCTTACATGTGGCAAATGACTCTTTCTCTCTTCTTCTCGGCCCCCGACTGAACTTCGCGGAGGACCGACACTATCAAGCTGTGCCTCTCCATTGTCAGCGAGGGAAGTCGGGTGCGTTTCTTGCTCACTGTTGCTCAGGAAGACCCTGCCCTTTCTTCGGTTGCGCCCACCGGGAAATGGCTGCCATCCATGACGTGAGCACATACCGGCTTCTGTCCAGCAAGATACCTCTTTGATTCGGCGGCCAGATAGTATGGATTGCGGAGCCAACCCAAATTGGAGGACGAAGCACGTCTTACAGATTCCTTCCACTGGAAAATGGCAACCCACTCATGCCGACCTGTCCTACCGAAGTTTCCCCACTCTCCGAGGATGTCCCTGTGGGTTTGCTGTTCTGAACTAGCAAACTCTCTTCAAAGAAGCTATGCGCCAAAATGTCGGAGGATGAGGAATGGTATGGCCTGTAGCAGTCGCTGATCACCCATGACACCAACGGCTTGCAGCTGATGGGATTTCATTCCACGCCGTGAATCTCAACAACCACTGACATCACATCAGACGTGCCAGCAAGAAAAACGCCACACGAAGCTCATTATTCGACTTGTGAAAGACTTAGCCAGTCGCATGGACGTGGTTAAACGCAAAAGACGCCAGTATTGACTGGTTTTCCCGTACTGCTTGAGATCGTACAGATTTCCCGATGGATCGACCCTGCCATGTGAGCATCATGTAGCCCATGCCTACCGTCGGCATGCCAAAAGCCGTACATAATCATATCATCACATGGAACTTTGGGGTAAAATATCGCGAGTTCTCTTAGAATCAAGGATCCGTGCCGTTCATGGGTCCAAACGTGTGCCTGGCCCGCATCTGATAGGACAGCAGGGAGTCCTCCCGGCTTCGATAGATAAGATCATTATTACCGGTGGACGCTAAGCCCATCACTTCAAGAAATGGTGTTAATGTGCCATTCCATTCTTGAATACGTCACAGTGACCCCAGTAGCAGCCGGGAATATTGTAGTCTAGCAACGGGACTGGTGGTATCGCGGGGTCCGGTGTTCGGGGACATGCAAGTACAGACGCTCCCCAACGTAGGCCACCGGTTCGGTCACAATGGTGGGTCCACGTACTGACCGAGTAGAACCGGATGGTTCCATAGTGGGATCCGTCGACACATGATACCTTGGGAAAAGCCAGGAACGATATTCCATGCTCGGGCTGAATGGGCGTTTCATCGCATGGCCCCGTCAACTTCATTTGGTGGCTCCATGCTGCATTGATACTCCGCTACTTGCAGAGCGTTCCGTTGGAAATACGGGCAACCGGTATGGTTCGATTTCGTCCGGGTTTAAGTAAACGAAGTAGCCACAACGCCCTCTTAGGTAGCAGAGAGGACGCCGTCATCTTCGGGCTCGAATCAGTGGGCATGGGTGGAGTGGGTGCACCTTTATGCTCGGCCACCGACGCAAAGCGCTTCTTGCCAGACCCTGGCCGGTAAGCCAAGTTTAGGATACTCTTCTCCCCGTGCCCGGCCGGTTCGGAAATGTTCTTTAGGCCTCGCATTGTCATTCTGCCTCGAGTCCGAACAAGGAGCGAAACAGTCCGACAGTATGGATCGTCCGTTGCGATGCGTATGGTGAACCGCCTGCCACACGCCTCGCTCTTCTTCCGCAGCATGGTTGCACGTTGCCAGTTGTCAGCGTTACTCGGGTGGTCAGACGAGAGCGAAGGACGGAGGATATAGCAGGTAGAAGAAATTAACAGACTGCGAGCCCGGCGGAATCCAGGTCACCGTTGTCCACGTATAAGACCTGTCGGTTCGCGACGAGTGTGAAAGAGGACCATCGCTCTTGCCACTGTGAATGTCTGCGCCCCTGCTCGCCCACTCTATCATGCTACACTGAGCATGCTAGAGGATCCAGTCTCAACGACACAACGACTTGACTTCCAGCATCTGAGTCTTATCTGGTCACGGTCTTCAGGCAACAGAAGGGTGGTCTTTCCCGAGCTCCGGTACAGATCGGTTGTTAGGCCATGGCCAAGGTCCCGCTTAGGCACGGGGAAGGGTCTGCGCCTATCCAATTGGTCTGTCACTGGACTCGGGTAATTCTCCCCTGACAGTCGCCTCTCGGGTGGCTCAAGTTCTTCAGGGCCAGCAGCCTCCCGTCGACCCTAGGTCTATCGGCATCTCCCTGCTTCTGTTTTTCTTCCTTCTGGGCTTGCGTGCTGTCCGTCACCCGACCGACCAGGAGAGATCCTCTGACCAGAGTTTCAGAATCCACCAAGGTCTTCATCCGACGCAAGAGTTCCTCCTTTCCCCGCCAAGGCCAGACCCCACCCCTGCTCCAGGAGCGGAGAAACTCAGATGGGGTTTGCCGGTTCCGTAAAGGCGCATCTTGACTCTTCTTCCACATCCTTCCAAAGCCTGTGACAGCATCCGATCCTGCCCGATCCTAGTCTTTCACATTCATCGAACTTTGACGCAAGTCTCCAGCATTGAAAGCCGGCGTGTTCACGTGGAGACAAGCGGCGCAGCCCGTCAGGGGAAGACCAGGGGAAACAGCGTTACTGGCCGAATAAATTAGGGGTATGAATAAACAGGTGCGTTGGAATTGTCCACTCAAGACTCAAAAGTACGCTCGGCGTTCAAGGTCCACTGAAGCACGACTTGCTTCCCTCATCGGTACGGGAGTTCTACTCCTGGTCGACTCCGTCTATCCACCGACAGACAAACCTGAGCGCCTCTGTCCTCTCCGGCTCCATAAACCTATCCCAGTTTAGCTCCTATTTCAGTCGGTTTTAGGCGCGGAGTACTCACCACATCGACAAGAAATCATGCGGACAACCGTCCCACTCTCTATACACGAGCGGCACCCCATCCCTCTCCATCTTCTTTCTCAGCGTCCTGATCTCGTCCACGATCATCTCCCTCTCGCCAGCGACGACGATCGTCCTTGGCCAATCCCGAAAGCTCGCGTCCTCCCACTCTCCGGCAGCAGGCGCAGCGGACCTGGCGGGGTCTGACTCCCCCGTCCCAGACCTCGGCGCCCGGGCGGCAGGCGAGATCCAGGGACTCCAGGGCGATGTCCCGCCGCAGTATGCATGGACCGCGTAGCTTCCCATGCCTGCTTCTAAGCCCAGGATATAGTCCGTGTTGTAGTTCCGGATCAGCGAGCACGTGGGCGAATGGTGCGAGTCTGTGAAGTCGCTCCACGGGCTGAGGAGGACCAGGCCGCCCAGTTGCTGACCCGGGATATGGTCAACCTCGATCAGGTATCGAGCCAAGGCGAGAACGAGGTTTCCGCCTGCCGAGTCGCCCGCAATAACGATCTGGGATGGAGAGAGCCCGAGTGAGAGGAGGTAGCGGAATGCGGAGATGGCATCGAGGAGGGCCGCGGGGAACGGATTCGTGCGGGGGTTTGGGTCGGTGGAGGAGATGCGGTAGTCGAGGGAGAGAGTGGTGCGGAGAGTGAGGGAATGCGTTGGTGCTTGGAGGGCGAGGAAGGAGGTGAGTTGGGAGGGGTGCCCGCTGCCAGTCTACGCGCATATATGTCAGTCACAAGCTCGACAACGGTTAGAAGCTATCGTGGCGTACGATGTATGAACCGCCATGTAAGAAGAGCATAACCTTTCCTTTCCCTGCTGCACCTATGCCATCCTGTTGCACCGCAGCTCCATCAGCCACATCCTTCTGGCGACCATTTCCGAAGCCCTTCTCCTCAACCTCTTCACCCATCCAAAACGCTCTCACCCTCGCCGAGCTTACCCCAGCCCGCTTAGCGATTCCCCTGATCGGCTCGCCCACATCCTCCATTCGCACCGGCTCGATCCAAACCATCCTCCCTCCATGCTCCTTCAGTTGCTTCATCTCCTCCTTACTGAGTGGTTGAGTCGGGTCCGGCCGGGGGAGCGCATTTCCAGTGAAGAACGTCTTTGATGCCCACCGGATCAGGCGACATCCCACGGCTCGCTGCAGGGGCCAAGTAGGGATGGGCCGCCATGCGGGAAGGAGGTTGCGCAGGTGCCACCAGACGTACTGCGGTGGAAGCAGGAGGATCCTCGTAGTTAGGTAGATCCCCTGTGCTGGCTGGGTGTGGTATATCTTATGTTTCGACAAGTGTTCTTTTAGCATCTTGGTATGTGCGTGAACATCGATGAGAGGCGTCTGCTCAGCGTCGTCGTCCTCATGCGGCAGTGTTGGCGCAAGTGAGTTTTCGAAGCCCATCCTGACTATGGAGGGACTAGTACGGACGGACAGGGACAGTGACTGCGGTGTGAGGGATTGGTTGGCTTGGGCGGTCCATGGCACACGATCGATGACCTCTGTGGCTTATAGGGACCCCACGGCGTAACGTCAACCACCATAGCCCGGTTGTTTATCGTATTCATTACACCACCCTCTAGATACACGTATCGGCAACAAGCGCCTACCAATCCGTATACTTCAGTAGCCAACCCCGACTAACCTCGAAAGCCGCGAACGTCGCCCCAGCAGCGGGGATACTCCTGATCAAACTGGGCGACAAGCCCCTGAATAAGCCGGCATATCCGGACTCCTTGATGATCGTCCGCATCTCTTGGGTGATATAGTCTAGTCCTTTTGGGGGGGCGTTGGCCTGCTGGACGCGGGACTTGACCACGTCTAGCGGGTAACAGGCTAGCCAGTAACAGATCTGCGTGTGAAGGTCAGGATGAGGCCTGGCAAACTGGTGAAAGGACGGCGAGCAGGACGCACCCCTCCGCAGGATCCGCTCGTCAATAATGCCCAGAAGGGCAGATCCGGCCCATACTGCTTCATAAACCTCCTCTTGACAAACTCATACCCGGAATAAAACCCCGCATAAGCCGGGATCTCCCTCGCCACCGTCACCTGCACGCACGCAGCACGCAGACATCAGCTCTGTGGAGCCACACAACAGCAGAGCAGAGGGAAGGAGACGAACCCAGAACCCGCGCATGACCCCCCTCCTAATACCCCAATGATTCCACATGTCCGCCACGACATGTCTGAGCCGCTTATCCTCCGGCTTCCCGTACTGCGCCTGCATGCGCACCTTGAACATCTCCACTAGACCACCCACCCACCCATTTCGTCAGCTCATGCCTTCCGACAAAGGACTCGGAGGGGGTTGCGTACCGGGTGAAGCGAGGAGGGCATTGGCCGCGCCCGCCATAGCGCCTGCCGTAGCGATCTGGGGGATACTCAGCTCCGGGTAGGGCGACACGACGCGCTTCGACACGGAGTAAGCCGCGAAGAGGAGTGAGTTAACCCCGGCTATGCCAATAAGAGGCGAGGCCATGCCTTTCCAACGCGCGTCAGCCCACGCGAGACGGGGATGCGGGGGTGGAAAGGGGTGAACGTACCCTTGTACAAGGCGAAAAACCCCTCGTTCCGCATCGTCTGCAGAAACACATCCATAGGCCCTTTCTATCCTGGTCATCTCAGTTCCCCTCCCCTTCCCAAGCCCAGCAAAAGGACAAGACACTGACAAACATGCCCTCTACCTCACTCCATCAGCATCTCTACCCTGTAAAGGCAGGAGGAGGACGCACTCGGAGCGATCTGCGCACGCGTCTTGATCGTATCCAGTGGTTGGCCGACCAGGACCTGCGCGGCGCCGCCCACGCTGCCGGCTATGAGCTCTACTGCTAGCCCTGGACGCCGGTTTGGCCCGGATGTCGGGAGGGCATCGACCGTCGTCGGAGGGGGCTCGGACATCCCGCTCTAAGGAGAAGGAAGGGAGAAGACGAAGAAGAGAGATGAGGAGAAAAGAGGAGACGACCGAGTTGTACTTATGCTGGGAGGGCGCAGGGGTTCGATTCAGGGTGCGATGCTGACGTGCCGGTTACGCGATTTGGGTTCCTCCGCATCTCCGAACCGCCGTTTGGTCCAAAATAAATCATTTTAATTCGTGAGAAGAGGCCAGAATACTGGTCTTCGCGCATATGCACAACAGGAAGTCCTCTCAGCATCACACATTTAGCAAAAGTAGTACCAACGCGGGTCCCAAAGACACAACGGAGAAACTCTCGGCTCCTGATTTTTGTGCCAGCGGAAAGGAATCAAAAAGAGCTGCCCATTGACCGGATCGAACGATCGACCTTATCATTACGAGTGACACGCTCTACCACTGAGCTAAACGGGCAACCATGCTTCCGACGTCCCCTATCTAAATCATGTCATTATTGCTCAGTCTTAACGTAGGTGCATTAAGCAGTTGTGTCCATCCGACTTAGCACTTGGCCAACAAGCCGTCCCCGCTTCCCTCCTTAGGTATGCCTCCTTTCTTTCTGTTGTTCTGGCCTAAGAGATGGGGGTAAAAGACATTAATATCGTATCGTCGAATTAGTACAGCTACAAAGCGTGTATCGTCCTTGCATTATCATAGAAGGGTCGTAACTCTTGTTCCGCAGAACACTCCCTCCTGCGTCTCGTCCTTCACTATCGCACTGAGACTGTCTTATACCGTCTCTCATACTCTGCCTGCAACGCCAGGTCCACCAGCCTCGACATCCCCCCTCGGCGCGAGCGTATTTCCCCCCGAACCAAAATGTCCCGTCCTCGGTCCCATCGCCCCCTTCCCCTGCACCCCACCCCCAGCAGCAGCAGCGCCCATCCCATACCCGCCACTCCACCCCGCACTCGCAGGTACGACTCCCTCTCGATGCCCCATCCCGCTGCCCCATCCTCCGCCCTCGTACAGACTTCCCCACTCGATCCCTTCCCTCGGGAGGGGGACGTGGTTCACCCTCCAGTCCCAGATCCCGCAGTATGACATCCTGAATGCCGCAAAGCCGGTAGCGGTGCCGATGATGGCGCCGGCAAGGACGTCGTACCAGTTATGGAACTGGTCGATTGTGAGCGACCCTGCGATGAGCGTGGCGCCGAGGAGAGGAGCAAAGAAGAGGATCATTTTCCAGTATCTGCACCGCTTTAGTCAGTATATGCGCTGAGACGAGTCGTGCAGGGGATGGGGAGGGGAAGGCGTACCCAGGCCGGTAGTTGGCAAAGCATTTCAGCTTGGCGTTGAAGTACAGGCTGAGGAAGACAAACCCCGCGAACGCGGCGGTCGAGTGTCCACTCGGGAAGCTCTCGAGCGAATCGTCGATCTCGTTCTCGTCGCCCGTGCAGACACTGCGGTCATACATGATGTTCAGGTACCCATTCCCCGCGTTCGTTCCCTGCGGCACATTGGGTTGACACACGGCGTAGAAGTGCGGTCTCAGCCCGCCAATGAGCCATTTCAGGAAGACCTGGAACACAGCGGCGGTAATGAGGCTGTTTAGCAGGCCCATGACGGCCGCGTTGACATCTGCGAAGCTCCGGACGCGGATCTGGAACAGCAGGAAGAACACGATCGGGATGATGCTGCCCAGGAAGGCCGCTAGCCAGATGGGGATGATCTCCTTCCGGAGTGGATAGGCGAATTCGGGGTAGACGACCTCGCCATCTTGGAATGTGAGCGGGAAGCTGCGAGACGGAGCAGGCTTGGCTTCGTATATCCCTAGACCGATCGCGCCCATGGCGGCCATGGTGAGCAGGTCGATCCAATATGCGCGGAGCCATTGACGGAATGTTGGGCGGGCCCAGGGGTTGCCGGTGCCGTATCCGCTCCCGTTGTTGTATGCGTCCCCTCCGGCGGTGGTCGTGCCTAGTCGCTTCTCGTTAGGATACTGCTGTGCTGGAGCGGAGGCTGGGGCCGCACCAGAGTAGGTCGACGTTAAGTTGTTGGCGTTGTTGGGGTAACCCGGTCCGCTCGCACCCGTTACGGGCCCGCCAGCGGCAGGGCCAGCATTGGCATGTCGATGGCCAAACATGATCGATCAAGTCGCGTTATGTCTCTGATCGAGAGGAATAATGGAAGGGCGAGCAGGGCAGGACGAGCGATGCAGCACAGCGGCGGTCTTGGCCTACTTGGGCCGAAGGGCAGCTCGAGGTAAAAAGAGCGATCCCATCAACACCCTCGCCAAGCCTCGTTCTTATACCACTTCACCCTCCCATTCTTCCCCTCCACACCGCACCCCGTCCATCCTCAGTCCCCACACATCGTAGGGGACCATGAATCTTCTTAGCAAAGGAGTAAGAGATGAAGCGTCATGATGTCGTGTGCCAAGAAATGCGCTCCATCCCTCCTCGTATGGCGTTCCAGTCCCCAGTCCCTGTGCCCTAGTGGCTGTGAACACGTGCCCTTGACGTCACTGACAAAGCTTGGCACGGGGTGCGGCGTGACCTGCGCGAAGGCGCGTCCACGACCAAGAACGATCGCCCGTTCTTGGGTACAAATCGCAGTCCCCTCATTCAGTGCGACTTCACCATGTAGATGGCACACAGACGGATGATTTCGCAGCATGCAGAGTACAAAACTACGAGGCTGGGCACAGGTTAACTCTACACTAAACCCGTACGCTCTCCGGCGGACCCAAATACGACGGTCTGACGTTCCCCGTATCTGCGCTCTCCCTCAGTATCCGTATCTAGCAGAGCAAGCAAGGGAGGTGCTTACTGATGATGATCCTCTGCAGGACGACGGCGGGCTCGATTTGCCAGACTTTGAGCGTGTGTGCACCGGGTGTCGTCGTAAAGTCTGCACAACAACCTCTCAGCGCGACCAGGGAGAGAGGGGGAAAGAGGAAAACGTACTGGTTGAGGTGGACACGATTGCGTTGGCGGCAAATCCGTCGGGTCTGGAGCCCGTCAGCGAGCCTATTCGTGAGGCAGGAAGCGACCACTTACGTATCCCAACCCGCCGGCATAGTGGACGCCGGCGCATAGGGGATGAAGTAGATCGAGACTGGCGCCGAATTATCCCACTGTACGGCGTATCCCAAGGGCCGAGTCGGATTATTGTTGAGTGAAGGCGAGACTTGGGTTGTCACGGTCACGTTTCCTTCCATGGTGTTGAAGATGTAGACGTCATATTCCCTGTCAATGGTCAGATTGGGTATCCATTCAAGGATTGGAGAACGTACAGGCTTGGCCCTGTCCCAGGGGTATAATTCCCTCCATTTGGCGGGAATGGGGTCACACCGCTCAGAGTCCTCCCATAGTTTGGAATCACGGTCCATGTCGTCCCATCTACCGTCGTATTCCGGCTCGCGTGCTCGGCCTCGATCGTAACACTACCGTCGCCTTCCACGAAACCGGAGAAATTGGCAGGTGCGGCGGTCATATTCGCTACGAATACGAAGGGAACCACCTGGGTAGCCTCTGCCTCCCGGGCGAGGTAGCTCGACGACGTAGTCGAGTTGAAGTTGATGAGTGCAAAGCCCTGGCCTCCATTGGGGATATTGGCATCAGACCAATTGACCGACATATAGACCCGCTGTTCAGTCGTGGCCGGGTTGGAAGGATCGATGTACCCGCTGCTTGGACTGATGGTCAGCCAGGACACGTTTGTAGAAGCGGTCCAACTGAAGGGAATTGGGCCACCGGCACCGATATCAGCCCATCGAGAAGAAGGACCGTAGGGGTCGAGTGGGAGCATGGATGCTGTGGGGCAGCTGTAGCCTTGTGCACACTGATGAGAGCAATGAGATGGGATCCGCCAGAGTTCACACACGAACGCACATCATACATATTATCTCCCGGCCAGGCGCCCTGCAGTTTTGTTAGCCGATCGGAGAGAAATCAAATTGAGAACACTTGCCATGGAACCTTCGATCATGACGCGCATGGCTCCTGCGATTGAGACCTTTCTGGTGGGAACCCGGTTCACAGCGGGCATCACGTTCTGCATAGGTTGTTGCCAGTATACATCTGTTATTATTCAGCCAATGATCAGCGCGAGGACCACGACATCACGAACATCCTAGATGCGTCTGATCCATCATGCTGCGCAGAATGAGCCATGAAGTCTCGGTGACGGTAATTGCGACCTACTGCATCCATTTGCCGTCCAGCAGGTGATTGTACTGGTACTCAAGGTCGTAATCCACCTCAAACATGGAAGCCACCTAATAATCGTGAGCGCGTGTTTGGATAAGCATAAGTGGGAACGGCTCACTTGTTCGGCCAAGTAGTTCGTGTAGAAGCGGGCTTGGCTCGCGTAGAGGTTGTTCATTCCAGCATAGATATACATTTTCTGATCGGCGAACATTAGCAGGTTTCCTCACCCAAAATAGACCGCATACCTGCATATTGTAGCTGGCCAAAAGAGGATGATGAACAAGCTGGAAGTACGCCGCTTGCATGTTCTGAGGGATAGAGTTGTAGATCATGGTGGACGTCTCGTTCAGATCCGCGTATGTCGTAAGAATGTTTTGGGCTTCGTTGTAGTTGATGAATGTATATGTGGTGGAGTTCACGAGTTCCGGCTTGCGCCTGGCGTTGAACATGGTGACGTTGTTCAAAATGCTGACGATGTGATCTGTGTGCTCGGGCATGGCGAACTCGCGGGTCGCCCACAGGGAGGAGAACTCATTTAGGTTGGTCTGGTTCCAGCGAGTGACGTCGTACGCATAATTCAGGAAGAATTCCTTAACGAGAAGTGAGTGGCACTCGGACGACCCTTTCGAAGGACGAAACATACCGTGTTCATTTCATATGGCTTGAGATCGCCAACCTGCACCGAGTCATCAGCCACGCCCACGGCGAGATCCCGTACATAGACGAACATTGATGATCCAAATCCGATCCGCGCCGCGAGTGTAGGACAGGTGCATTTGCTCGTACGTCTGCATGGCCACGTCAGCTGCCGATCCTAGGAAAACGTGGGACTTCACTTACATGGGTCATCTGGGAGGACTGCCAATGGTGTTAGGTTGGCAAGACAGGATTTCACCGTTGCGTACGCACAGTGATCCACTGATTTCTAGTCAGCGAGATATTATCGATCGACATTGGAGTCACCCACCTTGTAGTCCCGTGGACTGCCCACGTAATCGATCTGCGGCACGGTGTTAGAATGGTTGCGGAGACGAAGTGACAAGCAGTCACATGAAAGTATACGCCCCATCCACCAGATCGAGCGGTCTCATTGCCATAAGGCAGCCTCCTTACATTCCCGAAGCTAGTCGCGACACTTAGAGATGACTTCCGTGCAGTCAAGGGAACTTCACGCACTTGTCATCAGATACGACGATTGTCTAGAATGTACGTGTCAGCAATACGCTCAAGCGGCAGACACACGACATACGATATCATCGGGAACAGTCATATTCCCTGAATCTGACGGGTTCATGAGCCAGAGGCTTTTCAATATTCGCCTTTATCCGTACCCCAGTAGTCTTCAACCTCCTTATCTGGAGCATCATGAGCAGCTGAGAAGATGTGCAAAATGAACGGCTTACAAAGCCACCACGCCTGAGGAATGTTGGAGACATCACTCTCCTCAAACACGCTTGACAGGATTTGACGCTGATCGGCGATAACGGATTCGAGCAAGGCGATGTTCGTGCTGGGACCCATGGGCACTAACTTCTTGATCAGTGGTCGCGCGCGCCGGCCTTCTAATCGAAGACGACTTACAATCGCCGGCTCCTCGCATCCCTACGGTGTACACACCCTCATACGGCTTGGCACGCTCTGCACCGATCGTCCAGTATTGCGTCAAGTTGGCAGCGTTCGTCGAGAAGTCCCATGCTTGGCCGGGATAGAAGGCATTCCATTCATCTAAGTCGAATTGAGCAACGGCGAACGAACGGCGGAGCAATGTCACAAACTGGGTGTTGACCGCATAAGCGGTTCTTCGTGACTGGTTGTCATCACGATACCGTAGTAGTCGGCCAGAGGCTGGTTCAGTGGATCATCCACGCCAAACATGCTGTTACAGGTCAGCCATATCCCGAAAATAACGACAGAAGACTGTTACCCAGTCCACATTGCGGGCAGTAAAGAGTTACCCCTCAAACGCAGGATGAGCTCGAAAAGATGACTAAGAGTATGATTAGAACGGCCCTCCTCGGATGCGTTTAGCAACATGCATGTAGAAGAAGTGGTTGAAAGGCGCTCCGGTGCCATTCGTGAAGGTATACTGAGCCCAGCTCTGCAAAGCCGGCTGCTCATCATTCAGGACTGAAGCGGCAATCAGCGAGGAACATCATCTGTTCAAGGAGATCAACGAACAGATGGCACGGTATTTGACGCTAGGAGAGCCGTGTTCGCATGTATCGGCATAGATCTCGCTGTTCGTCTTGATCGGGACATCTGCCCAGCTGAGTACTCATGAGCAAGGTGTTATCCGAGTCGAACGACCTTTGCTTACTAGTACCAAGGCGAGACGCCCATCTGCTCCGACAACTCATACATGCCAAAGATCGTACCGCGCTTGTCGGCGCCCATGATCACGTACGCCATATCCACGCCAGGCAAGGGGTTCATCATCATATGGGCGGAGTAAGCCTCCCATTGACCTTGAAGGCTCGACACGTCCATGCCGGTATAGTTGACCATGGCGTCGATCAGAGCTGAATGGCCGAGAGTGCCGACGAAGATAGCTGTCTTTGGGATGCCAGTCAGAGACGAAGCGCTGAGGGTCGTTGCGGCCGGCATGATCGAGCTGACATTGGCGATGTCGTTCCGGAAGTCGTTCGCGGCGCGCAGTACGCCGGGCCACTCATTGTCCGACGTAAAGATGGGCGCTGCTTGTCCACCGCTGACGAGCGGGAAGAGAGACGCGCTCGCATTGCTGAAGTACACGTATTGCGACTGGCCGATGGCGAGCGCTTGCAGGGGCAAGAGCAGCAGCTCGAGGGCAACGCTCAAGGTTGTCAACGCCCTCATTGTCGATCAATATGGGGGGAGCCAACCGAGTAATCAGGCAAGCGTAGCCAGCAGATATTTATTAGGCCCAAGTTCCCGGGGTAAGTCCGTTATGGAGCTAAGCGCGTACTCCACTTCTTGAAACGTGCCAGCGTTGTCCGAAAATGATGAGGGTATTGCTAAAGAAGGTTCGTGGGGCGAAGGTAGTACACGTGCGTATTCACATCTGGACTAGTCATGGTGCATCGTCAAGGCGTCCTAGTGGTGGGGATCATAGTAATGCCAGAGTGATTTCAGCAAGCGGTAGTTCTGCCTGCGATGTTCGGTGGGCGGTACGAACTTATCGCGAGAGCTAATGTCAAGAGGATTCGCACATCTTCTCTGTCCCCATGGAGCAGGTCTCCTCGCTTCGCTTGAGAGATATTTTGCGATAAACTCCGTAAGATGCAAGAAGATTCGGCATAGCCAGCAACATCGACCGAAGGGAAGGCAAGTCGTAGAAGCAGGGAGTTGACGCGTGCGCGTTATTTTCATCGAATGCTTCCGGAAGGTCAATATTGATGATCATCTGAATGGGCTCAGTTGACCTTGCTCATCATGGATCATGACCGACAAATAGTGGTATACTATGAATGCGAGTACTGTACAATGCATAAAAGATCATGTCAACCAACTTATCCAGTCGTAGCTCAAGTTCAAAGTCGAATCGAAGCCTTCCTCCCCTTTGAAACCGCTTTCGCCCCGTCCCCTTCGAGCGTTTCCCACCAAGCCGTCTCCGTACTGCGAACAGCACCTCCTTCTTCCGCAACGTCCGTCCTCTTCCGTACCTTGCCTGAGATTCGTCGGTCAACAGTCCCGTCCTTGTCCCTGACATGCGTGACGATGCTCAGCCCTGAGCTGACCCCTTTCCGCCCGCCTGCAGCTTCCGGCGCTTCCTTCCCCTCACTAGCCGGCTTCTTCTTCTTTTGATCTTTGGCAAGCAAGTGATGTGATGCGGGTAAAGAGCGATCCCAGGCATCCTTATGCAGTCGAAATAGGGCCATGGATGCGCGAGCATCTGTAACCTGCAGGACTGCGGTCAGAGGACAATCCGACCAATGACGTGAGAGAACGCACGGAATCGTGCTCGCCCGCTTGGATATCCAGCCCGAGCTCGAGTTGTATTAGCTTTCTCAGGCCAGGCTTCTTCGTCTTGGCGATCTTGCGCAGCTCGGAGTAAGTTTGGGTATCCCGGGTATGGTGATGCGGATGAGAGAGCAGCAGTGCCTGACTGTGCATCAGCGGCTGGCTATATGCGCTTCAAAACAAGCGCACCTGCATATCATTCGACAATGCATGTCCAACAACAATCCTCCCCTCCATAAGCTTCGCGACCTCAGCCTGCACGTCCTTGAACGGCTCCGCTTTCTCTAGGTCCTGCGGCCGTATCCCGCTCCATTTTGTTCGATAGTCTGTCACGCGCTCGATTTGTCGGACGAATTTGTCCAGAAGGACGGCGCCGTGATAATTCACTACGCTTACTCGGGCAAGGGAGGATTGCGTGCCATCGGGTCCCACGCCAACCATCTCACAGTCGAGAGCGATGTATTTGCCTTGCCTGATTATGCGTAAGCGGGCTTGCTCAACTCGCTCGGCAACAGGGACGCACTCTGGAGTTTGCGACTTCGATAAGGTGCCTAGAACCAGCGCACGCATATCGTCCACCGTTGTCTTTGGTCGCTTGGTGACTGGCTCGGTAAGGGTGTGCCTACAGGAGGGATCAACTACCATGTCTGCAACGAGATCCCACCATGACGCACTGAGGCTGCTGAGGTGCGGATTTTGCGGCTTGCGCATATGATCCTCCCCTGGGAAATCTAGATCGCACTTCAGTTAATGGCGCCAGTAGCTCTGGTCATACCGCATACGCATCTGTCTCCTTTGGCTTAACGTCGGTCTTGGCAGTCTGGGATCTGGCTTCAGGTCGATCGCCGATTACCGCGCTCCTCTTGCGCTTTACTCCTCTCGGCTCTCCACTAGGGGCGATAGACTGCCAATCCATGTCAGCTCTGACCGTGAAGAGGCAGGATGGTGTACCAAAGACCTTTTTCAGAGCGGCCCAGTTTGACGAAGGCCGCTGCGTCGAAGTCGTGGGTTTCTGCGATGTGACAGAGCTCATCACAGTTCCCACACTCTCCAGTCGGAAGACAAGCGATGGGTCGGTGCGAGGCGGAAGTCTTGCTACTGAACTAGCTTGAGCGGTATCGTAGAGGTCGAACTACACGAAATTTCCTGCCTGAAGTTCACGTTGGACCCCTTCTATTCAGGGACTGCAGCCAAGAAAGCTTATCGCCGACATTGTTGCTCACCGTCTAACCACCGGGGTCGCCGTCATCATAGGACGTTGACCGTCTTTTACGTTTGTCATGACACGCTACAAGCTCATATTCTTCGTACCTACCGCACACGCCGCTCCAGTCAAGCGTGCAATTTTTTCCACGGGTGCCGGCACCATCGGACTTTACAAACACTGCGCGTTCCAAACCGCCGGCCAAGGCTCGTTCGTCCCCGTGGACGGCGCGAACCCAGCCATCGGGAAAGTAGGGAAAGAGGAGACGGTCGAGGAGGTGAAGGTGGAGATTCAGTGTGATGGGGAGCAGCAGACGAGGAACGCGGTGGCGGAGATGAAGAAGGCTCATCCGTATGAGGAGGTCGCGTATGAGGTTTATCGCATGGAGGACTTTTGAGGTCTGTACGATAAGGAAGGACGCCAATGCAGATGCCATCGAGACTAAGTTTCGCTTTCTGCTCTCGTCAAGGAGAGAACAGAGGATGTCGACTCACAGGTAGGCAGCTAGTCATAGAGCGGAGCAACAGGCTGACACGCTTTCAGGCGACCTTTTCCCTCTACCAACCATCCGTCGTCTGCTCCGGCAGCAGCCCCACTATCTCGCCAAGGCGATGTCCAGCCTGCGAAGTCATCTCAACCTTCCCTTCTGCGAGTCAACATCTTCGAATCAGAAGCCTATCATCAATTCTCACCCCTGGAAGGGCAGACTCCGGGCTTTCGCAAGACCCTACGATAGTCACGAACGGTGTGGAGCATATATCCTACTCTCGGCATGGGAATATCAAGAGCTGGACTACCGTATCATGAAACCGTCAGTGGAGAGACGGGCCTGAATCGTGAGCTTTGTCACCAAACAAGCACCTATTCTGCGAGACGACATAATCAATCAGTGGCACCATACATCCCTGAGGACCGGCTTACATCACAATCGCGTAATGCGCATTAGGCAATGCTTGACTCACTAACAGACCGGTGACTAGCGTCCTTTGTCCCTATCGCAACTCAAGTTCGACATCGAAGTCGGCCTCATTGGCCTCGACAGAGAGTTCTGCCGAATGGTCGAGGGTTCTGCATCCTCTCTCTGGTATAAAATGGTGTCGCCGTGCTAGCACCTCCGGATATCATATTTGCGACGTCACCCGCTCCGACAGCCAACAGTAATGGACCATTCAGGCTCACCCACTACGCTTCACAAGATCCGGGCTTTCCTAACCCTAGGATACATGGCAGTGGTGGTGACGCCTTACTATGCATTACTTTATGCCATACCTGCTTTCAGAGGACACAAGAGCTGGACCTGGTCTCAAACCGTTTCGATGCGAACCGCCGGATGGGCCCTCCAAAACTTCTGTCCGGCCTTTCAAGACATGGCTACAAGACCGCTGTCGTACAACCCGCCGCGGGAAGAGCTCGAGAGGCATAAAGTCGGCTTCAGTCGTGCTGATGCTTATCCAGGCGAGATCAAAGGCGAGATCGGTGCTTTGGCGGACAAGCTGAAAATCAAGACAATACCTATCAGCGTGTGGTGGCATGGTGCGGTTGGTCTGGACGACAATAACTACAAGGCCGCTCCCGGCGAGAGAACCATGTTGTTTCTGCACGGCGGCGCTTTCATCGTAAGCCCGCTGCCTTTGCCGACATAGTTCGCCTCTAACCTTCAAATCAGGCCGGAGGAGCTCACCCAGAAGACCTGACCAGTTTCGTTCCCTCCCGAGTCCCGAGATACTCGGAGACCATCCGCCGTACTGCCGTGATCGAATACCGTGTCTCGTCCTTTATACCGAATCAGCCGGGGAATGGCCACCCATTTCCCACAGCGCTCATCGACTGCATATCCTCATATCACTATCTGCTGTCCTTGGGATTTAAAGCAAGCAATATCGTCATTGCGGGTGACTCGGCCGGCGGTAATCTGGCCCTCGCTCTGGCTCGATATCTCGTGGTCGACGAGAAGATGAAACTTGGTCCTTTGGTCCTCATCTCTCCTTGGGCGGACTTGACCGCTTCTCGTTCCGATCCAAACTCGTCGCGTGCTCTCAATTGGGGCAAAGATAGCATCGACCTGCTCATCACTGCTCCGTCATGGGCGACCCGCGCCTATTTAGGAGGAAGCTCGGCTGAGAATCCGTATATCTCCCCTGCCTGCAGGACGGTCGAAGCGGACTTCGAGGGATTCCCGAAGACCTACTTGACGGTCGGCACGGTAGAGACGCTGTTGGATGACTCAAGGGCGTTACGTGACAAAATGCAACGCGTGGTGGAAGGGGGCCTTACATACGAAGAGGTTCGCAGGGTGAAACGTTCCGTGGACGTCCTGATGCTAACAAAAGCATGCAGCAAGCCAACATGCCTCACGACATTTTCATCTTTAGGTGAGCTTGTGCGATTGTCATGCATGCATTACAGCGCTGACTGTAAAGAACCTAGCTGCATGGAACCTGCGCGTACGGAACGTGTCAAGCGCTTGGTTGATTGGATTGACCAAGCCTGGTAAGCGGCTTGAACCTACTGTACGCCTGCCCGAGATGGACTTGCGATAGATGAGGTTGCTATAGCGAGTAATGAAGCTGATCTGGTGATGTTTAAGGAGAACGCCGAGCCGACTTATGATTAGTCATCCCGAGGTCAAGGAAATTTCGGGAGGATTGATTCCGGCAAGGAACGGATAAACATCGTCGTCAAGACACGGGCTGTCCGCACGTCGCACTCTTGTCTTTGTCAGCTTCACCTCTTTCTGCTGTCCCCCGTCATGTGCTAGGAAGGCTGCGGCCTCAAGAACTTCGTGTTTGGGACTTGATATTCGCATGTTTGGCTTAGTCATGCGCTGGCTATGTCAAATTGGACTCGATCGAATCCATCACTGGGCAACATTTCGTCTGTGTGCTGCTGCCCGTCTCGGCATATAACTTGCAGATGGGTCCCACTACTACGACGAACATCGTCGGTTGAGGATCTCTCAAAGCTCCGGCTGCCCTCCTTGAAGACGATCCCGGATGGACTTCGTAGAGCAACCGTCGGTGCTTCACAAGCTGCATGGCTTGTTGATGCTAGCCTATCTCAAGCTTGCGGTGCCACCCTACTACGCACTTCTCTATGCCTTTCCCGGGTTCAGAGGCCATAAAAGCTGGACTTGGTCGCAAGCTTTTCACCTGAAGACCTTCGGTTGGCTTCTCCAATACTTTTGCCCACCCTTCCAAGATCTGGCTACGCGACCGATCACATATGAACCCTCCCAAGCGGAATTGGAGAAACACAAGGTCGGCTTCACCTGGGCTCCACCATACCAAGGGGAACTGAAAGGAGAGATCGGTGCGTTGGCCCACAAATACGCGATCCAAAGCATCCCTCTCGGGGTGTGGTGGTACGGTGAGGGGGTGAGTGGTGTGAAGAGTGGATACAAAGCTGCACCGGGGGAGAGGACGATGTTATACATTCATGGAGGTGCTTTCACCGTGAGTTCGATCACGTCTGGACTGCAAAGGCTGTTGCTGATGTACGCTATTAGGTAGGTGGAGGGCATCCCACAGACGTCACCAGTTGGGTTCCAGAACAACTTCCGAAATACTCGCAAACCATACGACGGACTGCGGCCATTGAGTATCGCCTATCAACCTACCTGCCGGATCATCCTGGAAGGGGACACCCTTTTCCTACCGCTCTGATAGACTGTATCTCGACTTTCTATTACTTGCTCTCACTAGGGTTCGAAGCAAGCAATATCACCATTACCGGCGATTCCGCCGGCTGTAATCTCGCTCTTGCCTTGGTCCGTTATTTGGTCCTGGAAGAAAAAAGAAAGCTTGGTCCCTTGGTCATCCTGTCTCCTTGGGCCGATCTGACGGCTTCTTCGAGCGACCCAACGTCGTCAAGAGCGATCAACCGCCAGGTCGACATCATCAACGATCTCGTGGAGGCAAGCTCGAGGGCGGCAAAGGCTTATGTGGGCGATAACTCGCCCAAGAATCCGTATATTTCGCCAGCCTGCAAGACAGTAGACGTGTCTTTCGATGGCTTTCCGGCAACATACTTGACAGTCGGACAGCTGGAGGTGCTCCGTGATGATGCCAGAACACTCCGTGACCGGATGCAAGCCGTATTGGGCAGCCGCTTTGTCTACGAAGAGGTTGGTGCTTTCTCCTGCTGTAGCCTAAGAGCGACATGCTAATGTGAACGCAGCAACCTAACATGCCCCATGACGTGCTCACCATCAGGTATCTGTATTCCGACGACTTCAACGGGATACTTTGTATTGACTATCCCATAGTTGCATGGAGCCGATCCGTACCGAGCTCCTGAAGAAGCTGGTTGTTTGGCTAGATCAGGCTTGGGAATAAGAGTAGTCTGATCCTACGTAGCTTTATACATGCATCCATAATGTGGCCGTATTTTCTTCTGCCAATGGAATGTTTTGGACTGTTCAAAGGCGTTGAGAGGGCAGGAGGGGGGAGCGGTGCTGCTGCCGTTGTTGAGACCTTGTGGGACACATTGGGCAGATCGGGCGCCTATTGGTTACGTCAGCAGTGTCGCTGGGGAACTTCGCGGGTTCAGAAGTTGCCCGCATTTGGTCTTCTGCCTTACGCCACTCTTTCCCCTTCCTTTCCGTTTCGCCTCTCTCTCGTTACCCTTTCCCCTTATACCCTCCTATGTCCCGCCATCGCGACCTTGTAGAGCAGCGCCTCCAACCTGGTGCCCTATCTCTAGATCGCGTGCGATATCCAAACTATGAGCGAGTGATTTTGGTATGGGAGCGAGATGCGTCCGGCAAGGTTCGTCTGGAGCATTGCTCACCGAGCTATTCGGAGAAGGCACTGGTGGAGGAGATGGCGAAACTGGATATGCGGGAGGTTCGAGTGGTGCGAGAATGGGCAGCTTGTCGGCTGCGTGACAGGATGGTGTACTTTTATGCTGTATACGTATCGCCTTTGATCGCAGTGAGTCACTCTCAGAGTGGAAGGGGTCCTTGGCTTGAGTGCTTATAGTCTGCTACAGGCCGCATTAAATACAAGGTCCAGAGCTTGGAACGAGCTGTGAGTCATCTTCTGTCGTTTGGAGACTAGTAGCCTGATCCGCTCGCCCCCGTCTTTCGCGACCAAAGTAAGGTCCTTGAACAGACGCGCTACGTCCAACTCCCCGATGGAGCAGTGGGCATCCGTTCGAATGTAGGTGGCGACCTCTCTGAATATGTTCGCAACGTCCTGATCTTCATCTTCAGGAAACATCAACACCAGCTTCCGAAGTTGAACCGGTTGCCGCCGTGTCAGAGCCCCGAAAGGAGAAGGATGAAACCAGAAGGCTTGATGCGTCCAGGCTGGGAAATTTCGAAGAAATCCGGCGTCAAGCGAATGTGATGAGCCAACCAGTGGACAACGAGCACGCGCGTTACATCGTCGTGTTTGCTAGAGACGGATCAGACGATGTCATGAAAGAGCATCGCACAGCAAAGATGTCGGAGCATGCATTAAAAGTGGAGCTGCAGAGGAAGAGGATGCGTACAAACAAACTCGATATCTTGGGTATTGAGGAATGGGCTGCTTATCGACACGATGAAGATCTCGTCTGTTTCTATGTCTTGACAGTCCCTGCTGGGGATTCGGTGCGTCTAATCAGAGTTTTGTTTGCCAGATTTACTGAATGTTGATCTCAGGAACGCTTCCAGGAAGCAGTTGCTGAATGGGATCGCATGTAAGTCAGTTAACAACTGCGCTCTACTTCTTCTGAACTTGGCCAGCGAGCTCTTCGAGGAATCAAATTACATACGAGAATCAGACGGCACGATTAGCATCTCAAGGGGAGGAATTGTACGTATCAATGACATTTGGTCCTTCCTATGACGATTTGGAGCGGAGTTCCTGATTATACGTCTTCTAGAGACCGTCCCCATCATCAAATACATCCGACTTACAAGTTCAGGTAGTTGTTGGGAATAATTTTACCTTTCCTCCTTGTCTGAGTGTTCAATAGGAAGTCACAAGCAAAGCCAGTGGGCGAGGGTTGGCCACCGACAACATGAAGCCTATGAATCCCCGCATCGTTTCGGAGGCGGGAGCTCCGATCAAGGGCAATGATAGCACACTGGTAACTGGTTCGAGAGACACTTCCCTCAACCCGCCTACAGCTAGCAGGGGACGCGCCACGGCATCCTCTCGTAGCCGGAATGGGCTTCCATCAGAGCTCGTGGACCGATCTCGCTTGGCACCGGCGGCCCAATCCCCACCTTCGCAGGATTCGTCAACCAAGTCAATATCCTCTCCTTCTACACCTGCCTCTAATCCCGTCGATCTGGTGCAGCCGTGAGTCAACTCTCTTTTTCACGCCGTCACCACATCTTTGACAATTCCACCTTTTAGGGACAGCCAGCGAAGAACTCCGTCAATAGCCGACAGGGGTCCCAGTGGATTGCAACACGGCGCAGAGAGTTCGGCCACGCCATCCAGAAAGCGTGTCAGATCTCCTGAAGCGCCGCCCAAGCGCCTGCCCGAAACAGTTCCTTCTTCCCTCGCTAGTATCTGGGACCGACCTCCTCCAAGCGATGCCTCGAAAGGACTTGTCGGGTCGAACAGCGCGCCATCGAGGACGACTGCGAAACCCGTCAACCGTCCAGGCCGTTCGGAGTCGAGGCAGGACGAGAAGACGCAAGCTGGTCTGGCGCCTGTCAACGGTCCGATGCAGAGTACACCAACAACAAGTACGGCATTTTCAGGTACCGTACTGCTGCCCAGTGCCTCCCTCGGTACAGCAGGAAATATCTGGAACGCGCGGCCTTCAGATCGCCTCCGTACCAGTCCACTGCCTCCACAAACTTCCGGAACAAAAACGACCATCAAAAGTCCCACAGACGTTCCGTCCAAGACCGCGTTTACCTCCCCGGCTTCAAGCTGCGGATCCAGCGCCTTACCAAGCAGCGGCACATCCCTATTCACCCCTCCTTCACAAGGCACCACCTTCCAGACACCATCTACCCATGGGAGCCAAGACACGAAACCCTTGTCCGGTATTCAGCATGCACGTTTCGGGTCGATGGGATTCTGGGCAATGGAGCCTGGAAACCAACCACTAACAACGGCTGAAGGTCCTCAACCCGCTCCTCGTTCAACAAAGAATTTGTCTGCGTCAGCTGTCCAGGCCATGTCACCTCCCGCTTCCAAGGAGCAGCCGAACCGGACAAGAGGGCCGTCTCCAGGTTCGCAAATGATGTTGCGTCCACCACCTCCACCGAACATGCCTCACATATACTCGACTAGTCCACCCACGTCTAACCTGCCTCTCACTCCGACGGGAGGCCCCGGCCCGGGTGCACCTGGATTTACTCAATGGCAGGCCTTTCCTGGGCAGTTCCAATCGAATGGATCGTTTCAGCCTAGCAATGGTAGCCGAGGCCCATTTCCTTCCCATGCGGTTCCTCCGCACAATTCGGGCATGCCCTTCAATGGTACCATTGCGGGCGGGCATCAAGCGGTGATGGGACACTGGCCAGCGCACCAAGCTCCTCCATCCTTTCCTTCGACACAACCACCCATGCAGGCATTCGCCCTTCCTCCCGGTTTGAACTCGTTCCCATCGTCCGGCAATGCTCTGCCCCCGGGATGGCATTACGTCATGAAGGCACCCGATCCCTCGAATATGGTAACGCCGTCGGCTCCAATCCTCAAGCACGCTTTCCCACCTGGGTTGGACCCGAACGTACCTCAGTTCCAAAGTCGAAGATCCAACGGGAACAGCCCCCTCCGCGAACAACTCCAATTGCCAGGGGAGAGGAGAGCCTCTTCGACGAGTCCTCGACGGCCCGAGCATTCTGTTCGACCAAATGCAGCCCTGTCCCCCCCTATCAAGCAACAAGTGGACAAAGCGATTGAAACCGATGGACCCATAACAAATCACGGGAATGCTACCACTGACTCACCTGTTCCCCTTTCACCGCGACCAAAGGTTATGCAAGATGCCGGATGTCAGACAGAAGAGCAGCCTGCTGTAGATCAGCCGGAGGTACCGGCCTCGAAGAGTTCAACCGAAATCGGAACAGAGCGTTTCGCAGCATCAGCGCGCAAGGCTGGAATCACTGGCAGTGTCTTAGACCCATCGAATCATTATAAGACGAAGACGGTTTCTGACCCAGCGCCGGCTTCACCTACTCGTTCGATGCATAGCGAAGCTGTGCAAACTGATGCTATCCCGCCAAACTTCCCCAAGCGAAGGCATGCATTCAGCAGCGTGAGCTCCGTCATGCAGATGAGCGGAAGCGTGCGACCAGCCCGACCCATTCCCTCGCTGAGGATGGATGAGTTCGAGACACTGTTGATCACCGCAGGAAGCGCACTGAGAGAGAAGCGCAGTCTCTGCCTAGAAGATCTGGAGGAAGCGTCGCAACAGATGGCCGATCGAGCCGAGCATACTCAGTATGCGGCTCAGTCAATCAGCGTGAAGATCATGGTCGATCTCGTTGGCCTCCTGACGGCTCTTCGACAGCCTGAATCACTCCTTCCGTATCTGACTCCAGATCTTGTTGCAAAGTTCTTGACGCACGTGATTGACATTCTCGAAATCGGTCCGCTGACCGATGTCCGATGTGCACCGATACGCCACCTATCAGATGAAGAAGAAGAAAGTTGGACTTGCGATGCACTCCTCCTAGCCGAGAGAAAGGTTCGTGTTATTCTTCTCGATCGGCACCTCGGCTAACCCTCAACAGGAGTATCCAAACTTGTATCAAGATTTGCGTCATCACATCCCATCTTATCTGTGAGTGAAAGAGGGTTCGAAGGGAGCCCACAGCTGATGACCAGCGCTAGCATTCTTGAGGGTCCAGCAGAGCCCGGCATTATTCCTTCTTGATTTGCTTGACACCGATGGGCTGCACGGAGAACGAGAGTACTCCGTGTTGGAAGGATACATCGTACGACGTGGTAGGTGGACTAGCAGCCTTAGTGAACAGCGGACAATACAGAAACTTCTTTGATTGAGAAAAAGATAATCTGCCCGATCACCTGCCATAAAGACGCGTTGTTATTGTCGGAGGCTGTGCTATTTTAGCTTGATTCCGATGTACTTCCGAAGAAGTGGGTTGTACGCGGTTCGACGCGTCGGGTTCGCTGTTGGTGAACAACGACCGAGCGCTTATGGCGGCGCAGTCCGCCTCTTCCAATTTCTTTTCTGGATTATTTGGCTTTGTTTCGCGCACCTTTGGCTCCCAGTCCGCAGACAGCGGTCGGAATGGAGGGATAGGACGCCCGGAGTCGGTCCTCTTGACTGCTTCCTCGTCACAATGGATCCTGGGTGATCACGTGGATCAGGACACTTCGAGCGGAGCAACATCACTTACGAGAGCGTCACCCGCATCGAAGAATTCTCGACAACATCGATCCTCTCTATACCTGTCTCCTACTCCAGAGCCCTCCCGTCACTCTCATCTCAATGCTTCTGAAGCCGGTCCGTCCCGGCCTCAAGCGAGGTTGCGGTCACTCGTGCTGGAGCCAGGCAGTCAACCCCAACGCCACCAACCACAGAGTGATGGTCAGGCAAACCATAAGAGGAGGGCTACCAAAGGTGCGCGTATGGGGTATCTCAACCCTGGGCTCAACTAATCAAGCACGCAGGACGTCGTCCGCCACCGAAGATGCCGGGCTCATTCCGATCCCCAACCCCCGAGGCTCCTGCACCAATCCTGCAAATCGTCAAACCGGCTGAACCAGAATCTCCAACAAAACGAAGGCGCCTTTCGCGGCAGAGATTTCTGTCTATAGATGCTGGAAGCGAGCCGATCCTCGAAGGATTGCCGCCAGGTAGTAGGAACATCGCACCCAGGAACATCATCTTGCAACAGAAACCCCCGACTTCCCGGTTTCCGCGTGCAGCTGAAGCGCTGTCGCTTCTCACGCCGACGGACGTGCTGGCGCAAATGTCCCACAGTGCTTCTGAACAAGTGCTCCAGGATTCGCTCAGTACTCAGGAGAAAATCGAGAAGCTGGAGATGGAGATAGCGCTCTTAAAATCGCAGGTGGGTGAACACTGCGGATGAATGATGGCTTGTCTCTGATGCCGAACCTAGCTCGCGAAAACGGACGAACCGCCGCGGCCATCCAAACGACCTGTCAGTGATATATATGCATATTCTGGCCGACCTCCACCACCCGCTGCTCCGCCACCAGGCAGGCAAGCCGGAGCACGTAAACCAGGGGCTACGACGAGCATCCCTCAGCCCGCAAATCCCCGAGTCATCGAACCGATGGCAACGAATGACTTCCTCATCCAGGCCAGGTCACGGTTGAAGGTAAGAATATGACTGCGCCCGTGAAAGGCTTGCATGCTGAACCTTTGGACAGCATACTCCGCCTAGGCCAACGCGGGCACAGAATGAAAGCATGCCCATCAGACCCCAGCCCGCCCACATGAGCAACTGCCTTGAGGAACTCAAGCATGTGAAACTGCGGAAAGTGGATCGGACAGTCCCAGTTGGTTTCCGATCACGGATGTCGACGCCGGCAACATCTATTGCCGAAGCGTCAACCCCCGGTTTATCCGTGGACGAATCAACCCCATCTATCGACCAGTTCCCGCGGAATTCGCCTTCTATCGATCTGGAGCATGACATTGTCCGGCATGCGCATTCGATGGTCTTCGCTGAGATCGCTTCTAAGGCCCAGTCCCTGCAAGCTAAACGCCTGCACGCGGCAATGGAGGAGCGCACGTTGATGGAGGAGCTGCCAACTCCACCCAGACCCGAGCGTCAGCGCAAGCACGCCGAGAAAGTTCCTGCGCAGCCTTCCGCCCAGGGTTCGAGCGGTTTGGCATCCCGGATTCCATCGTCACCAATGCCACCCATCTGGATCAAACCGCGACCCCGAGCTCCCGCAAGGCAAGCAGCGACGTCCACGCCCAAACGGTCATCACCGCAAGCGGAGTTCGAGACACCGATCGATATCGCCGACGACGACCCTCCTGCACTATCATATTCCCCGCAGCCGCAGCGGATCGTCCGCAATAAACCACACGCTGAGCGTCTGTCTGAGGAACTATCTCGCGCGGTACACGAGTCAGCCCGGAAGAACCGACGAAGGACACCTCGTCGACCGGCAAACGTGGCCAACGAGCCCTCGGCTACCCACCGACGAGGTCACCGTGCTGTCGGTCTTGACGAGAAGCTTGAAGAGCACGTCGAACCGGAGGTCCTTTCCACGGTGGGCAGCCTTGATCCCGCAGACTCTGGCTTCCTGCGTGGCGACGGTACGGAGGTGCCTCCACCTACGTTCTGCACATGGGGTGCCGGTTTGTATTAATCCTCTGGCTCGATCTCTCCGTATTCGTTCTTCTTTTTGACCAACTTCTGCGTTGTATTCCCACATGTTCACCGTCGGCTTGACATTTTTTGTTACCCTTCAATTTGCGATTATGTGGCATTTGCACTTGAACCCTGTATTACCAGCCATCTGTTTTCCGCTGTTGTCTCACATCTCACAGTTTTGCATTATTCTGCTATTGCTATGTAGCCGTCATGTACCCATCCTGTCAATGCATAATCTTACTCATGTGCTTCAAGCCTCACTGCATTCTTCGAGGAAATGTTCCGAGACGCCGTCAGATTACGGAAGCAGCACCCCACAAGGTACAGCCACCGGGCGGTCGTCCGCTGGCCCTTAGAGCGCCTGTCCAGGGACCGTCCACTGAACACCATACCGAAGGGCAGCACATCAAATCTGTGCCATCCAACCAATATCTTTGCTTTATATACACCGGAAACGTCCTGGTGACCCACTGGGGGAGCGCCAAGTCGCTCAGAAGACCCGATCATGAAGGTATGCATTGTTGAGTGATGTGCTCCTCGACCTAGGGTCTAACCGAATATGCGCCATTACAGAACCTACTATCCGCTATTACCAGCGGCGCGCTGGGCAGCGGTGTGAAGGCTGCGGATATCAAGGAGATCTTGGCTGAAGTACAATCATATCGAGTGCGTAGCCTTGTCGTGAGCCGATGGGTGGTGGCTGACGGGTCCCTGTTCGACGCGGTTCAGGATACCAAGGCTGCCGACGCGTTCTATGAGACGTTAGAGAGGGTTTTGAATGAGCTGAGGGCTACGGTACGTTCAGTGGCGTTGGGGCGATGGATTGCGCTGATATGCATGACCAGCCGGAAGCGGCGGCCTTCCGCAATCCCGTCAAGAAGAGTGAAGCTCCGGACTATGAGGACTGTACGCGGGCGCCTCATACCGCCTCTCCATCATCTGACCTTGCTGTGTCCCTAGACATCAAGCATCCGATGGATCTGTCAACTATGCTGAAGAAGGTCAAGAACCGCGTCTACGAGAACAAGGCTCAGTTCGCCGCGGATCTGAACCTCATCTGGGATAACTGCCTCTTGTATAACAGCGAACCTGTATGCCGTGCCGTAATTCTTCCCTTTCTGATTGCTCACGCATGTCCAGTCACATCCCCTCCGGCGACAAGCGCAACTCATGCGGCGGAAAGCGGACCACGTTCTCGAGCGTATCGGCGACCGCGGGGAGACGGGCAAGCCTACCAAGAATGGCAAGGTCAAGCCAAAGATGAGCCACAGAGATCGTGAAAAGGAGAGACAATTAGAGAAGGAGCGGCAAAAGATGCGCGAGAGGGAGAAGAAGCTAGAGCAGGTCAAGAGCGCTAGCGCGGCTGGAGGGCAGAGCTTAAGTGTGCTCCTCGCGCTGGATGCGAAGGAGGCCGCACAGGGCGAGGCAAATGCAGAACACGAGGCGGCGGCGAAGGCCGAGTTGGAGAATGCGAAGAAGGACGAGAATGTGTTGGTGCAGCTCCCGCCACGGACAGCGGAGGCTATGGCGCGGTTTCTGGAGCTGCAGAGGAAGATGGAGGGAGAGGCGGAGGCTGGACCCTCAAATCCACCGGACATGCTTGTTCCAAAGCTCGAATATCCCGTTATCACCCCCTTCGGCCCGATGCAACCCTTTCCGGACCCCTCTATGTCGCAACTGCCATCACAACCACGACGAAAGCGTACACTTGCGGAGGCGTTCGACGAAGCGCAAAGCGAAGCCATGTCCGCGATAGAGAAGAAGCGACAAGAACGAGTCCTACAGAACGGGCATGCGCCCAAGGGGAAGGGCCTGACACCGCGAGACGAACTGCTCAGGGACTGGTATGGGGAGTTTACGAAGCCTGAGATGGTGGTGGCGGGAGTGCCAGAGTTGGAGGAGCCTGTCCAGGGAGGGGCGACCGATCTGCCTCCCAGAAAGAGACCAAGACCGTACGCATCATATTCATCCACGCATGCCACTCGTGCTTACCCAGGCGCTAGGAACGGTGCCCTAGCGAAGCGGAAAAAGAAGAAGCCCGCGCGGAAGGAGACGCTTCGAAGCACGATTGAGTCGAATGTTCATACTCTGTACGAAGTGCGCAAGATGAAGGACAAGTTACAGAGGATTGCGGATATACGGGAGGCGGAGGAAAAGGGCGAAGAGGATGTTGTGATGGACGAGCCATTACCGGATATACCCGAGCAACCGGAGGATCCGCCAAGACCTGGATATTGGCTTCAACCGGAGGATGGCATCAAGAATAGCTCTTATCTTCTTTTGCGACATGCTGGTTTCGAAGGCAAGTACACTGTACTGTTAGGGTCGGAACGCTTGCTGACGCCGACATCCAGGGTGCAGCAAGACTGCGCTTGGAGTGGTCAATGCCGTTGCTGCAGAGTATATTCGCAACATTGGACGGACGCTGCGATATTATCTCGACGTGCATGCCTCGGAGATGCCACCGGAGGAGATCGTGTTACATACCCTGTTTGAAAGCGGTGTGACCGAGGTGAATCAGCTCGAGCGCTATGTTCGCGATGATGTACAGCGGTATGGTGGGCGGCTGCAGGAGATCTTGCGGAAATTGCAGACCGCATATCGGGAGCAGACGGAAAAGGAGCTCGACGAGGAGGATTTCGACGAAGAAGAAGATATCATCGGGTGCGTCCTTCAGTTTTTGAAGCCGAACTTCATACTCACCGACTCGCAGAGGAGGCCTTGGAGATGCTCTTGGTGTCGACTTCCTTGGATTGGGAGACCTCGGGCTGGAGGGCATCACGACTTTGGCAGTTCCCAAGCGTTTACTACTTGGCAAGCCATCGAAGAAGGCCGCCGCAGCCGCGGCTGCAAAGGCACCGACGGAGAAAGTCCTTCCGTACCCAAAGCCACCACCCTTCATACCTCTCACTGAAGACAAGATCGACAAGCAAATCGGGCTATTGCAAAACTTCTACAAGTCAAAGCTCTTGCCGATGCCGTCCGCTACCGAAAATGGGCCAGAGAATGCCGCAGTGCCACAAGATTCTCAGACCCTCAACAACACTCTCACTGCTATGGTCACCTCTCCAGGAGGGAGCGTGCTACCGCAAGCTGCCTCTGTGGAGCAGAAGCCCAGCGGCGACATTAAGCGTTACGTTCCTGAAGACTCCGGTAATGCGTCCAAGACCAAGATTGGACCGAAGGGCGAAATTCTCCTGCATGCATCCGTGCCGTCCGGAAAGAAGAAGAAAGGCAAGAGCGGTGCAGGCTCCGAAGCTCCTGCTCCTGCGCCAGCACCTCCTCAGCCTATTTTGCCGAAGGTGGAAGATGGGCGGCCGTCTCCTGCTCAGCCCCCCTTAGCAGTAGCTACCTCTGCGCCACCGTCGGGACAAGCCAGTGCTTCCACTAGCCCAACACTCGAAAAGCGAAAGGGTGCATCGCAATCGCCTGTCAATCAACCCCGTGCACCGCCCGCCGCGCCGCCACAACCTCCGCCAGGCGTGTTGCCTCATCCCGCATATCCCCAGCTCGCGGCTTTCCCTGGTTACGGTCCTCCCTTGGCACCGGGCGCACCTCCAATGTGGCCCCCGATATACCCACCGCCCTGGATGCAACCGATGCCGAATGGCACCATGCCTGGCCCTCCGCTTCTACCTGATGGCACTCCTGCGCCACCTCCAAAGCCACCTTCCCACTCCCCGACGCGAGGAGTGGCTCGAGGGCGGGGCGGCAATGCAAGCAACGGTGCAAGCCGTGGCGCTAGTCGCGGTGGCGCGTCCGCTCGGGCAAGAGGCGCCGCGCCTTCGCGCGGTGTGGCACCAAAGTCATAACATTCGCCGACTGTATCGTTGTCCATCACCTTGCGCTTCCTTTTGACTGGTTACTCGCATCCCATTACATTTACCATATACTGCACCCCATTGTTGTACTTTTATTGGGTTTTAGGTTGACCGGGCTTGTAGCAATAGCGTTACCATTTTCCCAATGGATTCCTTTGGATCTCTTCCTAATACGCCACATACAGCGCAGGCTGATCGACGCCCGAGCCGGGCACTCTTTAGGGGCCTACTCCTGAACAATCATTCCATCGAAGATTCTCCGGTACGCATCCTTTTACTGGCAAGGAAGTCGTGTTCTTCAGGCTCTAGTTTCCGCTTGTTCATGCCCAGGTCCATACTGACTGTAAAGATATCAGACGTGCGCTTCAACACGAGATACGAGATCGACTCACGTTGTTCCAACAGGTCGTCTGCCTCCTTCTTCACCCGCTCTTCCCGTATTCTCCGCGTCATATCGTCGTCGTCCGTCGCGACGCTTACGATCTCGAAGCCCACGTCTATGTATGTGTCCCATTCAACGTCATAGCCCCCACCATCCTCTCCTTCCTCTCGTAGCCAGCTCAGTAGGTCTTGCTCACTAGACGGGTCGCCAGCGGTGACTTCATCTCGGAGATCCCAGTGCACCTTCAGCCATTCATCGACAGACGATATGGCTTGAGAATCGGGCTTGGGTACAGGTTTCTTTTCTTCTTGCTCCCAAGCCACCGCACCCGTCCTGCCGCCCAAGCCTGCCATCTTAGCATCAGCGCTGTGCTCCTCGTACGTGGGCATAATGGGTGGATGTGCGAATCCGACATGTCCCGTCTGGGGCTCGCTACCCGGTTCAGACTTGAGGAAGGGATCCGAGCTCACTTTCGCCTTCGGCGTGGGCATGTCTTCACCGTCTGTTTCGCTGCTCTCAGCGGTTCCTCGCATGGTGGAATCGGAGCTGGATTCGCGTTTTATGTTCCAACGGTTGGCGACCATCGTCTCCTCGTAGTCTGGCAGATCATCGTCCAACGAGACCGTCGAGGCCCTGGTACCCTGCGAAGTCCCGGATCTCGGTTGTGAGTATTGGTGATTCGTTGGCTCCTCCTTCACCGCAACTGGATCAGGAGAACGTATCCTCCTCATCCCCTGAGGGAAGGGAATGGGCTCCGGCTTGACCGCCGGAGCATGCATTGAAGGTGTCGACCCCATGGGACCATCAGACTCATTCTTCAGAAGGACGATATCGCGCGGCTCTTCCTTCTTCAGTCGCACTCGTCCTCCGCCGTCCTCTTCCTTCATGACGATGATTTCAGAGGGTTCTTCCTTCTTCACTAGACGAGGAGCTCCAGGCTCAGACTTCACCTGGACGGATGCCGCACTGGGAGCTGGCGAGCGCTGTCCAACCATTTCCTCCTGCTTGATCTGTCCAATCCGCGTCTGTCTAGCCAACGTTCTCGGATCGACCGCCTCCCCGCTGGGCAAGATAACGGGCTTGACATCCTCCTCAGCCTGCACAGATTCAGGATCAGGGAGAAGTTCTTCAATCTTGACCTGCGGAGGAGGTGGGGTCGGAAAGGAAGATGAGACTGTCGAGCCTCCACGCTCGGAGAGGGTGTCCGGACCGGGTGATGCGATTTCTGCCCGTTGCTCTGCGGAAGGAGGAGGCCCGCCGGGCATCCCGAATAGGCCACGGCGGGGTGCCAGTCGGGCTGCGACTGCTGAAGATGGCGTGGAGGATGCTAGGTTGCGGACGAACGGGGTGACCGACCGTGCGCGTTCAGGAACCGTTGCGGGCGTGGGTGGACTTGCGTTTTCGGCGGTCGGCTGGCCAGGTACTGTCATGGACGGAACGGTGGTGGATGAAGTGGCAGTATTTGGTGTTGAAGGGGCTGCTTGCGGCCGGAGTCGAGGATCCCGCACAGACGGCGCTGCCTGCCTATTGCGCAGATCTGCCGTGTTACGGTTCAAGGTGTTCGTGTTCGTGTTTGGCCCAGCGGCTTGCGGAGGACTGGCTGATCCTAACGCAGACGGCTGAGAAGCGAACGGCGGATCTCGCGGCGGTGATGAAGGACCAGCACCCGTGTTCGCACCAGTATATGCCGGAGTCCGACCGCCTGTTGAGCTCGGAGGACTAGGTCCAGCGGCTGAGGGTGGCTGCCAGCGCGGGAAGGCTTGGGGTACGGTCTGGTTGTCCCATTGCTGCGATGTTGGTGTATACGCGGGCGTCACATTCCCCGGCGTACCAGGCATCGACCGGCCGCCCCGTCCGAAACCCTGCGAGGACGACGATGGATAGCCGGGTCTCCTACCCCTATCCGCTGGCGGCCTGGAAGGACCTGGACGATTTTCGGGACCTTGCCTGCCTGGCTGGAAAGGCGGCTCTTGATACCTCGGGTTGCGGAAGCGTGCATCCCTCTGCGGCTGTGCGGGCGGAGGAGGGCGAGAAATGTACTCCGGAGGTCGGAGCGGCTCGACCTTCTCACCCTCAGGCGGCGGAGGGTTCTCCATCGCATAGCTCGCATCGCCGATCCCAAACACCTCATGTAGCTTGATCGGTCTTGGTTTGGGGTAGATGACATCCCTCAGATTTGGGAGGGGCGTCAGGTTCTCCAAGGCCGCAGAGTCGATCGCTCCTGGTTCCCAAGCGGGCTTGGATACTGCTTCTTCGTAGGTGTCGTATTTGCACCTGAAGATGCTCGATTTCTGGGTGGACGTGAGGGGGTGGGAACCGTCAAATGTGCACCAATAGTGGGCTCCAAGGATCTTGCTGATGTCGACCGTATGAGACAGTTCAATGAGGACAATGCTGTTTGGCTGTAGGTCCAGCACAGGAATCAGTAGGCGCACCTCCGCTCCCATATTTGCATGATGCTACTCACCCGCTGACGCGTGTAGAGACAGAGGATGGACTGGGCAGGGACGAAGCTGCAGAGCCATTGGCAGACGGCGCGCTTCGAGGCGTTGTCCCAGCGTTTGTCTTGCATTCCCCGGGGTGGGGGATAGGGGTTGTGGATGATGAGATAATGTGGCTCGTCGTCGGCTTTGGGGATCATGGGTCCGGGAGTCTTCATCTTGCCGTCAGTTGAGGTGTAGGCTGATTCGTCGGATTGAAGAGTGAGATAGTCCAGAGGAACGCGATCGAGAGCGTGCGATTTGAGGCCGTAGTAGGCAGATGTACGCGCAGACCAAATCGCTCGAAGGGAAGACTGAGCAGCCCAGATCGCTACCCCTGAGGAAACGATCTGGCCCTTCGTCAGTCACTGACTGTCTTGTCGAGATATCAACCCTTCTTGTCCTATCACTCCGGTGCTACTGTAGTCCGCCTATCGCTCAAACCCAGCCAGTGACAGAGAAAGGAAGTAGGAAAAGAGGCGACAACGCCTTCCATATCCACGCCGGGCAAAAGTGGCGAGAATCTTCCCGCATCTTCGTACCCATTCATGCTCGGCATCAAGCTTAGAATCAGCGGGAAGCACGCCGAAGCTCAGCGCGGCAGCCGGTGCCGCGCGTTGTTAGGGGCAAAGTAGGGTTTGAGGCGACAAAGGATGAAAGGTTGCGGTATGTGTATAGCCTTGATGGCGCATAGTGGCGGGTGTCATGAGCATCTCTGGCAGGAGGTTGCAGTGCGCCAGCGGTTGGAGCATCGGAAGCCTAGTTGGATTGAGCAACAGACTGCAAGACGCGGAGATGGTATACTCTCCCGTAGTTTATCCGACGGGGTCGGAGCCGAGACGGAGTTTTTATGTCCGTCGGCGTTTGCGTCCTCTCTTCAAATTGGCTGCATAACATGATTGCTGCGCATCAAACCGAGAAGGACAGTAGACACACCGATAGTCGTGGAAATGCTGGTGGTCATCGACAGAGACCTGGCGAGAAAAGGAACAATATTGTGCCGGTCTGCTCCGACGTCCCATAGCGCCTAACGGGATGTTTGTAGGCTCACCAAACCCATTGATAAAGCACGCGAGCGCTACACATGGTTCCCGGACCATATCCTGAACCAGGCGAACGCCGTGATGAGAAAAAGAGGACAGCCGAGGTGCAGGATGACGTCTTTCTGTTTATACAGTGCGGGGAAGTCAGATGCGCATTTACCCCGGATGCGGAGCGCATGGACCCTAATGAAGGAGCATATGGCGCAGAAGCATTCCCGCCGAGGCGAGAGAAGATCGTCAACAATTCCCCACCTTTACGCTCTCCTCGATGTGCCGCCGGGAGTCGTGCTCGTTTCCCCGACGAGCAAAGCTGCGGAAAATACGATGAGGGAGTTACTCCTTTGGTCCTGCTCCGACGTACGACGACCGAGGTGCTTCTGCCTCCCCATGGGGTACGCTTCAGCGGGGGCTTGTGGCAAAACGATGCTGATGACAAGTCTTCTGCGTGCGAAAAGTTCGACAATGAATGGCAAGTCCGATCATGGGCAAGGAACGAGGGACGGAGAAGCAACCGGGCCGCATGCGAAGCTGGACCAAAATACGCCGTCAGAATTAGAAACGTCGCACGCCGGCATCTCACCCTCGACGAGGCGCGGGGGATATAAGACATCCTCGTAGGCTCCCTCCACGGCCGGCTCGCACCTTAGAGCTTGCAGGACGAACGATGCGTCTGCTCGGCAGCCTCCTTGCGCTCCCCGCGCTCGTCCATCTCGCACTCGCTATAGGCCAACAGGCTTGCGTGAGCTTCTCCTCCAACTCCTCCGGCGCATTCCCCATCGTCGCATCCGGCACAGCAGCAACCATAATCGCCTCTTCCGACGATGACCCGGGTGTTCTCCGAGTTGCAAGAGATCTGCAGAACGACATCACCAATGTCACTGGTGTCCGACCTGACTTGACATATTGGAATGCGAGCAACTCGACCCCTCTCCCCAGCACGGCCATCCTGGTGGGAACATGGAATACATCACTCATGAATGCCGTTACGGCGCACGCGAACCTCAGCACTAGCGGACTAGATGGCGTATGGGAATCGTACGACGCGAGAGTGGTTAGCAACGCTCTCCCAGGCGTGCAGACGGCGTACGTCCTGCGAGGATCCGATAGAAGAGGGACGATCTATGCGATGTATGAGCACTCGGAGCAGATTGGTGTGAGCCCTTGGTATTGGTGCGTTCCTTTCTTTTCCTACCAGAGAATGTCGCTAACGGGAATGTAGGTGGGCAGATGTGCCGATCAAGAAGCATTCGGAGGTGTACGGCCTGGGGTGTGCACACGGCACGCCGGACGTGCAGTATCGCGGTATCTGTGCGTCCTTACTTATCATCCTTTTGACCATACGTTGACAAGCGGAACAGTCCTGAACGACGAGCAGCCTGCGCTTCAGTCTTGGGCGCAACTCACGTTCACGAACGGTACCGGCGCCCCATTCAACCACTACTTCTACAGCCACCTGTTCGAGCTCATCCTCCGCTTGAAGGGCAACCTGCTCTGGCCAGCTCAATGGGCCGGGTATGTCCTCATTGCCCCCGGTCTTCATCTCAGAGCGGCTCGCTAACTCAGAGACAGGATGTTCGGCGTCGACGACCCGCTCAACCAAGCGACCGCCAACTACTACGGCATCGTCATGTCCACCTCGCACGAAGAGCCCATGATGCGCAGTATCCCGAACGAATGGAACAAGTTCGGCTCTGGACCTTGGGACTTCAACACGAACGCTGCGAACATTACGCAGTTCTGGATCGAGGGTGCTGAGCGGGCGAGGCCGTATGAGAGCTTGTACAGCGTGGGGATGAGGGGGAATGGAGATCGTGCGTCCACGTCTTTGTTTCAATGGGAGATAGCCGCTGATTGGGGTATGCAGTTGCGCTGGGACCGTCGACCAATATTGGCTTGCTGGAGAATATCATCTCTACGCAGAGGAACATCATCTCTAACGTGTACAACGTCTCGGACCCGTCTGTGATCCCACAAGCCTGGTGTCTGTATAAAGAGGTCGAAGACTACTGGGATAGTGGTATGCAAGTACCCGACGATATCGTACGGCCCCTCTCCTATCTTGTCCATCGACCTCAGCTGAGTATGGATTGCAGATCCTCCTCTGGGCTGACGACAACTGGGGCAACGTCCGCCGTCTCCCCACGGGTAACGAGACGTCTCGCCGTGGTGGAGCGGGCATGTACTACCACTTCGACTACGTTGGCTCGCCTCGCGACTACAAGTGGATTCGCTCGACGCAGATGTCCAAGACGTGGGAACAGATGCATCTGACGTATGAGCGTGATGCGAGGAGGCTGTGGGTCGTGAACGTTGGTGATCTGAAGCCATACGAGCAGGATACGGTAAGTGCTTTGCAGGCCGTATGGTGAAAGGAGGCTGATCCACGTGGAACAGGAATTCTTCTTAACTTACGCATACAACACCTCCCGCTGGAACCAGTACAACTTGAACGACTTCAGCCTCGCCTGGGCTGAGCGGGAGTTCGGCCTCTCGGAATCCCAGTCACAGGCGATCGTCGATATCCTCAGCAAAGTGACCATGTTCAACGCGCGGCGCAAGCCCGAACTGGTAAATAGCACGACCTACAGTCTGACAAACTACGGCGAAGCGGACAATATCCTCGCCACGTACGCAGAGCTGAACGCGACCTCCTGGGACATCTGGAACCAGCTAGACGAGTCCGTCAAACCGGCTTATTTCCAGCTGGTGCACCACCCGCTTCAGGCGAGCTATACGTTGCAGAAGATGTACATCTATGCGGGGTTGAACAACCTTTATGCGAGCCAGGCGCGGTTGGACACGAACTGGTTGAACGACCAGGTCACGGAGCTGTTCGAACAGGACTATGATCTTGAGCATCAGTATCATTCGTTGTTGGGCGGAAAGTGGCAGCAGTAAGTCTAGTACCAACCTGTCTTCTGATTCATCTGACCCGTTGTTCAGCATCATGGATCAGACGCACATGGGCTGTACGTGTACCCTTTTGAGATTGTGTAGAGATTGGGCTCATTCGTCGATAGACGCATACTGGCAGCAACCGATGCAGAATACTATGCCGGCCGTCAATAGGGTGCCGAGTCGCAAGACTGCTCTCCCAGGTGCCATGCGTATCACTATTGATGGATCTCTCGTAAGTGCTCGTACTCTCCCTAAGTCGAAGCCGGTCTGACAAGTGCTTGTAGGGTGCCTGGCCCGGTGATGATCAATATGATGTAAGCGTACCGAGTTTGTGTTTGGTAGGAACTCTTCTGACCTACTTCGACAGTGCTCTCAAATGTACAGCTGCCCGACAGCCTCCATGCTTCCGTTCGACACCTACGGGCCTGCCCGTCGCTGGGTCGATATCAGCGCTGGCGGACCCAACACGTTCAACTGGACGGCTTCTGCCAATGTTTCCTGGTTATCGATCTCCCAGACGTCCGGTACGATCACACCAGTTAGCGGCGCGAACAACACAAACAGGATCTGGCTCTCGGTCGATTGGTCTCAGCTGAACACCTCCGTCGGATACGCCCAGATCAACTTTCAATCGAGCTCGGCTTCCCAATATCTCGCAAGAGAAGCCATGGCTACCCAGTTCGTGCCCTTCTACGTCCAAGCGTACAAGACTGCCGCGCCCAGCAACTTTACTGGCTTCGTCGAGGGTGACGGATATGTTGCCTGGGATGCCGCACATGCGACGAGGAACAACACCGTCAACGACACGTATTGGGCCGTCATCCCGAACTACGGCCGTAACTCATCTGGTGTCACGCCTTTCCCTGTGGCTGGCAACAACTTCTCTGTCGGAGCGGGACCGAATCTGCAGTACGACTTCTACCTCTTCAACACCATCGGCGGCAATGCAACATACAACGGCAATATCACAGTCACCGCTATCATGTCACCTTCGCTGGATAACCGTGGCTATACTCGCCCCCTTGGCTTCGCCTTGCAGCTTGATAACAACGCGCCCGTTCCTATCTACCCGGTACCCATCGTCTCGGCCGCTGTCCAACCGCCTGGCTGGGACACTCCGGATGGCTGGGTGGCGAACAGCATGATCAACAATACGATCCGTAAGTTCATCGTCTGGTACCAATTGTATATTATTCTGAACTTCATGGGCAGAATTCAACGGCACTTCACTTGGAAAACACACTCTCACGCTGTGGCAGATCGAGGCTGCTGTTGTCATGCAAAAGTTCATCATCAACACAAGTGGTCTTCGCTACTCGTACCTAGGACCGCCTGAGAGCGTTCATGTGTAACCTGAGGTGGTCCTGCAGAGCTTGCACAATGTAACGAAATCCATGATCTGGAGAGTGAGAAAGCGCGAAGATGTCTCCTTGCTTCCATGGTTGTAATGCTGCAACACCCCAGTGCATTTGAATGCCAGCTCCGAAGAGTTCGGACCTGCTTAAGATGTGCCTGAATTAATTACATGACACGTGAATGACCACGTGACAGATACGGCGCGTAACGGGTCGCGAATCTTCCGCCTTCTTTCCGTTAGCAAGCACACTAGACCATGAGCTGTCTAACGCCTGCAAGGCTTCGCTGGCCGTCCAGGAACGCGGCTAATCGGTGTGCATTTCTCCGCCTTGGCTTCTCTATCTCCAATAAGAAACTGCATAGCCCTTAACAGTCTTCGATGCTTTGGTATACCATGTGTACCTTCCGGGACGAATCTCATAGTAAAACGCTCACTTCGCCTTGGACATACCCTGTGCTTCGCGGGTTCAGCTTACCGGCTGAATTCCCTTGTGGAGGCCACCCTCGGCTCATATTCAAATCTCGAGATGAATAAATGACTGGCGACATGCAGGGGATTGTGATGGCTGGCGATCTCCCCGAGAACGATGAGGTCCGCTCCGCTCCTCAGCTCGGCGCTTGCGCTCCTGCTGTCTCTGCAAGCTCTCGCCATCGGCCAGTATCAATGCGTGTACTTCAGCAACACGAGCGATGCCTTCGTTCCACTTGTTGCGGCGGGTCAAGCTACACCAATCTACACATCCGACGATGAGTGGCCCGGCGTGCTGCGGGCTGCCAACGATTTCCGGAACGACATCGCCAACGTCACCGGCGTTATGCCATATGCGGAAACTATCACTGCGGGATCCAGCATCTCGTCTCCTCCCAGCGTCGCGGTATTGATTGGAACGCTTGGCCATTCGTCGCTTATCGACCAGATGGTCAGCTATACCGGCATGGACGTCTCCGGGCTCCAGGGACAGTGGGAGGCGTATACCGCTCATATGATGATGAACCCGCTTCCGGGCATGGGGATGGCTTACGTGATCATGGGATCCGACAAGCGAGGCACCATCTTCGGAATGTATGAGCTGTCTGAGCAAATGGGCGTTTCTCCCTGGTATTGGTAGGTACACTAGCTGTCGGTCGCAGAGGGATGTGCTAACCCAGCTCAGGTGGGCGGACGTGCCGATCAAGACCAACAGCGAGCTCTATGTTGACACCTGTGAACATGGAACGCCCAGTGTTAAATATCGCGCCATCTGTAAGCTGGTTGCCTCTATATTATCGCGCACTGCTGATGAAATATCGATCAGTTTTGAATGATGAACAGCCTGCCTTGCAGAGCTGGGCGCAGTACTACTTCACCAACGGCACCGGACCACCTTTCAACCATTACTTCTACACGTATGTTCTCATCATGGAGAAATAGACGTAAACTTAACCGATAAATGCTCAGCCATTTGTACGAGCTTATCCTCCGTATGCGGGCAAACACCCTCCTTCCAGCCATGTGGTCCGCGTAAGTCCTAACATTGTCCTGCCTTCTATGCCAATTCTGATGTTATGCAGCATGTTCGGTGTTGATGATCCTATGAACCAACCTCTGGCGGATTACTACGGAGTTGTGATGACCACCAGTCATGAAGAACCGATCATGCGTTCCACGCCCAGTAAGCCTTGTCGTCCCCTCGCGCGCATTGAGCACGTCACTTAGACTCTCATAGACGAATGGAATGCCTTCTTCCCTGGTCAAGTCTGGGACTTCGCGAGGAATGCTGCCAATTTGACTCAATACTGGACCCAAGGCGCTGAGAGAGGTTACCAGTATGAGGGTGTTTGGACAGTAGGCATGCGTGGTGCCGGCGATTGTACGTAAAGATGGTTATCCTTGCGCTCCATATTGCTCACACAGCTGCAGTACCAATGGGGCCCACTACCAATATCGCTCTTCTGGAGAGTGTTATGGCTACTCAGAGGCAGATCTTGGCAAGTGTTTTCAACACGCCGAACGTCTCGTCAATTCCTCAAGCATGGTGGCTATGTCAGTACCATACCTTTTAACGAGTTGTCATTCACACTTGTTGATGTGATCATTCACTCAGATTCAGAGGTCGAGGACTACTGGGGTAAGTTTCATTTTTGGTGGCACGATTACGTCTCATTCTGTTGAAGATTCCGGCATGACTGTGCCAGATGATATCGTATGTCGTCTACTACCAAATTGTTCTATCTGGATCTAAGTCGGCATGAGTAGACCATCATTGCAGCCGATGATTAGTACGTCTACATGATTGGATCGCGTTGGATACTCCCCTCACTTTCTTCAGTTATGGAAACATCCGGAGACTGCCTGAGGCCAATGAGACCTCCCGTTCTGGAGGCTGGGGTGTCTACTACCATGTATGGCCGTCGTTTCTCCATACCACGGGGATCCGTCTGAGCCGATTCCTAGATTGATATTGTAGGTGGACCGAGGGACTATAAGGTACGCGGATACTTGTGCCCAGAAAGTCTCGACGCGATCGTCTAACGAGTGATATAGTGGATCCAGGTCCGTACATTCTTGAGCTTGCGGCATTGATTCTTACCCATAGTAGTCCTCGCAACTGTCCAAGGTACGACCAAGTCGGACATGCTTGAAGCCTTCCTTATGTCCTTTGCAGATATACGAGCAGATGCACCTAGCTTACACGAAGGGAGCTGATCGCATCTGGGTCCTGAACGTAAGAACGCGGTTCTTCCTTATGCGCGGCAGCTGATTGCCCCTTAGGTTGGGGACATGAAACCGTATGAAATGGCTACGGTGAGCTACGTCAACAGTCGACTCTGGATGTTCTGCTAATACAGCTCCGTGAAGGAATGGTTCCTCACCTACGCGTATAACACGAGCCGCTGGGGCGTCAACAGCTCTTCCGAGTTCACGTCTCTCTGGGCCCAGCGCGAGTTCGCCATGCCCGAACATGTTGACCATATCGTCAACATCCTGAACAATGTCACGATGTACAATGCTCGCCGTAAGCCGGAGCTGGTCAACTCAACCACCTACAATATTCTCAACTATGGAGAGTACGCGCTCTGCGAGCGTTGCTGTAGGCGCATCTCATTCCGTCTTTAGGGCGCAGAACATCCTCTCCACCTACGACGCCCTCAACGAAACCTCCACAGCAATCTATAACTCCCTCTCCGCCAGTATGCAGCCCGCCTACTTCCAGCTCGTGCACCACCCACTCCTTGCAAGCTACACGATGCAGAAAATGTACATCTACGCGGGGATGAACAACCTGTATGCGAGCCAGGCGCGGTATATCACTAATTGGTATGCGGATCAGGTGGAGCAGCTATTTGAGGGGGATTATGATCTGGAGTATGAGTATCATCATTTGTTGGATGGGAAGTGGCAGCAGTGCGTCCTTCGTCCCTTGTCCTTTGTGAGCCTGAGGCTGACGGAGTTGACAGTATGATGGACCAGACCCATCTGGGTTGTAAGTATTCGCACCTTCAGTCTGAGCACAGTCTAATCCAGGAATGTGCAGACGTGTACTGGCAACAACCAATGCAGAACGTCATGCCACCCGTCAACCGCGTTCCCACTCGCAAAGTCTCAATAGCAGGCGCAATGCGCGTGATGATCGAAGGCTCGATGGGTGCCTGGCCCGGCGACGACATGTACGACGTACGTCTCCTGAACGCCATCCTCTCTTACTCTCTTCGTCTCCCTGCGCACATAGTACTAACCAACACCGCAGTGCGCCCAAGGGTACAGCTGCCCAACAGCGACCATGCTCCCGCTCGACCCGTACGGCCCTGCCTCCAGATGGGTCGACATCGGCGCCGGCGGCCCAATAGCGTTCAACTGGACGGCCTCGTCTAACGTTTCCTGGCTCACGATCAGCCCGAGCGAGGGGTCCATCGACCCCTCCTCGCCATCCACGACCGAGCAGCGTGTCTACCTGTCCGTGGACTGGGCTTCCACCGGTCTACAGAACGGCGAGTCCGCCCTAGCGCAAATAACATTCAACTCCTCCTCTGCCTCCCCATACCTGGAGCGAGAAGCGGAGGCAACCCAATCCGTCCCCTTCTATTTCCAGGCGAACTACACTTCCGTACCTGGAGACTTCAAGGGGTACGTGGAGGGAGACGGAGTGGTGGCGATCGAGGCTGAGCATTGGGAGAGTAATACGGCTGTGCAGGGGGTGGAGTGGACGACGGTGCCGAATTATGGACGGACTTTGTCGGGTGTTACGCCTTTTCCGCCTAATGCGGGGAATTTTACGCCTGGGGTTGGGCCGAGTTTGTACGTATTTCCACCAACCATCTCTCTTTCGCTGCCTTTAAACGCCATTCACACGCCCATTCAATACTCGATTCTTGATGTCCGGATTTGGGGCAAAGCGGAGAATCAGCTGCTGACCGCTGCTGTCACATAGAACGTACTCCATCTACCTCTTCCACCCCACCTCAGAGGGAAACATAACCCTCTACACCTACGTCTCCCCCTCCCTGAACACCAACCCCACCCGCCCGCTCGGGTACGCCGTGCAGTGGGACGACCAGCCCCCCCAGAGCATCTATTTCATCCCTTATGCGCCGAGCAGTACGATGCCGGCTGGGTGGGGTGGGGCGGACGGGTTTGCTGCTAATACGATATTGGAGAATCCGACGAGTAAGCATACGTCCATTCCTTGCTCTCTACTGCCCTTTCCGCCTCGCTGCCTTCCGGCGTTTCGTTCCTTCCCACTTCCTACTTTCTGCCTTGTTCTCCCTCGCCACTCCTACTTTGCTCGCTCTTCCTGCCCTGTACTGGGCCAGGAACGTCCTGAGGTGCTGAGGTGCTGATGTGCTGATGCGCGGTTGACAGACATAACGACCGCCGCTGGAGCGCATACGTTGACGGTGTGGATGATCGAGCCTGCTGTGGTGTTGCAGAGGGTTGTGCTTGACCTGGGGGGGTTGAGGGCGAGTTATTTGGGGCCGCCGGAGAGTGTGAGGGTGTGAGGGTGTGAGGGTGTAGCCCTCTGTTTAACTACTGTGCTGTAAATACAGTCGAGGTCTTCGGTGGCTGGAAGTGGACGGTACTGTGGGACTCCCATCATTTCCTGTCCTGTCCTGTCCTCTCTATACTTCGCTAAGCGGGGCACTCGCCTCCGGCCAGCTTTTTCAAGCAAAGGCTTCGCAGCGTACATAAAAACACCGCTACATACTGTAGAGCGGGCGGCGCGTCGCAGCCGAACAGCCTGACTCGGAGACGGTGTAATTTCGCTTCCGGAGTGTTTCATCATCTCCGATAGGCTGTCATTTCAGGGTCCACCACCGCTGTGGGCTGTGGGCTGTGAGCAGTGGACGTTCGACATCGTCCGACACCTACTCGAAACGACGTGGAACACAGTTCACGGTCTCCTATCCTAACATCCCCTCCTACTTTGACCTTGGCTCTGCTATACGAAATGTCACTACCACCATGAGAGCCACCCAACTCCTTCTCCCGTTCCTCGCCCTCTTCCACCCCGCGTCCGTGCGCGCCTACCCCTCCTCATCAGCACCCTCATGCCCCAACAACCCCTTCCAAGCCCTCACCCTCACCCACCTCTGCCCACTCTCCTCCGGCCCCGACCTAGGTCCGCAACCAGACCCAACAGCCGACGCCCCCCCTCCCTCAGCTTCAGCCGCACCCGAGCCTAGTCAAAGTGAGGAAGCCGGCGAGTTCCTCTCTTTTGAGGAATGGAAGTCCCGCCAAATCGCCCAAGGTGTGCCGACCGACCATCCCGCTCGGCCTGCCGCTCCTTTCCCTGCTGGCCACTCCCACTCCGGGCCCGGATCCGGCTCCGGGTCAACGACGGGCGACGGGACAGGCCCTGCTCCCCCAGCGGGAGCACACGACGTCCAACTCTCCCCTCCTTCCCCTCCTCTCCCCCCCGCCCAAGCAGCAGCCGCAGCAGAAGCCACCACGGGACCGCGCCTGTCAATCCCCTTGACGGACAGATACAACTACGCCTCAGACGACTGTTCCGCCCGGATCCACGCCTCTTCCCCCGGCTCCAAGAACGCGCCCGCGATCCTCAGCCGGAAAAAAGACCGGTATATGCTCTTCCAATGCAACGCCCCTGAGAAATGGGTCGACGTGGAGCTCTGCGACCACGTGCGGGTCGACACGATCCAACTCGCGAACTACGAGTTCTTCTCCGGTGTCTTTCGGCACATCTCTATCTATCTCTCTCCGCGCTACCCTCCGGGGCCAGAGGGCTGGGTGCACGCGGGGAGGTTCGAGGCGAGGAACGTGAGGGCTGTGCAGAGTTTTCATCCGCCGGAGGAGGTGAAGGGGTTTCATCGGTTTGTGAGGGTCGTTTTTGAGGGGGCGTGGTATGGGAATGAGTGGTATTGCCCGGTTAGTATGATGCGGGTTTATGGGCTGAATGAGATGGAGGAGTGGAAGAGGGAGGAATGGGAGGCGGAGGCGCTTAAGCGCGAGAGGGAGAGGGAGAGGGAGGAGGAGGAGAGGAGGAGACGGGAGTGGGAGTTGAAGGGAGGGAGTGCGGGGGAGACGAGGACTGTGCAGGGGATTGTTGTGGCCGAGACGGCAATCAAGACGGCCCCCACTCACACCGAGGACGCGTCTTCTACGTCCGCTCCGAGCCAGGCGACGACTACGAGTACAGAGGCAACTACGACGACATCGAGCGACTCTCTCTCCAGCGGGAAGCATGCCAGTCTCAGTCCCAGTCTCAATCTCAGCCCCAGCAGCCCAGGCTCGACCGTTCATTCCACGTCTTCACAAACAGCAGCATCGGCCACCTCCCCAACGCCTCCAACCTCTCCCGATGTCAGCGCAGCCCAACCCAACACCCCCTCGCCCAGCTCACCCAGCTCCCCCACGCACCGTCCCGCGGTCCCGGACATGATGTGTAACCTCACCTCTACCCCTGAAGGCGAGAAAGAGGACGTGGAAGCGGTGCTGAGCGAGCAAGTCGTGAGTAACGTCACGATCCCCCCTTCGCAGACGACGGAAGATGTTCCTAGTTCGTCAGCAGCGGTGTTCAACAGCAGCGTCACGGCTAATACAGTGTCGAGCGAGTCGGTTCAGTCCAGCTCCATTGTTCCTGGAAGCGGTCAGAGCGCGAACGCGAGCGACGCTGCGTCAAGCAGCGTCACCACTCCGACAGTAGCAGCAGCAACGCTCTCCACCTCTCCCACACCCGTCCTCTCCTCTCTGTCCCAACCCTCCCCTTCCCCCTCCTCCCCCACCCACCAGCAATACACCCTCTCCCTCCACCCCCCACCCCTCCCCACGGGGGAATCCATCTACCGCACAATAATGAACCGCCTCACCCTGCTCGAACTGAACACAACGTTGGGAACGATGTACATGGAAGAACAGAGCCGGATGATGCGGGAGGCGCTGAGGCGCGTGGAGAGGGAGGTGGGGGAGAGGGTTGAGCTGCTGGGGAGGGGGTGGGAGGGGAGGTTGGGGGAGGTGGTGCGTGCTTTCCCTTTCATCATCTTGGTTCTTTTTTTTTTTTCTTTTCCTAGCCTTCTAGTCTCTTGTTGCGCTCTCCTCGGCCTTCCGCTTCCTCACATTCCTCCATCTCTCCACTCTTCCTCATCTGCATCCCCCATACTCTATCAGAGCGACCTTTGAGAAGTTGCGTAAGAGGGGAGAGACGCTGACCCCCCAAACAGACAAAAGAACACCACCTCGCCGTCCAAGCCGCCCTGGGGGAAATGGAGAGGCAGAGGTCGGATATGGAGAGGGAGAGGAGGGAGCTGGTGAGCCAGATTAGGGTGTTGGAGAATGAGGTGCGTCTCTTCTTTTTCCCTCTCCCTTCCCTTCCTCCGCTTCCTCTCTTCCCTCCGCTCCACTCCCTTACCCTTCCCTCCGCTCCACTCCCCTACCCTCGCTCGCTCCGCTCGCTCCTGCTACTCTCTTCCCTCCCCTTCCTTCCTCCCATCCCTTCCAACTGTCTTTCAGCGCTTTCTGCCGTCCACGCCAGCAACGGGCGCAGCTGACAACTTCTGGTTTGGGCAGGTCGTCCTCGAAAAACGGCTCTCCCTACTCCAGCTCTGCCTACTCGTCGTAGTCCTATTTGTCACTACCCTTACGAGGGGGCCAGGCTGGGGGACAATCTCGAATGTCTTCCGGCCGAGCTTATCGAAAGAGGACGCGCTTGCCGCTCAGCGGACGGCTCGGCGGCCCAAGCTCTCCTTAAACAAACTTAATGGGAGAGGTTCGGGTTCGCCGGACGAGCGTCGGGCAATCCTGGAAGGAGAGGTGAGCAGGTTGGAGTCGAGGAGGTCGTCTGTCCCTTTCTCCGCTACTCCCCTGCGATCGACATCCCCATCCCAAGCAGGACCCAACTCATACAACTCGCCACACCCACACTCGCCAACCCAACCCAAAACCCCAAACCCAACCCAAAACCCATCCACACCCCGCCCCCTCCCCCGCCTCCCAACACTCGCCTCGCATCCCTCTCTTCCGTTCAGAGCGTCCCATTCCCTCACCGGGACCGGTCTTCATTCCCCTCGTCGCCGTGTAACCGGCCCGCACCCTGGGACTGGCCCTGTCCCTGGGTCAGCGAGGAGGCTGGCGAGGACGGCGCATTTACATGAGCTGAGGCGGGAACGGGGGGAAAGAGGGGGGAAGGGGGGGAAGGAGAATCTCGTGTTCTCTCTTCCTGTGGAGGAGAACGGGGGAAATGAGAGTCCTTCCTTACTCCGATACAGAAGTAGAAGCGGGAGCAGGGGGAGTCGGAGGGATGGGAGCGGGAAGGAGGGAAAAGAGGGGCAGGATGAATGGGAAGACGAAGAGCCTGCGGACGAGAGTTTACCCACTGCTGCGGGGGGGATGAGCCTAACAAGCTTGGGAGAAGGAGGGATCAAGAGCGCAGGGATTCTCGAGGCGAGTGGGAGGGATATGGGGAGGGAGAAGGTGTGGGTTGACGAGCCGCCTGATACGGCTGGGTTCTAGCGTGCTTTCGCGCGGGGTGAAGATAGTGAAGCTGAATGGAGAGGTGGTGGTGGATTGTAGATCTTGTCCTTATTGTATTCCTACAGTATTGTTCATGGACGCAGACTTTGGCTCGTGGACCTCTCGGCCATGCTGAGCCGGTACTATAACGATTCCTTACGAGCCAATGCATGTTTGGCGTATGGATCGGTTTTCCGTGCGGTCTATATCCCAGATACCAGAAGCAGATCGTGCAGAGCAGAGGAAGTGACACATGTCCGCATACAAACAGTACAAGAGTCAGAACATGATTATGGACATACAGGCAACAAGCAAGATCCAGACCTACATACAGTAACCGATGGAAATCAAGAACCAAGAAAAGAAAAGAGCTCCCCAGATCCACCAAGGAGAAATCATAGCACGGACTAGAGTGAGTCAAGTTGGCACGATGGAGCAATAGGACGGTCAGCGGTCCCTCCACCACGGGCTTTCAGTCGCTCGTCCGCCCCACCCATCTGCGTGCGTCGTCCACCCTCTCTCGGCGGCCCATCCATCCGTCTGCCTCTCACCAGCAAACATCAACCCCGGACTGGCATCTCTCTCTCCACCCCACGCCTTCTCTCCACCCCAGGCCCTCTCAGGCTCCCCCTCTACCCCCCGTGCTCCTTCTCTCCGTTCACGCTGAGCGGCACTTCGCTCCCGCTCCCGCTCCAACTGCCGATCCAGCCTCTCATCAACCCTCCTCCGCCTCTTCCGCTCCACCTCATCCCACAGCTCCCTCCCCGACATCCAGATGATCGACCCCCATATCAGGAGGGAGACTAAGGCCCAGTCGAGGGTCGTCATTGGCTTCGGGCCCGTCCTGCCTTCTTCTTCTGGGTCTTCGGCTTCGGCGTCTTCTTCTTCTCTGGCTGCTTCTTCTTGTCTGGCTTTGGAATCTTCTCTGGCTTTGGAATCTTCTTGTCGCTGGGGTCGTTCAGGGAAGGGCGCGCGGGGTAGGGACGAGACATGCGAAGAGGTAGAGGAAGTGCCCGAGGCACGGGAGCCAGATCGAGCGCGGTACAAGTAAAGCAGGACGGCCAGTGCCGACCTGAGTGAGCCTACGTTCGCTCTCGAAGCTGTCGAAGCTCTTGGATCGCTTGGATCGCTTGGATCGCTTGGATCGCTTGGATTGCGGGCGAAGGATGAGGGCCATGGCGAGGGAGGAGGGATAGTGTAGGGTTCTTTGGGGAGGTAGAGGAGTATTCGGGTTTGGGGGGCATTTGTGCTTGTCCTCGGTTGAGGGATGACGAGCGAGGGCAAGGGAGGAGGTGGGAGGGGGTTAAGGAGCTGGAGCCGGTCGACCGGTTGTGTTTCTGCTTCTGCTCCTGCTTCTGCTGATGGCGCGAGTGTGGGAGGGGGAGGGGCGGCGGGAGAATACGCCAGGAGAGGACGCGGATCGAGGAGCTGTTGTGGTTGGGTCGCTGTAGCTGCTGATGCCGCGGTAGAAGACACCGGAGCTGGCTGGACTGTTGCTGCTGCTGCTGCTGCTGCTGCTCCCGGGGCGGGCGGCGAGATTGGTGTTGATGTCGCCGTTGGGAGTTCTACGAGAGGCGGGGATGATGATGCTGGGTTGACGGGGCTTGGATGAGGATGTTGATGTTGAGTCGATGCAGTCGCATACCCGCTCATCCCACTCCCTCCCCCTCCTCTGAGTCCGAAAGCCGCGACTCTCCCAACGATCGCCCTCGTCCCCAGTCCCAGTCCCAGTCCCATCCCCAACTCCGTCACCCCGGCTGAAGGACGTCGTAGTAGAGCAGGGCGTAGGATCACCATCGTCGCCAGTAATAAAAGTGAAAGGACATCTCTCTCGTCAAACCGACTGGAATTTGTAACCTCCTTCCAAGCAGCGCGTGCACTTCGCTGGCAATTCGGTGGAGAACCACCAGAGGCTTCGGGCGGAAGATCAGGGCCGCGGGTCACATGATAATCAGAAGCATCGGACATTGCCGACCCCTGCCTCCGATCATTGTCATCAGGGTCCTCGATCATCCCGATCATCCCCTCTCATCCCCCGCCTCGTCCAATGATGTGGCTGCGTGGTCTGTTTGTTGAGTTCTTAAGGCGTCTGGCGGCGATCGGACGATCTTGAGAGACATCAGATAACTCCTTGTAGACACTGGCTCAAGGAGGTTGTGCCTACCGTACTGGAGATGAAGGAGAGGATGGGGAATGAGGCGACTCAGCTCGCACGCGTCTCTTGCGATGAAACGCGTCACACGCCCCTTCTCCTCATCTCCTCACTTTGCCCATGCCCGGTCACTCAGCCTCGATGAGGAGGACTCATAATGCCCTTCCTTCTCCTACGCCAAGTCTCTTCTTCTCGCACTTTACGGAACGAAACATACTTGAGAGCTTGACGAATTGAGGATTTCGGCGAGGTTATGAGCGATAGTGATGATACGCGAGTCGGGTCGGTGCGCTCTATGCGAGAGAGGGGGAAGGAAAGGGAGAAAGAGAGCCTAAGGAGGGTCGTACGTCCCATTCCCTCGCTATATCTCACACCAGCCTTCCCTTCCAATCCACGCTTTGCCGCCCGCACCTCCTCTGCCTTCTATCCACGACTTTCCTAGTGAGCTGGTTAGAGGCTAACACGACGAACAGAGACGTCGCACCACCCCTTCCTTCCCCTCCACCCAGCCGGACCGACCCTCCTGGCTCCCCTCTTACCCAGAGCGCAAACCCCAAGGCGCGCAGGCGCGCCCCAACCCCTTCACCACCACCGCCCCAGGCGCAAGAGATGGATATGGAGATCCCCCAGGAGCAAGCACGGACTCGCATCGCACTTGGCGCATCTGGTCAACGTATGCGAAGGAGGCGAGCGAGTATGATCTTCGGGTCGCGGGGGATTGGAATGAGAGTATGGACGTGTTGCTTATTTTTGTGCGTCTCCCCTTTCCTCACTCTTTCCTTCCTTCCTTCTGCTTCTACTGCCCGCCGTGGGAATGAGAACGGGAAGGGCGAGATGCTGATGCGATTTTGTGGGTGTGGTGTAGGCGGGATTGTTCTCCAGTGTTGTCACTACGTTCCTGCAAGTCTCCTGGCGTGCGTCTCTCTCCCTTCCCGTCCCAAAAGCGAGCTGGCACTAACCCACACTCGTGCCCAGCCTGGCTAAGCCCCGACAACGCCTCCCTCACCGCCCGCATCCTGTACGCCTCCGCCCACTCCCTCCCCCTCCCCAGCTCACTCGACCCCTCCGCCCCGTTCACCCCTCCAAGCTGGGCAATCCGAACCAACGCGACCTGGCTCGCCTCCCTCGTCCTCTCTCTAGCAGTAGCAACCTACTCCATGCTCGCCAAGTCCTGGATCCGCGAATATACGCGCTCGCACGCCGCAGCAGCGTACGAACAAGCACACGCGCGTCAACTCCGCCTAGAAGCCGTCAAGAGCTGGAGGATGCCGCAGATCATGGAACTCCTCCCTCTCCTGCTGCACATGAGCTACGCCCTCTTCTGCTGGGGGTTAGTGGAGTGCAGCTTTCAGGCCAATTCGGCTGTGGTGGGATGGACGAGCACGAGCCTGTGCGCGGGGAGTCTGGCGGTGTATGCCGTTTTCTGCCTGTTGCCGATATGGGACCCAGAGTGTCCCTTCCGGACACCATGGGCCGCTCTGGCAGGGGTGGACGGGCGGCAGAGTCACAGTCTCGCCCTGTCAACCTTGCAGCGGATGACCCGGCCCTCCTCCTCTTCTTCTTCCTCAGCACGCAGGACGGCCCGGCCGCCGCAGCAGCCAGGCTATTCTCCCGCCCCCGAAGCGGCCGGACAGGTGGACTACACGACAGAGGAAAAAGAACAAGCGGAAGCGAGGGCGCTGGTGTGGTTGTTCGAGAATACGTTCGATCAGCGCACGGCCCAGTCGGCAATTTCATCCGCTCTCTTGCTCTCTTCACACAGGGCGAGGCTGACCGTTCTGCTCGCGCCGGGGGTGTTGCCCGTGTTGTGTAGGATGTTCCTCGACACCACCACCACCTCCTCCTCCTCCTCCGACGCCGCCGCCGACGACGACGAGGAGGATGCGCGCGCAGCCCAGATTCTGAGGGGCATCGATCTGGTGTACCAGAACCTGCCCGAACGGCGCGCCCTTTCCCACTTCCTGCCCACAGGCGCAAGTAAACCGGAAGACGACCTCCTCACCTCGTTCCACACCAAGCTCTTCCACACGCTCCAGTCCAGCGCCTCGGACGAGCTGCTGAGCGCGGCGATCCATCTCGCGAACGTCCTTCGGCGGAGGAACGCCCTGTGGCTGCCGGTCGTGGCGAGGCGGTTTGACGTGGCGAGGCTGGTGAGGCTGGTGGGGGAGTCGAGGTTTGGGGAGGGGGAGGCGTTGGTGGCGGCTTTGCAGGTTTTGGCGCATATGCTTTCTTTGCCCTCTTCCTCCTCAACCTCGGCCCTCGCTGTCCCCGGCTCGGGCTCGGGCTCGGGTTCCGCCGACGAAAAAGCACAGGCACAGGAACACGCACAATGGAGCATAATCGAGTCTGACAACCTGCGCCAGCTCCTCTCCGTCGTCACCCGCGTCCTGAAGACTTCCTCTACCGCCCCAGTAGTGCTGGACAGCGCGCTCGATCTCGTCCGAGCCAGCATGGACGCTGTCCGGCAGACCCCGCCAGGGTGGGTAGAAGGGAACCAAGATGTCTATCTATCCCCCTCATCCGGCTTGCTCTCCGGCCTGCTTCCACTCCTTGCCCCGGGCTCCGGGATCAACTGCGGCGCGAGGAGGAAAGTCAGGGAGATACTGTGTGGCTTGATGCTCCTCTCTGAGCTTGGCGACCCCCAGGGGCAGGGAGTGCAGCAGTTCATCGTCCGCTTCCCGGAGGGCGTCCAGGCGGTCGTGTACGACTTTGACACGTTCCACATAACGAGCGAGACGCGCTCGGACTGTTCGGTCGTGCATTTGTTCGTCCAGCTGCTTGGTCGCAATCGATTACGCGACCACTGGGACACCTTCGAGCAAGCAGGTACGCTCGACGCACTAAAGCGGCACTTCACCCGTCTGCGGTCGGATCGGCCTCCGGTCCTGTTGGGCGACGCGGCGGATCTGTTGCGCGCGCTGCTAGGGCTGGTGGGCACCGTGAGGGAGGACAAGCTGAAAGAGAGCGGGTTGCTGGAAGTTGTTGTGGGTGATCTGAGGGACGTGAGAGGAGGGACGGGGACGGGGGAGGAGATCAGAGAGCTGGAGGGGCTGATGAGGGAGGTTGAGGAGGTTTGTGGGGTGGGCGTGCTGTTTATTCGCTAGGTTCGCGAAGGCACGAAGGGTGTGAAAAATCTGTACGATGAGCGGGGATTGGGGGAAAGGGGAGGGGAGGGAGCTGTTGAGAGTGGGTGGATGATGTTGGATCGTGTTGTTGATAGACAAGGACTCTGTACGACTGTTATGTATGTCCATTCTCGTCGTGAGCCATGAGCGTATCCTTCGGAGTGGTCCATTTGAGATGAGCGCGCATGGATCCAACGTAGGGCACGCATGGTATATCACCGGCAGCATGCAGGAAGGATGATCAACTAGATTAAAGGAGCCTGGCAGGAACGAGTGTCGTAAGGAGCTTCGTTGATGAGACGGGCGATGGCAGAGCGATGGCAGAGCTTTGAGAGCGGGCCGACCTGCCGTCTGAAAGCGGTTCGTCGTTCATGATGGTCGTCCTTGTTCCTGATATGCGTACTATAGCTGAGCATCAGAGCACATACCAGGGCACATCGTATCAACGACCGCGAGGCGTAGTGTGATTACTTACGGCGCGGTGAGCACGGAGTGCAGATCGTCGACGCGAGTCAGGACAAAAGGGATTGCAGCCCAACCATCGACGCCTGCTTGGCGCGGCGGTATTTGAATGGGGAAATGCAGCCCGTCCCCCGGGTGATTGCTGGTACCGATGCGAGAGGTTGTGTGTTCGACCCTCGTCGCGGTTAACTTCCGCGAATAAACTAGTTCGGCTGGTTTCACGTTTTGCACTTTTCTCCATCGTTTCTCCTTCATTGTCCTTGCTTGAAATTGCGGCTTGCCTGAAAAAGTGTATGCTCGATGTCGTCCTATACCATGGGAGAGGCGTTAGTGGGCAGATGGCGGCGAACTCGAAGCTGGTAGGCGGAAGAGAGGTCCTGTCGGAGGTAGATCAATGTGCATGGGTTTGCTGTTGATGAGGCTGTATTCCGGTCTCATATCGTCCCGAGACAACATGAGACATTGTTATGTTCAGTCTGAAACGGGTGGAGATCACTTCTCTAGTATGAAGCTCCAGGCGAAGAGAGGCAAAACGTTGTTCGAGCGCCTGCTGGCCTGGATCTTAGCAGACCATAAAAGGGTGTAAAAACGTGCTGCTGAAAGACGACGCGTCAATCGAACTCGCAACCTCTCGCGCGAACAAGCTATAACCGACGTAAAGGGTTGTATCTTTGCAGGGAAATAATTCACCGCAGGAAGCAGGACCAACGCTCCGAATTGTTTGAGCAGAAAGAGCAGGAGCAAAAGTACAAAACGTGAAACCAGCCGGACTGGTTTTTTCGCGGAAGTCACCCGCGACGAGCTCGAACTGTTGTAGGCCGCCTTACGCATTCCTCATCAAAGCAGGGCCCTATACGGGCGCGCTAGATCCGCCGCGCTATCTACACACAGGAGATACTGTGAGTGTTTTCAAGGGTACTAGTAGGCTATGGCGGGGCGGGATTGCTCATACTAACCAGCCGTGCGGTTATTCGAGTATTGTGTGGGAGTTCAGACTTGGTTGCTGTTACAGCGTCTGTGTTACTCGATACGTCCAAAATTGCAACATGCCAACATCAAGTGATCCGAACCGAGGAGCATATGCATCTGGACCGTGCTTTGTCCCCCTTCGTCGGGCCAAGTACAGCTTACCTTGTACATCCCAGCCGAGCTGCGCAGCCCTTCCCAAGACTTACTCTATCCCCAACACCCGCCTCAACCCCTCCCCCTCAACCCCACTCCCCGCAAAATCATCAAACGCTCCGCCCTCCTGCACCCTAATGATCCACCTGCCAATCATCTCCGCCCCTTCACGCGCGCAGTCCTCGGGATGCTTGAACGGGTCTTCGGACTCGAGCGTCGCCCACCCGGGGTAGTCGTACAGCGCCAGCTTGGTGAATATCGCGGGGAAGTCGATTTGCCCGCTGCCGAGGGAGCGGAAGTGGCCGGCTCGGGTCGGCCAGGGGGCGTACCCGCCGTATACTCCTGTATGGGGGAGAGGTCAGCTCAGTGCCCTTCTCCTGCGGAAATAGAGAAGGATGAGCAGGATGAGCAGGACGCACCCTGTCTCCCATCAGGCCTGAACTCCGCATCCTTCACATGCGCACACTTGACCCTCTCATGATAAATATCCAAAAAAGCGAGGTAATCCATCTGCTGCAGGACCATATGACTCGGATCATACAGTATACACGCGCGCCTATGCCCTTTCACGGCTTCCAGGAAGCGGTCGAAGGACAGTCCGTCGTGAAGGTCTTCGCCCGGGTGAAGCTCGTAGCAGACGTCTACGCCCGCTTCGTCGAACGCGTCTAGGATCGGAAGCCAGCGTTGAGCGAGTTCTTGGAAGGCGGTTTCGACTAGGCCGGGGGGCCGTTGGGGCCAAGGGTAGAAGTAGGGCCATGCCAAAGCGCCGGAGAACGTGGCGTGTGCGGTAAGACCGAGGTTCTTGCTCGCTTTGGCGGCCAGGAGCAGTTGTTCCCTTGCCCATTCTGTCCTCTTCCCAGGATTCCCACGAAGCTCAGGAGGCGCGAATCCGTCAAACAGCTCGCTATACGCCGGATGGACCGCCACCAGCTGTCCCTGGAGGTGGGTCGACAGCTCCGTCAGCTCTAGCCCGTGCTCCCGCATAGTTGCTAGCAGCTGCTGGCAGTACTGCGGTGAAGAGGCCGCTTGCTGGATGTCGATCACGCGGGGGTCGACGGGCAGCTGGAGGGCTTTGAACCCCTGTTTTGCGGCCCAGGCGCAGAGGGTTGGGAGGGTGTTGAAGGGCGGAGTGGAGGAGAGGTATTGGGCGACGAAGAGGGCGGGGCCTTTGATAGTTCTCATTGCGAAGTTAGGCGGGCGTCCGACGATCGTGAAGGGGAGGGATATGATGGAGAGAGGTGATTGCACGAGGAGGGCGGGTTGGGTAATATAAGCGGCGAGCAGAGGAGAGGAGGACGTCACCCTCCACCGACTCTCCACTCTCCTCAGCTACGCTCAGCTCAGCAGCCCGAAAGTAGCACAGGTCGGCAGGGTCAACCCTTTCGCCTCCCTTTCCAGCCCAGAGAAGAAGAGGACGATGCCGAGGACAAACAGCGAGCTGTGTTGCTTGCCATTCTTGGATGGAGGGATGGAGGGGTGCTAAATAAGGGTCTGCGAGGCGGATGGATGATGTCACGATTGATGGGGTTATTGTTGGGAAGGCGACGCGACCTCTCCGCCATACAGGCTACGAGAACGACGACGAGCAGCATATAGCCAGCTTACTCTCCAACTGCACTATCTACTTAGTTTATACGACGCTCAACCGGACAATGTTCGCCCTCCGCACACTGCGCCTCACGCTTCGCCCGGCCCTCTTGACCTCCCGACGGGGGCTGCACGTTTCCTACGCCGCACAACGCCCCCCCCCCACTCACCCCTCCGAACCCGCTCCCACCCAAACCCAAGCCCCAACATCCCAGCACACCCCACCCCCGCCACCAGGCCCGACGATCACCGAGCCTGCGTCGACTACACCTCACAACCCACTTGGGCTGGGACCTAGGGATGAGGGTGTGAAGGAGGAGGATTTGCCTGGCGATAGAGGGGTTGATGGGGCTGCCACGCCGGCGCCAAGAGCTGGCGGGAAGAGTTGAGTGGTTGAAGAGACTGAGAAGAGGTCGGAGGGGTGCAGGGCGGTGGCGATCGGAAGCTCCTGAGCGGGCCGATTGACCAGTGGAGTTGTTGACAAACAGTGCTGATTGGTTTGTCACATGAGAAGCGAAGAGGGTATTCAGGTGTGCGCAGGAGAGGGTCGTCGTCCAGTAGACATCGAGATCAGTTTTGATGCATATATGCGCGATGATTTGGAGTCGTGACGTGACCGGGACATGCTGCACTCAAAAGTCGTAATTAGTCGTGCAGGGTATCTCACAATCGGGTATCTCTCCTCCCCTTCATTAGCTCATGCACTCTTCTTCTCCCCCTCGGGGGCATCCACATCCATCGCCTGCCCTTCTCCCTTCTCCTCCACATCCCCACCAACATCAACCTCCTCAACCCCCTCCGCCGTCTCTCCCTCCCCCACCCGCCCATCCCGATCCTGCAACTCCACCTTCCCCGCCAACCAGCCCGCCCCTTCCTCCCAGCCTTCTTCTTCCGCTACTGCCAGGCTGGACTTGCCGGCGCCGTTGGGAATGGCGATCATGTGTGCTCCGTCTACCCTGGGGTCGGACGCGAGGAGCTGGACGGTGGGGAGGTGGTGGTTTAGGGTTGCCCAGTGTAAAGGGAGGGATTTTGAGTCGTTGGGAGTCGTAAGGAGCTCGGGCGGGAGAAGCGGCAGAAGGTACTTCAACAGCTCTACACAGTACAGTAATCAGCACATCTGTCCTTCTCTACCCCACTTCACTCAGCCCACGAGGCGCAGGAAGGAAGGGAAGGGAATGGGATGTGAAGACGCACCATCGTGCCCATTAGCAGCAGCCATATGCAGCACCGTACTCCCCCGCTCATCCCTCGCCTCCGCAGCCACTTGGGCGCCGTACGTATCTATAAAAGCCTTGACGTCGTCGATCTCGCCATACCGGCACGAAAGGAGGAGGTCGTCGATCTCTTCCGCTGTCGGGCTGGGCATGGTGAGCGGCGCTGGTTTTGGTAAGGACGCAGCGGTAATAGAAGAGTTCGGATTAATCAGAGCCCAGTAGGTGCTTCGCAAAACAGTGTTTTCCGCGGAAAGAGGTGCGGTAGCGTAGGGAGTAGCGCTCGTCGTAGCTGGTCCAACAGCAAATCCTTGCCTCTGCAAGCGCCAAAGTCGTGAAATTTCGCATCAGGGTCTAAACGCCGAAAACATCGTATCGCCGACATCGGTGTTGGCCGGAAGCGAGCGTCGGGGCATCAGCTCCGTGTTGCGGCGGAAGGGATGCTTCAGCCACAGTTGGGTGGTGACAACCAGCTACCGGAAGGTCGGGTGGGTTGCGTACATTATGGTGGGCTGTAGCAGGAGATGTATGTTGTGGTTCGTTCGAGGACATTTCCCGCAGAGCCCATTGCCAGGTAAAGGAGGTGGAACGACTTCCAAATCCGGTATCCCGCAATTCTGGACCTTTCGGCCACAGCCAGCAGAGCGGAACTCCCATACCAGGCCCTTCCGCCCCCGCACTCTCCCAGCGGATCAGTCGCCGGCGGCCTCCGCCGTACCTGGTCCGTTGTTCAATCCGTTGCATGTATGCACTAAACTAACGGCGTTCCGATAACGACTGTTCTAGTCCTCCCACCCGGCGGAAGGGAGGGAGGGAGGGAGGGAAGTCAAGATTGGAAACGGCGGCGGCGGCGAGTGTCGGCAAACTGCGTTCCGGTCTTTCCTCCTCCTCCTGATGGCAACATCATGCTGCGCGCTATGGCGGACTATGCCATGCACTCCGGACTTGCACCTCGTTCCATGACCTGCTGGAGGGGGATATAAACCCCGCTCTTTTCCCCTTGAGTCTTCCGATCTCATCATCCAAACCCACAGCCCAAACCCACGGCCCAACTCAAAGCGAAAGCTCGAGCCCCAACAACCAACACCAACCACCGCACCTCTCTAAAAAGACAGATATCGACGATATGCTGGCCAACACGCTTGCTCATACTGGTGCGAGGCTCATGGCCCGCCAGGCTCCTGTTGCCGCGAGGCGCGGACTGGCCGTTGCGGCACACGAAGCCCCCAAGCACGCTGTATGTTGCCTCTCCTACCAAGAATGAAGGTGACGCTGACCCCTTTGCTCGCAGATGAACGCCTTCCCCGCCATGCCCGTCGAAGTCTACCCGCTCGCCCTGGTCGTAGCGTTCGGCTCTGGGTTCGGGATCTACAGCTCTGTCCGCGCGTGGCGGAGAGAACAGGACGCGTTTGTGCATCATCGGAGCACGGGGGATAAGCATATGCAGTACTGACTGGAGTTTATGCTGGAGGAGTGGATGAGGTCGGACTTTGATTGACCGGCCTGCTTCTGCTTTTCTCTTCCTTTTCTGACGATGCTGGAGATGCTGGTGGAGGGCGCGTGGGGAGGGCGCAGCTGCTTTTCTTTTCCTGTTTCTCTCTCCTTTTCCATCTTCTTTTACCATGACTCGAGTCCCGATGCTTTTCAGAAGCGTATTCGCCCGGCCGGGCTTTCGTTGTATGTACGTATAGAAAACAGAAATACGGAATTGATCGATCAACCAAGCTTGTTCACTCTTCTTCTGACTGGAAGAGTAAAGAGGCGCCGGGCGACTGTCCGGTAATTGAAGTGAGCCGACTGGGATGCGCATTATACTGTACATTGTGTATCCTGAGCCACAAGAGCCAAAAAGGAATCTTCCAAGAACAAAGGTGTCCACGTATCATTCACTCTCCTCGTCTTCGTCGTCGTCGTCGTCGTCGTCGTCGTCTTCCATCTCCTCATCCTCGGCATCTTCGAGCTCGTGTGTCTCATCCGCCTCTTCTTCTTCCTCTGCCTCCTGCTCCTCCTCGTCTGCCTCACTGCCAGCCTCGAAGAACCCATCGTCCTCCTCCTCCTGAGCCTCCTCCTTCTTCTGATGACCCCCATTGACCTTCCGCTCAGATGTCTTCTGCCTCTTCCCCACAGGCCCATCAAGTACCGAAGAATTGACATTCTTATGCTTCGACTCCACTTCCGGCTCGGAGGGCAGCTCGCCTTTCTCCATTGCGCCGCGGATCGATTCCCGGACTTTGTACCTTTCTGCTTCTGCTTCTGGCGTGGTGGGTTTCAGGAGGGAGATGTACTTTTTCGTTTTGGGATAGTACTACTCCCAGTCAGCTCGACTGCCCAGCACACGCTCGAGAATGGGGAGGAACATACCAGGACATAGTTAAGGTCAACCCTCCTTTCCAGGAGCTCCTCCTCAAGCGCCTTCCTCTCCTTCTTCCTCTTCTTCCGCTCCTTCTCCCCCTCCTTCCCGGCTTCCTTCTCGTTAAGCGTGGTCAGATCCCCCAACCTCCTCAGCGCCCTCCTCAAAGCCCTCTCAACCTTCCTCCGCTCAAAAAACCTCACCATCCTATACCTCGCAACCATCTTCCGCTCCCTCTCGCCCTCCAGCGCATCCCGCAGCTCGCGCTCAAGCTGGGCGAGTCGACGTTCTGCATCGCGCTTTTTGGAGGCGTCGAGTACGGGTCGGGCGAGGAGGCGGCGGGTTTGACGCAGGGAGGATTTGAGTTTTGAGATGCTGGGATGAGGGGAGTCGGAGGGATGGGAGGAGGGATGGGAGTGGGCTTTGGGCTTTGGCTTGTGTGGGCGGGAATGGGAGCTTGAGGTGGAGGGTTGAGGCTTTTTGGTTTGTTGGCGGGCCATAGTTATTCAGTAAGGGTATACGTAATGAGCCCGAGATTATACAGAGTTGAAGCAGGCTGGCCCAATTGCCAAAGTAACTAAGTGTAGGTAGGCTATATTCCTATTCCAATGCAGTAAACGCCCATCTTCGAAAACTGGCACTGCCACCCGGGATCAACCGTAAATTCTCATGCATCATCGACGCAAGTCCTCCCCAAGCCGCTTCCGTCCACCCGGCTCGCTCGTCACGGTCAAAGAGAGCCACCACACCTTCCTTCTCTCTATCTCTATTGACTCGCTCGACTCTCAGCTGGGCTCGTCCACGATGCTCGCAAGATTAGCAGGGCGGTCAATTCTCCGTCATCAACGGCATGTTCTGCTCGGCTCGACGTCCTCGGCGTCGGCGGTAGCTGCGAGCGCCATCTTTGCGAGGAGGACGCTTGCGACCCCGACTGGCGCTCCTCCACCTCCTCCGAATGGCGGGAACTCAAAGCCCAAGAACTTCGGTCCGACAGCAGGAGCAGGGGCTACAGCCAGGCCTAATGCACCTCCTCAAACTCCCACCCAACCACCAACATCCGAGCGCACGCCCAATCCACCTCCTAATCCTCCCAAGTCCTCGGCCAATGATGCAACAAGCGCAGCGCCGGGGTCAGCAACAGCAAAAGAAGGCGAACAAGCGCCTACTCCTCCCCCTCCTTCCTCTTCCTCTTCCTCTTCCTCCTCTAGTGCTCCTATTGAATCCACCCCACTCCCGTCACTCGACATCACCTCATCCTCCGATGTCCCCACCCCTGCCCAGCCAGAAGGCTCCGACCGCCCTCCCGCAGGTCGCACAGGCGCCAAAGCCGCCTCCACCCAAACGTCCATCGACCGTCAGCGTCGCTACCTCGCGCGTCTCTGGGCCGGGCTGTTCCTCGCCGGCTGTCTGGGCGGCGTAGTGTACATGGGTCGCGAGTGGACCCCCACCGAGCGAGAACTCGGCCTGGACCAAGGGGTGGAGGATACGTTCTTGGCGAGGATCAAGAGGCGGGGAAGGGAGGCGATGGACTACTTTAATAAGCCACAGTGGAAGGAATTGCTGCCTCCGCCTTTGCCTTTCCCGCATGGGAGGCCGTATACGTTGGTGATCGATATTGACGATTTGCTCGTCACGAGCACTTGGGATGTGAGTCGTGCACACACCGGTCCATGGAGATAAGGATGCTGACGGAGAGTTCAGCGCCAACACGGATGGAGGACTGCTAAGCGACCTGGGGTGGACTACTTCCTCGCTTATATGAGCCAGTTCTACGAGATCGTGATCTTCACGACCCAATACGTCTACGTACGTCCCCTCCCTCCCCTCTCATTCTCTCTCCCCAATGCTCACTGGATCGCCCACAGTCCGCCCAACCCATTATCGAGTCCCTCGACCCCTTCACCGCCTTCGTCCAATACCGGCTCTTCCGCGAGTCTGCGCGGATGCATAACGGCCATCTCGTCAAGGACCTTTCTTACCTCAACCGGGACTTGTCAAAGGTCATCATGATCGATACTGTCCCCGAACACGCGGCGCTCCAGCCGGAGAACGCGATTATTCTGCCGAAGTGGGATGGGAAGCCGGGGGATAAGGGGCTTGTGGGGTTGATTCCTTTCCTTGAATGTGCGTCGCTCCTCTCTCCATAGGCTGAGCGTGGCCGGTGCTGACGCCTGTGGACTGTAGCGATTGCGATCCACAAAGTCCCCGACGTGCGCCCCATCCTGCAAAAGTACGCGGGCAAAGACATCGCGACCGAATACGCGCGAGTCGAAGCCGAGCAAAAACGACTCGCGATCGAAGAATGGAACCGCACTCACCCCCAAGGCCACTCCCCCGGCTTAGGCGGGTTCACCCTCTCCTCAATCTTCGGCGGCGCGCCCAGCGTCCCCCCTCCCCCGAAAATGCCGATGAGCTACCTGGAACAGAAACGCGCGGAGGCACAGCAGATCTATGCGGAGGAACAGAAGTATTTTAGGGAGCATGGGGAGGAGATGAGGAGGATGATCGAGGAGGATAAGCAGAGGCAGCTGAGGGAGATGAAGGGGAGTTTGTTTGGGTATTTGGGGCTTGGTGGGGGGCAGGGGGCGAACCCGCAGGGGGGTGAGCACGCGGGGCAGCAGCCGGGTGCGCCTGGACAGCAGGGGCAGCAAGGGCCAGGAGCGATGAGCGCTCCTGTAGGACCTGGAACGAGCACGGGGCAGACACCGCCCGTCGTGGGAGCTGCTGTTGGCGCCGCGGGGAAGACGGCCTAGAGCTTCACTCTCAGCTTTCGAGGGGATGACTCTCTGCAGCGACTGAGAGATGGCGATACGATGAAGATGGAGATGGAGGAGAGGAGGTTTTTGAAGTTTAGTTTTCTGTTCTAGTCATCGCATGTGTGAAGCAAGTTTAACGCTCAACTCTGTGGCATAATTCTATTTCTTCGAAATCTCGTCTTTGGTGCCATCTAGGTGGGATGGGTTATTCGCTCGAGGGAAGTCGCAGTTGGCTGTAGTGGGCAAATGCCGCCGCATGTTTGAACTCGAAGTCAGGCGTGTTTACCGTAAGGCGTTTTCTGTCCCTCTTTGGTAGAGGACCTAGAAGGGGGCAAAGGCGCGAGGAAGCCGACCATCGGGAGACATCATCATTGTTAGTCTCTCTTTCCTCTTCGAGACGCGACAATAATAGGGCATACATCTATCTCCTACGCTGCTCGGTACCTGGTTGTCAAGCACCCAAGGGGTCCGTGCACGCGCCTCGCGCCTCACATCATCATATGATACATAGGGTCCGCTTTCGGCCCATTAAAGAAGAATTGGGAAATTGATCGAAGCGGGATCAGAACGGCATTTTACGGCTCGGCGGGTGCATTGGATGGGTGGATTGGATGGCGGAGGAATGGGAGTGTATGTGTGTGTATGAGGTGTCTTTGTGTGTCAAGCTGGTCGGGGCGAGGTCTGGGTGAGCAGGGGGAGGATGTGGCCAGGGTTGGAGGAGGGAGAGGGTGTGAGGGGGACGTTCGACTGAGGGCTTCCATCCTCGCGCCGCGTGTCTCGCCCCCCTTCCCTTCCCTTCCCTCCAGTTAGTTAGCCAGTCCCCTTCTCCCCTCTTTTTCCCTCTTCCCCTCACCCTGTTCCTTCCTCATCGCCCGTCATTGGCGGCTCGCTGTCCATTCTCCCCTCCCTCCCCTCTTCATCTTCTCTCCCATTGCTCTTGCTTGCTTGCTCTTATTCTTCGAGCACTCCTACTCCTACTACAAAAAAATTCCCACCTTCTTACCCACCCCCGTACATTCAACCATTCTTTGAACCGTACTAGGCCTTCAGGCCACATCTAGCCAGCACAAGACCGTGCGTGTCCATTCCTTTCACTCACACTCGTTGCTCCCCTCCCTCTGTACTCCTCCTCCCCACCCTCAACGCTCTTAGAGCATCCTCCTCCCCCCTTTCCCTTGACCTTTGACCCTTTCTGACCGTTGTCCCCGCTTTGCTTGCATCCTTCTTGAACCGCTCGTACTACCTTGCACATTCGATCCTTCGATCGTCCTTCAAACCTTTCTCCGCTCGTATACTGCTTGGCCTGCTACTTGCCACTTGGTGCTACCGTTACCCGCACGCGCCCACTTTTGTCACTCGTTTCGACACTTCCGCTCTTTTTGCACCTCACGCTCCTTTCTGCCTCGTCTTCGGCACTTGTCGACCTCGATTACCCCCACCTCCCAATCCCATCGTCATCACACCGCACCGCATCGCATCACATCGCTTCGCCGCCGCCGCCGTCGTCGTCGTCGCCGCATACATCCTACTACTAATCAACGCCGCCCACCACGCGCCTTCGCACAAATGTTGATGATGGACGACTCCCCCCTGGAGCAGTACGCGCCCTTCGCCCACGGCGCCCACGCCGCGCACACCCTCGCGCACGCGCACAACTCGCACTCTCTCGCGCAGCACGCCGCTCATACGCACGGGCATCACGCGCATTATTCGCCTACAGAGCACTTGCAGGTCCCTAATTACTTCGATTTTGACCTGATGAAGGTTCGTCCCCTCCGTCTTGCCTTATATATGCGCTCGGGGTTGTTGATATGTTACTTGGTGTACATAGCGCTCGCACGACTCGACGACCGACGCGGCTAATAAGAAGCCTCGCTGGTCCCCTGGCAGCTCTCTCCCAGGGGCAGGCGCCTCCACCGCCTCTGGCCTCGCATCCTCCACATCGTCCGACTCGTCCGCCGCCGCCGCTGCCCAAGCAGCGGCCAACGCGGCCAAGTACGCCAACTACGGCTACGGTCCCAATGCGCCGCATCACCAGGCTGCGCTGCTTGCGTCGCAGCAGCACTCGGGCTTGCATGCCCAGCAACAGCAGCAGCAGAGCCTGCAGAGCTTGCAGGGTATGGGCGGTATGGGTGGCATGGGCGGTATGCAGGGACAGGGGATGTATGGCCAGATGGGGATGGGTCAGGCTGGCCAGTCACTCGGTATGCAGGGGTATGGACAACAGTCCGCCGCTGCCGCCGCGGCGATGTACGGTCTTTCCAGCCAGATCCCGAGCATTACCTCCGCCGCGGCTCAGCAACAGCAGCAGGGCAGCACGGCCCTCACTGGCCAACAAACCGGCACGCAGCAACAACAGCAGCAGAGCATCAACGGGTCTTACACTGCTCCTGCCTCCCCCTTCGTCGATGCTTCTGCCAATGGCGCCTCGCCCAGCGCCGCAGCGGGCTTCAGCTTCAACGGCACCCCGCTCAACCTGGGCATGATGGGTGGTCTTGCTTCTATGCAAGGCATGCAAGGCATGATGGGCATGAACAACGCCTTCGGCGCCAACGTCGGCTTGGGGATGGGTATGAACGCAGCAGCAGCTATGAACTTCAATGCTGCCGCCGCCGCCGCCTACGGCTACGACATGAACAAGCTCGGTGCTCCCGGCGCAGCAGCAGCAGCGGCGTTCTACGGTGCTGGAGCTGGCGCAGCAGCAGCAGCGGGGGGGATGATGAACCCTCTCGTTGCTGGCGCCCCTCTGAACCCGAACCAGCGCACAGTCTACATCGGCAACCTCCCCTCCACGGGGACAGTCGACGAGCTGCTCTCGCTCATCCGCTCTTCCGGACCTATCGAAAGCGTCCGCCTCCTGCCAGAAAAGAACTGCGCCTTCATATCCTTCATGGACGCCAGCACCGCGCTCCAATTCTTCACCGAAGCCCAAGCGCGCAAGCTCCAGCTACACGGCCTGGAGCTCAAGATCGGGTGGGGGAAGGCCACGCCCGTCCCGCAGACCGTCGCGGCCGCGGTGATGCAGTATAACGCCAGTCGGAACGTCTACCTTGGTGGGCTGGAGGACTATGTGACGGAGGAGATGCTGAGGGAGGACTTGAGCCGGTTTGGACCGATCGATCAGATCAAGATCCTCAAGGATAAGAACGTGGGGTTCGTGCATTTCCTCAGTATCCAGAGCGCTATCAAGGTATGTGTATGCGCTCCCTTGGCAAGTTCAGAGGCTGACAGGGAGCGATTGTTCGTGTAGGCCGTTTCGCAGCTCTCGCAGGAGCCGAACTGGCAGGGCAAGCGCGTCAACTACGGCAAAGACCGATGCACGTACATTCCCAAAGGTCAGCAAGGGAAGATGCTCCCTGGTGCTGCTGCGGGCGGTATGCAGCCCGCGATGGGCATGGCCGGAATGGGCATGATGGGCCAGCAATCGCTCATCCCTGCTGCGACCATCGCCGCAGCGGTCAATATGGGCCAGAACATCCCTTTCAACCCTGCTGGGTCTGCTCAGGCCCAGCAGCAGTTCATGCAGCTTCCGGGCAGCATGGCAGCCGGCGCTGCTGGGTCATACGGCGTGCCCGGGAGCGGCGCCGCGCCCAATATGCGCACTGTCTACCTGGGCAACATCCACCCCGACACGACCACCGAAGACCTGTGCAACGCCATCCGGGGCGGTGTCCTCCAGAGCATCCGGTACATGCAAGACAAGCACATCGCCTTCGTGACGTTCATCGACCCGGCCGCCGCACTCGCATTCTTCAACATCGCCTCTATCCAAGGTCTCTCCGTGAACAACCGTCGGCTCAAGATCGGCTGGGGCAAGTCGTCCAACCCTCTCCCGCCCGCGCTGGCCGTAGCAGTCCAGGGCGGGGCGACCCGGAACGTCTACGTGGGCAATATCGACGACTGGGAGAAATGGAGCGAAGAGAGGCTCAAAGCGGACTTTTCAGAGTTTGGCGATATAGAGCTCATAAACTCTCTCCGGGAGAAAAACTGCGCCTGGGTGAACTTTACGAATATATCGAGCGCGATGAAGGCGATCGAGGCTATGCGCGTCAGGCCGGAGTATGCGCACTTGAGGGTGTCGTACGGCAAGGATAGGTGTGCGAACCCGCCCCGCGCTGGAGTACAAGGTGGTGGGTCGAGGCGCAACAACGGGAACGGGAACGGGTCCAACCCCGGCGCATCAGGGAACGCAGGCTCCGAGGGCCTGCAGCTCAAAGCGAGCCCCGGAGCTGAAGACGCCTCTGCTGCTGCTGAGCTTGGAAGTGTCCCACCGGCTTTCCCGCCTGCGCCGACCCTGAAGGAAGAAGAAGAAGACGAGTATGCGTATGCGTATGATGAGGGCACCACTGCCGCGGCGGCTTATGATGCTGATGCCGATGAGGCCGATGCGAGGGAGGCGGAGCATGGGATCATCGTCCCCGGCCCTGGGGATGAGGGGGCGCAGGTCGAGATGGGTCATTGAGCCGTCCATCTCTCTCCTTCCTCTCGCCATACGGCTTGTCCCGATGCACAAGCCCACAGCCCGGGGAAAGACGTTTGACTACCAACTGCCCGAGCAAGGGGGAAAGAAGTATGCAATGCTCTTACAGACCAACCAAGTTCCTTTCTTTCGACTCTTATCCGGTGATACACTATCTTGCCGACTCGCATGTCACTAGTACCGACTCCCACCAACCCTACACACCAAATCCCTCCAACCTGCCTCTCGAAGTCCGGTTTCTTGCTCTCACTGTCCGCGTCCCTCCACTCTAGGAAAAAGTATACCACGCTCCATGCCTACCCCGCATGCTGCCTTCTCCTCTTTTCTCTCTCTCTCTTCTCTCCCTTTCTCCTCTCTCGCTGTCTCTCTGTCTACCTAGGCCGCTCCCACTCGTCCTCCCCCCTTCCGTTTTCACACGCTTTCCCAGATTGGGAGCTGAAAGACCGGGAGGTGAGCGATGAGCAAGGGAGCGGACGAGCATGTCTCTGTTAAGGGCTGTATTGTCGCTTATAGGACCACTAGTACCCCCTATCCCCATACGTACGTACGTAGTAAGTAGACAGTATTCGAGAAAGTGGAATGCTACTTCGTACCTATCCCTACGCTGTCCTGCGTTTGGTGCTTTGCGGGAACCGGTAGCTTGCGCCTGAAAGAAGTCGTGCAGGGTGCGTGTGAGCAAAAAGTCTGGTCTTGTAAACGAGCGGGAATTGGGAACATGCACTTCATACGTACATCTAACATTATTATTGCTTGCCATAACTGTAGGCTCTGCTAACGGTACTAGAGGTGGAGAATGCTGCAAAGTATCCGTTTGCAGTGCAAGCAGAGCGTCCGGCGTCGACGTGCATCAGGATAATTGCGACTGCAGCCAAACCATCGACGCCTGCTTGGCGCAGCGGTATTGGAATGGGGAAATGCAGCCCGTCCCCCGGGTGATTGCTGGTACCGATGCGAGAGGTTGTGTGTTCGACTCTCGTCGCGGGCAACTTCCGCGAATAAACCAGTTCGGCTGGTTTCACGTTTTGCATTTTTCTTGAGCATTCCTCCCTCAAAGTCTGTGCTTCAAATTGCAGCTTGCTTGCGGATTTTGCTGCTCCAAATCAACATATATCCTGCGAGAGCGGTTTGATGACAGATAGAGGCAGAGAACGATGCCTGTAGTAAACGGGAGAGAGGCCCTCTCGGGAGTAATTTCACGTATATGAATCTGCTATTGACAAGGCTGCATTCCTGTGTGCATATTATCCGAGACAATTTGAGACACGACTATGATCCAGCCTGTAACAATTAGAGGTTATGTGCATCGCAGAAATGAGAGACATCGGGGGTCACAACAACGTGTGAAAGCCCGTGGAGAGTCTAAATATGGTGAAATGGGTTTAAAAAGGTGGGCGACGCGCGGATTCGAACTCGCACCCTCTCGGGGGTGCCCGGGCGGAGTCGGCTCCGCGCTCATTTACCCTTTCTAGAACGCAAAAGAGCAGTAAATATTATGAAAATTAGATAGGGACAGAGGGGAACGAAAGAAGTACAAAACGTGAAACCAGCCGAACTGGTTTGTCCGCGGGATGGAACCGCGACGCTGATCAAACTGCCGTCCGCCGTCTTACACCGCAATTAACCTCGAGGGTTAGCCGATCGCGCATGTACCGCACAGTTGATACAAGTGCGCATTTTAAAGGGTCCTTATACGCGTCGTACCTGGAGCGCCTATGTTCAGACCTCGTTAGCCCCCTTTCCATGCTACTATGCATTCGTTCGCTCAGTGTCGTATCGGTCAAGCCGCTCGTCCGCTAGCTCCACCCTTATCTGTCACGCTGGCCCGGCATGCGGAGGGTGTCGAATAGGCGGCAGGCTTAGGAATGGCGATGTGATGTGGATGCGGAAATTGGGGTATTCAGGACTGGAGTGTCCACTCCATGTGAGTGTAGCTTGTCGGAGGGGAAGAAAGGAGGACGAGCCAGATGGGACGGGCAGGAGCGCAGTGGGGCCGGATAGTACAAGAGTGGTTGACAGCAATACTAGTATCTCCTGTGTGTAGATAGCGCGGCGGATCTAGCGCGCCCGTATAGGGCCCTGCTTTGATGAGGAATGCGTAAGGCGGCCTACAACAGTTCGAGCTCGTCGCGGGTGACTTCCGCGAAAAAACCAGTCCGGCTGGTTTCACGTTTTGTACTTTTGCTCCTGCCCTTTCTGCTCAAACGATTCGGAGCGTTGGTACTGCTTTCTGCGGTGAATTCTTCCCCTGACGAGATACAGCCCTTTACGTCGCTTATAGCTTGTTCGCGCGAGAGGTTGCGAGTTCGATTGACGCGTCGTCTTTCAGCAGCACATTTCTACACCCTTTTATGCAGTGGTCTGCTAAGATCTAGGCCAGCAGGCGCTCGAACAACGTTTTGCCTCTCTTCGCCTGGAGCTTCATACTAGTAGAGAAGTGATTCCCATCCGTTTCTGACTGAATCATAACAATGTCTCATGTTGTCTCGGGACGATATGAGACTGGAATGTAGCCTCATCAACAGCAAACCCATGCACATTGATCTACCTCCGACAACACCTCTCTTCCGCCTAACAGCTTCGAGTTCGCCGCCATCTGCCCGTCAAACATTCTCACATCATACATGATGACTTGGAGCTGCAAAATCCGACACAAGCAGCAATTTTAAGCATTACGAATGAAGGAAAGTCGAACGAGAAAAGTGCAAAACGTGAAACCAGCCGAACTGGTTTATTCGCGGAAGTTGCCCGCGACGAGAGTCGAACACACAACCTCGCGTAACGGTACCAGCAATCACCCGGGGGACGGGCTGCATTTCCCCATTCCAATACCGCTGCGCCAAGCAGGCGTCGATGCTTTGTCTGCAGACATATATCTCTTGACTCGCGTCTGCCGTTCGACCAATTCTCGACCAAGGTCGCCGTTTCGCTTCACTTCTGCTGTAGATGTCCTGGTATCTTATCCCACATCTTCAACTTGTTTATTGACTTTTCTCCCAGGATTGCTGAGAGCCCCAGCACACTGTAGCTATGGGACACAGTCGACGGCCGATTGGAATGCGTGCAAGAGTCTTTGCCTTCCCCCTACGCAACAGTATCTCGCCCGACGACGACCAATGCGCATCAGAAGCGCTGAATTGCGACAACCTCCAAAACATAAAACCCAGGAATAACCCCCAGTTCCAGTTCCCCATTCCCCCTCCCTCCCCAAGGCTTCTTTCCAATACCGCTCCACCACCTAACTAAGCCCCAGCCCGCCTAACAACCAAAGGCAACCGACTCCCTCTCTCCCCCCTCACCCTCGGCCTCACCACAAAACTATAAAACGGCTCCACCTCCAACCCCGCATCCGGGCGGAACTCAAACTCCCTCACAAGGGCGGAGAGGACAGTCCGGATCTCGCTCAGCGCAAACGCGCGGCCGATACAGACGCGCGGGCCGTCAGAGAATGCCCAGAGGGTGTCGCGTGTCTGTGCTGTCGAGCTTGGTTTGGCTGCTGCTTCGCCCGGCGTGGGGGTTGGGGGAGGGTTGTCGGCGGTGGAGGAGGGGGAGGGCTTGAGCCACTGAGCGGGGTTCCAGGGACCTTCTTTCCCCTGGTTGCCTAGGACGTTCAGAGGCACATAGACCACAGTGCCCTTCTCGACCCACAGAGCCCTTCCGTCCCCTAGAGGGACCAGATCGTCCTTCTCAGCCTGTCTATGCAAGTCCAGCACCGGTGGGTGCAGCCGGAGAGTCTCGCGGATGACCGCTTCTAGGAATGGAGGCGTTTCGCCCGCTGGGGACGAGCGGAGTTGGGTGCGTAGGGCGGATTGGGTCGTGGGGTGGAGGGCGAGCTCGTACAGCGCCCAGGCGATGGCAGTGGAAGTTGTTTCGTACCCCGCAAAGACGAGTGTCATGATCTACCAAGCGATACGTCAGCCTACTGTACCGCAGAAAGGATCGAGGTATAGACAGGGGATGGAAGGGCGGACATACCTGAGCCTCGATCTCCTCGTCGTCGATCCCGCTCCCTTCGTCCGCTGCCTGCTTTTCGAGTATACCAATAACAGTCTTCCCCTCCAACGTGCCCGACTCCTGCCTTACGCGCTTAACTTCCGCACCCAACGACTTGCGCACTTCACCTGCTCACAAAAGTCAGACACGCCTCTCGCGCAATCCCACAGCGGAGCAGTTAGGTAAAGGAATGTGGAAGGTAGCGCACCGATACTCTTCATCCTCTGACTGGGCATCTTCACTACCCCGGGCCAAACGAACAATAGCGCCCTCAACACAAAAGCCGCATATGTCCCACTCGAGTCCGTAAGCTTATCGAACGTCCTCGCCAGCGGATGTTGTTGCTTCTCCCCCCCACTGCCCACTCCCTCCACGGCTTCATCGCTAGCCTGGTCCACAGACCCAAAGGAGTACGCGAACCCCGCTAGGCCTATAGCGTCCAAAGAAAGCCGGTTCGACCAGTATTGCACGTCGATCGTCTCTTCCCCTCTCCCCACTGCCTCAGAGCGAGAGAGGAGAGCGCGCCAGGCATCGACCACTTGGGCGGTGAGGCGCTCGAAGACCTCATGTTGCCCCCTTAGCGCTTGGGGCGTGAAGGCCCGGGCGAGCTGTTTTCGCTGTCGGGCGTGCCGGGGGCCTTCGGAGACTAGGACGCCTTCCCCTAGGAGGGTGCCGAGCCATAAACGGCCTCCGAGGGGCTTTGGGTAGGTGTAGACGGCGGTGGTGAGGACGTGGTGGAGGGCGGTGGGGAGGGTGAGGGTGATGTTCTTTGCCTGCGGTCAGGTGTCAGCATATAGCAAGAGGAGAGAAGAGGGCGAAGAGGAGAACGCACGCCTAGAACACCGCGAAACCGATACACCCCTCCGTACTTCGCTGACCATTCCTCCAGCAGCCGGCCAGGCGGGGAATCATCATACAACGCCTTTTCCAACCCCCACAAAAGACTCGTCGCCTTCGGGCCAGAAAGATCGCTATACCGGACAATCTTGTAGCCCTTCGGGTTGGCGGGACGGCGGTAGAAGTCATATGCGTAGGAAAGAGGGAGGTATAGTGCGAGGGAGAGGAGGAGGAGGCGGATGGGGTGGGGGAGGAGGGCTGCTTGAGGGATGTGCGGGGTGAGGGGCGGGAGGAGCGTGGGTTCGAGTGGGATGCTTAAGGCGAGAGAGAGGACGAGGATGAGGGGGGTCATTGTTAGTTTGCTTGTGAGGGATATAGAGGATGACTGAGGTATATGCTCCAAGATGGTCTGGAGTGGACCAGGAGTGGTGGTATAAGACGGTCGACCTCTACCCTCACGTGTCCAACGGGGACGATAGTTGACTAAGACCGCATCCGTCAACCCCCGTGTCCAAGTCCAAGTCCAAGTCCAAGTCCACGCCGTCACCGCAGGCCTACTCTGGCGAAAGATGAGAGCAGACGCCGCCTGTCTTGCCCGTTATTGATGAAAGCCCCTCAGAAGCATCAGCTCAGGGTCGAAGAAGACCGGCGTGGGATATCGCCGGCCGGTGGATGAGCGCCCGTCGCACGATGAGGCGCAGAACTTCACGTCTGCAGGTCTTACTACGGCTGCTTCTTACAGCTCCCTTTGGAAGAGATTAGGATGCAGTACGTTGTAGACCCATAATAGTAGTAGTACTAGTAATGAGGAGAGATCGCCAATAAGAACACTGAGACGGAACAGACAGAGGAAGACAGAAGAGTCGGACCTGAATTACCAATTCTTCGGCCGCTCAATCTCGATCGTGTCCGGTCCCGGCACCTCCATCTTCTCCTCCTCGATCCCCGCCGCGGGGAAACTGAGCCCCCTCGCAATAGCGCCATAATCGATCCTCGGCCTCGGTCCGTCCCTCTTCAGCCTGGCCAGTCTCTGCTGCTCGTGGGCCTCGCGACGCTGTCGGGCCTCTTCTTCCAGACGAAGCGCTTTGAGTCGCTTGCGTTCGGCTTTGGCGATCTCTTCCGCTTCTTCGCGCAGTTGTTTCTTGATTTTGGCCTCGAAGTTCTGGAAGGAGCGCTCGGAGGCGGTGATGAGCAGAGGGGGGAACTTGGACTGCATTTCCGCTGTTCAATGATCATCAGCCTTCGGCTCCTAGCCAAACTGCACATAACCCATAATGGAAGATCGAGACGCACCCTCATGCCAATATACGAGCCGCACCTGCCCATGCCACATAGCAAGCAGGATCTCGGCAGACTTCTGAGGCCGCCAGGGCATCTTCCCCTTCGGAAGGCCGACGATGGGGCAATCGTCCGGCCAGCCGATGATCCGGCGGCGCTCGCGATGCAAGTAAATGAAGAACTTTGACCATTTCTGATGGCCGGTGTTGTGGTTGACTGGAGGGATTGTCAGCATAATGACCACAGAATGCTAGCCAGGCACGGTAGAGACGAGCGGTCATAGGTAGAAAGGGGAAAACGTACACATCAGAACTCGCCAGTCAAACTCCACCATCCTCATTCCCCACTTCCGCTTCTCGCCAATAACCTCCGTGAGCATGTCCAGCCCATCCTTATTATTCGGGAACCGCTGTCTCTGGTAGGTAAACCTCCTATCGACCTTCGGGCTGAGGCGTGCCGGCTTCTCGGAGATATACGGCGTCCAACGATCACCATAACAGTTGAGCAGGGCATAGCGTTCTTGTTCGAGCTCGTCGGGCGTGAAGAGCGTGAGCAACTGGGTGTCAGACTTCTTCCCCTTGGGATTAACTTTCTTGAGGAATCCCTCTCCGTTCTCTCCCCCTCCCTCCTTTCCCTCGCCCTCTGCACCCTCAGCAGCAGCTTCGCCCTTCTTACCTTCCTCCTCACTCTCGCCAAACTCGTACTCCTCTTCATCCTCGTCAAACTCGTCCTCCTCCTCGCTCCCAAACCTCCCCCCATCCTCCTCCTCCTCCTCCTCCTCCATAACAGCCCTCATATGTCTACTCGGGCCTTCCCCCCTCTGCCTGAGGCCCGTCCACAAGCTCGGCTCAGGATTCCGGGCCGAACCACCCTTTCGTTGGTTGCCTCGCTTGATCCAAGCGGAGGCGTGTCGGATCTGGATCTGGGTTGCTTGTTGGGCGGGAGGAAGAGGGAGAGGACGAAGGCGCAGACCGGTGCCGATGGGAAGTGTAGGCTGATGCGCGCAGTCCGTTAAGGCTGCCCGGACTAAGCAGCTCGTGCTACTTCTGAAAGGCTGGAGTGCCATGCTGGCTACAACGCCGGGGGATGAGGACGAGGAGGGAGATGAGACGGCGACGAGTGAGTCCTGGACCGCAAGGCTGCTAGGGACCTCGCTTAAAAAAGCTAGCACTCGGAGCCGAAGCTATTCCGCTCCCTCAATTTATCTCTCTTTGCCCTTCGGTGCGCTCGGGCTGTGGCAGCAGATGGAGGAAAGCAGTATGAACCCAATGCATTCATAGATATATGCAGGCCAAAAGAGCTACTAGAAGGCACCGTATCCGGATATACACTCCTTACCTCCACGCATCGCGTATTACACCCTCCCACACCCATCCAGGACCGCCCGCGATCCTCGGTCTCCGCCTTTCAAGCTCTCAGAACAAGCAAACAAAGTTGCTAGGGAAGATATGTTTCCCCTTTTGCCGCCTGTTCTCGTCCAGCAACTCTCCGCTCCACCAGCCGTCTTCCGGCGTAGCGGTAACTGCTATAATATCCCCCGTTTGGAAGTCGAACTCTTCGTCGATCGTCGCTTGGTAGTCGTAGAGCGCTTTCACTGTCACCAATATCAGTATACCTGCTCAATGGAGAAAAAGTAGTGGAGAGTGCATACCGTAGAAGAGGATCCCTTCCCCGGTGCTCGTCCATTGTCCAGTAGGCGGGACGTTCCCAGACCCAGGGGGAGGAAGACCCAAGTCCTGCAGGGGGACCTGCCCACCACCTTGTTGCTGGATCATCTGCTGCGTCGGAGCCGGAGCCGGAGCTGGAGCCTGGACGGGTTGAACGGGAGGCGGCTGGGGCTGGTAGTAGTTGTCGTAGCTCTGCGTCCGGGGCGGTGGGCCGTAATGTGTAGGAGGAGGTTGGGCATAGGTGGGTTGTTGAGGTGGTGCGCCGTATGCGGGTTGAGTGGGAGGAGGGGCCTGATAAGCTGCAGGAGGAACAGAACGAGGGTCGGGAGGGGGTGCGTAACCTTGCGTAGGCGGTGGACCGGCCTGGTACGGCGCTTGGCCGGGTGGACCGGGCGGATAGTTGCTGTACGGAGGTTGGGCAGGCGGTTGGTTGTACAGCGTCTGCTGACGCTGTTGCTGGAGCCTAGCCTGCTCAGCAAGTTGTTGCTGCCGCAGCTCCTCCTCGCGCCGGCGGCGCTCTTCTTCCTCCTGCGCACGTCGGATCCGTTCCTCTTCCTCGCGCTGCCTACGCAGCCTCTCTTCTTCTTCCCGGCGACGTCGTTCTTCCTCTTCACGGCGCTTCCGCTCGTACTCTTCAGCGACAGTATCACGAGCCACTTTACCAGACGGATCCAGCTCGATCCCATACGCTCCTGCAGGGGTAACAGGTCTTCCAGCAGCAGCAGTGGGAGGGTGGGGCGAGATCGCCCGTCCGCTCATAGCAGCTGGACTCTCCGTGCGCGGCATATGCTGCCCGGGCGAAACAGCCCTATGGTACGGGCTGGCCGCGCGCTGCGGGTTCTGCTGGAAGGACGGGCTGGGGGAACGGCCTTGAGAGCCGATACCGGCAAACCCTTCTCGGGCGGGGCTGACTGGCCGCTGAAGGTTTTGATTCTGGCTGTGGTTTACGGATGGCGCTTGCTGTTGCTGTTGCGTGTGCTGCGTACTGTGGCGGCTCATGCTGCTCGCTGGTCTGCTTGGATGCTTGTGCTCGCCGGGGAAGGACTGTTGATAGTTCCGCAGGACGTCTTCGACTGGCATATCAGCACCGGGACGAGCAGGCTCCTGCATAAATTTGGCTACTGGCACACCGTTCGGCGGCGAAGCGGCGGGTGCCGCACCGGGCGGCGGACCACCGACCACAGAGGCGGAGATAGCATCATAGTTGATTGGCTGAGGAGGTTGGGGCGGTGCCTTGCTCGGTTGAGAACCGCCGGAGGTGGCGTTAGAGTAGACGGAAGTGGCGGAGGCGGGGGACTTCACACTGTTGATCGTATCCTTCCTACGAACGCTGTCCTGGCGCAGCTGCTGCATAGCTTGCGCGAGGGGATCATCGCTCGCGCCAGGAGTAGCCAGGGCCGTAGACGAGGCGGTGCCCACCGAGCCAGAAACGGAAGGTTGTCGACTCGGGTGCTGTGCGCGCTGCGGATCCGCATTTGGGTCGACAGCATATGCTGTACCAGCAACAGTGAGCATGACTGGTTCGAGCGGCACGGTACGAGAGCCCTGTCCGGGGTACGGTGCTTGGTTCGGGGGCTGTCCATGGTATGGCGCCTGGGCCGGCGGCGGCGGCTGAGAGAAAGGAGGAGCTTGCTGATTGGGTAGAGGCGGGTGTGAGTCGACCGGCGTTGCAGCCCTGCTGGAGGCGTATTGCACCTTTTCGTCATACTCGTAGTCATCTGCTGACTTGACACCGTAGGGTGGGCCCCCAACCTTCTTGCTCTCCCGCATGAATCGGGCTTGCCTGCCACGCCGACTTCCAGTATCTCCAGGGGCGCCAGCGCGGAAATCGATGAACCTTGGCGGATCGGGGATGATCGAGCCCGTACTGTAGGAGTTGATAAAGTTTTCCAGGTCGCGGTCCACCTCCAGCTGCTCCAGAGCCACGCGGATGTGTTCGCATGACTACGGTGTGCGTCAGGGACACGCATATAGGCGCCGAAAGGGGGGAAGGCGCACCTCGTCATCGCTCACGCATACGCTGCTGACTGCATTCGCATAGCTCCACACGTTGTCCTTCATGAATTCGATCCGATCATCCTCGAGATCTTGGCAGGTATCGCAGAAGTCCTTCCACTGCTGCTCCCACTTCTTTGTCGTCTCGGCCAGAGCGCGAGTGAAGTTGGCGTAGTCCTTCTCATTAATGCCAATCGTAGCCTGCGCCTTCTCGAGCTTCTGCCGAACCTTCTCCAGCTCCTTGCCTTGCACCAGCGTCTGCTGTGCGATCGCAGAGTTGATCCTCAGGCAGTCGGACTCGTACCGCTCGCGAGCTTTTTGCACGTGGCCTTCCTGCGCTTGTTTATTTTTGAACGCCTTCTCGACAGTAGCTTGAATCTGTCTCAAAGCCTCAGTGAGAAGCTACAAGATGGTCTGATCTCCCACGCACCGTCTTCTTATGCGACACTTGGCGGGTGATGAAGGATGCGACGGGGAGCTCCAGCTCTTGCCGCATCTTACCAGCCAATTCCTGATGCGCAACCGCCTGTTTCTCCGTTTCTAGCTTGAGGGTGTCAAGAGAGTTTCGGAGCTCGCTACACGCCACCATCATTAGGTTAGCGCCGAATTCCGGCGGGATAGCAAGTGTTGGACGAACCCGATCTCATCCTTGCCCAACGGTAGCCTTGCCAGTTTAGCTAACTTTCCCGCGTACTCATTCTCAATTGCCGCTCTCTCCTTCCAAAAGGCACGAAGCTCCTCCATCGTGCGCATTGCGCCACGCATGCGGGCCAACAGGACCTCGTAGCCTGCATCGCCTGGTCCCCAGAAGGCATTGCAGAAGTCGAGCCCCGATGGATCGGCCGGTGGGTCTTGCTGATGGGCGAATTGGGATAAAGAAGTTGCCGACGAGGGGCGTCGTTGGGGGATCATCTTCTACCGAGGCGAAACCTTGCACACACACACACACACACAAGTCAAAAGTAGAAGGAAGGAAGGATATGTGCGTGGGTGTTCAGTAGTGATAGGGCTAGGGATGCAGTACGAAGCCTCGTCAATGTTGAACGTGAGACTGTGACCGCATAGCCCCGGACGGGGATTGCCGGGTGTTTCGTGACCACGCAACACCGCTCTGGCCCCGGAGGCATTTTCTCGCGACTCCGCCACCGCCCTTTCGTCCGCCAGTGAACGCCACATCCACCGACATCAGCTTCGACGCCGCCTCCCACGATACCCTTTCTTTGTTCTCTCTCCTCCTATTCGCTTCGGCTAGCCCGCCGGAGGGGCTGCCGCCGGCCTCGGTCGCTGAAGCCATGCGTCTGAGCCTAAATCTTAAGGCTTCCATCCCATGCCATAGGGCAGGCACGAGCGCCCGTTTTCAAAATCGGCCTACTGAGGGATATCCCCCGCGAGCAGGGTCTCCCAAGACCAGTACTACTCGCTTCCCAGACCTTCTCAGCGTGCGCCGCTGAGAAGGATGTATCAATGGGTGAAGGACCCCGAACGCTGTCAGTTCATTGATGGGCAAGCAGCCCCAGGACGCCCCCCGCACCTGGGAGGGGCCCGATCGGAGATCCTTACAAGATTCGACCGTAAACCCGTGAAAAGACTTGTCTAACCAACGCTGAGAAACCTGGACCAGCAGCCCACAACCTGAAGTCTGAACTCAGGTACTGCTAAGCCGACTACCTCTACCTCTCTACGTCTTTCCCTCATACGCTTTCTGCGGTTTCAATAACTGCATGCCATCCCGACTTCGCTTTCGACCGCTTGAAGGCGTCTGGGCACACGACACCCGCGACGCTCTAGTAGCAGTTCAGGCCATAAGAGAAGGAATAATCGACCTCGTCGATCGCCGCCTTACACGAGACGAGTCGACGGACCTCTTGCGAAGCGGACGACTTTTCGTCTTTCACGAGATTGATTCAGGCATCAAACGCTGGACGGACTCCTATCGATGGACAGATTCAAGAATCAAGCATAACTACTTGGTTGGGAATCAACTCACTGGTAGGAATTCGACTCACTCTGTAAATAGTTGTATGCGCAGAGAGAGGACGAACCACGAACACAAGCAGAAGTCCCGGACGCGCTCTACACACGTTCAGGCCGACGATTATCCCCTGAAGACGTCAACTCCCTCCTTGACTGCATAGCTGGCTCCTGGCGAGACAAGAATATATTCCACATTGACCTGATGTTGGAGAAGGTAAGAGTAATGTACAAGGTGAGCTCCAGCGGCATTGAACACCTCTCTCTAGACCATCACCATACATACGGGTCCAGCAGACCGCTATCACATCGTGTCCTATTACACGACAAGGGACGTTCTGAATGGCTCCCTCGTCCCCATCCACCTCCATCCACGGCTGAGGAACGTGGAGCCATCCAGAGAGGGGCTTGTTTATACGCCGCTGCGTTTTGTGCCGATCAAGACGAGGCGGTTAGGTGACACAGAGCAAGATCTCCCTCATTACGGGTACGTCTTTGGGTGCTTATCTAGTTACGGCTCTCTCACATTGCCCTCAGTGGTGAAACAGGGCGTCCCTGTAGAATATGCGCTCTGGACATCGTACGGCCTGAGCCGACCGCTGGACGTAGTCCGCGACCCAGCCTTGGTAGACTGAGCCTGGAACCCCCGCCGACTCCCATCGTCCAGACTCCCGTGGTCGGGCAGTCCCTCGAGGGGCAGATTGTAGCATCATCATATGATGCCGGCCCAAGCTTCTCTCAGACATCGCTGCGGCCGTCCTCTGCACCCTACCTTCGACCAGAGCAGTCTCGTTCCAGTCTATCCAGTCAAGCAACTGTGCGTCAGCCATGGATGCAGCCACAGAGTGTACCCACTGCCTTCCACTACACTGCCGCCCATGCCGCCTCGCAACCCTCCTTCACTACTGTCCCGACATCCCCAGCCCCCCCTGTCACGTATACAGGGGCCCAGATCAATATGTCTCCCGTCGAGCAAAGTCAACATACTGCAACCTCGTTCAGCCATTATTATGCAGGTCGTCCTTCGACCGGACACACTTCGTCCTCTGAGGGTTCTCTCCCTTATCCAGTCACGCCGACTTCCGAAGTGAGCGCCTCGACCGTGACCGCTGGTGCGTGGCCAAGTCATAGCACAAGCTCGGTGCGTCAACTCGAGGGACTTGGTTTGAACCTCTATCAAGACGTACATCAACACGTCTACCGATCACTGTCCGAACCAGGCCCGCAGCCGGCTTCGGCTCTACAGTCCGCTAACCTTGCAAGTCAGGAATACTATGCGCCAGGGATCAACGACGCGCATGCCAGGCTCCGGGGATCGGACGCCCAAACCTCGCCGGACCAAACTTATACCGTGCATTGGACAAGCGACTCAGGTCAGATGCATCCGTCTGGTTCGACTTCCACGTGGTTCAGGCAGTAGAGCTGTTCATGTGTCCACCTCCGTTTCGAAGAACACTCCCTGGCCTCGTCTTATCTGATACCCTTGCCAGGCATTAGGTGTGACCCCACGATATAGTCTCTCTCCTGTGTCCTGCCCTCCAAGACTATACCAATGTATACCTTACCCTGTGGCACTTTGATGGCTCGCCCAATCTCTTCGCGGACATGTCCGATTTTTCTCGGCTGGGTGGCTGCGAGATCAGCAATGTCTGGGCAGGTGTTGTGGGTCGGCGGGCAAAGGGTAGGATGCCGGCGCGTCGGTGCCTGGGTGACCCGTGATGACAGGCGATCGGGCTCGTTCACCCGCAGTAACTCCGTGGTCCACATTCCTTGCCCAAAGAAAAATCGGGAAGGTCTGGCAGCTGGTTGACATTCCCTCGGATTCAGTATGTGGCGCAAAGAGGGCGGGTCATCGCGCGCAACGGGAGCAATATGAAAGGAAGCATATAATTCTAAATTGGGCCGAGAAGTCTACAGGTCCGAACGGATCAAAAGAAGCACGGAGGCAAAGTCACCGTCGGCCGCTTCTCTTCCTTGCTTAGGTTCCGGGGTGTGATACCCTGACCTTCTTCGCCGTACCTCTTCAACTGATGACCACAGTACATCCCTCTCGCAGAGTTGAAAAGCTCTGGATACGGCGTACAAGTGGAAGTGCTACTTGCTTGAAGCATCCTGGCTCCTCTGCTCCGCGTATCTCCGGATCTGGGCGGGTTGCTAGGTCTCTTTCGCAACTATGGCTCCGGTTCATTGAGGCTGCCCATTATGCTCTTTGCTGGCGGAGTGCTCCGCAACGCAAGGGATGAAACCTGTGTCGTCATATGCTGGATAAAGCGATTTTTCAGTGCTGCCATCTCCTTTTCTTAGCCTGCTGAAACGCTGCGAGGTGACAATCGCAACGAAGACGTCCTACCTAGCGACGCCGGCGCCTCGAACGGCGCCTCTCAGTCTTGCTTGACGATATGTTCGGCGGCGCAATGGGAGATCCGGAGAGCAGCACCATCGGCATCCCTCCTCTGGCCTACCTGCTCAAGATATGATTGCCTTTGTGTGCGTCCTTCCTGCAGGAGAAAACTCGAGTTGTGTCATGTCTGCCTGCAGGCGGGTCTCCTTGGCCAGCACTCATTGCTTATTAGGACGCTGGTGACGCCGTCCGTCGTTAGCACCCCCTTAGTGACGACGACTGTACTCTTGTCTAGGCGCCTACACTACGTATATAACCAACGTTCGCGCGTCTTCTCATGCATTCGTCGCCCTGTTGATCAGAGCCTCCAAGCCCCTCGTTTTCTACTCTCTGTCCTCGCTTTTCTCGATCGCGTCTCAGTCAACTTAGCCTCACTCACTCGACGTCGCGCCTTTCACGCCGCATGGATTCCTCACTCTCAGCGAGTCCTTACCTGCCGATTCGTGGGGCCTACGTACGCGACAAGGTCGACGCGCTCATTCTGTGCCAGGCCGCGCAGGATGGCGTCGTACAACAGGCCTCCCAAAGAATCTCTATCCAGCAGAGAAAACAGCTCGCAACGAGTGGCTCTCTTTTTGTCTTCGAGAAAAGCGCAGCTGAGATGGAGCGATGGACCGATGGGAGAGGCTGGAGTCGCAGCCGACAGCTGCCAGACAAGTTCTTTGTGAGTACCGCTCGGGCAGCATAACTCGATGCTCACGGCCGAGACAAGGTGTACTTCGAAGAATACGCCAATGGCAGCAACAATACCTCAGCAGGCCTGAGCAACGAGGACATGATGACACCCAAGCGCACCAAAAGGAACGATCCTTCAGACCTAATCGGGGCTCTTGTTGGGCCTTTACGGCATCTTCCAGGGTTCTCCCTCCAAGTCCTCATCAAAAAGGTACGGTGCCTTGCCCAAAATCCGACTCTCTGCTCAACGGGGTTGTAGACCATAACGCTGAAGTTCCCGGGCAAGGAGTGGCATGTTGTCTCGTACTTCACTGTACAGGACGTGCTCACCGGCAAGCTGCCCGCGGTCAGTGAAGATGCGCGTTTCCGAGGACCGGCCATGCGCGTCCCCGATTCGAGTCAGCTTGTTGGACAGGGAGTATCGTCTCCACCTGCTAACGCACCTATACTGGCCCCGATGAGACAAGGCCGGATGCGCTCGTGTACGTGGTCGAATGGCAGCGGCGCGCCTATGGACATATCAGCGCAAGAAGTTCACGCGCGACATGCGTCTTGCCCATCACACGCTCTACAAGCACGAGTCGTTGCGCCGCCTAGGCTCGATTCGCTTCCTCGCTACCAGACTTTCCACGGCGCTATACCTGTCAATGGTGGCCTGAACTCGGATCCTGCTTCACCCACACGTCGTACTGGGTCGGTTCTGACACCTTTGGACACGACGCTCTCGATGTCACCGAATCGGCGCGCCAGCGCTCCAACCGGCTTCTCAGCACCTGCACATTCCGGTACTAGCTCCCCAACCTCGGCCAATTTCACGTACTCCCCCATGCCATTCCACGTTCCGTCCTTGAACGCGACAGGGTTCAACAACGCCTCTCATCAGATGCGGTCTTCCGGTCAACCCCCATTTTCGACGGCGAGTGACATGATGTCGCTGGGCAGTCCGTCTGTATCACAAGGACATGTCTTTCCCCCTCCCCACTCCGCCGGCGGCGTTCATACCCTGGCTTGGGGCTACACCGAGGGTCAGCAGCCCATCTCACCATCGACGTACTTCGACTTGGAGGGCTATTACAACTCGACGCTCACGCCAGATCAAGGCTCGCAGCACAGTTCGCCGACAATTCCAGAATTCCCGAACACAGCGGAAGGCCAGGCAGCTATGACCTCTTCGATGATTGATCCCCTCCTGGAGGTTGGTAATTGGGGCTTTGACTTTGAAAACGGAAGGAACTGCACGCATTCGCAGCTCACGCCTAAAGCTTTCGAGCACGGATCCGACTCTTTCGCCGAAGGCCTCCTTATTGGTAGCCACGATTCTGATCCATCACTGGGATTTCATCACATGCAGTGGATGGAGTCGGACAGCCACAACTGGGCCACTCATGTGTAGCTTGCCTTCGTACATTCCTCCCTGCGCTCCTATGGCTCAACCTCCTGTGATAGTATGTACTGTTGCACCTTCCGCTTAATCAGATACAATAGCATACGTACCTACCCTAATCGAAGCTGGTTCTCGTTCCAACAATCACCGTTGCCGAGCGTGTACCGACATCAATTGGCCAGGAATAAGGTTGTGGCGTGATACGCGTCTTTTCCAAATAGAATTTCGGCGAAGTTTCCGCCGAACATGGTCTATCTACTGGTAGCTACAGTAGAAAACACAAGTCAGTGGCATATCACTATGGTACCCTCTCAACCGGGAGGCCAGTTCCGCCCATTGTTGGTTCACTGGACCTTTGGCTTGGCGAGCGTAGACTTCGCCCGAACATAAGGCAAGAAGCCCATGGACGTGGCAATCTCATACTTGCCTGGACTCTCGATCGACAACGCCACGTCTACAAGCAAGGTTCAAACACATAGTTGAGCCCAAGAGCTTGGAACTCACAACTGATGCCGACGACAATGCGGTCGGCTCCCGCGCCAGTCAGCACATGCCACCACGCGTGTCCTTGGGTCAAGGCGCCAACGACGTCACCGTAGCGCCCTCTGTAGCGTGTCAACGCATCACAAAATTGGTTGTCGATGTTCCAGATGGCAAAACCAAGCAGGAAGATGAACGTGCCGGACCAAAGAAGGTTTGTGCTGTTCTTGCGCAGATCTGGTGGAAGGCGCTGCAAAAGCTGGTAGTTGCGGATTGTGGTCGTGAACTGAATACATGCGTATGCAACTTGATGGAACACTGGGTTCGGGTACCAAAAACTGTAAGAGCAATCAGAAATACGACAACTGCAGTAGAGAGATAGGCGCACTAGATCCCGCTGATCGCCAAGTCCACCAACACGAGAATGGGTGCCGACCATTTCTTCCACGCCGCATCTTCACCCGCCATGAGCACCACGTATAAGCACAGGGTGCTGACATAGATCATCGGAAGTTCGTCCAGGAAAACCTGGGCATGCCAGTTGAGCGTCGCGTGGAATATGAAGCTGCCGACGCCGATGAGAGCGATGCCGATATGTAGCAGGGCAAACCGCGTTCTATGAGGCAGTCCAGCGGTATAGATTGCGCCATGAAGCCCGAGTAGGATAAAAGGGATATTCGAGAGGGTATTCCACGTCTCCGCGATGTATGGTACATGAACGTAGTTGTCCTATGGACGTTGTGTAAGCTGGCAGAACATTGAGACGATGACCGACTATGCGCACCTCACACCAGTCTATCGAGCTCGTATGCGGTCCCCAAAATCCGAACGTCTTCTGCCCCGCGCGATGGACAGGTACAACCGGCTTTCGCACAGGCAATTTCATCGTGCCGCTCCGCCAGTGGTCTAAAAGGCGATCGGACATGGTCGTCGTTGTCTAAGGAGGTGTTGTGCGCGTCGGCGACAACGTCACGTCACCATCGACAGCCACCCACACGGGCGAAGCCGGGGCCTTACGCTCACTCTCCTCGATTGCATATGCGCGTCAACATGACAAATGCATCATTACAACAGCTTTTAATCGGCAAGCTAGCGAAAGCGAATGCACTTCTGATACTCCCTAGATGCCAGTGTTTCGTGATCTGGGCCATCGGAGCGCTCAAGCAAGATTGAGGTATGTGGAGACGGTTGCTTCGACGTTCCTCCCGTGGTCAGCTGAGACTCTTACCGACACGACCGGACGACGATATGAGAGGACAAGTGAACAGTGCATTAACCCCCGGTGACGAAGGCAACCTCAATACATGCTATATAGTGGGATGTGAGATACATCATAGCTGGGAACTCGTGCTTGGAATATCTCCAGCAGCCCCTGCCTCTCGCGGACCATCAAATCCCGAGGCCGCTGGGGGGACGAGTCAGAAGGCTCTTGCATGGGAACAGTAAGTGTACCACTCACCGATACAGTAGCCCTCTAGGCTCAGTACTCCAGCTGTAGACGCTCAAGCTGGAATCAGAGCATGTCCCCACAATCTGACGGCGACGATGCTGCCCAGAAACAGTCCGACGCCGGTAACATAGCTCCAGTTGCCGGCCCTCTTCTCCGGTGCGTAGATCTCGGTGCGCAGGAATCGTTGCCAGGCGTTTTCGTCTGCTGGTACAGCGGGAAGATGTGATACTTGTGCGGGTGCACGACCGGCTGCTCGACGAGGTGGCATTTTTGGGATAGTTTTGGTCGATGGCGAAGCGTTGAACGACGACGAGGCGACTCGCAGAAATTGGCGAGCGAAAATGACATCGCGAACGTGAAAGTGGCGATTTCGGATTATGATCGGCTCCGAGGAGGGGTGTGTTTGGCAGGGGTCACTTGCTGTCCGCCCGTTGTCCTCGAACCGTGACGATGTTGATCTGGCCGACCTATCGTATCACTTAAGCGGCTCCTTCACCTCCTCCTGCTTCTGTTTCAATGTCGGTAGGAATCCTTGCCGCACATTGTGAATCCCTGGAACGAGGCACTACCACCTAATTCAGTCGACCGGTTACAGCACAGCACGCTCCTCCTCCCTGAGAACTGGCGACCCTTAGTACATAGAACGCTAATAGGCCGTACCGTCGCCTGAGCTACAGACATGGCAGCGCCGCCGGAAGGTTGATTTCTACCCCTCGATGGCGACTTCCCCTTACCGTCAATACGACGAAGCACTCGTGAACGATCGGGCGGCCACCTATCACTCGGGCTCACTTTTAGCCAATGTCCGTGTTATCATTGATAAGGGCTGCTGCGCATGTGGATGCAGTTTATATCTCTCGCATCCCTGCTTCTGTGCTTCTTCTGGTACGCTCCAATTCCGACTGCCTTATATTCGGCTGCTTGCTTATGATCAAGATATTGTCGTTCGGTCGGGACAAGGCATGAAGGATCGTGATCGTGCATGATCTGATGATAAGGGATAACCGTCGTGAGGCGGGATGCGCGATGGTATGGACATACTGGAAGCATGCAAGCACATGGCACAAACTCCGCAGCTGTCTTGATCTCCGACTCGTTGTGTCCGGTCTTCTTTGGATGCTGGTTCCCCGGTGATCGAATCGGAGTGGCGGGGTCAGCTACCTATCAAAGTCGTACAGAGACTTGTGCTGACTGCGATTGCTGTGATAACTGTGGTGCTACTTGACCCACTTTGACACGCTGGCGCTTGCCGTTCTAGGTTATGCAGCTATGCGGAGCCTTGCCAGCTTTTCCATGGAGCCTTATCCGGGTGGCACGACCGAACGGAGTCTCCTCGTTATCTGCCTTTCCTCCATGCGGTTCGGGCTCATTGACGACAACGTCATTATGAAAACCCCTTGGCGCATGCTGTTGAGGTTTACCGTCGCTCCTGTTGTGCTATAATATCGCTCTGGGTGCGAGTCACTGATTGCGCTTGCTACTCCTCTGCCCCCGGCTTCTAGGAAGATGAGTACTCCGCACTTACCGGATACTGCTCTGGAGAAATCTCTCGTGGAGGACGAACTTCCGAGTCCTCTCGAGAAGGTCCCATCGCAGCTTTCTCAACGGCGCAATGCCCCGAAACGGGCCTTCTCGTTGGCGAAGGTCACTACCAAGGAAGTTGAAGACATCGAGTCCACCAGCGAAGGGACCGGAGAAGTACCTCCCGAGGAGACGGCCGAAGTGGTCAAGAATGCAGAAGATATCGCTGCTCTCGTACGTTGCTCTGTCTATATTTGCAGGAACGGAGCTGACTAGTCGTGCAGATCATTTCCGCAGAAGACGACCCCGAGCAACCCGTCTTGACCTTCCGCTTCTGGGTGCTTGGGTGTGGCCTGTCCGTGTTCGGAGCGGTATTATCAGAGATATACTACTGGAAACCGCAAAACGCCAGCGTCTCTCCCCTGTTCCAGCTTATCATTGCATACGTCCTTGGAAATGCGGTAAGAGCGAGAGCGACTGCTCGTCGGAAATGGACTAATTCAATTTCAGATGCATTATATCATGCCAAGCACTGGCTACTGGCGATACCTCAACCCTGGTCCCTTCAACATCAAGGAGCATACCGCCATCACGATCATGTCCAGCACAGCATCATCGACTGCGACTTCCATCGGCATTGTCGGGACTATGGATCTGTTCTATGGTGTTACCCTGAATCCCGCCGCCGCCATCTTCCAGAGCTGGGCCTCACAGCTCATCGGATATGGCTTTGCTGGAGTGCTTCGCCGTCTTCTTGTTTGGCCCACCTATGCGCTTTACCCCGGTGCTCTGCCCGAAATTGCTCTCCTTCAGTCCATGCATTTCGGCGGCCTTCTGAACAAGAAGAAGATGAGGTATTTCTGGATCGGTATGGCATTTCGTTACAAACTGTCGTGGACTAGCTAACCTCTGCTGCAGTTTTCACAGCAATCTTCTGCTACGAGATCATCCCTACATGGATGTTCCCTCTCATTACCGCATTCTCGGTGATCTGCCTCGTCGACAATGGGAGACACACGTTCGTGCGCAACCTCTTTGGTGCGGGATCATCAAATGAAGGGCTTGGACTGTTCTCCTTCGGCTTCGACTGGGTTCTGATATCGCAAGCCTACCCGCTTTACTGGCCACTGCAGACCCAGGTCTCGGCGTGGATTGGCATGGCTCTCTGCTATATTCTTATGAGTAAGTCCATCCACAGCCCCGCGTTATCCGGTCCTTGACGCGGACTTCTTAGTGGCATGCTACTACAACGACGTCTTTGAGGGCAGGTCAAGGGGTCTGCCGTTCATGTCTACTGACCTCTTCTTCGGCAATGGATCGAGCTACGACCAGACCGCAATCCTTAACGACAACAACCAGCTGGATCCGGTCAAGTTTGCGGAGGTCGGACCACCGTACGTAACTCGCGGCTTACCACTCCGTGCCTGCCTAACGGCACCTTAGGTATATGACCACGACATATGCTGTTTCTCTTCTAGTCAGCTATGCGTCAACGGGCGCCGCCTTCTCCCATGTGCTACTGTGGCATTGGAAAGATCTGAAAACCGCATTCGGCAGTCTGCGATTCTTGAAGGGGGCTGACGGAATTGAAGAGTGAGTGTACTTGTCTGCACTGTCACCCAGCCTTGTTTCTGACGACTTCCAGCATTCATTATGAGAAAATGCGCGTCTACAAAGAAGTGCCCCAGTGGTGGTATGCCGCTATCTTCCTCGTCAGCCTGGGCGTGGCTATTGGCACCGCGTATGGTGGTATCAATACATTGCCTTGGTGGTCGGTCATAATATTCACTATCATCGCCTTCATCCTGGCCGTAATTCTGGGTGAGTAATATCGCCGGCTGGAGGATCCCGAAAAGCTTATGCTCTACAGGTTGCGTGGCGGCGGTCACAGGTTTCCAACTGCCGACAGGAGGCTTTATCCAGGTCATAGCGGTATGTGATTCGCTCCTCCAGAGGGGCGCTGCTCCTGAATGCCGGCTCCAGGCATATATACACCCGCAACAGCCTATTCAGAACATGTACGCAAAACTGTACGGCTACAACACCGGATATCAGACGCTCGCGCTCCTGCAAGACCTCAAGCTTGGTCAATACGCAAAGGTTCCGCCTCGGGCCACGTTCGTGGCCCAGTGCTGCGGCACGATGTTGGGCGCAGTATTGAACTACGTGCTCTACAAGTCCATCGTGGATGCGCATAGAGCCGACCTCCAGAATCGTAAGTCGATGTATTCCCCGTTTGCCCGCCGCCGGGCTCATGTGGCATTGTAGCAATCGGCACACGTCTCTGGTCTGGCTGGGTCGCCCAAGAAGTCAACTCAGCCGCCATCACCTGGGGCGCCCTCTCCGCCGAACTCTACAACCCCGGAAAGCTTTACTTCCAGATCCCGATGGGCCTACTCTACGGCTTCATCGCTCCAATCCCATTCTACATTATGCATCGTTTCTTCCCCAATCAGAAGATCTGGAGCTACCTGAACCTGCCGGTTATCTTCACGTATCTTGGATGGCTGCCGTATTCTGTCAATGGGATGTGGTGGACAGCGTTTGTTATTGGGTTGTTCACGCAGTGGTGGGTGAGGACGAGGTATCCCAAGTGGTATAAGAAGTATAACTGTGCGTTCTCGTTTCTCCAGTCGTCTTTGGAACTCTTGCTTACGGCCGCATGTTAGATCTGACATCCGCCGCGCTGGACGGAGGCACCTCCATCATTTACTTCATCCTCAATTTTGCCGTCTTCGGCGCTGGGGGACAAGGCGTCGACTTCCCGATCTGGTGGGGCAACCCGGATCCGAATGTGGTACGTAATGTCCCTACTCGATGCTCGGATCATATGCTGACGGAGGTGACTGTAGATGAGCGTCGATCACTGTGCGGTTGCTGGTTGAAAGGACATGGCAAATTCAATTTTCTGTGGAACGAGGCTGGGATCAGATGTTGTAGTTTAATGTACATTCCAATCGATGGGTTGATGGAGGGATTTATCGTGTCTCGACTGAAACAGCCGGCTACAGACGATGTTCGAGTCCAAATAGTGAACTCCGCCCAGAACCCCAAATAGGAAATGGAATGAACGGAACCAAAACTGCTTGGCCCACAACCACCGCCTCGGAGTTCGTGTTGGTGCTCAAGTCACTAGCACTCCTGCGACCGTACCACTTACATTCCTCCCGTTCGCATACAACATGTCCACAGCCCGTGCGTTCACGATTACTGAGCTCCAGATATTGGTGATTCTGACAGAGAGTATGTAGACAGACCAACATGGACGCCCGCACAGGGCAAAGCCGCAACCGGCAACTCGCGGCAGTTCAGCGCGAAGGATATGGCCGCGCACACAAAGCTCAAGTTCCGTCAGCCAGGGCAGGACGCAACGTCCGACGTGAAGAAGCGAGACCTGCGCGCTGAGCTATTGGCGGCGGAGGAGGAGGCAAGGAGGAAAAAGAGGAAGGCTGAGGGGTTACCGGTTGAGGACGCACCGGCTCCGAGGGCTATTGAAGGCGTTAAGGAGGTCAATGGGGGTGATGAGGAGGGAGAGGAGGCGAATAAGAGGAGAAAGATCTTGCAGGAGGCGCTGGAGATGGATAGGGATGATGATGACGAGGAGGAGAAGAAGGATAAGGGGAAGGGAGTTGCCGTCGACGATGATGATGACGAGTCCGTACAACTTGTCTCTTTCCAGTGGTCTATTCTGACTGATTTTGTAGTGATGACGACGATGACGACGATGACGACGACGATGAAGATGAAACAGCTGAACTACTGCGTGAACTCGAGAAGATCAAGCGCGAGAGGGCGGAGGAGAAAGCACGGTTAGAGCGCGAAAACTCCGTCAATGCAGAACGGCAACGACAGGAGGAGATTGCCACTGGAAACCCGCTGCTCAACCTTGCTGCTGCCCTGGGACAGTCACCAGTAGGCGGTACACCAAAACCGGGTGGATTCGTTGTGAAGAAGCGGTGGGATGATGGTGCGTCCATCTTGTTGCAGTTGCCTTGAGTCATGACTGACTCTTCGTCTTGTAGACCTGATCTTCAAGAATCAAGCCCTGAATGGGCAGGGTGACAAGAACAACGGCTTCGTGAATGATCTACTGCGGACAGAATTCCATCGGAAGTTCATGCACAAGTTTATCAAATAGACTGTTGTACACAACTCTTCACTGTATTATTGGGACCATCGGGTTATTGATCGGCCGTTGGCTGTCTCCTCTTGTAGCTTGCTTGGCCCAGCCAAGCCAAAGCCTTTCGTGATAGCCTTGCGAGCGTAATTATCCGAAGTATTAGTCCGGACAACACGACCGCGACGTGTTCGTGTCCTCAGCCAGTCGGAACACGGACCGAGTTGACCGGGTCCCTTACCTCTCCTCCCCACACTCTTTCCAAACTCGGCCAAACAACCCACTGTTCGTCATGCGTGTTGGCTGCTCGGGCTGCTTGCCGGCTGGGCACAGTCTATCCATCGCGCATATATACCACTCCAGGGTGTCGATCAAATAGCCCCTACAACAGTCGGTATCCAGTCGGTAGACTGACTGCGCCATAACCAGCAAGGATGGCATACCAAAGCACGACCCTTGACCTCAACAAAGCCAAATGGGCGTACAAGTCGCTCTCCGGCGCCTTCAGCTCAGCCGGCTCCCTCCTCTCCTCCCTGACGTCCGTCGCGCCCGCGACAGTAGCCTCGCTCTCCTCGGATACATGGCACCAATGCCTGCAGATGCCATCCGACGTGTACGCGGAGCTCACCCTCGCAGAAGCCATTCCGCACCCGTACAAGAAGTGGAACGAGCATCAAGTGCAGTGGATTGGCGATAGGGAGTGGGTGTACTCTTGTGAGTTTGAGCTGGAAGGAGGTGATCTAAAGGAGGGTGAGAGTGCGGAGCTCGCCTTTGAGGGTTTAGACACGTACTGCGATGTCTACCTCAATGGACAGGAGATCCTCAAGGCTGATAACATGTTCCGTCCTTGGAGGGTGTGTTCATCTTTTCTACCAATTACTATGCGATCTGATCTCCCTCTCAGGTCCCAGTGAATGTCAGCCAACTGAAGTCCACTAACCAACTCCTCTTCCACTTCAAATCCGCGCGCAAGATCGCCCTCGAGCTCGAGGCAAAACACGGCAAGCGCACCGCCGGATCCTGCAACGTCGGCCACGAGTCTCGTGTCTACGTCCGCAAAGCCCAATACCACTGGCGCTGGGACTGGGGCCCGGAGCTAATGAGCGTCGGCCCTTGGCTTCCCGTGCGTCTCGAGCGGTACACGACACGTTTGGCTGCTGTGCAGACCCAGGCGTATGTCAGCGAGCAGAATGAGCCTAGTCTTGGCCTGAATCTGGAGTTGGCCGGGAAGCTGGAAGGGCATGTCAAGATTGACGTCAGTCTGCGTGATGCTGCTGGGAAGGAGATCAAGAGCGAGAGTGTGAAAGCGACTGGCGCCGGTACGCTGAGGGATGTCCTGAAGTGGGATTTGGCTGGCAAGGTCGACCTCTGGTGGCCGGTTGGATACGGCAAACAACCCTTGTATACGGTGGAGGTCACTCTGAGTGACGAGGTGCGTCTGGACGATTCGCTCCTATCGACCGCTCCTGACATGTAGGCAGGCCGGCAAGCTGCTCGACAAACGCTCCCAGCGTGTTGGATTCCGCCGCGTCGCTCTGATCCAAGAACCGCTCGTCGACCAGCCAGGCACGACCTTCCTATTCGAAGTCAACGGCGTCCGCATGTTCATCGGCGGCTCGTGCTGGGTGCCTATCGACAATATGCTCACGCTTGCTACGCCTGGGCGGTATAAGGCCTGGCTTGAGCTGATGGTGCGCGGGAACCAGAACATGGTCCGGATTTGGGGAGGCGGGATCTATGAGAGTGACGAGTTCTATGATGCTTGCGACGGTGCGTCGTCGCTCTAAGACCCAAGTCAAGATCTGATCTGACTGTGCTGCAGAACTCGGCCTTCTCGTTTGGCAGGACTTTATGTTCGCGTGCGGACAGTATCCAGCCCATGAGGAGTTCCTGGCTCAAGTCCGGCCTGAGGCAGAACTGGCGGTCAGGCGTATTCGTCACCATGCCAGTCTTGCTTTACTCTGTGGGAACAACGAAGACTGTAAGTTTTCATTCTGGTCTGAACTGAACATGCCTAATTGCTCCGTCACGTATAGACCAGCAAGTGAAGCAGTGGGGAATCAGCGAGTTGCCTGCTGTGGTCATCTATGAGCAGATCTTGCCGCAGGTCGTCACGAGCTTGACGGAGCCTGAGATCCCATACCACCGCGGTTCACCCTGGGGCGGAGTCGACTACTGGGACACCGCCGACCCCACCATCGGCGACATCGTATGCCTGTCTATCCTCCTGCTGACGCACTCAAGGCTGACGCACATTACAGCATCAATGGGAGATGTGGGCCGGCCGCGCCGACTTCTACCAGAACTGGGACATAAACGGCGGCCGGTTCGTCTCCGAGTTTGGGCTCCCGGCTATGGCGCACCCCGAAACCATTGAGTGGTTCTTCGATGACGAGAAGGGCCACCGGTACCCGCAGAGCAAGATGATGCAGCAGCATAATAAGGCTGGCAGTCATGAGCGCAGGCTGGCGATTTATATGAATGAGAACTTTAGGATTACGGGGGAGTTCCAGCCGTGAGTCGAGCCACCTTACGAATCTCTATTGTATGCTGAGTTGTTGCAGGTATATCTTCTTGACTCGTATTATGCAAAGTGAAGGTATTGGCGCCGCTTACAGGATGTGGCGGCGAGATTGGAAGGGGCCCGGGCGACAATATGTCAGCATGTATTCGTCCTTTGTGGTGCAAGGCTAACGTTGCGTGACAGAATGCTGGCGCCTTGGTATGGCAGATCAACGATTCCTGGCCTGTCACTTCCTGGGCTACTTGCGATTACTTCGTACGTTGTTCGCCGGCTTGATGCTGACAGAGCGCTGACATTGTGTGACAGATGCGACCTAAGCCAGCATTCTTTGCTACAGCACGTGAGATGCTGCCTATCACCGTTGGCATCAAGCGCACAGTCAAGAAAAACAAGGAGAACGACCGTCCCCGCCAATTCTACGAGTTCGGCGCATTCCAGTCCCTTTCAGCCTCGGTCGAGATCTGGGGTTGCAACTCCACGCTTGAGCCGCGTGAAGTGGTGCTCGAGGTCACCTACTGGGATTTGGAAACGGACTGGCGTGCCTCGGAATACCATGAGCACACGCTTCTGCCGAATCAGTCGACCGATTTGCTCAAGAAGGAAGTCCCGCATCGGCCGCGGGGTGAACCGGATACCTACCCCGGCGGTGACCCGAAGCCGACCCTGAGCTACTCTGTCATCGTCGCGGCGCGCTTGGTTGACGTGAAGACGAAGGAAGTACTCTCCCGCTATGCGGACTGGCCTCAACCGTTGAAGTTCATCGATTTCCCCGACCCTGGGCTGAACGTTTCCGTCAAGGGCGACGAAGTCACGGTGCAAGTGCGGCACCCTGTCAAGGGCCTATGGCTCGACGTACCGGGCGAGACAGACAGCGTGAAATGGAACGACAATGCGATTGACGTCATGCCTGGTGATCCGCAGACGCTCATTGCGACGGGTCTGAGCGGACGGAAGTTGGTGGCACAATATCTGGGTAAGGAGACCGCTTCTCCTGTTTGAGTCTCATCGGGTGGCTTTGCGGACCCCCTTACTATGGCCTAAACATTATCAATGTGACAAATGTGACAAATAACGGCGAATATTCTGGACCGCCTTCCTATGCCACCGCCTCCTAGGGAACCCGCCGGCGCTGTCCTCCGCCGGTGGTTACGGCGGCGTTGCGGGGTAAGATGAACGGGCCCTGATGCGGAAGCTGAGCCTGTGAACACAACGGCGGCGGGCGCCTCCGGAGCGGAGCGGGCCCAGGCACAATCTGGACCCTGACCGTTCCGCATGGAGATCGGAGAGGGAAGGGTGAACATATCTGGATCCTTCCTCTGGCCTGACTTTTCCGCCTTCCGCCGTTTGGTCATGAATGCAATCCTGATCACTTTCGTACGCATCCAGCCCCTTGCAACCACTCAGAGTATACTAAAGACGCGGGTGGATAGGCTGCCATTTTAGGATGTCGACTGATTGTGGCCATCCCTATGCCCATCAAGGAACTGACCGCCCGACTCGGCCCTTCCACTGCGCTAACTGCTCTCCGTTCCCCGCTCTCCTGTGCGGGCCACTGAACCTGGAAATATTCAGTAGGCGGAACACTGATGCTTCAGTATGCTCTCTTGCGGACAAGCTGGAGGAGCAACGGTCTATATAAACTGCCCTTCCTCCTCCTACGATGAGGCAGACTCAGCGCTCAGCACCACTTCAAGGACTACTTGCAAGGACATTCTACTCAGCTTCGTCTTTTAAGACAGACTTCCACCCCACTCAACTCTGAAACAATGTTCGCTCGCCAACTTGCCAACACCTCCCGCCGCGCTCTCGCGCAAGGCCGGACCTCCGCGGCTCGCCGCGGGATCCATTTGGCTAGTGACCCCAGGCCTTACGTATGTACTCCTTGCTTTGCGAACTATCGGAACCATAGTTGACAAGAACTGCAGGGCGTCATGTCCATCATCCCACCCAACTCCCTGCCACTCGTCATCGGCACCACTGCCGTCTCCGCGGTTGGCCTCGCTGCCGGTTTCAGGACATGGCTCATGGCTCCTGAGGTACGTTACCTTTGCTGGCTCTGCCCCAAAGCAGAGGTTAACCTTCAGCCGAAGAGAGAAGTTGACCCCCTCTGTTAGGACTTCGCCGAGCCCAAGCGGCACCCAGGCCTCATGCGCTTCTAAGCCACTCGCATACCTAACCTCATCACCGGGCCCGAGCTCTGAGGGGTCGATACCATTGTCGCTTTCACCTGTTCTCGCATGTTGCAGAAGCACTCCGCGTTGGAGGACGGGATTAGACCACTATCTATGATGTGGAAGGAGGGCGGATGATATATTTCAGTTTCAAATCGCGATAGCAACTGTTCTTTTCTCTTTCTCCGCATACTCTATTCTCTCCTATGTACGTATAGAACGCGCACAAGACGAAACACGATCCTCTGCCAACCTCATGCACGTGCTTTTCATCTTGTAATGTTCCGACAGTGCCAGCCGACGAGTGCCGAGCCAAACGCCGCTACTCTTGCGAAGGGCGAGGAATCCGGGAATGACGTCCGTGCACACGTTGTGCGGGAGGACAAGGTTCGCCCCGCGGGAAACAACGGCGGAACCTCCGCGCCCTTGGTCCACATGCCGATGAATTGGTCGTGGGAGATCGGGTTGAGCTCCCGAGGCCTATCCCTTGCTGTGTTGCGAGCTGATTGTATGCTTACGATGCCAGCGTCATACTGTATGATGGGCAAGGGGTGGAAGTCATATATACGGTGCTACTGAGGGACAGCGCCTGGAGAAGTGATCATCACTTCCTCGCGCCGTCTCAGACCAACCAACGGCTCTACGCCCCACCATTGCCAACACTTGGTTCTTAGATTACCAAGAGCGATATGTTCGCACGCTCAACAACAACAGTTGCACGCTTGGCTGCCCGCCAACAATCGCAGCGTCTAGCCGTCCGGACTTACGCCACGAAACCTTCAGTACGTGACTACCGATCTAAGCGAACACTACCGACCACTGATGGACCTAACAGGGCGGCTTCTGGTCAAGAGTACCTGTCGAGACATACCCGCTAATCGGGGTCGTGACATTCGCTTGTTGTCTCGGGGTTGGGATGGGCTGGCATGCATTCTCGAAGGAGAAGGAGGTGCGCACCTTGCTCCATGGTTGTCCGGTGGAATGAAACTAACGGTCTTTCATAGGACTTCCTGGAGCATAAGAGCACCGGGAGCGGAAGCGTGAAGTACAACAAGCTCTGAAAGACCCGGTCTCTGAGGGGATTAGTCCTGTCAGAAGGAGCTGTAGCGCCCGGAGAAGTGTAATGATACAACGTCTATGTCGCTCCGGTATTATTGTCCTGGCACTTCCCAAGTTCAGCCAGATGTTTTGACAGATCGTGCTTGGAGATGATCGTGCTTGGAGATGATCGTGCTTGGAGATGATCGTGCTTGGAGATGATGTGCAGCATTCAGCTGACAATCGCTTCCCCTTCCTGCAACTTGATCCTCCTCACCTCCCCCTGCTCCCAAGCCCAAGGCATCTCCTCCTCCCAATGACTAACCCACACAACCGCCATCCCCTCCCCCTCGCCCCGATCAGCCTTGTCATTCGCCTCCTGCACCATAGCCTTCAAGAACCGCCGTGCCCGACCGACCATCTCGTCGTCCATTCCTGCGAAGACTTCGTCGAGAATGAGCAGGCGGGGCTTGTTGACTATAGCGCGCATGAGGAGCACTAGGCTCTGCTCGCCAGGTTTGAGGGTCGCGAATGGCTGTTTTAGGAAGTTGGCAGTCCATTCCGGCGCTAAGGCTTCGAGCAGGGAGTCGATAGTCTTCTCCTGGTCTGCTGTCCGTACGCGGTAGGAGAAGGTGCACTCGAATCCTGTGCCTATGGCGTCCCTAGCGCTGAGGGCGCCGGAGCCAAGCCGGCGAGGGAAGGCATTGAACAGCTCTGGGCTGACAAAACCGATCTGCTGTTGCAGCATCAGGGTTGCGTGTTGTCGTCGATGCCGGCCGAAGAGCTGGAGGTGTTTTTGGACGAAGGATTGTGGGTGGTCGCCAGTGAGGAGACTGAGGAGGGTCGTCTTCCCCGAGCCGTTCGGGCCTTGCAGATGCCAGTGCTCGCCTTGACGGATCGTCCAGTTAATGTTTTTCAGGACCTGTCCCTCATCAGTCTGGTGGCATTCACGCGATGAAGGAGAAACACTCACATGTCGGTCCTTATACGCCACATTTACATCCTTCATATCAACCAACACCTGTCCGCCCTCCTTCCTCATCGCCCTGACCTCCTCATCGGTCGGTCCTTTTCTTCCGGCACTGGCAGCATGGTGCTTGGCGTGTCTCGCCAGTTCTTCCCTGAACTGATCTTCGGGTCCTGTGACGACTTCAGGACCACGGACAAGGGCGATGTGCGTCGTCCAGGGTGGTATGGGATCTTGTGGACGGAGGGCGAGGATGATGCGTGGGGAGCGGGCGCTGTGCAGATTCCCCAGTACATGCGAAAGGTGAGCGCGGTGTTGCACGTCCAAGCCAGCTGATCATCCGATGAGTATTATTGCAAGTACGAGCAGAAGGATAGACGCACTCAGCGGCTCGTCCAAAAGGAGCACCTTCGGCCGCGTGAGCAGCTTCCGCAGAATATTCGCTCTCCTAGTCTGCCCATTGGACATAGCGATCAAGGGCAAGTCCAAGTACCCGGTAACATGCAGCATCTCCGCCATCTCATCCAGCTCCCCCTCGGTCATGGTCACGCCCGCCCGTTTTGCCTCCTGCATCAATGACTCCCGAACGGTCAGCTTGTCCTCGTCTCGCATTGCTCCGTACCGGGCGGAGTAGTCGTAGAAACCTGTCCCGAGGGATTTGGGCCGGGCGGTGAATGATACGGAGGTGATCACGTTGTGCGGGTCTTGCTGGTCTGGTGGAAGGAAGCGCAGGAAGGGCCATATACCCCCTGGAGGAGGAGGAACAATGCGATAGTGACCAAGGAGTGTCTAGATACAAGTTGAGCATGGGTATGTTGGAGCCATAGACAGAGTGCGCACCTCAAGCAACTCGTTCTTCCCGCTGCTGGCCGTGCCCACTACGGCCCAAGCCTCTCCATCCTTGATCGTCCAGTCCAAGTCCTTGAACAATGGCGGTCTCGGTGGTGCCTCTCCAAACCGGTATACGTTGCAGTGCGGCAGCCGCATGATGATGTTCTTGTCATCTTCGTTTGCTGTTGTCGCAGTGCACGTGGCTGCATTGGAGGATGTAGAGGGGAAGGTGGAGTGGAAGTTCCGAGAGAGGGAGAGGCAGGCTATTGGCGGTCTACCTCTCCATGTTGCGCTCACTGTCCTCAGCATCATGATGCTCACACCTACAGCCACCTAGGTGGAAGGCAGGAGGTAACGAGCGTGAAGGACGAGGACTGCAAAAGTTGGGGAATGTGCCTTCCAAAAGCGGACCGATTGGACCCTTTGCCCCGGTCCCGATCGGCACCCGATCCCAGCATGACTCGGAACACGGGGTGGATCACAGTGGATCCAAGTAGGAGTAGGAAGTCCACGACAGTCCTACATCTTGTCGAGCATACTTCGTTTACCTACGACGAGAGGAGTGTTTCAATGACCATTGGTTATTTTTCAGAAGAGCCGTTTTCTTGGCATTCCAGAACTTCCGGGTCCCTACATTACAGCTTGCTCTTGCTCCCCTCCGGATCCACGCCAACATACGGGTATTCCTTCCCCAACCTAAGGAAAACCCGTCAGCACCCAGCTTCTTCCATGTGACAGGCAGGAATCACCAATGTGAAATACTCAACATCCTGTCGCTCCCAAAGAAACTCCACTTCTCGCCAGACTCCTTCTCGCAAATAATCCATGGGAACCCAAATGCGCCTTGCTCCTCTGCGAGCTTCTCGGCGTCCGCCTTTAGGCCGGCTTTGTTCTCCGCTGACTGGGACTTCTCCTGCATGCTACTGAGCTCCGAGGGCTGCAAAAGGGCGGGGTCGCGAGTGAGGGTTTGGAGGAAAGAGGGCGAGTTTGTTGGTGTGTTACGGGAGAAGAGCTCTTCCTACAATGGCACATCCGTTAGCTTTGGAGCGTAGCAAGTAACACAAATGGCGCACGTAGAGCCTCTGCGTCGCCTCCTCCATCACATCCGGTTTTTCCTGCTTCAATACTCGCATGAACCTCATCACGTTCAAGGTGTTGTACTCCTTGTTGAACGGGAATCCTGGCGGAAGGCGAAGGTCGACTGCACGATCGACATGGTTAGCTGGTGCTAGAACGAGGGAGGGTTTGGACGTACGATTGTACACTTGCGAGAGCAGAGCGAGATCTCCGACCATCCATTTGGCTTTGTTGGGTACCTGAGAGTAGGTCAAGGAGGGATTGTGAAGAAGCTGGATGGAACGTACGCTAGCCGGAGCCGAGTTCTTACTCGCGATCAGAACCGCGCCCAAGAACATCTACAACCTCCCATGAGCTCACTGGGCCAACTTACCCTCTCACATGTGGCCCGGTGCGATCGACCGGAAAGATAAGGAAGATGAGCAGCTAGACGCACCGGTTGGTAGTCCATCTGCAGGTTCCATGCCCTCTTATACCGCTTCAGCGCCTCGAACGCGATCCACGACCAAGGCGAAGTGATATCATAGAACAACGACAGCTTAACAGGAGGGGGCATAGTAAGTTTTGCTCTTCTCAATCGTTCGACTGCGTATTGCCGTCACAAGAGCAGGTGCGGGGTAGGTGATGGGACAGCAAGGAGGTGGGGAATGATGCGGGGAAGTCCGTAGGGGACCGGTCCGGTTACCGAATTCAGGGCGAAATAGCCGGTCACGTGCACTGCACCAAACGGGAAGATACAAGAACAACAGGGAATGCTGCAGAATTCGTACGAATACGTAGGCTGGCGAAAAGTCGAAATCGCTTGTAGCTCTGGATCGTCGCCAACCATTGGACAGAAGACTACGCACATCGAGGCGGAAGCGTCTGGCACTCTCGTCCGTGGTAATATCAGAGTCAAGGCAAATGCGGGATATACATAATTATGCCTTAACGCGCTTAAAAATAAGCTTTGGCCTCCCAGTCCGCAAGAGACATCACGAATACGTCGCCAAATGCGCGAGGAGCTCTACTCCTCGTCCTGATCGCCATCCTCTTCGGCATCATCATCCTCGTCCTCACTCACTTCCAGCCCAGCGTCCCTCATCCGCTTCTTATCCCGCTTCCGTTTCTGGCTGAGCTCGTCAAGCGCAACAAGCGCGTCATCTACCTGCTCTTCCTGCTCCTTGACCTTCGCTTGCGCGTCCTTGAGCTGCTGTTCCAGCTCCGCAACCTGCTTCTTTAACTCTTCGTCCGCTTCTGCCGGTGCGGGGGATGCAGCAAGTTCCAATGCGGTACCAGAGCCAGGCGCAAACGTCGCATCCACCAGCTGCTGCTTTAGCGCATCGATCTCCCTCTCTTTCTCCCTCAGCGCATCATCCCGACTCCTTTCCCGTCCAGCAGCCAGCTGGAGCTCCTCGCTCATCTCTGCCACCTGGGCATTAAGCTTCTCAAGCTCCCGGCCGAGCGTCTCCCGTTCTTCGTCTCGCTCGCGCTGCAGGGCGTCCAGTTTTCGCTGCATAGCTTCGAGGTCTTTGGCTTGGGACTTGATCGTTTCTTGTAGGGAGGAGATGAGGGCGAGGGTTTGGGGTGATTCGCCAGCGGGGGGCTTGATAGCGTTCGGGTCGGATGTGATCGCTCGTTGTACCGAGACTGTCCCCCAATCAGCACCACTCACGTCGCAATCCAGAAGGAAGAAAAGAAGGGACGCACAATACGTATTCTTCCAAAATTCGACAAAACTCCAATCGAACCATACCTCCGCATCCACCTGCCCGTCCGTCGAGGGTGGCACGCTGAATCCTGGCCCGTCATTGTGGAATGTGCTTGGGTCAACCACGGCCGACTCGGGCGTAACGGCTTTAAATCGGTCGTCTTCCCTTAGGCGTGTCATACGGTTCACGAACTGGTCTGCGCCGACGTGTTTCATCAGGATGGGGTGGAGTGTGGCTCTGGATATGTGTTGCGTTAGTGGCTGTTTGGGGATAGGAAGCGGAAGCAGCGCACCGGGTGATCTCCCCCGGGTCGGTGTTGAATTCGTAGCATGTACCGAGCAGGAACGCCGCCAGCCCTTGGACGAGCGGATCCACCCCGCTCGCTTGAGTGATCGGTTGGATCAACTGCGCATCATGGTCAGTATTTTCTCATCCCACAATCCACAAAGCAAGGGGAACAGATGGACGGAGGGGATGGAGTACAAGTGGAGACAGGGAGAGATTAGAGGAATAAGAAGAGACGACGCACGACCTGCACATTCCCCCCCTCCTCCAAAAACTCCCTCACCCCACCCACACTCTCCCACATCCAGACACACAGCACACAAAGCCAAGCCACAGCCGCCCGATCCCATTCCCTCCCCTCCCGTGTCCTGCCTTCCTCACGCGCGCGGATCTGCTCGCGCAGGGCGAGGTTGACGTTGCCTATCAGGATTTGGAGGAGCGTGGGGGGTTGGTCGTCTTCTTCGTCTTCTTCGGGGTCGGCTGTGTGCGGTTTTGGTCCTTCTGGGGAGGGGTGGGAGGAGCCGGGCAGGGGGAGCGTTATTCGCCGGGCGACGGACTTGGCGTGCTCCCCCGTCCTGAGCAGATGCGCGAACAGCTGAGAGGCAAAAACCGTAGGGTAGGTGTTAAACCTCGCAGGCGGGAGACCGTTCAAGCTCGGCGGCGCGACTTCCGGGCTCGGTAACGCCGTCAGAGCATGCAATAGCGCTTGACCGGCCGGGAGAGGCGGGTCAGCAAAGGGCGTCGGGTCTGCTCCTTCTGGCGGGAAGGCCAACTCAGAGAGGATCAATTCGACACCATCAGGGTTAGAGGAGAGGAAGCTCTCAAAAGCCCCCACTGCGGCAGAACGGCACTCCAATCCCTCCCGGGCGGTTTCAGCGCCGCCGGAAAGGACCGCCGCGCCTAGGTCGCCTGATATGGCGGTTCGGATTAGACTGGCGAGTGCGGGTTGGGGGGGGAGTCGGTCCCATTCGTCCCCTCCTGCCCAGGCGTACGGGGTTAGGGAGAGGGAGGCGAGGAGCTGTTGGTTTGGGGGAGAGGAGGCGAGGAGGGTTTGGAGTGCTTGCAGGGCCTATGGCGCGGAGAGTCAGCTTTCTTTGTTTTCGACGCGCAACTAGGCGGCTCAAAAGAGAAGAGCAGATAAGGGGGACGGAAAGGTGAAGGGGAGACATGAGGAGGGTGAAGAGGGAAAGAGGAGAAGAGTTGAGGAGAAGAAGAAGATGGGGGAAGGGGCGTACGTACATGAATCTTGAGCGAAGTAGGAGCATTACTAGCCAACCCAAGCTCCACAAGCGCCCTAGTCATCCCACTCGCCAAAAGCGCCAGCTGATTCATCTCCTTCCCCGCCCCCACACCACCAAGCAAGACCTGCACGAGCCTAACGACCAACGTCGCGTTGGCCAGTTTTTGGGAGTCCCAGAATTGGAGTGCGTAGCCCTGCGGCGCGGGCTCGGTGGGGCTGGGAGGGGGGGAGGGGAAGAGGAGGAGGGGGGGGAGTCGGGGGATGTTGGACGTTTCGCGGAAGTAGTTCTGCGTTCGCTTGTCAGTGGTTTGTTCTTTTCCTGTGTCTGTCTCGTCTCCCGTGCGCACTACGCGCTATATGTCCTCTCTCCTGTCTGGCCACCCCCCGAGCGGGCAGAGGCGCACAGCACAGGAAAGAAAGAGAACAGGAGGAGAGGGAAAGGAGACGCACCTGGTTAGAAACGTTAAACCTCAACATCCCCTCCACAGCAAGCAAACAATCATGCGCCACCACACCGCCCTCCGTCCCTCCCTCGGACTGGGCGATGTCGAGTAAGCGCTCGAAGGCGCCTTCGAAGGCGACTATTTTCTGGAGGTCGGCGTTGGATGCTATGAGGTTCTGCAACAAAAAGAGGGCCTCTGGAGGGTTGTCAGCTCTTGGTAGCCTTGGGATGAAGCGAGGCAAGGCGAGAGATAGGAAGGGAAATGGGAGAGCGCACCATTCCGGATTATCTCCCTCCTTTCCTGTAGCACCCCCACTAGACTCCCAACCCCCTGCGGAGCAGCAAGCACATACCCCTGGACCACACTCGGCCTATTGGCCAACAACACCCCCAACAACTGGAGCGTCCCGAACCGGACATAAAACCCCGTCTGGCCCAACAACCTCACAAGCGTATGCACGGGCTCAGGCGACTGGAGCAGGATATCCGTATGTCGCAGACCGAGGTCTTCCTTCCCTTTCCCCCTCGAGGCTGCGCTCTGCTGCTGCTGCTGCTGGCCAGAAAGATGAGGGACGTCCAGCTCGTCCCTCTCACACAGCACCAACAGCGTCTCCAACACCGCCTTCCCAGCCTCAGGATCAACCTCCGCGTCCCTCTCCAAGCTGGCCAATAGCGCCTCCAGAGCCGTCTGGCCAACTTCGCGCTTCGCGTCCCTCGCTAGTCCCTTCAGGGCCAGGAGGGCAGCGCGCCGATCGGCGATGTTCTGGGATTGGAGGAGTCGGTCGGTGAGCTTGTCTATTGTTGTTTGGAGTGTTTGGCTCGGAGGGGTCAGGGCGGATGTGAGTTGGGTTTGGGCGGTTTGGCGGAGTTGGGAGTAGGTGGTGGTGAGGAAGTCCATCTTGGATTCCGCTCTTCCCTTTCAGTTTCCTACTTGGTGGGGCGTGGGTATGCAGCGAGCGAGGGGTCAAGCCAGACAGACAGACGGAGAGCGAGGGGAAGGACGTGTATGCGCTCACTGGCGAAGGAGGGAAGCCGAATAGGAACGTGTCGGAACACAGCCACTAAGAGCTCAGGGACCGATCGCGTAAAAGCGCGTCGGCGTCGCGTCCGCGTGCATACAGCGACAACACCTCGCACATCACACAGATCGCTTGAGTGGCTCGTCTTGCTTGCCCTTTCTCCTTCTGCTTATCTTGGGATACCTGCTTTACTGCAGGAGGAGAGAGAGCAAGACCAAAGGGGAAGATGTTCCGCCCTCCTTACGCCCTCCCCGCCCCGCCCCCGACGCACCCACTGCACACGCTTCGCCCGCTGCTGCTCGCCCCTCCCCCACTCATAGCGCTCCACGCACCCGTCTCCCTGCCCCTATTCTCAGCTTGGGTACACGACCTCCTCTCCGACGTCCTAGGTCCCCAAACTTCCTCCCTCGAAGCTGGCTTGCAAAGTGGAGCAAAGAGGCGACGAGCACACAGCAGGGCGAGAGAAGGGAGCGGAGGAGCGAGGGCAGGAGGGAAATGGATATCGCTCAACGCGCTCGAACATACGGACGACAAGTCCCTCTGGTCGGCCATCTCCCGCTGGCTTCTCCTTTCCTCCCCGTCATCCCCGTCATCCGAGGAAGCGCACTGGCAACCAGGTTTCACAGGCCTCCTCTCCGTCCTCTCCTCCCTCCCTTCCCCCGCTTCCTTCTCGTCCTCCGCAGCAGCAGCGGCAGCAACACAAGACGATGGCAAGAGAGTAATCCTCATAGAGCGACCCGACCGACTCCCCCCCTCCCTCCTTCCCATCCTCTCCCGCCTGCAGGAACTCAACCCAAACCCCCACTTCAAGCTAAGCGTGATCCTCCTCTCCCCAAGTAACTGGGAGACATTCCGTCCTACCGACGCTCTGGCGGCGTATAACCTCTTCTTGCCTCCCCTCTCTTCCTCCGGTCTGTCCTATCTCCGCTCCTTCTCCTGAGAACGCGGATGCTGATGCCATGGAGTAGAAACCTCCAACTTCCTACGCTCTCTCTTCCCCTCCCCCTCGTCCTCCACCGACCCGAAGCTGCAGCTACAGCAAACGATAAACCCCTTCCACCCCACCCTCCAGCACATCTGGCACGAATACACATCCAGCATCCTCTCCACCTTCTTCCCCTCCCTTACCACCTGTCCTCTCTCTCTTGCCCGCCTAGCAGTGGGTAGGTGGGGGTGGTTCGTAGCCCCTGTGCTAAAAGAATGGCGTGCTGTCCTTCGACAAGAATGGGAAGAACACGTCCTCTCCCAGCCTTCGCCCTCTCCTTCAGGCGCAGGCGGTCGAGCGCAAGGAGATGACAGACGGATGGACGAGGAGGAAGAGGATAGGGAAGCCTGGGAAACGGAGCGGATCACCGCTCGAGGCTTGCCTTTCCCCTTGCACTCAAACGAACTGATCAAGTTAATCCGCTACACATTCACGCCCGCCTTCCGCGCCTTAGTCCAGCGAGGAGACCCCCTCCCTCCCACCCCGCCCGACTCAGAAGTCCCCCAGCTCCGGAACGCGGGTGACTGGCTCCGACTCGCTGACCCGTTTGCTGCCCCTTCACCTACGAAACCCTCCCTCCGTCCCGGAGAAGCAAGAGACGCGGACAACGTAGGCGGGATTTCGGAATTGGGCCGATGGATCATCCTTGCCTCCTTCCTCTGTTCTTCAAACCCCGCCCGTACAGACCTTCGCCTATTCGGCCGACTCGCCGACCCGGGCAAACGTCGGCGCCGGGGAGGAGGCGGTCCTCGTTCTTCAGCTCCAGGGAGGGCTAAGAAGGCAGTGACGGGCGAAGCGCGCGAAAAGGTGCCTCAGCGCTTACTCGGGCCGGGGACGTTTCCCCTTGAGAGGATGTTAGCGCTCTTAGGCTCTTTACTTTCTGAGCATGCGCCTTTCTCTTCTCTTGCTCTGCAGCAAAAAGGGCGGTTAGACGCTTTTCTCGGAAGTACATTAGTAGGAAACACACTGGCTGAGCTTGTGGAACGGAGGCTTTTGGTGAGGGTTGGAGGAGGGGAAGGGAAAGTGGAGGGGTGGGTCATGAGGTGCGGCGTGGGGTGGGAGAGGGTTAGGGCGGTGGGGAGGGAGGTGGGCGTTAGGCTGGAGGAGCTTGTTTGGGAGCGGTAGGCTGGGCTGCGTCGCTCCGTCTGTTGGGGAGGCGGGGGATTGGGAGCTGGGAGCTGGGAGAGGGAGGGGGAATCGTTGTCGTACTACCCTGGGAGCTGAATACTTGGAAGACGTTGACGCCCCTACGGCGGATCACCACGCATCCCCGCTTGGGCAGAGCGTGATCGTATAGTTCTGGATATTATACTTGTTGTACGCCTTCCTGCGAGTGAACGTCGAGCTAAAGTCGTCATTCCGGAAAGTATAGCAATTGGGACAGCCCCGCATACTCGCATCATGAACTCAGTACATACTCGGGAATGCCCTCTCACATTGGGGTAACGAGCAGGAAACCAAGTACCGATAGATAGTGGAAGATGGAGACGACGTACAGGCTTCGGCGAGATGTACGTCGAATACCGTGCAAGGGGTGAGTAGTGTTGATTGCAATCATGTGAGCCTATTTGGGAAGTCTTGTCTCATTTCCGATGCTACCTGCGAGAATCGGCTTCCTATCCGATCCGCGGTCAGCTGCAGAAGATGAGGCGTGCGCTCCTGCTAGAGGAAGCGGACGGCATGTGGCCGTGTCAAGCTACGGGCCCACATGCTCTCCCTCTCGCTGCAGCTAGCCTATGAGCGTATCGTGAAGTGATTCTCTTCAAAGAGCCAGAGATGAACAGCGAGCATCCGCTGCCATATGAATAAGTGAGAATCGAGCGTGAGGAGCTCAACGTGCAGAACGATCATGTTATTTAATCGTGTGCCATGACAAACATTTTCGAGGACAGAGGAAGGACTAATCAGTTGCGTATTACTGGCTTGTTTCTTTGCTTTGTGCGGCGGTGGAAGCCGTTCAGCAGCCTTTGCCAGGCGCAGTAAGACCGCCATTGCAGCATCCATAGGCTGGTTTGCATCAGCTCGAATCACTAATCGGTGCATCAAAATGCTTACAAGATGGAGAGTAACATGCACCGCCGCAAGCATAATCGCCCTTGGGGCACAGCATGTTGTTGTCGCAGACGTACGAGCCGCCGTCGTAGCCCTGACCGTTGCAGGTGCAACCGCCGGAAGTGGACTTGATGGCACCATTGCTGCAGCACTGCGTGGCGGGATTGTAGCATGTGCCAGCGCAGTAGTACTGGCCGGATGGGCAGACATGCCCGTTATCACATACCCTAAGCGGCGTGAGCGAGCGATGTGCAGAAAGGAGGGAAAGACTGACTGAGAACCGGAGTTGTAGCTGGCACCGGCGCAAGTGCCCGCGGTGGGAGCCGGGCTGCTGCTGGAGCTGGTAGGGTTGGGAGGCGGCGTGCCGCCGCTGTTGCCGCCCCAAGAGACACCATTGGGGCAGAGGGTGACGGTATAGTTCTGAATGTTGTAGTTGTTGTAGGACTTGGTGCAGGTGAAAGTCGAGCTGAAGTCGTCGTACGGGAAGGTATAGCAGTTGGGGCAGCCCTGGCCGCCGAGTCAGCCAATGTCCGTACGCGAATGTGCAGTACTTACGCGCTTCAGCCACTCAAGTGTGGGAAGAATATCGTTGTCCCACGTAGGGTTGTTGTTGACGCACTGAGCGGTTGCTGCAGGCACGTACTGAGTGCCAAGAATGTTGTTCCAGTTGGCGCAGCCACAGCAGTATTGATCGGCGCCCCCGCTGTAGCACGAACCTAGAATGGAAATCAATCAGTACCCCCGCATCCGGTGAGATATGGGACATACCGCTGGTGCCGGCGCAGCCCTGGAATCCGCTGATGGTCGTAGTGTAAGGGCCGTTGGTAACGGTCTGTTGGCAAGGGAACAGGCTGGTGGGGCTGTTAAACCCGCAGATAGCACCCTCGCTCCAGTACCCGGAGATGTAGCCGCAGACTTCCTCGAAAGAGCCGCTGTTGAAGATCACACCGCACACTTGACCCGATGGGCACTGGCTGTTGCTGGAGCAGGTCTGATAGATTGGATGTCAGCCGGTATATCCTAGGGGCATACTGACGCGTACCTGAGGGCTGCTCAAGGAAGGAGGAGTGACCCATTGGTAAGTGTTGGACGGCGGCACCATGTTCCAGGACGAAGCGCCCAGCCCGGGCGTATCTGGATTGGGACTTCCAGGATTGCCGCATGTGTACGGATTGTTCGACACCGTGTTGGTCGAGTCGACCACTTCAGGCGTGATGGAAATGGGAACCGCCACGCCGGAGATGATGGAAACATCGTAGAAGTCTGACCCAGTCACCGCGAGATTGAACTCAGCAAGGGCGTAAGGTCCAGTCGTCCCACAGCCATGAGCATCGCAGGTGGAGGCAGGCTGTTGGCAAGTGGTGCCTATAATAGATTCGTTAGACCACCCATGCAATGCTACCACGGTATTGCTTACCAGACTGGCAGAATGCGAAGTTGCCATTCCAAGCCGTGTTCACACCAGCGTAGTGCGGGAAGGTGATGGTGCTAGAGCCACCCTTGGTGACGCGATAGTTGCCTGTGCTCGGCGTCGGGTTGTTCCAGTAGCAATTAGGGTTCCCGCCGCCTAGGGTCCATTAATTACAATCGATGTCATCGATAACAATTGGACTCACCTGCACATGTGGAGCCGCCGGGACATCCCGCAGAGCAGCTGCCGGCGGCGCCGCTGGTGGGCTGAATCCAGACGTCACTGGAGCACTGATTCTTGAAAGTAATTGTCCTGGCTGTCTGGCCGCCCACGATAGAGGCGGCACTCAGCAGGGAGAGCATAGAGAGGATGACACGAGCGTGGAACATCTTGGGATGCTTGAGCGAATGGACCGCTGAGCGCTACAACCCCAGAGATAAGGGGTTTTTATGCATTTTCTTCAACGAGGCCACTCAGAGAAAGCAGCACTCGGATGCATCGACGTTCGTAGGTCCGGTGCTGGAATTCTATGCATTGTAGAGGACCGCGCGGCGATGCTGAGATATATTTGTCTTGTCTCTCAGAGATCGCGAGTCCAAGGCTGCCTCATGCCCATCGTCGGAGCACGTTCCGAAAATCGGAGGGCAAGAAACACGCATCCGGTCCGTTGTGGTTGCGCGCATCAGTCCTGATCGCAACGGTTCTAGCCAATCTGAGGAATGGTCGAAGCGATGATGTCGTCAGGTGGTTAGCCAGACGCGACGTCAGATCCCTCGCAGTGAATGGAGAAGCACATGGAAGCAAACTTACCCCATGGTACCCGTTGGAAGGGACCGACAACGTTGCCATCGTGTTCTGGTCAACACACGCATGTAGGTTTGCGGCCTTGCAATGCGCCTCGGAAAGAGGAGAAGAAGCAGAGGCACCCATTTGGAAGCAGGTCAGCTGAAGCGCGCGACGCGTGCGGCGAATTTCAAGAAGCCCAGAAGTCATATGTCGCACCGAGCAATTACCGGTACGTAAGCCGGAAAGAGTATCATCCCAGAGAAAGTGCCCCTTTTCTTGAGCGAATAAGCGGAAAAGAACATTCGGCATTAGCAGAACTGGGTTTCCCGGAGGAGCCAGGAACCAGTGAGTATTCCCCAGCACCAGGAGTCGTTCCGTTTTCAAGAAACAACCTGCAAACCGGGTAAACAGAAGCAGGACACGCGATGCTGTCTCGGGATAGAATAGTCGTGACCTGTCTCGCACACTTTGCATCGTGGAACCGCAGGGGAGAGGCCGCCAAGGATGTGCGCGCTGACCGGTCAGACAGAAGAAAGATCGTGGTGGCGCCACTATAATATTCTCCAGGTGGGAGTTGTGTCGTAACAAGCTGACGATTGGACTGCCCTCCCGTCCCTGGTAGTCACTGCGAAAGAGGCGGGTCCATACGAGAATGCGGACCGAAAGAGTCGAACCAATCCTTCTTTGCCGAATTTGAGGCCGACCGACCGGCGACCGATTACTTCATAGCGTCAGCGCTACGATGCGCCCAAAAAGTGTTCCGTCCCGCCCCACGCAACAAATAATGGAGCATCATTACCTTGTGTCTACAGGGTTAGTCTACACGGATCCAGATATGCAAGGTATGCAGGCCAAGTATCTCATGCCATTTCCTCCATTGGAGAATAAATAATGCTGGCGTTGAGCTTGCGCTCGTATCTTCGTCGGATCTCGTGCAGGCCGAAGGAGCCGGCGCCGAGGAGGAGAAGCGTGGAGAAATCGTGTGTGGAGAGAGATTCTGTTTGGAAGATGGCCTGCATCACAGGGACGTAGATCAGGGCGAGCTGGACGAGGAAGGAGATGGAGACCGTCGTGATGAGCATCCGGTTTTGGGTAATGCCGCAGGAAAGGCCGCGGTTCTGGATCGCGGAAACAAGATCGAGGAAGACAAAGGAGGTGAATGTCTAGAAAATCGAAAATCGTGCATGATCAGCTTGCGAACTTACCGTGCGGGTAGGGAGGAACGTGCGCCTACCATCGTCTGGTCCCGCTTGGACATCCTTCCGTCGCTCAGCTCGTGCAGGTACACAAACAGCGTGCCGAACACGATCATCGATGCGGAAAACAGCACCCTCGCGAGCAGCCGGCGCGTGATGATGGGCGCGTCCTTTGCCCGGGGCGGTTTCTTCATCACTGCGCGATCGACGGGATCTACGCCCAGCGACTGGCTAGGTGGTCCGTCCATGAGGATATTGATGAACAGGATTTGCATCGCGTTGAGCGGGTTGCTGAGGTGGAAGACAGTCGAGAGGGTGATCAGGGTGAGTGCGGCGACAGCAGTCGACAGCTGGAATGTCAAGAAGTTCTGGATATTGTGGAATATCGATTTTCCTACAACGCCGCGTCAGTCATCTTCACACCAGTCCGGCAGAAGCTTAGCGCTCACCCTCCTCGACGGCAGACAAGATCGTCGCGAAATTATCATCCACAAGAATAACGTCCGCGGCCTCCTTCGCCACGTCCGTCCCGCTCTTGCCCATACTAACCCCAATATCCGCCATCTTCAGCGCAGGCGCGTCGTTCACCCCATCCCCGGTCATCGCAACGACCTGACCCCTAGCCTGGAGAGCCTCAACAATCCGCATCTTATGCCTCGGCGTCGTTCGCGCGAAGACGCTTATACCGCTTATGCGCTCGGAGAGCTGGCGCTCGCTCATCTCGTCTATTTCGGAGCCGGTGAGAATGCTGGCTCGGCCTGCGCCGACGGGGATTCCGAGTTGGCGAGCGATGGAGGAGGCGGTGGACTCGGCGTCGCCGGTGATCATCACAACTTTTATCCCGCCCTGCCGGAGGAGAGCGATGGCATCTGCTACGCCCTTCCGAGGAGGATCCATCATACCCTGAAACCCCGCAAACGTGAAAGAGCATTTTTCGGGGTTATCGAGGTCCATATTCGACGCAGATCCGTACGCGTAGGCCATGGCGATTATCCTCTGCCCATGAGCGGCCACGGAGGCAGCTTTGGAATGGATGATCCCCCGCGTGTTTGCGTCTAGAGAGGGGGTGGAGCCGTCAGAGACGTGGTAGGTCTTGCATCTGTCCAAGACGGCCTCGAGCGAGCCTTTCAGGTAGAGACACTCGCGTGCGTCGGGAGAGCCGGGGAACGCGCCCGAGACGACCATGAATTTGTGTTCTGAGCTGAAGGGGCGTTCGGAGAGGCGCTGGAACTGCAGAGCGAGCGTCAGCGAGCCTTGAACATGGGATTGATCGGTAGAGGACGCACGTTGATACGAGGATCATCAAGCCCAAACGCCTCCAGCACATTAAGCAAAGCAACCTCCGTGCTCTGCCCCACATACACACCCTCCTCGTTCCGAAATGCATTGTTACACAAGCTCCCGATCCTCAGCGTCTGGTGTACGGCAGGAGCGAGCCGTTGCGGGGTCGCGACGCCCATGGCGGCTGCGTCGGAGACCGGGGTCAGCTCGTCGACGGTGTATATCTCTGTCACGGTCATCTCGTTTTTCGTTAGCGTGCCTAGCGAGAGTTCAGTATTTGGAAAACAAGATGTCTCTGGGCGGCGGCGGCACATGCTGTGATATGATGTGATGGGGGGACTGACCGGTCTTGTCACTACAAACAACACTAATACTCCCCAGCGCCTCAACAGACGGCAATTTCTTGACGATCGCCTTCCTCTTGCTCATCCTCAGAACGCCCAGGGCAAGGGTGACGGTCGTGACGATCGGCAAGCCTTCCGGAATAGCAGCGACGGCTAGGGAGACTGTGAAGCGAGCGGGGGGTCAGCATCATTTCTCCCCCTGTTTCGAGATGATTTGTGGTAGGAAGGGAGAGGGCAGCGGCGCGGAGTCGAGCATAGAGGAGAATGAATACGATAGCAAAGCGGACGCACCCCCAATAGTAAACATCTCCAACCACCCCCTCATCTGCCACACCCCCACCAACACGATCCCGCCAATCACACAAAAGCTCACCAGACTCAGCCTCTTCGCCAGCTCATCCATGCTCAACTGCAACGGCGTCCTCTTCTCCTCCACACCCTGCATAAGCTCAAATATCCTTCCAAACTCCGTTTCTAGGCCCGTTGCGACTACGACGCCCTTGCCGCGGCCGTTCCGGACGAGCGTGCCGAGGTAGACGATGCTTGTCCTTCCTGCTAGGTCCGTCCCGGGCTCTACTGGGTCAACGGACTTGCGCACTGCGCGCGTTTCGCCTGTGAGGGAGGACTCGTCAACTTCGAGCTCGACGGCTTCGCAGAGCCGGATGTCGGCCGGGATCCGGTCGCCCACGGAGAAGGAGACGATGTCACCGGGGACGAGGTCGTTCGCGAGGAGGTGGAGGGGGGTGCTGTCCCGGATGAGGTGGCAGTGGTGTGGGACGAGCTTGGACAGGGCGGCGAGGGACTCTTCGGAGCGGCGTTCTTGGACGAAGCCGACTGCGCGAGCGAGCGGAGCGGGCGAAGCGAGTGAGTGCGAGGAGGGCGAGGGAACAGAGCAGGCGAGCGAGGCAAGGCAGGAGTAGGGGAGATCGAGTGGAGGTAAGAGATCAAGCACAAACAAGGTCAGTCATGCTCCGACAACAGGATAGAGAAAGCGACGCACCAGTCAAAACGATCAACACGGCCACGCCAATACTAACCGCATCATCCACATTCCCCAACGCCGCACTAAGCACCGCGCTCCCCAGCAAAAGCAGAATCAAATGACTCTCCCAGATCGTCTTCACAAACTTCATCCACATCGGCTCCGTCTCCGGCACCTGGAACTCGTTGTACCCATACCTGGCTCTAAGAGCAGGGATGGAGGTGTGCGGCAGGCCGGTGGGGAGGGACGTTTGGAGGTCGGTGAGGGCGCGCGAGGGGGGGAGGGAGGAGTAGTGCGCTGCGGGGGTGGGGGTGGAGTGGGGGTCTTTGGCGTGTGCGTGCGGGGAGGGGGGGTCTTTCGACATGCCTGCTATGCGGCGGGCGGTGCTGAGGGCGAGGCTGGCGTAGTGTCCTATTGATGCTACGAGGCCGTCGGAGGACTCGGACAGCCCGATCGGAAGCGCTCCGGGTGCAGGACCATAACTGTCATGTCTCCTCAACGTCGTAGAATACGCAAAGTGTCTGCTCGGATCATCGTGCGCCCCCCCACCGGGCGTGGGGAGAATGGGGGAAGAAGGATCCTGATAGTTCGGAAAGTAGGCGCTAGCAGGTGGGGAGTGCGGGCGGGGGGGTCGTTCGTGCATCTGCATCGTTTGGTGCGGTGGGTAGAGCGGAGGTGGGGAATGGGAGCGGGTGAGGGTGTAGCGTTTGTTTGTGCTTGTGGATGTTGAGGCTGCGGTGGTTGTGGTGGTTATGGGCGGAGGACGGGAGGACTCGCGGGATGAGGCGGTGGAGGAGGATGAGAATGGGTTGGGAGAGGCGCGTTTCTTCTCCATCTTCCGGCCTCGCTCTTGCGTCTCAGTGTCCGTGTCCGTATGAGCCGTGTTGTTTTGCTCTTGTTGTGGGTCGCCGTTCGCTGCTCGCTGTTCAGCGGCTGTCGCGAGACGAGGGTCGACCGGTGCAGGAAAGGGTATCGCCAGCGCAGAGACGACCAGCCGCGTCCTCTCGCGCTCCTGCTCACCCGTAGTGCCACGAGCAATAGGAGTAGAGAGTATCGGAGGAAGAGGTGTCGCCCGTCCCAAAAACTTGAGCGTTCGTGGGCGAACGATGCCAAGCGACCCTCAGACTGGTAAGGGAAGCGGAGAGTGCCGACGTGGAGGCCGAAGCAGTTGAGGGTCGCGTTCCAAACCCGACCAATACACTCCTCAACACTCCAATACACTCTCCTCTCTTCCCAGCTCTGCCCAACCAGAAGCGCCTCTTCCCAACAACAGACACAACAAGAGTCGACCACCTCGAGCAGCAAGAAGTTGGCGAACCCTTGCTGCGCACTAGTGAGAACCAAAATCCGGGAGGAGGGCGGTTGGTAGGGAATCCGAAACTCTCTGATGAGCGTTGAGGACCGCCACTCTTTGGTTGGAGGCGAGAACCCTGATAGAGCGCCCTGAGAAGCCTGAGGGAGCGGGGGATCTTCGCTTCCGGGGAGCCTCATTTCCCCCGGAAGAGTTGTTACAGCACGGATGATTCGGTGTTGTACATTATACAGAGCAATGCAGAGAAGATCGCACAGAGAAGGCGAAGTGTATAGAGATGAGCTCAACGTTAGGCATCGGCATATTCGACCCTAAACGCCCATGCCAACTTGACCCTCTCGACCTCCTCCCTCCTAAACCTAATCTCCACTCCCCCGTCCTCCGTGAACTCCCAGTCCAGTGCCCTCTCCCTACCTGCGCCTTTCCCTTCCCCTCCATCTTCTTCACCAATATCTTCGCCTTCGCGGCGGGCCGATTGTATCTCTTTGTGGAGCGGGACTTGCCCATTTCCTGATTCTGTTTCTTCTAGGTGGCGAGGAGGAGGCGGGGCAGACCCGAGCAGCCGGATCTTATCACCTTTCCGGATCGGAAGCTGCCGACCAGGAGGTATGACCAGACTTGTGCCCTGAGGTTCCTCTAGGGACATAATACAGAACGTCTTCTTCGTCTGCGTGAACCTTATACCTGGCAGTTCCGCACCGAGGGGGGAGTAGGTCTGTAGCGCGGACGATCAGCCTTTCTGCATCGGACAGAAGCCAAAATCGGAGCAAAAGGAAGAAGAGCGCGAGGAGGGCCAAGTGGTAGGGGAAGAGAGGGAAGAGTAGGCAGAGTAGGGGTTGCGGGCGGAGAGAGAGAGGAAGAGGGATGAGGGGAGGACAGCGGAATAGGGGGAAAAGATGAAGTACGCACAGAATTGTAGATACAAGACCCCGAATGACGTAGCCATCCCCCCACTTCCTGGAGCCTGTCACGCATCGGTTTGATTATGGTGCCTTCTTCGTCTGGTCCTAGGTTTAACAAGCTGCAGCGAGTTAGTACTCCAAAACAAGGAAAGGAGAGCACGAGGGCGCGAGGGGGCGAGCGAGAGGCAGAGAAGAAGCAGAAGCAGAGAGACAGAAGGAAGGAAGGAGGGAAGGAAGGAAGGAGCGAAGGAAGGAGCGAAGGAGAAGAGAGATGGAAGGAAGGACGAGAGAGAAGGAAGTGTGAAAGTAGAAGCAAACGACCCACTAATTCCCATTCTTACTAACGATATCCACCAGCGTCCTGACCACCGTTTCCGCACTCCGATACTCCTCGGCCTTCGTCCTCCTATTATACCCATACGAATACGGGTCGATCCCCTCGCTCGTCTCCCAGCTCGAGGGCACTATGCTGCTAAACCGGGCGAACTCGGGCGTGTCGAATGAGGCGTGCGTGCCGCACCGGTTGTTGAGGGTGACTTGTTTGCCTCTGGCTTGGGAGAGGGCGTACCACTGGGGGGCGAAGAGGTGGGTGAGGTTGGGGCCGCCGATGTCGCACCACTAGCGCGGGTGTCGTATCAGTACGAACGCCACGCGAACGCGCGAGAAGAGGGGGGAAAGGTTTAAGGACTCAAAAAGGAGGCAGACGGTACGCACCATGATCTCCGTCTCATACTTCTCCGCCAACATCCACATCTGGGCCAACTGCACATCCCTCAAATAATCCCCCACCTCCACTCTCCCCGTATACTCCTCCCTCACGCCCTTCGCAAACGGGTTCTCGGCCAACCCACCAGGAAAGCGCTCAATCCCGTATTTCGCATAGTCGGGCGAGAACCACTCGGGCATCGAGAAGTACGTCCCTTTGTGCAGGCTGCTGTTGGTGGCGGCGGACATTAGCTCGCCGACCAGGTCCCGCTTGGGGCCGAGGTGGTAGGAGGAACGGTGCGTTGAGTTTTGCGTGTCGAAGAGCGCGAAGCCGTCGTGGTGTTTCTACGAGACTGTCAGTGTTTGACAAGGAGGCGAGAAGTATATGCGTACCGTGGTGATGACGAAGTACTTGGCTCCCGCATCCTCGAACAAATCGATCCAGTCGGTAGCATTGAACTTTGCAGCCGTGAATTGAGGGATGAAGTCGTCGTATACCAGATCCTAGCCGGTGTCAGCATTCGCTCTAAGGGGAAGACTGGCCGACTGACAGGTCCATAGGTTTCCAGATGGTGTTTTTGCGTGGCACCTCCGTCTTCGGCAGGACTGTGAAGCCACCAGCTAGGACCAATCTGTTAGCCAAGGGCAGAGGCGTTCGACGGCTAAGGGCACTTACTTGTACCACTCTGCATAGTAGCCTGTCGGAGCCCAAGCTGGTACACTGAAGATGCCCCAGTGGATACTGTCACGAATGTCAGAACATCCCACCTCATTCCACATCAGGGGACGGTGTGCTTACAATATGCCGAATTTGGCATCATCCCACTACGTTGAACAGTTAGACATGATGGAGCATACACCAAAGGAAGGAGAAAAGCGCACCCAAACAGGCGTCTCGACCTCCCGATCAAACCTCCTCTCAACGTCTACTGTCCATCGTCCCACGCTCTTGCCCTTGCTATTCCGCAGTTCCAGCCGTGCGGGCAGTAGCGTCTCATACCGTTCTCTCTCCTCGTCGACCCACTTGACTGGTATCCGAATGCGAGCTTCATCACCCGGCGCTAGCCGATAGATCTCGCCAGTCTCGATAGGCTCGAAATGCCGCGAGCTGAGGCGCAGCGCGTGCCGTCCAACAATGGGAAAGCTAACATTAGGAGCTGATCGGCTCAGGCTGGCAAGGGTGACCTCGAGAAGGATAGAATAAGGCGGGGAGGGCTGCGTCTTGCTGCTTAGGCGGGCATGCTTGATCACCAGGTCTTGCGCTTCCTCCTCCAATCCAGGCGGGAGCGCAGGAGTATATGAAAGGGCAAAGAGGTGCATACGATTGTGCGATCCCGCGGTTGAAGGGAGAGTGATGGACTTCACTGGCGAATGAGTGGGTAAAGGGAAGGTGAACTGATGGATTTGCGTGAGGTTGTAGGAGAGCTCGTTCGGACCGACATGGTGGTATGGGCTACCTCGGGTGTGAGAGATCGTCTGCACACTGAGCAACAGACGATACATACGCTTTGATGACTCCTTGGTTTAACCAATGTAGATTCCACCAGTTCTTGACGCTCACTACGTAGCCCCGTCCGTCAGAGTCTGAGCGAGCAGGGCGACGACCACATCAGGACGTACGTGCCGCACCCTCCTGAGTCCCATCTTCATACTCGACAATGAACGTCTCCGTCGTCTCTCCATCTATCCAATCTCCAGCATAGAGGATGTGCAGCTCCCTAACATAGCCGATGCTAGAAACATCAAGCTGCTGCCCGGCGCATACGACGTTGTCCGGCTTCGAGCCCCATGTAGCAGGTAGAGAGTACTGTATGTATGCATCAGCTTACGCGCAGTCCTATCTAGGAAACGAGACGCACCTTGACGCCTTCCCATTCCCATTGTCCGACAGGTAAAACCTCAGTAGGGAAACTCCGCCCCTTCCCGTCGAAGTTGCCCTCCAGCCCAGCGCCGACATTGTCAAACAGATGCGAGATCGGCACAGGATGTGAAGGGTAAGTGTTCTGGGGCCATGACGGACTCGAGAGGTTCGGCAAGAAAGAAGAGAAGGGGAAGTCGAACGGCAGTGAAAGGGGGATTTGGAGCAGGGCGGGCCACCTCATTGGGTATTATTGGCAAGGTGGTATCGCCCAACCTTGGCTTGGACAATGATCACCCCGCACTTGGTTGACAGGTCAGGGCGGGGAGTAGGGTCTGGTACGTAATCCGTAACGCAGCATCCCCGCAGATCCGAAACATGATGCAGAATTCATGTCTTGCAACCGGTCAAGATAGAAACGCACGCCAGGTGTACAAGGGAAAACATGACAGTGTATTTCGCAAACGTTTGGTGGGAAAAGTTACATCGTATCTGACTGAGCTACTGTACCGTGTCCTGATGGTAGCCTTGCGAGATACAACCGCAGTGAGGGACCCAGAGAGAGAGAAGAAGAAAGAAAGGAAAACATGATTCGCATACAACATTCGTAAACGGAGACGAGTAGGCCAGTGATTGAGAAGAGGAAAGTCGACAGGATGACCAGTGGGTAATCGTTTGTTGGGTTGGTATTAGGTTGGTAGTTGTCGCTTGTCGCTTGTAAAGTATAGCCGCTGGTCAGGCTGTCGAGATAATGTGGTGAGGGCATCGCTGAAGCGGTATATGATCACATGAAGTACATCGCCTATGAGGAGAGTTAGCAGGAAGATACAAGGGTATGGGACGAGTAAGACGTACGCGACCCTGCGAATCACGCGGCATGTTGAAGTGCTGTTTCCAAGTGCCCAGCGCTTCGGGAGTCAAAACACCCCTGTTGCCACTGCCGCCGCTGAAGACGCTCGTGCCCCTATCACCCGTCTCGAGCGAAACGAGCGTGTCCGGGTTGAAGTGGTTCTTGTAGCGGCTGCAAACGATATCGGCATCTGCGATATGAGGTTAATATCACTTTGACCGTTCAGGCTCGTCAACGCTTACAATAGGTAGGCGCAGGGATAGAGACGGAACGGGTGGAGCGCTGATACACGTGACACAAAGAGAAGCAGAGTTGTTGAATCCTGGGCACTGATCAGCGGAAGGGCACACCGCCGTGTGAGAGATCATACTCGTCAGCCCTCATATTCGACTCATCAAGCAGAACAGTATAGTGCGCCGGCCTGAGTCATATCAGCAGCTGTATATCCAGCTTCCAAAGCAGCACTCACTTAGAGGTGCCCAACAACCCTCCATGAGACTGCAAGAAGAAATCAAAGTCGACTGGGTTAACGATTTCCGTATCGATCACCGTGCCGGCAGGACAGTTCTACGCGGCGTCAGTCACGCTTCATCTTATGGAATGCAGAAGGATGCTTACGCCGCTACGATCGGCATCCTGTGCGCGAGCTGGGAACATGCGCACGTGATGGCGCTTGCCGACGACTATGGCCGTGACGAGCGCGTTGACGCCTTTCAGACGACAGCCCTCTGTAACCTCCTCAGCTGCCGCCCAGATACTAATACCGGAAGAGTTTGACTAACCTTTGATTCCGGCGACCTCTGCGAAGCGGAAAAGGATATATCAGAACCGCAGGTCGACAAGGGTTAGGAAGCAGACGAACCAGTCTTGATAAGCTCCTCAAACTGCCCCTCCGAGACCCCATCCCTGAAATAAACGATCCTAGCCGGAGGATTCGTCTTCTTCTCCATAAACGCGCGATAGTCCTTGAAGTTAGTAAGCGCGAGCTACACGGCCTCACGCTCATCAATCTCCGTCTTCCTCAGTTTAGAAAGTAGGAGACGTACGGCGGTATAAGAGGCCATGTCCGTTATCATTTCCTGCCTGGAGGCCTGAGGACGCATCTGCGCCACGTACTTGGAGACGTTCGTATCGACAGACGAAACAAAAGCCGAGAAAGTAGGACGATTCTCCGCTCCGGGACTAGGATGGATACAATCCGCACCTATTCGCGCGTCAGCTGCTGCTCACGTTCTATTCTAGAACTTTGCGAACGCACCGATAACAAGCGTAGGAGCCGCCGCATCCATCAGGTAGGGCACGGACCGGCGGTCGGGGATGACGTTGACCCCGCCAAGCTTGACATTCACCTTGAGCATGATATTCGCGAAGTACTGCGCGTTCCCCTTGGTCGCTTTCTGCGACTGCATGCACTGCGTTGGGATAGCCCACCTGATGTCGCCCAGGCTGTTCTCCTCAGTCAGTCTGTGCACCTCGGAGAGGTGGGGGAGAGAGGGATGGACGCACTACTTGGTCGTCTGGTAGAGCTCGTTGTTCTGGTGGAAGGGGAGCATGACGACCAGGATCTTCGGCGGGATATTCTTGTTCCGCTGCAGACACTCCTGATAGAGCTGCTCCATCCGCTACACATCCCAATTCCAACACCATGCCCGGTCAGCGTCTACTCCTCCTCACACCAAAGGGAACAATAGGGCTTACCTGAACGAGTGACATCCCCGGCGGTCGGTTGAATACGTTCTCCGTCCTTACGATCGGGTTCTGGCCCCATCCGGTCACCCCGACCTCGCGCGCCCCCGCGATCAGCCCCTCGATGACGCTATCCGGCCTGGCGCGGGAGTCGAGTGACCAGAACCACCAGTTCTGGTTCACGTCCGCCGAGCGGAAGAACGTCTTGCCCTTCATATTCCACGCGCCGTCCGCCGGGCTCTGTTTGTAGCCCCCATGCCCATCAACGACATGCATAGGAAGGAAGGGAAAGGAGGACGTACGATAACGGCGTTGTCGCCGTAGATCAGGTTGGGAGGCTTGAGCTGCCGAGCGGCGATGCTGATCGGCTTGTCCGTGACCTTCATATTGAACGCGGCGAGGTACTTGCTCTCCCCGTAACCCATGATCTGCATCGCGTTCTGGATCGCACGCTGGCGCTCCGGGGGCTTCTGGGTCGAGAAGGCCAGGATCTGCTTATGTGGTTCGGCACCGGTCAGGGATAGGAGATGATGCACAGTGCGTACCTCGCGGATCTGCGTGGAGGGGGTTTGACGCTTCCAGGTTTGGCCGGGGAGGACTTCGCACATCTCGATCGGGAGTCGGGCCCCATTTCCCCTGCGATGCGTTGTGAGCTCGGCTCGGTCTGGAAGAAGACGAGACTTACACCTCGACAAGGCACATATCCGGATACTGCAGGTTGATGTTATATGTCTGCTTGACGTAGTCCTGCCCCTCCTGTCAGATTCGCGCCGCAAGGCCCCAAAAGAATACAAGCTCACAAGAACGCTCATCGTCTGCCCGTCCTTCATCTTAAACTTGTACGACCTCGCCGTCTCCATCAACACCCTCCTAATGAGCTTCGGCTGGGCCTTCCCCGGTCCCTTCCAGAACTTATTGATCACTTTCACCCCCGCAACCGACCTGTGAGCCAGGACGCGCATGCGGTCGTCGAACTGCCCTCCGCGGCCGATGGTCAGGGTTTGGGGCGTGATCTTGCGTGCGTCGCGCACGGCGTCTTGCATCATTACGATGAGTAGGTCGAGCAGCGGGCCGCGCTGGAACATCTGGCCGGTGGCGACGTCGATGTTGCAGAAAAGACGGCCTACGCCAAAGCGGACGGATTGGAAGTCTATCATCTTGTCAGCGTCTCTCCCTAGAAGGACAGGACGAGGCCGGAGAGACACTTACAGCCACGCCAGACCTCCAGACCAGCGCCCACGTTTCTGTATTCTTTATCGGTGAAGAAAGAGCGGATGTTGAACGGGTACTTGAGGTTAGGAAGCATGCGAATAGCGACGTTCATCGCGCTAATAGCAGTCGTGACCTGTTCGTCATGCGACGTCTCCCCATCGCGGAAAAGGCGGAGTGTCCTACACCGTGTCATCAGCAATCATCACCTCATCAACGCGAGAAAGAGGGGACGCACTCAGGAGAGATCCTCGCCACTTCCTTCAACGTGATCGTACACAGCTTCGGAGGCGGCCCACCAGGAGCAGGAGGGTCGTCGTCCCTCGGCACCAGGAACTTCCCGCTTGTCACCCGTGTCCCTCCCTCGGGGAACTCGATCGGTTTGGCAGAATAGAGGTTCTTCCGCCCGTCGTAGGAGGTCAGAGAGCCGGCGAACACTTTGGCGTATGTCTTCGTTTGCATTCGGTCTATGAGCTCGAGGTTGAATTTCATGGGTAGTTTCTTCTCGTCTTCGTTTATGACTGCCAGGCATGGTCAGCATGTATGCATGTAGGACAGTAAAAAGCAGGGCGCACCAACGTCATAGTGGTATATGGTCATCGGAGGACACTGTAGGTCGTATCAGCAACCCTATACACAAAATAAGATAGCAATACACCCACCGTCAGCTCGAACGTATTCGTCAACACCTGGATCGGTCTCCCCGACGTGCCATAGTTCGGCCGCTTAACAGCAACCGTCCTCACATGCGCTGCCCCTCCCACAGGGACCCGAGCGGCCGTCTGGCTCATAGGGACAGTGGGGGCGGGAGGACCACCGCGGGAAGGTGGGCCGCCTCGGGTCGGAGCGCCTCCACGAGGGCCTGTGCCGCGCGGGGGAGGGCCGCCGCCCCGCGTGTAGGGGTTGCCGCCCCCGCTGGGAGGGCCGCCTCGGGCGGGAGGACCGCCGCCGCGCCCTGGAGGAGCACCACGATCGGATCCACGAGGAGGCATGGTTGTCGTTGTATGTATATGTAGTTCGTTGTAGAGTGTAGAAGTGTAAGAGTCGGGGTGCTAGTCGAGATGAAAGGCAAGAGAGAGGTGTGCAGGCTGTTTATGTAGGAAAGTCGGGTCGGGATAAAAGGAGTGCGCACAGACCACACGTCCCCTCCAATCTTCCACCACAAATCACCTCAACCGGTGGTCGAAGGCGAACGACAGGAGCAAAGCACGCGCTCCAACGACGCCGCAAGTGGATTGAAATGGTGGTGGTTCTTCCCCTTTGAGCGGCGTTAGTGCGACCTCTCCCCGTTCCCTGCCTTTACACCGGCCAGGGACGAAATCAGCCTCCGTTTTCGCCTGTGGGGCACGTGAAATGTGGTCTCGCCCAGGGAGGTATCGGGAACTTGTCTGACTCGCAGGGTGGTCTGGCAGGAGCTTTTGGTGGTAGATTCTGTGGATGCGCAGCACATTGATCTATAGAAGGTACAACAGCTAGAGGGGCATATTCCACTGAGTCCCAGCTCCTGCAGAAGTAGGCGCTTTTCAAGCGGCTCTCCGCCGAACCGATTAAATAACTACTTCTGATTGTCGTTCTAATCTCAGTTTCCGGAATTGTACAGAAGCAATATCCGTGAAAACACGAATGAGAGGAGCATCAACAGGAAAGTCCAGCCGATCAACGCTGAGGACAGGGCAAATTTCCCTCATCTTCCTGCTCATTCCATCTCAACTCCTTGTGCAGCGCCTGATGACTTGCCCAGCCCACCTCTACCATCAACCCCTACCCCTGAACAAGCCAGAAATGACGCCTGCGTCTGTTGCAGATCCGCTTTTCCGCCAGTGATCGTCCAAGCTAAGGAGCCGAAGCTGAGCTGAAGGTGAACATGATGGTTGGGAGGACTTGGAACAGTCACGACGCGAAGCTTGGGGCTGGAATGCGATGCTTCCGCGGAAGGAGATCTGAAGCGCGGGGTGCCGAGATTCGGCCGAAGGCGAGAATGCCAAGATCAACAATGGGGTTGACAATGACCCAACTGAGGCAGCCGTAGGGATTGGATGGGCCAAGGTAAGGTTGTACCTCTCATCTAGCAAGTAGTAGTTGAAAGAATATGAGAACGGTTCTCGCAGTTGGTCGGACGGCTACTCAGTCCAACCGGTCAGCCAGCAGCGCCACTGATGGCGTCGACGATCAGCCCGCGTGGTCCCCGCAGCTCGTGACAATCATCCCTCTTGCCCATTTCGGGCATCCACATCACCTCTTCCCAACTTTGGCAATCCTGGAGCTCCCATACAGAGGAGCAGGATGAAGCTCCCCTCCCTCTCCTCCCTCGCACAACTGCCGCTCTCCCTCCCCGGCCTCTCCTCACTCTCCTCCCTCTCCTCGTCCGACGCAGCCGGCCTCCCAGCTCTTCCCGTCGAGGGACCGACCCTCCCACCGTCTCACTCTACATGGCCATCTCACCCGATCCCGATCTCCTACTTGTTCGACAACGCCGCGTGCTGTCAATGGACAGGCAACTTCGACAGTAATGGCCGTACATTCCCCGAGGAGTTCCTCCCCACCGGCGAATGGGAATGGGACGGCATCCGCGTTCGTCCTCTTCTCCCTTTCCTTCCAACCTCCCTTCTGATACAAGAGGGAATAGTACGAACTACCAGCGAAATGGGGAGATAGGTATGATAACGTTATTTGTCAACAGCAGGTGATCAATATCACCGGCGTTGGGTATGTCAAGGAGCTTCATCTCCTCTACGCAGGCGACTGGATCGACGGCGAGACCACCGAGCGCGTTAGTGTAGCGTACGAAGACGGCACGTCCGAAGAGTTCGCTTGTGCGTCTCTTCCCCCTCCCTCTCCCCTCATTCCCTGCTTGGCTGACGTGTCTTGGGGGGCTAGTTTCGGTGAAGAACTGGTGGAACCTTCATTGGCTAAACGAAGGCGTCATCAAATCCCCATACCACCACCTACGCTCCGAAACATCCTACAACCTGACGCAGATCCATCAGTTCACTTCCCCCCTGTCGACCCGCAGTCCAGCGGTGAGCATAACGCTGCCGTCGACGATGTGGAGTTGGAACCGGTTGCACCTTTTCGCGCTGTCTTACACTCCGGCTCTGCCGCCGGGGCAGGAGGAAGGAGTGAGGGATCTGGTCGTGAGACGGGCGAGGATGACGACCAAGACTATGACCGAGGCGCCGTTCGCCCCGCTGGTTGAGGTGGCGTTCGCCTCCCTCGCTCGGCCAGTCCCCAACGCGAGCTTTCCGATAACCGAGCCGCAGACGCTGTACCTCACATCAAGGCATTTCAAGCAATACGAGACCGTCACGATCTACCGCCTTGCGCCTGGGGATGAAGTCCGCCTTCTGGTGCCCGTGCAGTGGGTAGACGAAGAGAGGGATAAAGATGAGACCCGTTTACCGGTCGAGTTGGTCCTGCGGGACTCGCAAGGCCGCGAGACCGGGCGGTGGGTGACAGAGGTCGAGAGGCGGTTTGACAGGGAGCAGGACACGCCTGTGTGGTGGGACGACTCCAAGTTTGGGATCTTGTGCGCCTTTTTCTTTCTAGATCCAGGTTGAGGGCATGAGCTGATATATGGGGGTGTAGTATACATTGGGGCATATATAGCGTCCCGGCTTGGGCGCCGGAGGGGCTGTATGCGGCTTGGTATAACTGGTGGCTTCACGTTCCGGCGGATATGCGTTCTGAGGGGTGGAGGTATCATAAGGAGACGTACGGGACCGTGCGCGCAGACCGTTCTCCTGCAGTGGACTAGGGAGGGCTGATGAGGTGTACAGGATCTGGTGTACGACGACTGGATCGGGAACTTCACTGGGGCAAAGTTCAACGGCACGGAATGGATCGACCTCTTCCAGCACGCCGGGGCCAAATACTTCGTCATCGTCACCAAGCACCACGAAGGGTTCGCGCTCTTCGACACGCAAAACACCTCTCACCGTTCCTCCGTGCACCTCGGCCCGAAGCGCGACTTCGTCCGCGAGCTCATGGACGCCGCCACAGCGATGAAGATGCGCAAGGGCACGTATTTCTCCATGCCCGAATGGTTTAACCCGGATTATCAGAAGTACGGGATTGACAGGTTTCCGGGCGGGCTGGCGATGCATCCCTTCAAGCCGGCGACGTTTGAGGAGTATACGGGCAGGCTCGAGATCGAGGATTATCTTTGGGACCTGCAGTTGGCGCAGATGCGGATCCTAGCGCAGGAGTACAAGACGGAGATCATGGTACGCCTCCACAAGCTCATCCTTGAGACGCTTGGTGACGGCGTATCGTACAGTGGTGCGATATCGGCGGGCCAAACCTGACGTACATATTCGCACCGGAGTTTTATGAACAAGCGAAGCGCGAGGGACGCCAGGTGACGATGAACAACCGATGTGGCTCGCATGCGTCGTTCGACACGCCCGAGTTTGACCGGTTCAGCGCGATCCATACCCGGAAATGGGAGACGAGCGAAGGGATCGACCCGCATACTTATGGGCTGAATCGAAGGACTAAGCCGGAAGAGTATAGGAGCGCGGACGTGATTGTGCGCACGCTTGTGGATATCGTAAGCAAGAACGGGAATTAGTGAGTATGTCAGCATAGACGCTCGATGGTGCGCTAACCCCAGAACCCAGCCTCCTGAACGTCGGCCCGGACGCCGAGGGTGTTATTATCGACCCTATGAAAGAACGGTTACTCAAGGTTGGAAAGTGGTTGGAACACTCTGGCGAATGTATCTATAATACGACCTACTCCGCACTCGGTGCTCAAGTCGACAATCTCCGATTCACGACGACTCCGACAAGCTTCTGCATCATCTCATTAGAGAAGCCACAAGGACCTACACTGAAAGTACCAGCAAGCCGACAAATACCTATCTTGGCGAACGATACCATCCATTTGCTCGGGGCGGACAAGAAGGCTGTACCATGGCATATCGACCGAGAAGGTAGCCTCGTGCTGCACTTGAACGCAACAATGGTGGACAAGGTTGAGCATGCGTGGGCGTTTAGGATCAAGTATCACGGGACTGCTTGAGCGTGTAGTGTAGGAACATTGTGTAATGATTTCGCTTGCTGTACGGTCTTGTTCATAAGACCTTCCGTTGTATCGGTTGTTGGCCCCTGGCCTCGGCAGAAGGCCTTCTTCGGGAAGCTGCCCGAATTTGGCAGCATGCCGAATTATAGGCTTTTGTTGTTCGCCGCGTCATGGGCCTACTGTGGTTCTCTCCCTCACCGCCTCCCACATACTGCGACGCTAGCATATTCCCATTCCTCCTTGTTGCTATCGCAATCATCGGCTGTTCATTGGCCATAATGCACCAAGTGGAAGCCGAGCGGCATCCGAGTCGGCGAGAATCCGAAACGAGACTAGCGTGCTGTGCCTGCGCCCCCTATTCGACTGTTGTCCTTTGGAGCTAGCCTCTTCTTGTTCTCTGGCCTTGTTCACGCTCCGTCAGACGGCTGCACACGCGCGTGGGTTAACACGTATCCTCCTCGTCCTGGTGCTTCACTGGCCTGCTTTTCGCTTCTTGTCGATATTTCAATATCGTGATGACTCTGCCAGACGCATTGTCGAGAGGGCCTTATAATTCGGCCAATATTGGGCTGTCAGCCAAGAACGGGTCAACACACGCTCCCCTATTTGGCTGCTGGTCGGCCCCTCCTCTCGTTATACCTGCTGCTCGCTCCCCCTCATCCATCCCATCCTCCTCCCCTTCAATATTGATTATCCGAAACGCGGCTTTGCCTCCTTCCGAAACACGGGCCCTAGTTCACGACCGCCGGTTCGGCCGTTTTCTACGTTGCTCCAAATGGAGCCTATGCACTTGCATGGCTCCATGGACGTACCTCCTAACATTACCCCTATCTATGAAATGACGAAAAAGAAGCACATGGCAGCTCTGCTAGACCAGATCAACTGTCAACTGACCGACGCCGAATACGCTAATCTTTCACCATACTGGACGCTCGACACCGCTCTTTATTTGCACAGGGTGCAACACGATCGAGAGGTAGCAACCGCCGCCTTCCTCGAACAATACTGGGAAACTGTCCGACAAAGCTATGCGGAACTTGGCGTGCTGTGCACGCCTCCTTTTTCAATACCCCTGGACATCCAGCAGCTGGAGGAGTCTGTTCGCTGGCGTGCCGGGGACGTCTCTCTGAGGCGGCAGACCTTTCCCCCGGTTCTGGTGACCTTCGACGGCGTGGGCTTCCACGAATACCTCCTTTCCCGCGCAGAGGTTAATGGCGAGCCGTATACATACCAAGGCATCCGACATCAAGGGCGAAACACCCTCGTCTTCGCACTGGCTGATGATCAGTTTCTTCCATCGCATGCTCAGCCGGCTGCCCCTTCTGTTGCTCCTCAGGTACGCCCCTCTCCGGCCCGGAAGCCCCTGTCGTCACTGAGCATATAACTACAGTCGGCGCCTCGATCTCGTCGTCGCTCGTCTCACCGTCGGTCCAGCATCCATTCTAATCGCGTCAGCATCACCCGTGCCGTACCTCCTATACCCCTACCTTCCACCCCGCCACAACCAGACATGCCCATGCCGCCGGCACAAAGTGCGCCCAAGCCTCGAACCGATGTCCTCTCTGCCGCCCTCGCCGCCGCCAAGACTCTCCTCCAATACCCAGAAAGCGAGCCCTTCAGACCGGAATTAAAAACTTTCATTGACTTGTTGATCGAAACCCGATCATCGGAGGCACGCATGAAGACCGCCTTATCTAATCCAAAATTTCTCAAGTACGTCATAGCTACACCTGTGGTTTCGTCTGGGGCTGACGCCTTGTCAGACGACTAAGCAAGTTCATGAGATGGTACGAAGATCTTGAAGGGGAACGAACGCTCGGCAAGCGATTATTGTTCAAGCTCGAAGATCAACCGCGTCTGCGAGATTTCTTCACCAAATTGACTCATGTACGTGCGGCCGATGTGCGTGGACTGTATTCCCCAGATGCGTTATGCTGACCCTGAAATTAGGCGCCCGAAAGGAGACGAGCGGGTATAATGTCCCAGCAAGCGTTGGAGCTCGACCGTGTCGAACAGGCGCTTGACGCTTTTCACGACCTCGTAGACCGAATGGCCGACCTTAGTAACGAACCAAGCGTCGATGCATAACCCGGAGACGGAGGTGATAATGTGTACTAGTAGGGACTTAGCTCTTTTAACGCACGATGCCGCACATTTGCATAGGAGTACCAATACCCTGTATGACTACCCAATAATGGCATCGGATAATTTCCTCAACCGCTGGAGAAAAGTATGACACCACGGCGTTGAATTGCATAATGAGAACAAAGGTGTTGCGGCCGGACGCCATAAATGTTGAGGCGGTGTTGGCGGACAAAATCGCTTCCGACCTCTCCTACTCACCTCGTCGCCCCATCTCTTGCCAACATTTGTGCCAGCGCTCCATACCATGAAACACATCTGCTTTGTGCTTCCCCTGTCACGGCGGCCTGCTTTTCTTCAAGATACTGGCTTTCGCATGAAGAGATGAAATGGCGACTGTAGTCCTTTGCGTTGTGCGGCTAACGATGATGGCCTTCTGGTACAAGAAGGCCTTGCGCTGCGGCCCATGCTGCAGCCTGTCCTCACCTCCGACACATATTTAGCCATCTTGCTACAACTGCTTCGCTTCTATTCCTCTCAACATCAGACTGTCTCTCCGTCTGTCTCTCCGTCTGTCTCTCCTTCTGTCTCGGGTGCCAGTGACAGCGGCCTTTGCTGCGGCGAACTCGTCGTTCCCCGAACTACCTGAATCAACCTGCACCTCGTCCTCTGCGCCACGGCCAACACCCGGATAACCACGGAGTGGGCTCTGCCGCCATATACGCGAACCGATGGAAACTAGTCATCGAACCATCCGGTCGGAAAACGCATCGTGCCGCGATCCATACATGCGTCGCGCGGGTCGTCTCGGTGTTGTCCGCGATACTGCACGATACAAGGCGAGAGCGCCACCTCGTCTGAACATCGGCCTTGCCGACCAACACAGGATACTCGAAGGTCACCCTCCCATCAAGACCGCATCTGTCTCATCGGCTCGCCACACGACCAGACGCCCGCCCACCGGACATCGGAGCGCCGCCGAAGAACGGTTCCCGCAACGAGATGTGACGTCCAAATCCCCTAGAGTCGCTGATCCGCTGAGCATCCGACATGAAAGGATGAGAAGAGCCAGCTGTGCCTCGGGCTTGAGGTCGACCATGTCAGACTATATGGCGGTTGACATGCCGCCGGACAGCCTGGAGCCCGCACAGTCGAAAGAACCACATCTACCCCCGCCGCGGAATCCCTCTGTTCCTTCAAAGTTGGCGGACGATAACAGAGACGCCAGGGCATATAATAATGCAGCTGTGTGTACTAATAACGCGACGCGCAAATCAGCAACTCACATCTTTGCAGGCAAAGGACCGTGAGCCTCCGCGCTCTGAAGTACGCTTCACTTCCGCATACGTTCAGCGTGCCGATCCAACTACCAAGAACGTCGAGCATCCCGGCAACCTCGACCCTACTCACACCTTTCCCGGTTTCGTCCATGAACAGCAAGCAGACGTCGACGCTTGCGGATACACTCGACACGGAATCCTGATGGAGCACGAGCACTATCTCGATATTGGAGTCGTGCGAAGCCACATGCCGACATTTTACCAGGATTCTTCGCTCCAACATGCCTTCTTATGCAGCATGTCGATCTTGCCCCCCGCACCAGCACCCTTGCCCAGGATCCGCGCGACAAGACCGGCTGACCCGTTCCCCTTCGCTCCCTTCCCTTTCAACCTGTTCTGGGAAGTCAACAGTGCCCGCGGTCAAGGTCATCTTGTGTATGGAAAAAATCCCTCGCCGAAATGGGATACGTTCCTTGCCATGCTTGGAAGACATGCGGGATGCACCGCCGCTGCTATCCACGAAGTAGAGGCCGACCTGCGAGACACCGAGTTTGGAACAATGCAAGCCCGCCTGCTTAGCCTGACAAGAGAGGAGCACTGGCGGCAGCTGCAATCTCTGTATCGCTATCAAGATTGGCGATATGCATGCGTGCTGCACTGGGTGTTGGCGGCCTATCGTCGACTATTCGCTACATACGAACAGAACGGGGCCGAGGAAATCGAGATCGCGGAGATGCGCTTCCCGCTTCCCTTCCAGAAGCCGTTCTTCCAAGAAGCTAGCGAAACGCCCGGGCTCGGCTTCTGCGTTACGAAGGCCCGTCTTGGTCACGAGCATATCTTGCCTCATCACCCTCTGTACCTCGCGCTGCGCAACCCGAGCTGGCCACCGCCTGCAGGAGTCGAGCATCCAGGTTGGCCGCGCGTGATCCGTAGCTCGGTTAACCCGCCCACCGCGCCGCTTCCGCCCCGTCGGCAACAAGCCAGCTCGCCCCCGCGGACGGTTTCCCAATTAGGAAGTTTGCCAGCTGAGTCGCCCTACATAAGGGACGAGAGCCCCTTGTCGACGGTCCCTCTACGCGCCCCACCACCACCACCACTGCCGCCCAAACCGTGGGAGCTGGAGGAGCAAGAGCCTGCAGCACCTGGAATGACTACGGTCCTCGGACCTCCTCCATCATGGGTTGAACCTGAAGACATCCACCACCAGGATGGCTTTCCGATCGTCTTCGTTGTCCCCCAACCGCCGGTCGGTGGGGAGTTCACTCAATATCAGTTCGTGCCTACCAACCCGGAGCCCGAGCAAATCCACTGGCCATATCGCACACCTGCAACGCCAGCGTCGTCCGGCCCGCTGCCGCTGCCCATGTCGGACGGGACGGTCATCATGGAGGAACGCCATCGGCTATCGATGATCGATAGGGCGATCGAAGCGGGGAGGCGGATCGAACTGTGTCCCGATGTAGGACCACTGATCCCCGCTCTGACTGCGCTCCTCGACCGGCTAGTAGCAAGCAGGCCCATCGCCTGCCACATCCGCCTTCCCGACGTCTTAGCCAAGTATGCCCCTTTTCCCCTCTCTTATCTAGTCATATCCCTGACAGTCACCTGCAGACGTCTGTCTAAGTTCATCGACTGGACCCAACGACTCGAGCGCAAACTCCGAAACGGACGATGCCACATCTGGTACCCACACGAGATCGAGCACATCTCCAACTTCTTCGCCCGTATCGAAGGCGGGCTCGAGGACCTCCGGCCAGAATGGGAACCGCGCCGGCCTGTGCCGCAGGACGCACCTCGTCCACAGGGGGATGCCTGGTGGCAGCATACTTGCAGGAACGGGTATAGCCGGGACTCGGCCAGCTCAGAGAGGTCGTCGCGTGCCTGAGCGAGGCTAGAGCGAGGGAGGCTGAAAGGCGAAGGGAGGCAGGGAGGGAGGCATGAGACTGAGTGAGGCAAAGTTGTATGATATCAGGATATCACGCTCCATGAAGACGTACTGTACGCATGCACGCACGAACGCAACTCATCTATCTACATACATAGTCTATCAGCAACGATTCCTAATGATAACGACTGCCATCTGCCATTGTCCCTGCGTCAGGTCACAGCGCAGTTGATCATCCACCGAACGCTGGGCACGCGTCTGCAACATGGGCGCTTACGCGTCGCCTGATCACACCACACGATACGAGAAGCACAGTTCATTCATTGTTTCTAGCTTTTGCCATTCCCTCGGTCCTCCCTATCCTATCCTATCCATTTCGTTCTCCGCGAAAACCGGGTCCAAGCGGCCTGACTACTCGATCTTCACCTGATGCTTCGCCTCCATCTCCTCCGGCTCATTGAAGATATTGATGTTCCACCTCGGATTATACGTGTACGGGATATTAAACCGCGTATGCGGACCCTCCGCAATCGCGTCAATCGCCTCGATATGCTCTGGAGCCAGGTCGACCTCCACAAAGTTCAGGTCGATCCGGATGGGCTGGACGGACTTGGGGATGACGGAGAAGCCGCGGTTGGCCGCCCAGGCGATAAGGACCTGCGCGGGCGTCGCGTCCGCAAACTTGGCGATGCGCTGGACGGTGACGTGTTCTGTGAGCTTGGGGAGGCCCTTGAGGTTGTTCCCCAGTGGGGAGTAGGCAGTGAGGTGCAGCCCGGTCTGCTTGGCGTAGTTGAGGAGCGCCTTCTGTGGCAGGTCTACACTGGCGCTTCAGCACGCTCGCTCGCTCCGCATAAAAGAAAACTCCGCTCCGAAATGGGATTGGAATTGGACCGGACGTACAAGGATGTGCCTCGACCTGGTTCACAGCGGGCAAAACGCCCGTAGCTTCCGTGATCCGCTTGATCATCTCCACGCTAAAGTTGCTCACGCCCACATTGCGCACCTTGGTCTTGGGCAAAGCGAGCATCGCGCGCCACGTATCGACGAGCGAGGTCTCCAGGTCAAGCTCGACTTCGGTCGCGTCTTCGGACGCTTTGGGGAACAGACCTTTGTTGGGCGGGAAGGCGACGGGCCAGTGGATCACTATGCGCGAGTGTTAGCGAGCGGCACGGTGCGGCGGAGTGGGAGGGACGGCAAGGCAGCTGGGGAAGGAAGAGGACGCACGGTACAAGTCGAGATAATCAGTGCCGATCTGCTTGAGCGTCTCATCGAGCTGCTTCTCGACCTCCTCCGGCTGATGGGCGTTGTTCCAGAGCTTCAAATACATAGGTTAGCTCCCATCTGTCCCAGTGCCGGCTTCGACAAAGATGGTGGAAGCAGGCGCACCTTGCTGGTGATCCACAGGTCCTCGCGCTTCACGATACTCGGGATGACCTTCTTGAGCGCCGCGCCCACCTCTTCCTGGTTCCGGTAGATATACGCCAGGTCCAAGTGTCTATACCCCGTCTTGATGGCAAACTCGACCTATACGTACACACATCCGTGCTCAGCACGAACCCGACCAGGCAGGCAAGCAGAGAGCAGGAGTGCAGGGGGACGTACGGCGTTCTCGACCTCTTGCGGCTTGGAGAGCCATGTGCCCAGCCCGATCTGGGGCATCTTCGCACCCGTATGAAGCGTCACGTAGCGGCCTTTGGACATCCTCGCTCTCGTTTCCTTCTGTTTCCCTGTTGTTGCTTAGAGCTGGGTAGCGCTTGGCTTGATAGTAGAGGAATTATGGACCAGGCGAGGTCGTTCTGGTCGCAGGTGCAAAAAGGTGAAGGTGAAGGCAACGAAGCAGCGAGGGGTGTTTGGAGCGACCTCAACCCCAGTGGAGGTTCCCGCTTGATTCGCTTCATAAGTGCTCCCGCCCAGTACAATACGTCAATTTCGCCATTCTACGCGACCTCTCGGCTGAAGCCTGGGTGATATGCCCATTAGAGACATATCTGACAGATTTGGAAGGGGGAAGAAGCGGGGGTACTAGTCTAGTAGGAGACAGCCGACCGGAGAGGTACCGCCTATGGCACATGCTCACAGTGGGTAGGGGGAGCACGTCACTCGACACTGAGAAGAGAGGGCGCATCAATGGGCCGAACTGGGCGAGAAGCTCGGGACCGGGAGGGCGGGCCGAAGCCGGGTGGGCACGTGATCTGCGAGAGCGAGAGGATTAGGCGGATTACTACTACGCGGGCGATCGTTTGAGGACGATCTTACGGCAGACCGACGTGATGGTATGGAATGTTACTCTAACTATTTGAGCTAGACAAAGGCACGAGTTTCCCGTTTCGTACAGGTCCAGGAAGGACGCTCAACCGCATGCACTGCACGCTGATCCTCCCAGACTCCGAACTTCTCGCGTCTCCCGCAAGATCACGCGACAGGAGTTTACTTACCCCGCACGGCTCACGAGCTTCCAAATCCGGCTAACTGGTACGCATGACAGTGGAATAAAGAGCTTGGGGAACGTTCCAGATCAGTATACTTGTGGGGGACATAACGGGCATTGTCATTGTTTGGTTTTCGTTTTCACACTAGGTGGGAGTTCTGTACACAAGAATCCTATCATAGCCAGGAGAGAAGAGGGAGGAAAGGGAGAGTGGATGAGCAAGCGTTAGAGTCATTTTTCGTCCATTTGGCCCCTCCCGCTCCCGCTCCCAGAGGCGGGAACAGCCCGACAGCCATCCATAACCGGACCTGAGAGTAGGGAGGAGGAGGAGGGGAGAGGCGCGTATTCCTTTCACGTATCCCGAGGTTTAGACGAGCAACAGCGCTCCCAACCCCATACCCGCCACGGCCACCACAGCCCCGACCAACCCGGGTACGTTAACCCCCACAGCAACACCAGCGCTCTTAGTCGTACTAGCGGCCGCACTCGCACTCGAGCTGCTTCCACTCGCACTCGAGCTGCTCCCCGACGCACTAGACCCACTAGCGCTCGCCGCACTAGACGTAGAAGCGCTAGAGCTCGAGCCCGTCTGAGAAGCGCCAGAGGCGGAGGCGGACGAGTTGCCCGCTGCGACTGTCCCGCTGATCGGGAGAGCAGAGGCGATGCCTGCGCAGGTCGCGTTCTGCAGGGCGAGGCCGGCGGCTGCGTCGGCTGCGGAGCAGTTTGCGCCGAGGCAGGCGTTGGCGGAGGCTTGGAATTGGGCGCTGTGCGCATCAACGGGTTAGAATATATTCACGAGATGGTGCGAAGGCTGAATGGAGGAAGTGGATGGAAGGGATTGGAGAGGGCGAGGGGGAGCGGAAGGTGGGGACGAGGAGGGGGAAGGGAACGGGCGAGGGGAATAGAGAGCGAGGGGAGAGAAGAAGAGCGATACGGAGGTTAGAAGGGAGAAGGACGTACTTCAAACAAGAGCAGCTCGTATCCAAGAACGAGCACCCCGCAACCGTCGACGCCTGCTGCGAGCAAGCCAGCACGCACGGCGGGATCCCTACACACACCAGGCATACCTCATCAGTCTACGTGTTCTCGCTCGCTCGCAAGGGAAAAGGGCGGGGGGAGGAGGAGGAGGAGACGTACCGCCCGTAGAAGTGGGCGCGGCACCAGAGGCGGTCGTGCTCTGCGCCGAAACGGCAGCGACGAACGCGAGGAGGACAGCGGCGAGCTTCATCTTGTCCTAGTTCTTCCTATTCCTTGAACTGAACTAAACTCGTAGCGTACGAGCGAGGTGGTCGTGAGAAGGAAGGAGGGAGCAGCAAGAGTGGAGGGCAAGCAGCTCTAAAACCCTCTAGAACGTCCTCCCTCTCAAGGTACTTATACGCTTCCCTCCTTCCCATCCGCCCCGCACTGACCCGTCCCGCCCCAGCCCCAGCAGAAGCACAGGGCCGATCCGAACCCGTCTCTTCTCCCTCCAACACCCTTCTCCCTCTTCCCTCACTCTTCGGCCAGAACAAGAAGGACCCTGTGGCGGCCATGTGCCTCCAAATAGGCTGGCATGTGGCGCAACTAATCACCTGAGCCTCTTGCTGGTAGGCCAGAAGGGCGAGACATTTTGGCGGGTTTTTGGCAGGCAGCGCTGACGGGCTGACGGGAGGAGTTGATGGGAGGGGTGTTGTGGGTGACAGCAAGCCCCCGGAGATGCGGCTTTTTCTGGGAGCCGAGACGTCCCCTTTCCCTTCCCCTGGTTATTCTTATCGTCTCCTCTCCTCTCCCCTCGTCTCGTCTGCAATCTATGGTGGTTGGGTGTCTTATCGTCATTAAACCCGACTTTCTCAGCTACACAAGTCGCTGAAGCAGTTGCCGCGACTGATGATGACGACGCTGACCCATGGCCGCCGGGTTGGAGTAGCCGGCGGCCGGAGGGCCTCGATCTTTCGGCGCGCGCTTTGTCACACGTGAAGCCGGGCGAGGAAAGGGCGGGCAAATGAGGTTTCTAGAAGGGGACCCTTGGGTGTTCTTCGTTCTTCGCCGCAAGTGGACGATATGAGCCGGCCCTGAATCAACAGAGTTTGGATGAGGACGATAACCCTTCCCTCAGGGTTGTAAAATCAATGTATGCTGGCAAAGTCTTACGACCACTTGCCAGCAGCCCAAACGCATCAGAAATCTCCATTTTAAAACGGTCGATCAACCGCTCAGTACAGCTCAGTCGCCGGTCGATGGTTCGCACGGTTCGGGAGATGCCGCCTCATGAGCCAAACCGGGAGCTGTTGGAAGCGTACGTTTGCCTCCGTTTGGAATGCGTATTTTTGCGCGCGTTTGCTCTTGAACACTATGATCTGCACTTTCTGGCTTGGTTCTTCCTGATTATCTAGTGCTTGACTCTGGCAGAACTTGCGATGTGGCTTAGAATGGGCTGTATGAGCGCGCAAAGATATGGATAGAGCGCTGCTTTGTGGGCTTTGCAACACAATGAAGTGTGCATAACGCAGTCGGCACCTCGCCTTCGACTCCAAACCTAACTTGTTCCCATATCGCTATGCACCGCATCTTGCTTATACTCGAATCTGTACGTCTCTCCTCCTTCTACCTCGTCTTGTTCTCCTACCGCCACCGGGCATACGCATTGATGACGAACTTTATTCACACTGTACGAGCTGACAAGTCTACGGACGTCGTCGTCGATGAACATCTTTCTACAACGGTAACTGAGCGTTATTGCCCTCTCCCGCTCCTCAATTCTCACCCATCTACTCCTCTTCGAACGATATACTGACGCTGCTTCTTGTCAGGTAGGAGCGCAGAGGCTGCAACACAGTATAAGTGACAGTCAGTACCGTCTTCTTAAGGTCAGTCCCCCCTCCCATACTCTGATTCGACTTCCTCTTGCTTCTTTGAGCCTTGGCTCGACTCGCTTTGTTTTTCGCTTTGATGACAACGATATGTCCAACTGCTAAATGAGCGTCCGCCGCTCCGGCGGCGTGTTGATATTACCCATATCTCTACAACGGTATCTGAGCACCTTTCCATCCCTCTTTACTCCCCTTCGGTATCAAAGATAGTCCTGACCCGTCTGCCAGGTATGATGTTGCTCGATGGAGTCAAACGCTGCGGGCAGTTGCTGACAGGGCAAGTCCGCGGGTGGACATGTGTACTTCCTGATATAGTACGCCAGTTGATTAATGAAATCCCGATACAATAACGCTCTCCGTGATGCTTGCCCCTCGGTCCTTGCCCATCCAGGCTCAGGAAGGCGCCTTACAACAACCCGGTGTCTGTTTCTTCATCTGGTCGCCTTAGACGAGAACAAGCTACGAATGCTGTGCTTCCGACCTCTCCTTGACTGGCCTTTGGTCCCTTGCACGAAGGATATCGTGTCGCTTTGACGTGAACGGCCACAAAGGCCACTCCTCATGTCCCCCGCGGCTAAATACCGACCTCCCCTCCCCAACCCATCGTATCCCACCCCCTGAGCCGCCTCCATCGAGTCATCCAGAAGCGGCCCGATGTCAACCATCCTGCCCCGCTGGTTTCGCGCCTACCGCGACGTACCCGGTAAGCGCCCACCGCCCATCTCCGTCGCCGCCTCCACCTGCCCACAACTCACTAACAAACCAACCACAGAATGGCCCACCGGCATCAGGCTCAAAGCGACCAAGCTGCGGCTAGAAGATACGGACGACTACTCTTACTTGGGTCTATACAATTCCATCCTCTCGCACGTCTTCCAAACCTCCTCAACGGCCTACAGCGTCACCCCGTCATTCCCCAGTCCGGGAGCAAGAGAGAAAGTCATCATCCCACCCGCGACATTCATCGTCTACCATCGTGATCGACCCGTGCTCATCCTCCAGATCAACCCGCCTTTCGGGCTTAAGGACCCCTTGACAAGGCAGAAAGCAGAATGGGACCTCAAACAACAAATCCACGCCCTTAGGGACCAATACGTCACCCCCTCCCTCTGGGCCGCCACCGCTTTCGGGGAATGGATAAGCTGGTACTCCCTCTCCCCATCCTCCTTCCCTCCCGTGGGTCCAGGGTCGGAATGGGCCCAGTGGACGAGTGACCCGCCCTTCGAAGGCCCGGACGCGGGGAGTGATAAGAGTCCGGTAGGGAGGTGGGAGACGAATGTGCTTATGCCGGATGGGAGGAAGAGGTTGTTTGAGGTTGTTGATGCTGTTAGGGGGATGATTGATGGGCTTGGGGGTGGGGAGGGCGGGGTGGAGGGGTGGCAGGATGAGCAGGCTTAGGCTTAGGCGCTGACTGTTCTTCAGAGGTCGAGTCAGGCAGGAGGTCTTTCCTAGTGACGGTGTTTTTTATCTCTCCATTTTTGTTGTACTGTTGCGTGGATCTAAGTAGTGGTCGACTAACAAGATAACAACCGTACTTAAGTGTAACATCCTCTCCACGCATCATCCTATCTCCGAGCCCTAGTTACCTCGGCGGTCCGAACATCGCCGCCTCCCGCCCAGCATCCCTCCATCGGCGATAACCGACCGCATTCCCTTCGTCTTTGGGCCAGGAACCACCAAATTTACGCCCTGGTGGACCCTGATGAGCGGAGAGGGTGTGAGCGCTACGGATGGGAGGAGCTGTACGCAGGAGCATGAGCATGAGCACGAGTCAGGCGAGTGAATGAATATGCTGATGCTGGCTTGTCTTTATCATCGTCGTCCACTCCGTTCCTTTGGCATTCTCTGGATTACGCGGCTTGGTTATACTACTGACTCGGACGCCGTTATTGGCCTCGCATAAAAGCACCATACCCCGAAAGAGCTCGCCCGTATCTCTTCGCCCGCTGCTGCCGAAAACAGCACCCACGACAGCATGGCCTCCCTCTTCCGAGCATACATGCACCAACTCCGCGTCAAGACCCTCCGCACCCAAATGCTCACCTCGGCCGTAGTAATGGGTCTAGGGAACATAATAACCCAGCAAGGCGTCCACCAGCGAGGCTGGAATAAGCATGATGTGCGTCTCCTTCCCCTCACTCCTCATTGAAGGTGAGCTGACGGTGATGTGATGGGTAGTGGAAAGCGACTGCGAGGTTCTCGTTCTATGGCTGTTTCTTCTTTACGCCGCTGGCGAACCGGTGGCATTACCTAATGAACAAGATCAAGTTCGAGTCTCTCTTCCGCAGTGCGTCCAATCCTCACAACTTTCCCTCCTCGCTCGCCCTTCTTGAAGTCACCAGCTGACGCCGGCATACAGCGACCGCCACCCGGCTAGTAATAGACATGTCCCTCTTCGCCCCCTTCGCCACGACCTGGTTCTTCTTCTGGATGAGTCTACTCGAAGGTCGTTCCCTCCCCGAAATTCGGCAGCGCTGGGAATCGAACTTCAGCAGGATCCTCTTCCGGCAATGGGCGGTGTTCGGCCCGGCCCAGGCGGTCAATATGACCGTCGTACCGGTTTATGCTAGGCCGCCGGTTATGAATCTTGTTGGGCTTGGGTGGGTCTCTCCTTCCCTTAACTACTCTCTCTCGCCCTGTTGGAGAGCTGGAGGAGGTGGTTGGGACTGGGGGCTGACGAGGAACAGGTGGTCGACGTATTTATCGCTCATATCGTCCGAGCTGGAGATGCAGAGCGAGCGGGGAGAGGTGTCGCAGCAGGCGGTGGCGGAGAAGCTGGAGAAGATTGAGGTGGACAGGATATCGGCTGCGGTGATGGAATGACTCGGTGCGCTTCGTATGAGCCGGCGAGAGGGGGGTCAAGATGAGGAGCGGTGAGGGGGCTGCTGCTGCTGGCAGCTCTTGGGCATGGGCAGACCAGTTCGAGGCGGGTTGACCTCGAAGGGCGTGCGCATATTGCCGGCTCATCTGGACCTATGGTCGACAAGTGCTGCAGCAGGAGTGCGCCATCATAGAAGGACGAAGGTCCGCTTATATCCGTGTTTCTGCATATCCTCACCCGGCGTGGTAATCAATAGACGTATTTATCCCGATAGACCTCATTAGACATAGATGTCGGAAATGTATAACATCTAATGCATACATCAACCAGCCACGCCTGCAACCGCATGCGCTTCTACACCCTCTTCCACAGGAGCTGCGGTCTCTCGGTCGGCCAGCGTCAGCCTCGCCAGAGCCTCATCAACCCCCTTCACCCCTACCATTCCCACAGCATCACCCCCTCTCCCCGTCTCACCCCCGTCCCCCTCCCCAACTTCCTCGTCCACCTCCCCGCGTTTAGGCCTAGCATCAACCGGCACCTCCCCCGCCCACTCAGGCCACTCACTCTCCCAACACCCCTCCTCAGTCGTATACCTCCACGCATGCAAATAGATATACATCCTCTCCGGCTTCGGATCTGGATGAAGGGGGGCATAGCAGGTCGGGCAGTAGAGCGTGTTTGTGGCGGTGTCTAGCATGGGGTGGAAGTCTGTTTCTGGGGGCTGTTGGAGGAGTTTCTGGGCGGGGAGGTCGTCCTCTTCTTTCTCTCCTTCCTTTTGCTGGCCTGCTCCGGCTTGCTCACCATCTTCCTCCGTCTGAGCGGCCTTACCAAGCCCAGGACCCAGCCCAGCCCGACCACGCAAAAACACCCCAGCGTCCCTAGCCCGAAAAACGACGTCCCGCCACCTCGCCCAGTCCTCGTCTTTGTCCTTCTGGTCGCGGAGGGACTTGATTATCTTGACTGCTTGCGAGGAGAGGGGGACGGGGGAGGAGAGGCCTATGTCTGCGCCTGTTTCGCGCGGTAGTAACTTCGGGGCTGGGACTGGAGCTGGGGCGGAAGGGTGGGAAGGGGTTGGAGAGAGGATTGTGCTGTCTTGGGTGGTGCAGTCTGTGGGGTTGGATGTTGATGAGGAAGTAGGAGGCAGCTCAGCGTCGGAGGCTAGAGAGACAGGAGCCGGAGTTGGGGGAACGGTCTCCCCCACCGGCACCCCATCCCCTCCCGCTCCCAGCGGCCTAGAAAGAAGCCCATCAACCCTCCTCTCCCCCTCCTTCAACCCCAGCGCCCTCGCCGCCTCCTCCGGCATGACACTCGGTCCCTTCACCCCCTCCTCCTCCTCTCCCTCCTCCCCTCCCTCCCCATTCCCGTCCCCTCGCTCCCTTCCGTCGCCAGGCAACCTAATCCCCCCCTTCCCGCCCTCCTTCCCCCAGATCCCAGCCCCCGTATAAATCGGATCATTCGAAATCGGCCACCCCAGCCACTGGAGATGCACCCTAATCTGGTGCGTCCTCCCCGTTTTCGGGCGGCAGTAGACGATGCTTTCGTTCGTCTCTGGGTTGTAGTGAAGGCGGCGGAAGAGGGTTAGGGCGGGCTTGCCGAGTGGGTGGGTGATGACGAGTCCCATTTGGCGGTCTATTGTTAGGAGGGGTTGGGAGACGGAGATCTCTCCTCTGGGCGGGTTGTCAGCATGCACACTCGCTCTGCATAAAAAAAAGGGGGGTCGCGAAGACAGGTGTAAGGTAGGAAGGGCAAAAGAAGAGATGTAAGATGGAAGGAGGAAGGAGGAAGGAGAATGGACGTACTCGGGAAACTCCCCGGCCACCCGAGCGATATATTCTTTCTTGACTTTGTTCTCTGCAAATTGCTTGCAGAGCTCGTTGGCTCGTTGCGGGGTGGTGGCGAATAGCATTAGGCCGGACGTTAGTCTGTCTAGGCGGTTCACGGCTGTGCGAGCGTCAGCGAGCGTTAGCGAGCTGGACTAGAACAAAGGGGGAATGAAGGTATCAGTGTGGAACGAAGGAGGGAGGCAGGGAGGGAGGAGCGAAAGAGGGAGAAGAAAGACAGAAGCCAAAGAGGAGAAAGGGACAGACGGAGAGGAGGAGGGGACAGGAGGGGACGCACTGTAGACCTTCTCGAGCCCGAAATCCGACTTCAATATCTCCACCAACGAATTCTTATAATACCTCCCCGCTCCATGCACCGGCACAGACCCAGGCTTCATAACGACCAGCATATCCCTCTCCCTCTCCCTCTCCCCGCTCACCACCTTCACCTCACCCGTCACAGGCGGCTCATGCCGATGCACGACATTCTGTATCCTATCCCCATTTTTGACCACATCCCCCGGCTTGGCCCGACGGCCGTTGATGGTGCATACGCCCGCTTCGAGCGCGAACCGGTAGTATTCGAGAGAGCGGTCCCGGAATTCGGTGCTGATGAGCTCGAGGATCTCGCGGTTCCACCAGCGGCCTTTGGCCATGGTGGAGTAGAGGTGCCAGTAGGGAGGCACATACCGGAGGGCGGGGTTACGGGTGAGGACGGGGAGCTGCGCAGCCGGGGAGCGGGGGAGGGTGGTCTGATGTTTGGATGGGGTGGTGTACTGGACTTCTTGGCCATTGGGTTCTTGTCCGTTTGGGGGGTTGGTGCTGGAGGAGGGACCAGCCTGACCCTGCGAGAGTGAGGGAGTGGCAAGGGGGACGAATCGACCGGACGACATTGGGACCTTTCGGAGACGAGCGACGATTTGTGCGAGATAGTGTGGGTCGAGCGGGATGGGTGGGCGGTGCATCCACCTTTGCCCAAGTCTTCAGCCTTTAACCTTCAACCCTTCAGCCTCCAGACCCTTCAGCCGTAAGTCTCTTCGACCTTCTCTTTCCTGGCCCTTTCTATCTGACCAAGTCGGATCAGTCGTCGTTCAAAGTCCAAGTCAGATCGACTGTAAGCCGTGGTCGAGTCGAGCCGGAAGTCGTGCACTGGCAGTCGCAGTCGCAGTCGAGTCGTCCGCCCCTGCAAACGAGCCGCCCAAAATTCCAGACGCCCACCCTAGTAAGTGGCGATGCAGAAGCCTTAACAGCGGGAGCATTCAGAACCCTTACACTCAGCCTTCTGCCGAACTCGGCGTTAAGCTCGCTGTGGGCGTGCGGGCGATGCCGAGGGAGGCCGAGGACCGGTGGCTGTCTCGAACTATGCCAAGGCAAGCAAGGTTCAGAGCCTATGCAGGGTAGGCGGTGAGGTTGGGTTGCGGTTGAGTCCGGTCATCTACTCTCTCTTTCGTTCGTTTGATTGTCTGTCTACCCCTTCGCTCTGCTTGGTCTGTCTGCTCGTTTGGTTGGACGACCTCTGCCGTTCTGAGGACTGCTTCGGGGTGTTACTGTTGTTAGGGTCGCGCTGTGAGTGGGTTGCTGGCTTGCCGGCTGGGAGTTGCGCGCAGCATATAGCTGGATTGAAGGGAGGGCGCATATACGAAGCTCGAGCGCGCTCAGCCCTATCGACACTCCTCCTCTCACCGCCTACGAACCAAAAGCGACCAGCACTCGCAGCTGCACCCCTCCTCTCCCGTGCACAAGCGCTCTCCCCCGCCTCTCACCCACACCAACCGAAACCATCCACCCACCAGCAATGCCCTCCCTCCCGCGAGGCCGCCTGCGTATCCTCCTCCTCACCCCCCTCCTCCTCCTCCTAATCCTCTACATCTCCCGCCGTTCCTCCTCCTCCTCCTCCTCCTTCAGACCATTCGGCATCTCTTCGCCCTACTGGCTCTCCCCGCAAGGTCTAGAAGCGCACGAAGACCTTGTCGGGCCCGTCGATTCCCTGGAAGACGAGCTCGACCTCCCTTCTTCGCCTCCTCACTCTCCTGCCGACTCTTCTCCGGATTCCGTAGGAGCAGGGAGCGGATGGGCACATGATACCGTGCCGGCGGAACCACCGCAGGAGATCAAGATCTCCCACCCTGGCCTGCGTCAACGCCTCCAAACCCTGCTCACTCGGCCCGTGCTGAGCGCCCAAGCTGCGCTCCAGCAGAACACGCGTTCCTGCCCTTTGTCGGTGCACGACAAGCTCGTCAACCCTGACCAACTTGCCGGTCAACGAGATTTCTGGGCTTCTGTCGACGAGAGCGAGATCCGGAGCCGCAGGGAGGGCATAGTGCGCTGGCTCGAGGGGTTAGAAAAAGGCGGAGTGGATGTGGTCGCCCCCGAGCTGGGATACGGAGAGCAGAGGCGCGGTATAGTCCTCACCGCCGGGAACGCGGATACGTTCCAACGCGCCCTAACGAGCATCAAGCTCCTCCGCGGCTATTATCTCTCCCCCCTCCCCATCGAGCTCTTCTCCTTCCCCTCCGAGCTCCCGCCCTCCTCGCTCTCCCAGCTCTCCTCTCTCCGGGTAACGCACCGAACACTCACGAACCAACAAAAGGTGCCGGGGGCATGGAAGAACTTCCATATCAAGGCTCTTGCGGTGTTGTTGAGCGAGTTTGACGAGGTGCTGTATTTGGACTCGGATGTGCTGTGTTTGAGGGAACCGAGCTATTTGTTTGAGGAGAGGGGGTTTAGGGAGGTCGGGGCGGCGTTTTGGGGGGATATTAATAAGGATCATCGTGAGTCCGCGTTCCTACCTCCTTCCTTCCTGGCATCTCCATTGCTTCACCCATTTGCCCTCTCTCCTCACGGCTTTCCTTTCTTCCCTCCTCCTTGCTACCCTCGTTCTGGTCCGAGAGAGGAGAGAAGTTGTTGCTAACCCTGCGCCCAGCCGAAAACCCCATCTGGCGCATCCTCGGCCGCACCTGCGACCCCACCGAATGGGAAGTCGACTCCGGCGCATTCCTCATCTCCAAATCCGGCAACGGCGGGCTCAACCTCGCCGCCCTGCACATAGCAGCGCACATGCAAGCCTCGCACGACTTCTGGTTCCGCATCTCGGGCGGGGACAAGGATACCTTCCGGTACGCCTTCTGGGCGCTAGGGCTGGAATACGTCGCCGCCCCCCGGTGGCTCTCCATCCTCGGGTATCAGGAAGAGAGGGACGGGAGCAACCGGTTCTGCGGGCTAAGTATGGTGCACTACGACCTCTCCCACCCCCCTTCCACCCTGCCCAGCACGCCCCCGAGTCCATTGTTCATCCATGCCAACTTGGTCAAGCATTCGGGCTACCTGAGCCCGCCGACGAAGGCGTTCGAGTTGCTGAAGAGGCCGAGCTTGGATTATCCTGCGAGCGCGGGCGTGCTGGATAGGGCGCATTATTATGTCTATAATGGGCGGTATGGGGGGATGTGTTTGGATTTGGAGATCCTTCCCCCTTACACTTCCTCATCTGGCTCATCTGGCTCATCCTCCAACACCCCCTCAAACCCCAACACCCCACCCGGTTCGGGCTCTGGAGGAGGAGCAGCAGCAGACGACGAATGGGACGAATACGGACCCTCGGAAGACGAGGAGGACAACCTTTCCCTGTCTTCTTCCGGGAGTGGGACGAAGCTGGAAGTGGTGGTTGAGGAATGGAGGAAGGTGGAGGATGGGATATATGCGGATTTTGCGGGGGTTTGGGTGGAGGAGGGGGGGAGGGTTGGTGGCTTCTGATTCTGAGTGGCCGGACGTTCGCAGGCTCAAAGCGCTCAGTGCGCGGTACCCGCTGTTGGGATCAGGAATGGGAAGAGCACAGTCGTGGCTTTGCTTGCGGCACTTCAGCAGCCAGCGGTCGCCTAGGAGTGGGAGATAGAAGTGGGCGGGAGTGAGGAGGTGTACGATATCCGACTCCGAGCATCGACGAGAGCAGGGGTTACATTATGGTATATTTCTGTTAACTACTGCTAGAGCTGCTGTGCCGAGGTGTGTGGTGCACGGACGGTGCGACGGCAGATGTATCGACGTGTGTATTGCGATGAGGTGTAGCGAGACAGACGTGTATTGAGACGTGTACTGTGATCCTGTGCTGTACAATTAACATTTCCATTTCACACCCTGCAAGTCCAACGATCCGACGGTGTCCGACAGACTGGGAGAATGATCTCCAGATGAAGAGGCAGACGTGTCAATAACTGTGCCGGTGCGATGGATGATCCAAACAGGAATCACATGCTGCAACAGCCATGCGGGCACAATGTTCTTAAGTCTTCCGAAGATGTATGACTCCATCTAGAACTGACAATACCTTCCTTCCATTATCGAACTCTCACTCAGGAACAACTACGCCCTGATCGCGCGGTAACACTGACTCGGACGTGTCCCACGCGCTCTCAATATTCACAGCAGCCACGAATTCGCGTTCGTGTCCACAATTTCTGGACGTATCGTGTGGCTCATGATCCGGCTCGCGAAGATGTAACCTGACTCGACGCCCACTTCTTACATATATCCTCTTCCTCACCCCAACTTTCGAGGAGTATAGAACAACACCATGCCTTCTTCCGAAACGAGTCCGCAGCCGAGGGTAGAACGATACCCCACCCCCGGCTCATTCCTCCGCTCTTGCTTGTGGTACGATACATGGCATATGAACATCGCCCTGGGTACGACCCTGCAGTACGTCGTTGAGAAGGGGGTTGCAGAGCCGGAGAGGGGGACGCCCAGGCTCTGGCTGGCAGTCTGGACGGGGGATGAACTGGAGTGTGTCTTTCCCTTACTATACTTTACTTTCTAGGAGGAGGGAGCTGATGACAGGGACAGTGTGACATTAGTGCGGACGAGTCCGATGATCACCCTCTGTTCGCCTAAACATAGCGATTCTCTCTCCGCCTCATGGCTCGAACCACGGATGCAGCTCCTCGCCGAGGAGATAAACGAGCTCGTCACCTCTGGCTCGCAGCCCTCCATAAAGTCCTCCACTGGAGCAACGGTGTTCGTCGATGCCTTCGCTGCTGCCTACGCAAAGGTATCGGGGATCAGGCCATCCGATGGGCCGCTGGTACTGGACACTTTCCACACGCACTGCCCGCGCTCGAGGGTATCGTTCAAGCAACCGGAGTTACCGGAAGGGCACGCGATCCGGCTTGTCCTGCCTGGGGATCCCAAGACCTTGAGGCAGCTGGGCGAGCTCTTGCTCAGATTCAGGAACGACCACCCCGGACCGGGAGAGAAGATCTCCCTCGATCAGGCTATCCAAGCTGCCGAAGTTGGGGTGCGGCATAGCGAGGTCCTTGTCTACGTTATCAGCAGTGCCGAGGGAGGAGAGGAAGAGTACGCGGGGTACGTGAGGGACGGGAGGCTGACAGGCCGGACAGGGGCGGTGAGGAACGTCTACACCATGCCGAACTGGAGGAGGCGGGGGATCGCCGAGGCTCTTACTCGGGCCGCGGTGGTCAGGCTGCTGAGCGAGCCTCATAGGCTCAGTGAGGTGGTCAAGCGCTATTTGCCGGAGGGGAAGGAGCCCAAGCTGGAAGAGGTGTGCATCTTTGCTGAGAAAGGCAATTTGAGTGCGCAGGGCGTTTATGCGAGGGTGGGGTATGGATTCCCGCTGGGGGAATGGGAGGAAGAGGATGGGAAGAGCTGGGAGGCGTGTGTTGAAGTTGCCTATCCTGGGTATGGGGAGGACGCTTGGTAGATTGAATCTTGACGGTGTTGTCTCAGCGGAGCATGCGTCCTTTGTCATGATGGGATGGAGGTTGAAGGGGCAAATGGGATGATAGAAGATGATGCTAGAGTGTATTGGCACTGAGCAATATTTATACAGATAGACGATCCCTGGTTTCTCAAGGGGGACTGTTCGTTCCCTCCATGACGTCCATGTCATTCCTCCGACTTGATGCGCTCGGCAAGCTCTCACCACCGTCGATGGGTCACTAGCGTACTGGAGCTCAACCCCCAACTGCGGCTCGCAGGAAATCGGCAAGCTCTGGCTTGAACTCCCGACCTGACGCGAGGGTTGCCCTCCGGACGTCCATCCTCCAGCCTTCGTTGGAGGTGAGAATAACATGGCCTCATCCGAATCAAGCCAGCAACCAAGACTAGAACGCTACCCCACCCCAGGCTCATTCCTCCGCACCTGTCTAGCATACGACACATGGCACACGTACGTCGCTCTCGGCACGACACTGCAGTACGCTGTTGAGGAGGGCGACGACGAGCAGCCGGAGCGGGGAAGGCGGGGACTCTGGCTAGGCGTATGGACAGAGGATGAGCTAGAGTGCGCCCCTTCCTCTTCCCTCATCTCTAACGGATCTGACGAGTGAGAGACAGGTTGACGCTCGTCCGGATGGGTAGTATGATCATACTCTGCTCGCCGAGGCATAGTCATTCCTTCTCCTCCACATGGCTAGCACCCCGCATGCAACTACTCGCGAGCGAATACCACGGACTCGTCAGCTCCGGTTCCCAGCCAGGTTTAAAGTCCATCAGGGGAGCGAGATCACTCGTCAACGCCTTCCTCGATGCCTACGTCGAGATATCGGCGATCAAGCTGCCCGACAACCCTTTGATACTGGAAACGCTCCTCACCCACTGCCCTCGCCCCAGAGCCACCTTCAACGCGCCTCAGCTGCCCGAGGGGCACGAGATCCGTCTCGTCCGCCCAGCCGACCGCGAAGCTCTGAAGCAGCTAGCAAAGCTCGTGCAACAGTTCCGGGAGGGTCATCCCCGGCCGACGGAGCGAGTCGACTCCGAGCAGGCACTCCGAGCTGCCGAGGAGGGAGTGCGATATGGGGAGATGATGGTTTATGTCGTTCGCACGCCTTCTTCTTCCTCTGGGACGAACGGGGAAGCGGACGAGGGAGAGAAGGAAGAGTACGTGGGGTACGTCAGCACTGGCCGCTGGACCGGTCGGACCGCGGGGGTCAGGAACGTATTCACCTCGCCGGACTGGAGAAGACGCGGGATAGCCGAAGCATTAACACGGGCAGCGGTCTTCAGGCTCTTGACCCAGACGCACCCCGTAAAGGACTTCGTACAGCGCTATCTTCCCGAGGGGAAAGAACCGAAGTTCGAGAGGGTATGTATCTTTGCGGACAAGAGGAACCCGAGTGCCCAAGGCTTGTATGCGCGGGTTGGGTTTGGCTTTCCGGCGAATGAGTGGGATGAAGAGGATGGGAAGAGCTGGGAGGAATGTGTGGAGGTTGCTTATTCAAGCTAGTCGGGGGAGAAGGGTGGGCAAGATCCTGTGGAGCATGGGCGGGGCTGTTGGAAGTTAGGCTGGGGATGTCTTTTGCTGGTGTTTGGCTCAGGTTGGTGTGGGGAGGGAAGACAATATTCGTGCATGTGTACTCTTATCAATGAAGATACTTATTTGTGAAGCGAGCGGACCCCTGATTTTCTAGGGGACACGGTCCATTAATACTTCGTGCTGCCTCCCTGTCCCACCGTTGCAGTCTTGACACTTCATGGACGCCTGGAACTTCTCCGAGAATGTCGGTGCAGTTCGTGAAAGAAAGGCCAAGCGATGCCGAGTATTCTCTTTCGCATCCTGAACCAGGTCGAAGAAAACACAAGCGTATTGCCAAGTTAGCGCCCAATCCAATATGTTCGTCCTGTCGACGGGTGATCAGGCACGCCTGTCAATGTCGTCCCACCACTTGGCCAGACAGCAGGAAGTGACCCTGCTTGGCTAGACGAAACTGACCCAGAATAGTAAATGTTCTGTAGAAATCATCCGACGCTGCTGTGGAAGTGCCCATTCGTGTCGGGAACCGAAACAACCGATAATGTTGCCACCTCCGCCCTCCAGGTCCTTTCCAGGACGTGGAGGGCAAGGAGGCGCAACCTTCATTATCGTTCGGGCGGATCTGCACGCCTCTTGGCTCGGAATCATAGAGGCGGAATGTTCAACGTCAAGTCTCTAGGGGATCGTGCGGTGAGGAGGGCGGGAAGGCGACAAGAATCCGGTATTCGGACCCATGGGCTCGGCGGATCATCCGAGACGTTGTAAGTAGGCTCGTCCTACGTTGCGATGTGTTGACGTGGGCCGTTGATAACCTTAAGGTCCCAGGAGTCAGGACAAGATTAGATCACCCTGAGATACACGAGCTTCTCCATACCCAAATTAGGGATTCCGGGAGAATGCGGCTGCGTTTGCCGTCCTGTTGACCAGTGGTCATCCAGTCATGATGCGCTTGTCGCGAACGTTACTGGATCCGTGAGTTGTTGGGGTATCTGTGCCAAGGGCGTGGGAGGAGAGAAGGCTTGCCGGCGGTCGGATTCCGCCGGCTGGACTGCCCCGTTTAGAGTTCGGACCAACCATTTGGCGCATTACGGGTGAGAACTATGACGCTTTGTACCAGTTATGACCGCAGGCTAACTTTTCGCTGGGGTGAAAATTGGATAAGAGACGTGTGGCGGTTGACAGGAATGGGAGGGATGGGAGTGAAAAGAAGGGGTGAAAACTGTGTCGGAGTCTGAATGATCGCGTTGTGTTCGTTCTTTTGGACGTTTGCTTCCGTTGACCTCGCCACCGCACGCGTTCAGCCGTTGTGAGAGCCTCGACCGTCGCAGTTGCACACACCCACCGACGCACCCAAATCTGCTCAATCGGCAACGGGCGTGCGCCCTCAAACCAACCAGTCATACCTCATTCGAACCCAACAAGCGCCCGTTCCTTCTTTTGGTTTCCCAATCAAGAACTAATAAGCAAAGCGAAAAGGGGGCAAGGCACGCTAGCTGGTTATAAAGAGCAAACAAGCGGGAAGCAGAATGGATCAAGTCGGCAGGCCCACAAAGTGTGTCCCTCCCACTCGCTTATGTCACAGAGCAATCAGCTCATACGCCGTTTGCTCCCAATAAGACGCAGAAAGCTCGGAGATAGGAATCTGCCACAGGGGTTACATGTCGGGGAGAGCGCGCTGTATCAGGATTTGCTGGAGATGGAGCGGAAGCTCGATTGGACCATAGCGAGGAAGAAGCTGGATCTCACGGACGCGCTGAACAAGCCGGGAAAGGTGCGTCTCCGCTGTTGCGTGACGCATGTTGGCTCATATATGCGCGTTAGACGACGCGTACATTACGCGTATTCCTCTCGACAACGCTGTCGAACCAGCCATGGCAAGTGGCGGACAACGACGCGGCAGGTCAAGATGCCGACTTCTCCACGCTCAACCCACCCGCCTGGACACTGCATATCGAAGGCCGTCTACTCGACCCACCAAGCCGTCACGCCACGCGTACATCCAAAAAGTTCTCTCACTACCTCCACTCGCTCGTCGTCGAGCTCGACCGCGACCCATCCTTCACGGAAGGGAACGTGATCGAGTGGCATCGGGCTGCCCAACCCGCCGAAGTGGAACAAGACGGGTTCGAGATCAAGCGTTTGGGGGACAGCACCGTCCGATGCAAGATCATCCTCGACATCGCCCACTCTCCGCCTCGGCACAAGGTCGCCCCTGAGCTCGCTGCGGTCATCGGGCTGCAAGAAGGGAATCTGCAGAGTATCCAGAATATGTTCTGGAACTATATACGGCAGAACGGCCTGCAGGAGAAGGGCGATAGGAGGAAGATCAGGCCGGATGCGGCGCTCAAGCCGTTGATCACGCAGGCGCTGGGACCGAGGGACAATTTTATGTTCCATGAGATTCCGCAGTTTATAAACCGGTTCTTGGCACCTGCTGATCCGGTCATCATTCCGTATGTTATTCGGTAAGTCGCGTTCCCCTTCGTGTGCGCCGGTGAGGCTCATGCTGTGAGACAGGATGGACAGCTCCACTGTCGGGGAGTTGAAGGCATTCGATATCGACATTGATATCGACGATTATGCGCAGAAGATGCGTGTGAGGGATGTCTTAGCCGCTCTCTCGCCCGAGACGGCACAACAAATCCAGCAACTTGACGAGGAGGTACTTTTCGTTCCCAATACCTCCCTTCCTGTCAATTCTGACCGAATCCGCGCAGATCTCACTAGCGATCGTCAGCGTCCGCAACTCTAAAGTCAAACGCGACTTCCTCGAGTCATTCGCCAAGGACCCGGCGCACTTCATCGAGCGCTGGCTTGCCTCCCAGTCCCGGGACCTGGAGACGATCATGGGCCACGAGAACGGGATGCGCGGAGATTTGAGGAGGAGCGATAATTTCCAGCTGCCGTGGGTCGAGGAGGCTGTTGTGGTGCATGAGGGGATCAGGGTGTCGGAGAGTCTGGCGAAGATGATGAACCCTGCTTTGCAGGCACAGCGGTAGTCTCCTGCTTTATGCCTTGGTCCGCGACGGGGTGATCAGATTAAAGATTACTGCTGTGAAGAGATCAGAAGATCGGGGTTCGAGAGATTGGCTGGTGATTGTGATGATTGATGGCGCTGTGTTGTAACTATTTAATGATAGGCTTCGGTATTCTGATGGGCTGCAGAGCCGCGTGATTGATTGTCAGGCTGTCTAGACTGGAAGCCTCGTGTTGCTCCGGGTGCCAGGTACCATCCATAAGTCCGCTCGGCTGCCGAGCAGATCCTTTTGCGAAGCATACGATGTAGGCAAAAAGACATTGTCGTTATCCATGAAAATGACAATGGACGGCTCGTAGTTCGTCCACCATCGTGTAAGGCCGAAGTCCGGCCGAAAGCGCTGCATTCCCCGCTGATGACGATGCTCACCTCACCATGTTACCAATGCTGAAACACATGCCCCCTCTCCTGCGCCAGCTCGGCAGCGCCTCGCGCCCTCCGACAACGCCGTGCTTCCCTCAGGGCGCACCGCCGCCCATATTCAGGCGTCGCATTCTATCCAGACGCTTGAGAATCGGGAAGGCATGATGCGGCGATAGTGCGGTCCTAAGCGCCTTCTTTGCCCCACGGCGGACCAATGATGTCTGTCCTTCCCCTCTCCCTTGAACGCGTACAGCTCAGGCCAGTCACGTCCTTCCGTTCTTGGCTCTCGTGCGGTGCATCCTCTTGCAGCAACGGTAGCTGCTTCTCTCGCGCTCCGTCGGCGCCGTTCTGGCCGGGGGCCTTAGAAAGAGGCCTGGAAGGGGAAGGGGAGGAGGGCGCAGCCTCGTGTGCCAGCGTCCTAGTACGCAACTTGACTCTGCTCCATTCACTTGTTCGCTTTCACTCCCTGCTCGTCAATCTCCCGATCTTCAGCTCCTTACTACCTGTCAACCTACCGCCTGCATTGTGAAAGATCTTGAAGGTGCAAGGACTGAGGATGCTCGATCCGCGATGGGGGTCAAACACCACCGTCGGGATTCCGAACCCCAGCACGGCCGTCTGGCTCATAAACGATGCGGTGATCATGAAAGTGCGTTTGGCCTATTGTCGTCGCTCTCCGGAATCCCGTACTGATGGAAGTCTTGTAGCGCGCCTCAGGTAAGGAGTAATGGGTTCGGAGATGGGAGAGTGCTGATCCGGTCGGCTGGTAGTCGCCGCCTTCGCTTTGCTCTTCTACGGTGCGCCCCCTAACCCTTGACGTTGACGACGGATACTGACCTTGCATCGTAGACTACGCACTGACATTCCCGGACGAATTGACGTTCATATGGAAAGAGCCCAAACGAGGTTTCGGAGCTATCATCTTCTATCTCGTGCGTCAGCTCTCCTCTGATGAAGCTTGTTCGCGTCCGCTGAATCACACTCCCCGCAGAACCGGTACCTCGTTCCCCTTCTGCTGGCGTTTGATCTCTCGGGAGTGCTGGCGCCTAATCCGAGTCGAGAGGTGTGCTCCCGCTTCCGCTTCCTACCGGAGATGGTTCCTAACGGTACGTGTTGCGTAGTACTGTATCTTCTGGTACTTGCTCGAGGAGTTCGGGGCGGTTTTCAGCGTAGCGGTGGTGGAGATCATCCTGATGACTCAGGCTTGGGTGCTCTATGGCGGGGATAAGAAGATGAAGGTGGTGCTATGGACTCTGCTCGGGGTATATCTGCCTGTCCATGTGTATTGTAGAGACACTGACGTCCGTCTAGCTGTGTTTTATAGCATCGTTCATCCTGATCGGAATTGCGTCGACGCAGGTGGTTGGTGAGTGCTATTCGTGGTTTCTCTCTATGTTGATGCTGACCCGGGTACAGTCGGTGCGAGCACGAATCCGGGTGCGCCGGGATGCGTGGCCATCCTTACAGCGCGCGTGCAGTTCTGGCAGTTCTGGACTCCGTGGACATTCCTCTCCATTACTGTCTTCGTCCTTACCATCGCGAAGGCTCATGCGCAAGGTAGGTCTCGAAGCTTGCCAAGGAGCGCATGTCTAACGATCTCTTCAGCGAAGGGAGACATCAGTACGCCGCTCGGAGAAGCGATGATCCGTGACGGAATCTACTACTTCGGGATCATGGCCGTCGCATCGACCATCACAGTCGTAATCTTCGCAGCCGCCCGCGTTTCCCTGCAATCCTTTGCTGTCCCCTGGTTCCAAGTGATTGCCTCAATCAGCGGGAGCCGCCTGCTGCTGAACATGCGCCGCGTCCGTTCCGAATCCATGGCTCAATACGTACCCGTCACCACACCCGGTGGCAGATCAAGAAAGCCGTTCGACTACAATAGCCTGAACAGCGCCACATCCTTCGCCTCTCACCGCCGACTAAGCAGTAGTCAACGACCGCTCGTCCTAGGCTCGCCCAATAGCATAGCAACCTGGACGCAGAGCGGGCTCGATACGCCAGATACGAGTCCGTATCCCGAGCAGCCGCAGCTCCATAGACGGGTATCAATAGACTGAGCTCGGACTATCTTTTCGGACTTCCGATCTTTCCGCGCTTCGATCTTTCGCACATATGTATGTATATCAATCTACTACTGTATATCTCAGATAAGTTTGGTTTTGTTGTTGTATCTATGTCTTCGTTCGTCACGCGTTCCCCTCTCCATCGCTGCTTTGCTGCTTCTTCAAAGCAACCTCGATCTTCTCCTTCTCCTCTTCCCAGGAATACCTCGGAATACGAAACATATCCCCCAGCCTGGCGAAGGAGATGTCTCCTAGCCTGGAGACGGGCTTCAGCTTGACTGGGTCGACAAAGCCTCGCTCGTTCAGCACGTCTTTTCGGACGTGGATGTATCGCACCACACCGATGATGAGCTTGCTTCTCCCGTCTAGGGGTCCGGTGAAGTCCGGGTGTCTGAGGTCGATGCCCTGCATGAGCTGCTGAGCGTCAGTACGGGTCGCCCGGGGGAAGTCTACTAGTGAATACCTCGCATTCCATGCTAAAAGCGCTCTCTTTGACGCGCGCTGGCTTGACTTTGGTCTATCCTGCCATCAGAGACAGGGGACACAGTGTGACTTGGGGACAACTTACGCTCTTCTCGCGAGTCAACCCACTGATGGGCCACTCATTCACTTCCTCCGGTGCATCGATCGCAGTAACATTCGCATTCTCCACAAAAGGCTCGCTGATGATATTGACAGTGAACTCCTTGGTGGTCATGATGTTATGCGTCGTGTCCTTGACTCGGGGTGCGTTCGCGGGAGCGATCATTATGCTTGGTGGGTAGAAGGAGAGCATTTGGAACCAGCTGGAGAGGAGGGTCAACACCAGGTCCGGACGAAACAAGGCAGAAAGTACAGGTACCTGAAGCATGCGAGGTTCTCTTCGCCCGTTTCGGACATCGTCGAAACGAAGGCGATAGGACGAGGAACGATGCCGCTCAGCATCAGAGGGTATAGCAGCTTCCTACCCAGATTACTTCAGAGGTCGACAAGCACGCCATGAATGCTACTCACATGGGATCCGCCTGAAGAGTGTCGATCGTCTGCCACCCCGCTTTCTCCCCTTCGAGCCATTCCCGCCCAGCAGGGGTCTTGCCCACCGGCTCGCCAAACTGCCAGTTGGCATTCGGCGTCGTCGTGTGCTTCGGGACAAATGACTCGTCAAAAGGAGGGAGTGACATAGTGACTCCCAGGCAGAGTTTTCTTCATTCCATCTCCAGGAACCAACAGCCTATATAGCGTTACAGCCCCGTTGTGCGGGTTATAATTAGCTGCCATATCGGGGGCTGAGACATTCGGGGCACCGGTAACGATGTTACCGGAGATCGGCAGGTCTATCTGACCGAGGCTTCGCACAGGCCGTTTCTACAAGGCCGAGGAGCTATGTTGGTAGACCGTGATCGTGGACAGAGCGACTTTCCCCGGGCTGAGGCGCGTAGAAGACTTGGTAGTGAGGAAGAAGAATTGCTAGAGCATGAAACGCATGGTCGTGCGAGACGAACCTGGCAGGGGCAAGGCGTGGGAGTGTGCACCTCGTGGATCGGGAGGAATATCGGGGCTAGCGATTGCGGGAACCCTCCACTTTGTGTTGTAAGGCTACGCCTGTTCGGCGTCGAGGAAGGCATGATGTTACCTTCTAGGTCTATGTCCAGTAGCCGCTACTCTTGGCAGCTCTAGGCAACTTCACTTCTCCAAGCTCTGCGTTCTGGCTCTAGAAGGACTCCATCCTCATCAAGACGACTGACTTTCACTCTCCCTGTTTCCCCTAGCAGCCTCCTCCATCTTCTCCTTCTCCTTCTCCCACGAATACCTCGGTAGTCGGAAAACGTCGCCCAACCTCGAATAGGCAATATCACCCAGCCTCGCAATCGGTCTGAACTTGATCGGGTCGACCACGCCTCGCTCGTTTAGCACGTCGTTTCGCACGTGAATGTACTTGACCCAGCCGATAATGAGGACGTTGTATGCTGCGCCTGTGAGAGGGTTCGTGATATCGTGTGCTTGGAGGAGCTCGCATTCCATGCTGAAGGCGCTTTCTTTCACTCGAGGCGCTTTTACCACCACCTGTTCTCGTCGTCAACGGTAATGCGGTGCATGCATAAGTTGTTGAACCCACGCTCTCTGCCCTTGTTAACCCACTCACGTCCCACTCGCTCACATCCTCCGGCGAGTCCACAGCCGTCACATTCGCATTCTCCATAAACGGTTCACTAATAATATTGACCGTGAACCCCTTCGTCGCCTTGATGTTCAAACACGTATCCTTAACTCGCTTGGGAGAGTTGGAGCAGGAGATCGTTATTGCCGGTGGGTCGAAGGCGACCATGTTGAAGAAACTGAATGGGGCGAGGTTCTCGACGCCGGACGAGGAGACGGAGGAGACGAAAGCTACGGGGCGGGGGATGATGCCGCTTATCATCATTGGGTATAGCTTGCTATTTCGTCTTGTCAATTATCATTCATGAAGAGGAGCAAAGAGAGGACGCACGATGTCTCGACCGTAGCAGTGTCTATGCCTGTCCACCCCTGCTTCTCCCCCTCGAGCCAGGCTCTCTGAGCCTCAGTCGAGCCCAGCCTGTCGCCGAACTGCCAGTTCGCATTGGGCGACTCAGTGTATTTGGGTACGAAACTGGTGTCATATGGTGGGAGGGACATTATCGGCGTCTTACTATACTGTCTTGCAGAGGGTGGGACGTCTTGATACATACAACTCAAGCAGAGTTATCCGTGGTCGATGGTCGAGGATATCTCACACCTCAGCCAGCTGGGCGCTTATTCCCAAGAATTCGTCTGATTGCCATGCTGGTGAGATGTCGCCATTCGTCATCTTTCATAAGCATACAATGCGTTGGCAACCGCAAATAACACAGTGGGATGGAATGTGTTGGAGTTCGGCCGAGGTATGATCGGACCCTTCCGATTGCCGTATAAGGGTCGAATTCTTATACAATCGCGATGATAACGGCAGTCTCTTGCAGTATGCTTGGCACCATCGGGCAGTTGTGCGACCAACAGCATCTCCTGCTTGCCTGGATCTGGAGACCGCTCGCTTGACTTGAGCAGGAGGATGACGGCCCAGCATCTTCCACGAACCTATGTCAACCCATCCGCCTCATCGTTCACCACCACCGCTCAACCCGATGCCGCAACTCTCCAATTTCACAAACAACTACCAGGCTATGCCCCCACGCCCCTAGTCAGTCTTCCCGAGATCGCAAAGCAACTCGGAGTGGGCCATGTTCTGCTGAAGGACGAGAGCTCCCGCCTTGGCTTGCCGGCATTCAAGATCCTCGGCGCATCCTGGGCAGCATACCGCGCCGTCGCTCAAGCTCTGTCCCAACCCCTCACCATTTCGCAGGAGGAGCTGGCCTCTGCTGCTAAGGGGAAGGGGCTGACATTGTACGCGGCTACGGACGGGAATCATGGAAGAGCAGTGGCGAGGATGGGTAAGTTGCTGGGGCTGCCAGCGTTCATCTACGTGCCCAAGACCGTGCCGCCCGCGACGAGGGAGCTTATAGTGGGAGAGGGAGCGGTGGTCGGGGTTGTGCATGGGGACTATGATGCTGCGGTCGAGAAAGCATACGCGGAGTCGAAGAAGCCAGGAGGCATCTTAATCCAGGACACCTCCTTCCCAGGATACGAGGAGATACCAAAGGTACGCAAGCCATCGAATCAGACTGAACCAATGGCTCAAAGAGTTCTAGTGGATTGTGGATGGCTATACGACCCTCCTCATCGAGCTCGACGCCCAAGCCACCGCCCTAGTCGGCCGACCGCCGGACGTAGTAGTCTGCCCCGTCGGCGTAGGCTGTTTCGCCCAAGCCGTAGCGCAGCACTACAAGTCTTCCTCCCGCTCTCACCCAACACGGATCCTGACCGTTGAAGCGGATACCGCTGCTTGTTTGAAAGCGAGCTTGCAGGCTGGAGAGCTGACCACGATCCCGACGAGTCGGACGATCATGAATGGTCTTTGTTGTGGCACACCTTCAGCTCTGGGCTGGCCGCTTCTCCAGCAAGGCGTGGACGTGAGCACGAGCGTATCCGACTGGGAAGCGCATCAAGCTGTCCAAGATCTGAGGAAATACGGCGTCAACGCCGGTCCATGCGGAGCCGCTATCCTCGCAGGACTGAGGAACATAGCGTCCCTCGCCCCTCCCCCCCTAGCTCTGGGGCCAGAAACGGTCGTTGCCCTTCTCTGTACTGAAGGCCCTCGAACTTACCCACCACCGTTGGACGTGACGATCAAAGACCCCGTCGCTCTCACTCAGCAACTAGTCCGGATCGACAGCTCCAACCCCGACTTATCCGCGGCCGGGGGAGCAGGAGAAGTTCAGATAGCGGACTACCTCGCTGCCTGGCTCGCTCATCGCGAGTTTGAGGTCCACCTACTCGAGTCAACACCTGGCCGACCATCTGTGGTCGGAGTGGCAAGAGGTACATGGGGTGGCAAGAGCTTGATGTTCAACGGACATATCGACACTGTCACTAATGCGGGGTATGACGGCGATCCTCTCAGTGGCGACTTGATCGACGGCTCCGTCCATGGCCGCGGCGCATTCGACATGAAGGGCGGCGTTGCTGCCTCAATGGTCGCCGCCGCGCGTGTGAAGGCTTCTGGGGAGGCGAGAGGGGATATCATACTCGCCCTCGTGGCGGACGAGGAGAACCTCTCCCTCGGCACTGAGGAAGTTCTCGCTGCGGGATGGAGAGCAGACGCGGCTGTTATCAGCGAGCCTTCCTATTTGCAAGTCACGCTTGCTCATCGTGGGTTCGCTTGGTTTGAAGTGACGATACACGGACGAGCGGCCCATGGGAGCAGACCTGAATTGGGGGTGGATGCGATCGTCAAGGCTGGTCACTTCCTAGTGGAACTGGAGAAGCTGGGTGACAAGTTGGCGAAGGGAGACGCGCACGAGTTCCTAAGAAGGGGAACTGTCCACGCCGGGCTGATCAAAGGTGGTGAAGAACCCAGCAGCTACCCAGCACAGTGCACGATCACGGTAGAGCGGCGCACCGTTCCTGGAGAAACGGACGAAGTCGTTGAAGGGGAGTTGCGGCAAATCCTCGAATCTCTTTCGCAACGGGTCCCGGACTTCAAATACACTCTGAAACGGCTCTTCACCCGCGCACCATATCAAGCCGACCAATCACACGGATTCACCCAACTTGTCCTCTCGCACGTCCGGTCCGCTCTGGGCAAGGAGCCCGTAAAGAGGGCAGAACCCTTCTGGACAGACGCGGCTCTATTGGCGGAGAAAGGCATTCCTTGTGTTTTGTTTGGGGTTGATGGGGATGGAGCTCATGCGGCGCGAGAATGGGCAACGGCGAGCAGTATCGAGCTCGTAACGCAGGCGTTGGAAGGGGTCGCTCGGGAGTGGTGTGCTTAACAATTGCTGTAGACTTAGGGTTGGACGCAGGAATGTAATGTCTGGCTCATGACCTCACCCAGGCCGGCGCAACGGGAATCGGGCTCGCCGGAAGCTAGATTCGAATCGCGATAATCGGTGCATAGGGTAACTACCGCGATATGCTCGGTGTTCCAAGCATGTTTGACCTCACAGCGACAGTTCGTCGGCTCTCTCTGCCGAATTGCGCTGTTGCATTCCTTTTGCGATCGTATGGTATGAGGCCCAGTGATAAGGTCCATCAAATCCATCAAGTAGCAGCGGAAGCGGTTTCTGATCGATCATCGATCGGGGTCAAATCGAAGTCTGGCCTTGGTCGCTTTTTTCATCGTTACAGACTAATCCTCTAAATCTAAACGATTCTGTGGATGGCGCTCTGAGGAGCTCGCTGGTGTCTGCTTCACTTCTACCCTTCTTCCTCGAACAAGTAAGCAATGGATGGGTCTCCTGATCAGCTGCTCAGAAGCGCCTACGATACCAACGACCCCAATTTCCGATTTGAGACGCATAATCACCATGCTTTCCTCGCAATATTCTGCAGCTTACGGAATCAGCCCTCTGTTCTCCCTGGTCAACTCTGCGCTTGATACGGCGATTACCCAGAAGGGCAAACATGAAACAGCGCCGCTCGGCGACTGTTTTTGCATATGTTACGGCAGTTGCCTGACATGGGCCTTTGCTTGACAGCTCCGCTGGTCGTCGACGCATCGCCACAGGCGTCTCGTAGTTTCAACAACAAAGAATGAGGGCCTGAGCTATTGCCGCTGGAGCGACGACCTCTCGGCTCACTTGTTGTGGCAAGAAGGACTTAGCGACAGGGAGCGGAGATGCAAGGGCTCGTTGGACACGCGCTTCCCGTACGTCACGCCCCCTTTGAGCTCTGCCTACAACTCCGAGACGCCGCTCCTGTGAGCCAATGTCCATAGGCCTTGTGTCCAGCACAGGCCTTGATCGACAAGTCGGGTGCACGTCTGTTCCCTCTTAAGGGGACTCTAGTGACCGTTCTTGATGGGCCAGTCTCTCGGTCAACGCATCGGCGTCCTTCCTGATTCGGTCTTCAGATCTCATAGACCTCTCACTCATAGAACGTACTCGTCAACCACTCCCAATCAACAAGTTCGGGCCAATTCGAACTTCAGCCTACTCACATTCACCTCTATCCCCACCCTCCCACAATCCTTTCCCACGTCTTTAGGCTCTCGCTCTCTAGGACGCTACAATGGGATCCTGCACGTCCCAGCCGCTGGATGAGGTGGAGGCCGACGCCGAATCCGGACAACAGTCCGCCGTTCCGGGTGCGGACGTACGCGCCGACCATCCAAACCAGAATCCGCAAGCTTCGACCTCCAAACCCAAAGGTAAAGGATGGTGGCGAGGCAGGAGTCAGCCAACGCCAGCCGACCAACCACTGGACACGGTCACGCGTAGGATCCACGAAAACACCCAGAAGCTGATCGAGAAGGGATATAGAAAGGGAAGTCTGGTGAACGAGGAGGGGTGTGTAGAGATCAAGACCTTGCTCCTTGGTATGCCCGCTTTCACCCTATCCTCTCTCATAGACCGAGACTAATCGAGCTCGGGTGCTGTGCCTAGGTTCGGGCGAGTCGGGCAAGTCTACCATTCTGAAACAGATGAAGATCCTACATGGAGACGGCTTTACTCGGACCGAAATGATGCAGTATCGAACCATTGTGCGACACAACCTTGTCGATTCTGGTCAGACGTTGCTCCGGGTGGTACTGCAATGGGGCTATGAGCCTGATCTGGGCAACCTTCTGCCCCACGGGGAGGCAGGGGTTCCGACCAAGGACGTACCTCCTTCAGTGCCGTCTGTGGAGGCAGATTCGGAGGATCTCCGTGGGTTGAATCGCCTTCCTCCGGTAGCATACGATGTGGATGAGGAAGATGAGGAGGGTAGGGAAACAGAAACTGAGGAAGACGGGCAAATCACGTTTGAGGAGATGATCCGGCCTGCTTCAGATGAAGGAGAGGGAGATGGAACGAGCAAAGCCAGTCAGAAGCAAACGCACCGCGGCGCAAATGGCACACAGAAGGTATGTAGAATTTGCGCTTTCGTGCACTTCCACCCTAACCCACTTCGTGAAACAGACAAACACGAGTTCTCAGCAGACCTATCCCCCATCATCCAGTCCTATCTCCGTTCCTCTGAGTCCGACGGTCCGAGCACTACTGGATTACGAACTTCTTCCAGGCAGGGAAGTACCCATGTGGGTTGGGCAGGCGATTTACCAGCTCTGGACTGGCCAGCCGTTCATGCGAGATGTCCTAAGGCGGAGTAATGAGTTCTACCTCATGGACAACGCGCCATAGTCAGTCTCTCCCGAGATGCCCTGTTCTCAGTCTGAGATCTCTCCTAGCTTCTTCAAGCACGCCGCACGGATTTGTGACCCTAAGTACTGGCCAACGACCGATGATGTGCTGCGGTGCCGTGTGCAGACGAGAGGCGTCATACAATCGAGCTTCATTGCTGATGGTGCAAAGATCAAGTGAGCCGAGACCCGCGTCGGTTGCTTGTTGGTTGTCTAACCCAGGTTGCAGCATGTACGACGTCGGTGGACAACGTGCCGAGCGCCAGAAGTGGATAGTGGCATTCGAGAATGTCAAGTGTGTGATCTTCACGGCCTCTCTATCGGAGTACGACCAGACGCTGCTGGAGAACCCCGGGAAGAACCGGCTGAACGAGTCGCTCGAACTGTTCAAGAACGTCATCAATTCCCGCTGGCTACAGCATACTGCAATCGTCCTGCTTTTCAACAAGATGGATGTCTTCCAGGAGAAATATTGGCGCAGTCCTATCAGTCGATATTTTCCGGAATATGCTGGGACAACCGTCGAGAGTGGGGTCAATTTTATACGTTGGAAATACCACCTGATGAACACAAACCGGGTACCTATATTTGAGCAGTACGTTGCATTTGTGCCCCTGCTGATTTATCAAGTATGCTGAACATTCATAGGTTCACCACGGCCACCGATACCGAACGGGTAAGCCGAGCGTCTCACGGTGCTGGAGTGCGTCAAGCTGACTGTCGGTAGTGTCATCTGGTTCTGGCGGCCGTACGCGATAGGATACTCCAGCGCGCTATTGAGCAATCTGGCTTGATCTGAGGCCGATGCGCTAATGAGGGTCAGATCGCCAGAGCCTTCGCATCCTGGCACGCCCAGATTACTCGAATTGCACTTGCATTTGCTAGGCGCTTCGGCTGCGCCTTGGCTCGGGCTGCAAGAATTGTCGGTGTTCAGCCGACGCAGCGCCAGGGTCTGTAACCGATGGCGATCGCACGCCTCACACCGGCCAGTTAATCGATGGTGTCATCCTTGCTTTAGGGAGGAATGAGGCAAAACCGTTCTCGAGAGAGGAGACTTTGCCCCCAGAGATGGTAATTGCCTGTGTTCTGTTCAGTCTAGATGGAGCGAAATTGAATGCTGCGTGTTTGCCGCAAATCCGGGGTTGGAAGTAGGAATGTAATATGTGACTCATTACGGGCGTATACTGTACCAGATGCTTCAGCGACATCGAACGTGCGCGATAAATGCCCGATCTTGACCTTCCGTACGGTCGGGACGAGCTTTGATGATCGCACCCTGGGTTATTAAGGGTGAGACCGCTTGGTCCATCTACAGGTATCTCATGGTTCTCGGGAGGCAAATCTGTTCGCGACAACTTCTGCAGAGGAATTGTTCCTGAAGGTGCCGACTGCAGGAAGTCATGTCCAGAAGCTGTTAGCCAGCGGTAATCGAGATGTCGCTATGGATGATTTTCGAAGTGGACACCGACATTAATTGCAAGCGACATAAATCGCTGTTTATGTCTGAACGCATTCCAATCCTGAGGGATTCAGGTAGTAAGCTCTCGATGATGCGACTTGCAGTGAGACGGGAAGCAGGCCCGATCGTAATGAACAGCGGTACGCGGAAGCGGTTCCTGATCGAATCGGGCACAGATCAAAAACGGAGATAATCGCGTTGCTTCTTCGTCCGTTTCTCCGCTCATTGCTTGTTTACCTGATATTCGACAACGACTAATCCCCTCCTCGAAACGAGCATTCACCTTATAATAAAGCCAAGTATCGATCTGATCTTCTGATGGGCTGAACAATGGCTTCCAGAACCGTGCTTCCACATGATCACCACGCGCATTTCCCACGGCACAATCGCCAGCGCAGCACAATACCCCAATGTCCCGTCACTCAAACAGCCCTTTGTTCGCCGCTCTCGTCAACCGTCCGCCCGGTCCCGGCCTCCATCTTTGGACGGCAATCAATGGTCAAACAACGCCCCTTCTGATACGGTCTTTGTTTGTCCCTGATCTGTGCCTTTGCTTGATACGTCTGCTGGTCGTCGCAACCATACAACCGATCTCGTTGTTTTTGCAGGGGATGAAGGCGTGACCTGCTACTGCGCCGAAGTGGAATCGCTCGGATCAATTGATATCGCTAGAGAGAACATACGGGTTGGGGCTGCAAGTAACGCGTCTTTCACCATACGGCTCCGGTGCACAAACCGTCCTCGCCCTCCGCCCACGACGACAAGGTCTTCCCGTGTCCACCTACCAGGAAACCTCGTGTCGAAGCGCCGGCCCATCATCGACCGAAGCAACAATTTCTTGCCTATTCCCTCAACTTGAGTGAGATCGGGCAAATCTAGAATCGCGGGCACGCAGGTGCTGTGCCGCTCCTTCCTTCTTAAGGCGGAGGGTCTTTATTGTCCCCTTCTCGACAGGTTAGAGACTCTTGTTCGTGCCGTCGCTACCCTCCACTGATTTGGGCGTGAAGTTCTTCGCTGAGGACAACAATATTCTCCGCTCAACAAGTACAGGTCAACAACTGCCATTGCCTCGCTCAAATTCTCCCTTCTCCTCCTTCTACCTCCTCGGTTGACGAGCAACATCACCCCAGCCCGAACCCAGCACCAAGCGACTCACGATGGGCTCCTGTACCTCTCAACCCGTGGACGAGCCCTCGGAGCCGACGCCAGTCGTAGAGCTCACGACCCCGCGGCCGGACATGCAAACCCGTCGGCCGCATCAAGATCCTCGACCTCCTCCTGTGGCGAATACCGACGGTCGACGAGGGTCCGAGCCAGGCAAAGGCGAGCCAACTCGGCAAGGGAAGAAAGGTGCCCGTGGAGGAGGAGGGGGGAACGAGGAGCTGGAAAGGATCACCCAGGGCATTCATGCGAAGACGCAGAAGGTGCTTGAGGCTGGTGTTGGGAGGGGTGGGCTCGTGAATGAGCAGGGGTATATGGAGGTGAAGATGTTGCTGCTTGGTGCGTGTTTCTTGTGTCTTACATCTGCAAACTCTGGATGTTGACCTAGTTGATATTTGCAGGCTCGGGCGAATCAGGAAAATCGACTATTCTGAAACAGATGAAGATCCTGCATGGAGATGGCTTCACCCAAGCCGAGCTCATGCAATACCGCACTATCGTCCGACACAACCTCGTCGACTCGGGGCAGGCGTTGCTCCGTGTAGTACTACAATGGGGATATCGGCCTGAGCTGGGCGAACTGCCCCCGGGCTGGGAATCAGATTTGACGACTGAGAATGAAGACGCGTCTCGTTGGGCTCGAAGCACGAGCGCGGTAACAATAGGCCTACCTGGGACGAACAGCTTCTCGGTACCCGTGCGCGTTCCCGGTGAAGAGGACCAGGATGTGGAAGAGATGGAAAGAAGGGAGGATGAGGTCAGTTTTGGAGATATGATCCGGTATGCTCCGGAGGAGGAGGGAGGAGGGTACGGAAGGGGCAAGAGCGGTAGGAAGCAAAAGTACGACAACAATCAGCAAGCACGAAGAGCCTATGAACCGCCTCATCGACGCTCGGCGTACAGTATGGACCAGACTAGCACGAGCTCGGAGTATGCATACCCTTCTTCGTCCGCCGCCAGCGTCTTTCCTCCTCCTCCGCCTGGCGAAGATGTCCGACGTCGTGTGTACGGCAGTCAGCCTACGATCGGATCGACTGGCGAGGGACTAAGTCAGACGGTTCAAGCATTGCTCGCGTACCAGATTCTTCCCGGTAGTGAAGTGCCAATGTGGGTGGGACAGGCGATTACGCAGCTCTGGACTGGGCAGCCGTTCATGCGGGACGTGCTAAGGAGGAGCAACGAGTTCTATCTGATGGATAACGCACCTTAGTATGTCGATTTCCTCTCTTGCCTAGTTCTCGGTCTAAGCAAGTCTAGCTTCTTCAAGCATGCACTGAGGATCTGCGATGCTAACTACTGGCCGACGCACCAGGATGTACTCCGTTGTCGTGTGCAGACGAGAGGCGTCACGCAGTCGAGCTTCACCGCCGACGGGATGAAGATCAAGTGAGTGCTCACGCCTTTCGCTTGTGTCTCGCATTCCTGACAGTGTTCGTAGCATGTACGACGTCGGCGGACAACGCGCCGAGCGAAAGAAATGGATAGTCGCCTTCGAAAGTGTGAAGTGCGTGATCTTCACAGCCGCCATGTCCGAGTACGACCAGACGCTCCTCGAGAACCCCGCCCAGAACCGGATGAACGAGTCGCTCGAGCTGTTCAAGAACGTCATCACCTCTCGCTGGTTTCAGCGCGCCGCGATGGTCCTCTTTCTGAACAAGATGGATGTGTTTGAGGAGAAGTATGAGCGAAGTCCGTTGAAGCGATACTTCCCGGAATACTCGGGTACCAGTGTGGAGAGTGGGGTCAAGTTTATGCTGTGGAAGTACAGTCAGATGAACAAGAACAACGTGCGGTTGTATGTGCAGTGAGTGTCTTTGCGTTTTCAACGGGGCGCATATACTGACGTTGCCCAGCTTCACGACGGCCACCGACACGAGGAGAGTAAGTTATTTCCTTTTGTTGCTGGGTATGCGAAGCTGATCATCCGCAGTGTGCCGTGGTCCTAGCAGCTGTACGAGAGCAGATACTGGACAGTGCCATAAAGGAGTCAGGTTTGATTTGATTGGGCTTCGGTGTGGGCTTGGCTTCGGTTAGCTCCTTGAAGCTAGTGATCCTTTTACCTCTGGTGTAAGAGCGTGCTGTGTAATTGGCGGCATACAGAGTCCATTATATATTGCTACATCAGTGACGTTACAACACAGACCACGGTGAAAGGGATATCAGTACAGTCGATCTACATATAACCCGAAGGGAACATCATTGCGCCTGTGCTTCGCGCTCCACGAACATCTGTGCTTCGTCGCGCGTGATGCTCCTGACAGTGCTAACCTTCTGCGCGTCAAATACGACACCGTAAAACTTATCGGCCTGCGCAAGCATTTCTGGACGGAAAGTCGTCGTGATGAATTGAGCAGACTCCGAGAGTTCGTGAATCATAGCTGTACCCCGTCAGCAATTTCACAAGGAGTGTTCCTAATACTCACAAGCAACCGCCGTGCGATATTGCGCATCCAGGTTTGCGTCAATCTCGTCGAACAAATAGAACGGTGCAGGATCGCATTTCTGGATAGCGAACACGGTAGCGAGTGCTACCAGCGATTTCTGTCCACCTGATAGCTGCTGGATACGAAGACCCTCATCTAGCTTGGAATTGAACGATACCTGGAGAGAGTTCAAATAAAAGAGCACAATAGGAGTGAGCTACATACTTTGATGGATACGCCAGTGTAGTTGTCGATCGCACTGTGTTTTCCGCCTTCTTCATCATCGTCGAGATCGTCCTCATCCTGGTCGACCCGTTTCTGCATGATCAGGCGGCCTCGACCCGCGGGTACCAGCTTCTCGAAAACCTCCTCGAAATACTTCGACACTTGTTTAAACGTCCGCTCGATAGCTTCCTCCTTTCTCTGGTCCAAAACCTGGACGAGATCTTCGATGGAAGCAGCAGATTTGTCGAGATCTTCGCGCCGCTGGATGAGCTTGTCCCTCTGAGTAGTGAAGTTGTTGTACTGCTCAAACGCTTTCTTGTTGACGTGTTGGAACTTCTTCAAGCTCTCATTGACGGTCTTCAGTTGCTTCGCAAGCTGGAGAACCGCCGTGAGTTTCTCTCTAACAGCAGGAACATGTTACGCACTCTCTCGCTCTTGTAATTGATGTACTTTTCGAAAGCCTCCTCCGGGAGTACGCCCAGATCCCTAATCTGTTTGGTGCATTCTTCCTTTCGTTGGGCAAGTAGTTGTCGCTTGGCCACGTAGCGCTCCGTGCCCTTCTGCTGCTTCGAAAGCATCCGACCTTCTTCGGCCTGCTTCGCCTGCAGCTTTTCGATTTGGTCGGCGAGCTTCTGGATCTTCGCCTGTTGTGATTCGATTTCCGCTTCGTTCGCTATTGGAATACTTCAGTCACATTCTCACTTCCGCACTGCATGATCACATACTGGTAGACTGCCTCTGCAGACTTGCGATCGTACGATTGAGCGCTTCAAGCTCATGTGTACGACCGACGAGATCGTCACCAGCATTATCACCAGCATCCACGTCGCCGATCGCTTCCAATTGTTCTCTGACCTCTTCTCGCCGCCGCCGCAGACCCTCGTTCAGATCCACCCGCGCTAGGTTCAGTCGGGATTCAACCTGGAAGGACGTCAGCAGATTGCGATGACGGGCTAGACAGAACATACCTGAGCCTTTTCTTTGCCAATATCGACTAAAGTCTTTTGCAAGCGTTCGCATTGTTTTCCTAGGGTTTCAAGGGTTCGCTGCTCGTCATCGCTCAGCTTATTGCTCATGGGACTCTTCAGTTCCTTCTCGTCCTCTGCCTTGCGCACAGTATTGGTTCGAATGTCTGCTTCAAGATCCCGAACTTCGGCTTCCATTTTGTGGATGCGTGCGCGGAGCTCATCTTCCTCCCGTTCGAGAAGCATAGATTCCTGCATCAAGCTCGACCATGTACCACCGGCATTCATGCGACGGCGCTTGAGTAGTTCGATTTGCCCAGCCACCTCCGTCTGCTTTTGCTCCAGAACTGCGATAGCTTTCTTCCCGTCCGCGAAAGCCTTCGAATCTTGCTCGTACTTGGCTCTCTTCTGCTTGACGGATTTGATGGCATCCAGCCGAGACTTGCGAGCATCCACGTATCCACCAGTAAGTGCGCCCTTTCGATCGATCCGGTCGCCATCAGTCGTGATCACGTTAAGATCGTACTTGCGGACGTAGCCGGACCCGCTGTCCAGATCTTTGCAGACGAGCGTTTTGCCGAATACTTGCTCGAGAGCCGGGCTGAACTTGCGATCAAATTTCAACTTGTCGATCAGTTTTTGGGGACCATTGGGTTCCGGAGGCGGATAGTTGATGTGCTTCGTCTTCAGTTTTGAAAGAGGGACAAAAGTAAGACGACCTGTCCGCTCCTTGTTCATCACTTCTACAACTTTGCTCGCCGTCTCATCATTATCGACGACGACGTGGAAAAGGCTGTCATGTCTCTTAATTTTGAAGAGCAACGAAAAGGCGGAGAGGCTTGCCTATTACCCGCCGTGACTTCCACAGCAGTACTGTAGGTTGTAGGGTCGGTCACTTCGAAGAGGCGGTAGAGGGGTCCATAGACGCCGGGAAGCTTCAGACGCTGAGCAATTTGGTCGAGCGCCTTGAGCCCGTTTCCAGTGTCCTTGAGCAAGGTCAGAATTTCTGGATCGTAGATTGGAGTAAATAACTAACCCGATCCATCATGCTGGCCAAGGCGCGTTCGGCATTCTGAAGCTCGTCCTTCTCCCTCTGCACCGTGACGCCAAGCCTAGAGTCCTCCTTCCATAGGTCTTTAAGATCCTCACGCCATTGCGCGCGCTTCTCCTCCAGCTGACGGAGCTCTTCCGCCCAACCCTTCTGAGTTTCGCGCTCCTGATCCACCTGCGCACGGAGCTGCTCAGCTCGTGAATGTTTCGTTTCAGCCTCGTCGGTCAGCGATTTGAGGTCAGCGCGGGCTTGCTCCAGTGCTTCCGTCTGGCTAGTGAGGTAGGCAGTGATTGAAGCAATCTCCTTGCGTAGAGCAGCGTCGCGCTCTGCTTTGGTCCTATATGCGGACAGCCTTCCTCGCTTGTTATACAGCGTTTGCAGGCGGGCCGACGCGTCCTCCAGCTCGGTTTGCGCAGCTCGTTCACGCTCGACGATCTCTTGCAGCTGCGGGACCAGCTCCTCGAGTTCTTCCTCTTTCTCTGCGATACTCTCCTCGATCTGCGCCAGCTCTTGCTGGAGTTCGTCCCTGCGCTCTTCACTCCTCTCTCCAGCCGTCTTCAAGTCATCAACAATACACGAGAGCTCGGTCTTGGTACGGATCGCGTCGGTGAGTTCGCCACGTAGCGAAGTCTTCGTCATCTCAAGCATGGAAAGCTTGTGGCGAGCGGCGGTAAGCTCGGCCTCCAACTTCTCAAGCTCTCTTTCCCGAACAGTGTACTGTTCGCGGCGTTCTTTCGCGTCCGCATCTTCGGTACGACGCTCCTCCTCGAGATTCTGGAGTGCCTCGTTGACATCCTCGGCTTCACGCGTGTACAGGGCATATTCGAGGCATCGGCGCTCGCGATCCTTGGCCTGGAACTCCTTGAGCTCTTCCTTCTCCTCTTCCAGCTCAGCCAAGCGCTGCTCGATGAACTCGAGGAGTTCGGAAATCTTGCTTCGCTTCGTGTCTGTCTCCTCCATGAGACGAAGGGATTCGGCGCGTCGTTGCTCGTAGACCTTGGTTCCCGCGACTTCTTTAAGCAGATTGAGGCGCTCCGAGTCTTTCGCATTGGTGAGGGAGGTGATCTACGCGCATATATGAGGTCTGACCGTAGAATAGGAAAAGAAAGACGTACTCTTCCTTGCGGCACTATGTAATACGGATTGCTCTTGCTGAATCCGGCGCTTTCAAGCAGGTTCATAACGTCGGCTTTGCTTGCACTCTTGCGGTCCAAGCTGTACTCGTCTTTTTTCAGACCGATAGTTCTCCTGAGTACTACCTCGTTGTTTCCAGTTGGAAAACGACCGTCCGTGTTGTCGAAGACGATCTCCACATAGGCGGATAGCGTTGTATGCATAGAGGGTCCTTCGTGGAGTAGAGACTGACGTTCCTCCCGCGACATGGATGTATACGCATCAGACAGAACAAAACGGATCGCTGAGCGTGATATACACCATTGTCAGCATAGATCTTGATATAAGATGTGCATGAACTTACCAGCAAAGAAGTTACTTTTGCCGCTTCCATTTCGGCCTACCACGACGTTGTGGCCGGGACTTGGTCACCAAGTCAGTGAAGGTCCTCTCCCTGTATCGAGAGCACTCACCTAAACGGCTCTATCGCAGTCTGATCCCTGTACGACTTGAAGCCTTGGATGGTAAGTGTTTTGATATGCATGATGACCGTCGGGTATCGACACTGCTGGACGCCGTCGTGGTGACTGGAATGAGCAGCGCGACGCGCTCAGCAGACGCGTTCGGCGGTTCGGGTCTGCTTCCGGCCAGCCTCCTCGTCGTCCGAAGACTCGGACCCATCGTCTGCATACACCATTGCCAGCTGGGTACAGTACGGATTGGCTACGACATCATTATTCTTACCTGGACTGGCTCACTCCCAATTCTTGGCTTCTCTCTCTTGGGCACGCCGGCTCTTTCGGGCCTTATAATATAACAGCTGCCGACTGGGTCGACTAGCTAAACGGCAGCGCCTGGGTCAGGTCTTTGTTGACTTTGGACCACACTAGGCGGCGCCCCACTTGCAAATCGCCACCATCTGCTCCCTCGGATCATCTATACAGGCTACTCCTTCGAGAGTATCTGTGTATTATCAACTGTGCTTCCTATCATGGCCGATTCTACAATTGAGCGCGATCTCCCCCCTCACATGGACCCTAGCCATCGACGGCGGTCACCTCGACGGCGCGGCGACTACCCACCACCGGGTCCTTCACGCTACAGAGAAGGTCCGCCTGATGCCTATAGAAGAGCGGAAGAGCCCACAAGAGAGCGTCGACGGTCACCCAGCCCGACGAGACGGCGATCGCGCTCCCCTGCCAGAAGACCCAGAGAGGACTCTCCGCCCCGACGTCGCCCTCGTAGCCGGTCCAGGAGTCCTCCTCGTCGCTACCGCTCGCGTTCTGCTTCTCGATCTCCAAGAAGACGGCGGGACGATCGGTCAGTCAGTCCAGCTGCAAAACGCCGCAGGGCGCGGTCTCTTTCGCGGAGCGATTCCTATGATTCGGAGGAAGAGGACCGACGACGGAGACGACGACGAAAGCAACGCGAACGAGACGGAAGTAGGGAGCGGAGTAAACGGAAGAAAGAGAAAAGAGACAAGAAAGAGAAGAAGGAGAAGGTATGTTACTCACTCGAGCTACCCGACCTCACGCTTAGACTGTTGCTAGAAGAAATCTTCCGCCACGGTGGAATGGGGAAAATACGGCATCATTTCCGAAGCCGAGTACGTTCATGCCAGTTTCGGTATGCATACCCTTCATTGACTCGGCATGGACAGCATGTATACCAAGGACGAGGAATTCCGTGCGTGGCTGCTAGAGGAACGCATGCTGAACCCCGAAACTCTCGGTAAGGAGAGCATGAGAAAGGAATTCGCCAGGTACGTCCCACCCCTGATCGGGCATGCCGAGCATAACCTCACATGGAGCCAGGTTCATGGAAGACTACAACACCGGCACACTGCCACACGAAAAGTACTACAACTTTCGGGCCTACGAACAGCGCATGAACGCACTCCGGGCCGGGGAGACCCTGCCCGATACGAGCACGTACGACCCTGAAAGGGATCTGGCCGATATGCGAGCTGCGCGGAAGAAGCCCGAAAAAGAGAAGGACAGTTTCTTGAGCGTTGCCGAGCTGAAGGAACTGCAGAAAGTCGAACGCGAACGCACTCAAATCGGAAAGATGAAGCAAATGGGCTTGGAGATCAAGGCCAGCATGGGCGTCAGAATGGACGCTCCTCAATACGAGGAACTACCATGAAGCATATTCATGTTCATTCCAACATCAGGGCCTCCGAGGTCCGCAATGTAGCATATTCATGTGTCACATGATCAGCAAGCCACCAAAACTCGCTTCTGTCGCACCTCTCGCGCTTCTGCCAGCCATCATTGCATATCGCAGCGTTCTTCCGTCATTCCACGGGCGCCGGTCTTCTGCTTGGAGCATGCTATCATCCCCCCCTACTGTGAAACACCTGCACGCACTAACTCCGCTTCCCACAACTCGATAATCGCTAGGTGGGTCAAGAGTTTCGCGAAAGAAGTGGATCAAGGGTTGTCACCTGGTGCCCTCTCGCTACGCAGTACAAGCCGCTTCGAGCTGCTGGGATCATCCTCGGTGACAGTAGCGATGTGTTCTGCTCAGTCTCAGTATTTAAGTTAAGACTGGTACGACCTCAACGCTGCAATCGAGCGACATGCCTGGGCGAGGCATGCGGGGATGGAATCACCGTGTATGCCACAATGACGAGATGCGCCGGTGGCTGTCCGCCAGGAATGGTCGAGAGGGGCCTCTAGCGAGAGGTGGCTGGTCGGCTGGCATCGACCCAAAATCCCTAGGCCTCGACTGCACCTGCCCTGAAGGTACGGCCCGCCGGCACTGCCAGCAATACAACGGATGGCATCCCTTTCCAGGACATTGGGATAATGTACAAGGACCAGATCCCTACTCAGCAGTCCAGCTCGGAGATACCGTTTTCGCCGGTTCAGTCTGCCGCTGCACTATCCCGAATTGAAGAGCGCGGTGTTATGAAGGCATTCGCACGGAGTCCCGACTCTCTTACGAGAGTCTCAGTAGCACAGCAGTCACGAGATGTAAACGGTCGGCTCGAAACCAGAGGGCGTACACCAGTACACCGTTCGGAGCGGCGGGGCGAGAGTACAACCTTGAAGTACACCATAGAAAGTCCCCCCAAAAGGGATGCCGCCAAGCGATAGTGTAGCCAGCCACTTTCCTACGAAGCACGAAACGCGCTTCCTGGACTCACCGTCATATCATTGTGCATTCTCTGCCTCGGTTGACCCTGCGGATTCGTGCAAGCGAGAAAGTGGCGCCTTCTTGAGCCTGAAACCGCTTCGGACGCCGGCCAGAGAATGCATGCCTTGACACGCGTAGGGACTCCTTGAGACAGCATCGAATGCCCACGTTCACTGAACAAGCAGTGGCATGAACTGCAGCAGTCCGGATATGTTATCCTTGGGCGAATGAGAGCCTTGCGAGATTGTTCGTCAGTCAGCGTTTGGGTTGAGACCAAAGATCTGTGTTTACGGCAAGCTCATCGAGAGAACAGGAGAGCGTCAAAGGCTGGTCCTGACAGCTATGATGCGGGGGAGGCACAGGAGGCACGCAAAACAGTAGCCGGAGCATAGCGGTATGCGGGTGGCTGGTTGGCCCGATTAAGCGGGGACATGTGAGTCGGCTCCGGCAGTTGCAGAGTGAGACCATTCCGCACTGGCATCCATGAGCCACTAGTAATGCAGCTTGATTACGGCATGGTTGGCTTGCGCTTTGAGATAGGGGGTCGAAGGTGGTTGTACAAGACTCTCGTAAGTACTCTTCAAAAGGGTTCTTGAACAGCCGCATCTTTGAAACGAAAGCCATTCAGAAGATAGTAAGGGCTTGCATTTACGAGAGTTTCAAGGTAGAGAGTCGGGCGAATCCGGAGAGACCGCAAGGGACGGATTCAGCGTATAGGAGGACCTATGACGAGCTGATCGAGTGAGTAGCAGAGGTCGGCGATGCACAAGGACCTCAGGCTGAGAATGCTTCATTGCAAGCGTCATTGAGAATGTCGCTGATGGCCAAGCGCAGTCAGATTCCAGAGGCAATCGGTGCATAGCTGAGGCCCCAGCCATAGAGTCGCTGGTGGTCGGCATGTGTGTGGCCGAGGAGGGGTTAGCCATCGAATGTTGTCTAAGATGAAGAGTTCTGTCTCGAGTCGAGAGATGGCACGAAATCACCGCGGGGCACTGAGGCAAAGTCCGGAAAAGGAGCCGGGGAGTGCGGCTGTGCGGGTTGGCGTGGCTAGCCGCGGAAGCAGAGTGGAACCAGCCAATCGCTGTTGGGCAAGGTGGAATCTTCGGGAGCAATTGAGAAGAACGCGGTCCCAAGGGTTCGGGCGGCGCGTCTCAGCTCTTCTGCCCGCCTCGACCACGGAAGGGACCGAACGAGGCGCGTCAGACATTGCTCTGCCTCCTCCATCACCCCAAACAGGCAATCCCCAAGCAAGCCCTCGCTTTCCCGACCACACACACCTCTCATTGCATATCGATACCGTCGCTCTCCCTCATCGTATATAATTCAGATGGCGGATCTAAGCGCACTTTCCCTTCTTTGCATTCGGCTGCGACCACCCCCTTACCAACGCATTCTCAACCGTTCCAACTTGACAAACATCCACAGCTAACCACCACACCTACGCTTCTGAGAGAAACGCCGCGCCGCGCCCACAATGGCCACTCTCGCTCATAGGCCGCTTACCGCACGCCCGTCCCTCACCCATGCGGCCTCGTATACGTACGAACCACGAGCTGTCAATAGGCAAAGAAGCTTCTCCGCCGTAGCACTGCCGTACGGTGGGATGGATAGAAGCGCACAAGGCTTCATGTCCATCCCGGGCGGAGCTTCGGGTTTGGATTCTGAGGCGCAGCGCATATGGGAGTCCCTGATGACATTACATTGCGTGCGTTCACGGACCCCTACCATTGTACCTTGACTTACACTATCCTGCAGTCTCGTTATACCCCGTTATCGTCCCATCTGGCACGCGCACTGCCTCTCCTGACCCATCCCTCGCTTCCACTGCCGCCTGCCCTACAAATCCTCATCTTCACCTCATCGCTTACGCCATCCCTACGTGCTCTGATCCTCTCGCAACATCCCAACCTGTCCACTCTGGATGAAGCTGTGGCTGCGGCGCGATTGGCTGAGCGGGCGAAGCAACGAATGGACTGGATTGGGAGGACGATGGCTGCCCTCGAAGTGACCTCACCCAAGTCGTCACCGATTCCTTCGGTTATGCAGCGGCCACCACCCGCTCGGCCCTCTTCGAGCCGGCCGGCATCCGGGAGTTTCAGCGCTGGGCGCCCCTCATCGGGAAGCTTCAGCAGCGGACGCCCGTCATCCGGCAGCTTTAGTAGTGGACGGCCATCATCCAGCCGACCTTCGACTGGAACGACTTCGTCACCTGGGTTGTCCAGACCCCGCAGCGCAAGGAAACGATCATTTGATGCCGAAGACGAACCTTCGCGCAATACCCAGAAGAGGAAGAAGGTCAAGATGCATCTGTCTTGCAGCCCTGACTGCACACGGCACGATCATGATCATGAACAAGACGAGGACAGACCTACGAGCAGCGAAAGCGGCTCGCCCTCGGCTAGGTCTGCTAGGAGTGGAATGGACGCTTTGGCTGATGCAGCTGTCGAAGCTGCGAGGGAGCAACTACAGCGATTATGATATTCCGCACATCTCCGTTTTTGATGGGACTATGGCGCGCTTACTTGTTGTACGAATAGAAACACAAATTTGTAGTCTACTATTACGCCGAAGTTGATGATAGAATGAAAAGAAGTATCATCAGTTCGTTGACCTTCTGCTTGATCTAGGTATACCGTCTTCCGCTCCTGCGGAATCGTACGATACGCCGTTCTTCCTACTGTATCCTCGCAACCAGACAGGCGGTTTAATCGGCATTCTTTCGGAGGAAGTTGTACGAACATACTGCTGCGGATGTGCTTCTTTGCCAAGGGGGAGTACGGGATGGGGCGGGCATGAGCTCGACAGGGTGATGCGATGCCCAAAGCATGGGAATCTAACAGGGTAGTCCATCCATTGCTTCGGACTTAGCGCCATGGGAAATTAAGTACAGGAAGCCATGGAATCTGTGACCGCAAAGTGCACATCAAATTCGGTCATCCGGTGCAGCCCGCAAAGCATCATCAGTTGTTGTCAAAGGAACGGTACCTTGGTGCCAAGTCATCACTTTGTAGCTGTAATACGCCGCTGACTTCATTCCATATGAACGTTGAGCAAATTAGAGTTGCAACAGCGTGGGGCGCGTGCCTTCTTTTGGTCGAGGCCGCACCAAACTCAGGGCACCCGTCACATTACGTAAACACGACGCCTTCGCCTATTGGACACCGCATTCCGACGGTCGACAGAAATGGACGACCCCACCCGTTCCACAGTTCATTCCGACCGCACCCAACCAACATACATAAACACCGTCCTATACTAACGACCACCTCAATTAACATACTCAGCCTTGGGCATAGTCACAATAGTCGGCGATATACTTGAAATCTCCTCCACACGCTTGGTAACATGGTCGATGTGCAGCTACCGACACCCGAAGTCACTTGGTCCATTCCATTCCCCGACACTTACGATGAGTCACGCTCAAAGCCGATCACTAATGAAATGGTTCTCGAGCTTGAGGAGGCCGTGCGAGGCGAAGTAATAACACGAGACAACCCAAAGTACGCCCAGCATCCACTATGTAATTCAGTACTCGGGTCGCTGATCGGAATGCTCAATAGATATTCCCAATGCGTTTATACGTTTAATCGAGGAATGAGGTCACCCTCACAGCTTGTCGTGAGGCCTCTTGATGCACAAGATGTATCATCGTGAGTATTACGACCCGCCGTTACGTGCGACCGCCTCAAGGCTACAACAGGACTGTCCTCTTCTGTAAGAAATATGGCTTATACCCATCAGCTAAAGCTGGAGGGTACGGCACCCATGCTTGGAGCGTCGCTGGAGACGTTGTCATTGATCTTGGTGGAATGAGGAGTATGGACTTCTCCACCGACAGAATTCGTATTCGCGAGTGGGAGAAGTCTTCTCGTTCGAAGGGCAAAGAGGCGCACGTTGCAGACCCAATTGCTGGTCAAAGGAGGGACAGGAGTAACAGCCGAGGGGACGAAGAGGATGAACGCCGCAGGCGACCGAAGACGGATGGACAACAGGATGGATCCGTCGACGGCGTGCGACCGCAGACTCGACCGCATCTTCGACCCTCAGGTTCTGCCGCTCGCGGTCTGATGGATATCCCCATACCGTCACCGACACTACATCTCGGAGGGGGGTTCGGATATGCACCCGATTCTCCAGCAGCCACGCCGCCTAGCCAAGGACCATTCAGCTTCGGTTCATCCTCCACCAGCTTTGACGCCTACACACCGTTCCAAGCTCAGGGTTCGTCAACCAATCCTTATGGTATGCCGCCAGGAACTTCGTGGACATTGTTCCCTCCCACGCCGTCTCCCGGCGGCGGTCCTTTCAACTTCGGCTCAGCGGCCTCTTCCTCTACCGTCCCAGCACTCAGTGGACCGCCTGTCACCCCTGCAACAAACAACGCACCGCTTCTTGGACTAACCTATCCTCACCCTCACGCATACGTTCTTGTTTCTCCTGGAGTTCCTCAAAAACATATCGACAACTACACTGCTTCACACCAACTTCCTGCTATCACTACTTCGGGCACTAGAATTCTTGTTCCATATCACGTACCTCTTGCGGCGCACCCAGTTGGCAGCGCCGTCGTTCTTCTTGCAGGTTTCGGTTTCCAGAGCCGAATGCGGGGTCTAAGTATCGATAATCTCGTAGAGGTCGAGATGGTGCTAGCTGATGGGCGCATCGTTATCGTCAACGAAAACGAAAATAAAGGCAAGTTCCTGTGGTCATCATGGATGGTTATGCGTTCTGACAGAAATCCCAGACCTATGGTGGGCAGTCAGGGGGTGCGGCCCCGCTTTCGGCATCATTACACGCTACGTCGTTAAGGCGTACCCTGTTCCGATCGTGTTTGCGGGAAATCTCTTGTAGTGAGTGTCACACGGACTTTTCAGGCAAGGATCCGCTGAGGTTTCTCCCAGTAAATTCAATCCAGCGACCACACCCTCGCTCATCTCACACTATCGAGACGCTATCAAGTCTGCTCCAAGATCCTTATATGCGAATGTCCTGTTGACAGCAGGTCCTCCTGGTCAGCCAGGAATTGTCGTCATTCAGCTGTGCTTTTTCGGACCGCGTTCGGAGGGTCAACCCATCCTCGATGCTATTCTGTCCTGGCCCGGTTAGTTCTTCTCCACACTGTATAATTTCCTCGCTGACTTCATTCCCCAGGAGAGGCGTGCATACTGAATGAAGTCGCGGAGAAGTCTTTCTTATCCCAGCAGGATAGCGTGGAGCGAGTATTAAGATCGTCCGGCGGAGAGGGATCTGGAGAGGGCGGCATGGAAGGCCGAAGCTGGTTCTTGCGAAGTGCCATGATCCGCGGATTAGGCGACGACGTCATTAGTGAGACGGTTCGTCGCTTTGCGGAGACTACGGATGGCTGCAGTAAGTTCCCTTTCGCCTCGCCTGTCTCCCGACTGACATCTACTCAGCTTGGCTGTTCGAGCTTGTGGGAGGTGCCTTGTCCGACTTTGATCAAGGGTGTATATCAAAGGAAACACGAGAGGCTGCCTTCACTGTCGTTGCGTTTCACAAGTGGCCGAGCTTCGGTGGAGACGAGGACTGCATCAAGACTGGGGAGGCTGTAAGCATGATAGCTTGCTGATCACCATGCCATCATTGACAATGATACAGTGGATACAAGAGGTCATGGGACCCATTGCGGCTGGAGGCCCTCTACCTAGTGTACGTCCCTGCAACTGGTGGATTAGACATCGGGCTAATATTGTGCAGTTCGCAGAGCGTTGCGAGAAGAAGGAGCGCATTGTCGCGACTTACGGTCCGGAGAATTTTGCTCGTCTGTGCGGCCTCAAGAAAGAATATGACAGCACGGGTCTGTTTCGACATACGCTATGGCCATTGGGAAAAGATGGCCAACCACTTATGGACCCTTCGGAGGAAGGCCTCGACAAGCCCTTTGAACAATTTCCGAGAGCCAGGCGTATCCCTCTCCAAAACGGCAATCCTCAAAGTAGATCACGTCAGGACGGACGTTTCTAACACGTTTGGTGCCCAGTTTATATTTCTTTCTATTTCTTGTCTTGCGGGGATAGGTGTGCCCTATATAGTCATACAACACCATCTACTAACCGGCGTGAATAATAAGTACATGTGGTCATGGGTACAGTGTGTCTGCATAGTCGACATATGCATATCAATGTCTACATTCCTGCCGACAATGGAGGGTATCACGCGGTAATCGGGACGACGAAGCTGGCCAGAACCCAGCCCTCGTGACCATCTTCGGCTCTTGCGACGAGCAGGCGATCCTCCTGCCCGTCTGTCCAGAGCGGAAAGTCCCGATAGTCTGTCGGCCGTCCGCATTCCTGAGTTACTGTGATGATATCGCCGACGCGAAGTGTCAGGAATGGAAGGCCGTGGAAGGTGTACGGTCCTGGGGAATACCTCGGGGTTGGCAGGTGAAATGCAGTGATGGGCGACGCAAGGAAATGGACCCTTCGGGGTTGTGGGGGTGGGGCGAAAGCAGGGGTAACACTTGGCGGAGAGCTAGCTGTCCCTGCAGAAGTCCGGCTAGAAGAACTTTGCAAGGACGGCGATCCGGAGCTCGACGAAGCTTGCCTTGAATGCTGACGGTAGGCGAGAACTTTATCTTTCACCGATGTCTGGTGCGCCAACATCGGCTGTGGCTGAGGCTCCGATCCCCTTGAAGGCATTGGATAGAAGTTATAGTGAGCGAGCTCGGCTTGATCCGACGGCTGAGGCGGTGGTTGGTAGTTATACGAATACGAGCTGGCCCAAGGCAATTGTACTGTAGACATCGGCGGAGTCGGCGTCGGCATCGGGGGTGTCTGATTGCCGTCTGGCGTCGTTGCGCGCGAGCGGCTGAACAACTTGGTCATCGATCTGGTAGAAGCCGATGACTTGAGCCGCTTGAGCCCCTTGACAGCAGAGAGGGACATTGTCTCCGCCTTGTCCGGTGTTTCCGGAGGAGTGCGGTAGACTTCATAGGGAACAATCTTCCGTTCTTCGTATAGCCCTGCCCACTGAGCTTGAACATCGTCGCCGATGTCAATTTCCTGCACGCCCAAGGACCGCAGAGCTTCATCCAAAGGGAGGCCATCAAGAACGACAGGATTGATTGGATAAGTGCCCATCTGGTTGTCGTCCGCATTGTCTGAGACCGCGGCCGATGACGAAAGAGACGGGCGACCTGCTAACTCTAGAGACGGAGTGGGCGAGATCTTCTCCCCTTGGGCAAAAGGTGGGAGGAGTTCAGAGGAAGAGGACTGTGTTGACGGCTGCTTGTAGAACGTGTCGCCTGGTTGATGCGTTGGGTTCGTTGCGGCCTCTTGCCACGAGGCGCTGGAGAGAGGAATATTGTCAGATGTGATGCTCCTGGGCAATTTATCCGGTTTCCAGGTGCTCTCGACCGTCTCTGGCAGATGCAACCCATACAACTGAGCCGACAACGCTGCGGCATCCATCGATCTTGGACGCGCTGTAGTGAGCGGCGGGGTTTCCGGTACCGAAGGAGTCGCTGTTTCCGGGGGTGGGAAGGCGAAATGGTTATTGCGGACCAGGTTCGGTGTTGCCAGCTGGATCTGCTCTTGCAGCGCAGGGTCCATGACAACTGTGTCTTCCTGAAGTCGCCCTTCCAAGTCATCCAGCCATTCGCCTGGTTCTTCCCCGAGAGCTTTGCCCCATGCGATGCGAACGCCTTCCCAAAAGTCCCGCTGCCACTTTGCGAGATTCCCGACACACAAAGTAAAAGCTTTTGCCGTCAGCTCTGCCAGTCGTGGGAGGTCAGTTCGAAGCTGCGAGCTGACAGGGGCTGCTGCCGAGTCGGGTAATGAGGACCGCAACGCATGCAATAACAGGCGTGGAGACGATACGCTGGCCAAGAGCTTTGAGAGCGTCGGTATCAGTTCGGTTTGGATTCGATGGTCCTGGTATTGCAGCATTAGGCCAACGGAGCCTCAAACTGAGGTGAGAGAAACGCACCGTAACTCTCCAGATACCAGCCATGATGTCCTCCACAGCACTCCTACACCACCGCCCGCGGCCATCATGGGATTCTCCCTCTCGTATTCCCACCCGCATTGTTCTTTCGTTCGCATCTGCCCACAAGAGCAAGCGCTCCATAGCGGCCCTAAACCCCTTCATCCACTCGCGGGAAGCGGACGCCAGTCCACGAATAGCTTTCTCCATCGTCTCTAGTCGTTGGTCCCATTCTTCCAGATCGACCGGCAGAGAAGCTCGTCCAGGTAAAGATGCTGTTGGTACGCCCAATTTGCGCTGACGCGCATTCTTCAGAATGGAACCAACCTGCTCCCAGTTGCGCTTCGCCTCGTTGACGTCGTTGCAGGCTTTCTCGGCTGCCCGCTTCGCCTCACGTAGTTGGATGGCGCCTGCCATCTCTCCTGGTGTCGCGTCCGCGATGGCGGCCAAGAGAAGTGGGTACTTTAGAATCCGCTGAACCGGCTTGATAAGTAGAGAAGGGAGGTCCCATGCGTTGGTAAGAGGTGATATGATGACGCGTGCTGTTGAAAGGTACGATGTGATGTGCGGCGTTATTGTTTGGAGATGTTGAGCAGCTGCATCGTGTTTCGCGATATACACTTTGTAGTGCGGCAGCATATGAGGTATCTGGAAAGGGCTTAGTAATGGCCTAGTCATATATGACTGAACATACGTAGTCCAACATGATAGACCCGACTGATCGCCCATCCTCTATCGGATCATGGATTGACGCCTGTAACCGTCTACACAAGTCCTCCGATAAGGAGGCGAGCTTCTCGATGTTCAAGAAGATTGCCGATATGTCTTCCTCAGACATAGGTTTACCGTGTCGGGAAGGCGGGGCTTCGGTCGTTGTCGGCTGGCGGGCTAGAGACGGGCTCGACGTTTTTCGCTTGAGGGATGGGATGAGGGATGAGGGTGAGAGGGCAGAACTGGATGTTGAGCGGCTGGTCAAGGGTGGAGAGCTTAATGGAGGTGTCGATGGCAGACCGCCTGCTGTTTTCGGACGACCACCAGTCGAAGCTCGACTTCGATTCTTCAGCGGTTTCGCTTTCGGTGTCGGTGGGCCTTTGGGTAGGGGGGCTGCCGCAAACGGATCCATGGGATTGCGAGCGAGGCGAACGTAGACATCTCGAATGAGTGCAAGATCCGACGCATATGCACGTTCGGTGTCCAGCAGTTCCTTCAACGCATGAGATCGTTTTGAAGTAGAGGAGGTTCCAGCAGTAGAGGATGGAGTACTCGGAGACAGGGACGTGGTTGACGCAGACGCATGTCCAAATGCAGATGCTGACAGCGACAATGGTGATGACGATATAGCCAGATCGAGGAAGCCAGGCTCGCGGACGGTCTCCAGCGAAAGAGAAGCCGCATATGAAGGGTCCGACAATCTTGACGAGCTTGCCGTCGATGTGCTAGCGATCATGGACGCAGCCAAGGATGTTGAGTCTGCGCTTGAACGGGTCCGAGCACGCAGGGGTGACTTTGGAGGGAGCGGCGGCAGAGTGGGTGAAGGAGGGACGTCCGGCGGTGGGAGATTGATGACCCCATGACGACGAGACCGCTTCTCATTGATTGGCGCCGTTGTCTCTGCCGTCGCTGACATTTGCGAGGGATGGGACGGTGAGGGAGGCCTCGAGGCCGACGAGGACGGCCAAAGAGACGATGATACGACTGACCGGCGCCTGTCGCGAGCCACGTTCACATGCGGCGAGGCCGACGTTAGGTAAGCACAGTCCGACACTTTGCACGCGCCTACGACAAACACCTCCACCGCGCGTCCTCTTTACAGACAACAACGGCTCTTCGTTCAACGTCGCGATGCAGGTGATTTGAGGTTCGGTCTAAGCATCACAAAGCAACCCCAAGAGCAATGCACCATAAGCTCCGGTCAGTCACCAAGCGAGTGTCCCGTACAGGAGCGCAAACATAACCGTTCCAGACCAAAACCTGGGCCAACAACTGACTCAATTAGGAAGCTGTTGACTACTGAATTGTAAGATGCAAACCGTGTAGAGTACCCTTCTGACACTGCAGTAGAGGCTACAACCGGTCTGCATGCCTTCTCTTTCTGGTGCTTGTTGCTTGCTATGAGGGCACACTACAATGACAAGGCTACTGCTGGTGACAAAGAGACAGGATAGCAATTGGTCTTTTGTGAGGGCACACCACAATAACAATGCTATTGTGGGTGACAGAGAGATAAGATAGCAATTGTAGTAGATTAGAGGGTGTAGAGGATAAGAGTAGAGTGGATAAGTGAGATCAAGTACCCAGGAGTTACAGCGGTGGAAATCCTCAGAGACTGGATCTGAGGAGCCTTAGGCCTCATAGGCCATGTATTATACCCTACAGTAAGTGTGGCAGCGCCTACTTAGAGAAGCTAGCTGCCAGCATGATCCAGAGGTGCAGCTATGCCTTATAGTGGAAAGTGCAGGCATATACTAGGACCAAGGCTGCGGTTCATAAGTAAGCATCATTTACTACAAGTCTGCAGCCTGATATCCTACATGAGTCTATGCGACAGCATGGATAGGAGTTGAGGGTAAGGTACACCAAAAATGTGGCCCAAAACCTCCTTATTTCCCTATCAGTAACACCCATCACCTTGCTGCAGGCAAGCTTGTGATGGATTTAACCTCTTTGAACCCATCTAATACAGGTTTTTGGCATGGTTAGAGTCATTTTTCAGTAGATTTTGGTCTGCCAGGTCATGTTGACATCATCGGCACACCAGAAGACATCTAATACTTCACTGGAATAGAGCGAGATGTGGTGCCAAAAGTCTTATGGAAGACTTTTGGCAAGCAATATTGTGGTGCATGTCCATCATTTTGTCCTCCTTAAGTTACTAAGGAGTAAAACTGGTCCATATCTCACTTGTGTCAATGTCATTGTACCCTATAAACCCAAGGTTGCTGCCAGTTAGATGCATCAATGTGCCTCAAATGTTCTACTTTGTAATGCTTGATGTGTTGAGCGCTCAAAGGCAGAGCAAGTTACCCAGAGTGATAACCTGCCCACCTAAACATAGTCCTTAGACTTATATCATAGTGCTCTGGTGCCTGCCAAAAGTCTTGTGCAAGACCTTTGGCACACTTAGAATTGCTGTTTCAGCACATTTTTATTATGACATATACCACACAACTTGAGAAATCACCCCATCGCTTTGGATTTGGATAAGTAAAGCAGCTTCTAGTCCATCCCTTTCTTGCGCTTTTCTGCTCAAACCATCCTATAGGGGTACATGAGTGGATAGGGTCAGAGGTTGGGGTCAGGTCCCTATAGAAGACTGCGCTTGCGCCTCGAATTCCACCAAGTCCAGTATGCGACAAATTTTATTTGTCGTTTCCACTCCTTTTGTGGTGGGACAACAACCATGTTCCTCATCCCACCCAGACCGGTGGGACGACGAACATGTGCGTCATCCCACCGACACATTTTGGTGGTGGGACGACGAACATGTGTGTCGTCCCACCAACGTTTCGGTGGTGGGACGACGAACATGTGCGTCGTCCCACCGACATTTTGGTGGTGGGACGACGACCGTGTGCGTCGTCCCACCGCTCCCTATCCCGGTGGGACGAGGAACATGTTCCCCGTCCCACCGGGATAATGTCCCACCCAACATTTTCCCGGTGGGACGGGGAACATGTTCCTCGTCCCACCCAGCAGACATTGGGCAAGTGTGTCGTCCCAATCGCACATCTCCATGAAAATTGTAAGGTCTCGATTTGGTCTTCAATTCAGTTAAGTCCTGTACAGTCTGGATTTGCTTCCATCCGCGCCTCTAAGTCCGGGTTAGCTCAAAGATTCCTGCTTGTTCTGCTTCATTCTCAACCGCCACAATCTACTCTCAAACCTAGTCTGCGCTATCTTGCTTACTGCAAAAGTAAGCTTTTGCCCTTGCTTTATTTTGTCTAAGTTGGCTTACAAATTTTCTTTAGCCAAATTGACCAATCTTGGTATCCTCTTATTTTGCCTAAGTTCTGTTGCCACATGCTGATGCCCCTGTTTCAGACCATGGACGATCGGAGCACTCCTGATCTCGACCTCACCCAGGATACGCTCTCCGATGGCTCGCTGTCGGAACCGGCTGGATACATAATCCCCATCCATGGTGCTGCTGCTGATCTTGCCGACGATCTCTTGGACGAGCACGCGGATGAACAGGCCAATACGGACTTCTTCACCAAAACCGATCGGGTTGACTTTATCCGTGACTCTGGTGGGCATGTCATGATCATCCCTGTGACACCTTCCTATCTCCATTCGGCACGTCTCTCTGTTGACCATGTTCCAGGCCACGTCAATGAGGCTCTCGATGGTGATGAGCTTGAAGCCTGGGCGCATTGTCCCATCCAAATTGAGCTTTTCGATGATACGAGTCCTGCGGTGTACAAGACCTTGGAGACGGCAGCCTTTGACTGGAGCCACCGCAACCTGTACCTCGACTCCTTTGGTGCCATCTCTGCTGAACCAGGCCTTGGAGTTCTTTACCCCAGTGAGATGCACTTTAGCTTTAACGAGCATCTCACCATCCATGCCGGCCGCTTGACCCGTATGTTTTTCGACAAGCATGAGTTTATTGGCTTTCCCTCCAAGCACCTTACCTTTTACCTTGGCACCTCGGAGGGCCGCAACATCTGGATCGTCTTCCGCCCTCGCAACCGTCAACTCCGTGCGGCGGGCAATCCTGATGGCGTTGAGAAGTGGCAACTCCGCATGCGCCGCTTCCGTGGCTATCTCTGCTGGTGCTGTGCCCAGCTTGATGGACGTCACATCACCAGCCCTGGCCCGTTCTCTTATGATGACATGGATGTTGAGGACCTTGTGTGCGTGGCTACTGCATTCCTTTCCTTGACTGTGCTCACGCTCCCTCTAGCAAGGGCCATATCATCCTTTCGGCCCAAGAGATTGTTGAGCTCGACCTGGTCATCGAGAGCAGCTGGCATATCTGGGCGCATGATCCACGCTGGAATGACCCCTTCTTTGCCGATCATGACCCTTTCTCTGTCACGCTCAAGTATGGTCAGGACAACCCGATCGAGTCGACCCCCATTGCCTGGAATGCATTCAAGGCCACCTGGGATCGTCTGTATTCCTTTGACAAGATTGGCCGCTTTGTGGTTGCCCTTGCCATGGTCCAGAAGTGGGCCTGTCCTTGTCTGTCCTGCTGTCAGTGACTGATGCCATTGTGCAGCGTGAAGGATCTTGATGGGGCCGACTGTGCGATACTCTGTGACTACGACTCGACGAAGCAGGCCTTTGCGGGGCGTGAGCGTGGTGGTCGTGGTGCTTCCTTCTATCCGCTTGGCTTTACCAAGCAGGCCTGCAACATCCAAGCCAACTGCCTTCCCCGCTTCTTTGCCGATACCTTGGCCGACTTGAATGCTGACTACTCGTTGGAAGTCTTGAATGCTGACGAGGAGACAGTCCCCGGGCCACCCGCGGTAGAGTGTATCAAGTGGCAAGGCTACTCGGCCCAAAAGAAGGTGTTCCGGAACTCGAAAATGGAGCATGAGATTGGGCTCGGGCTGGAGGCTGCTGTGCTTGGGGTGTGTGGCACTGGGGGTGCCCTTCAAGATAAGGTGCAACGCCTTATCTGGGAGCTCAATGTGCAATCGTCCTACGATAAGACTGCCAAACGGATCATGCAAGGTACCGGCTCACTGGGCATCCGTTCCGAGATGGAGCTGGTCATTCACACTGATCGTCTTGCCCCTGATGACCGCAGCGGAAGGTGTGTCTGCTTGATTGTGCCTGAGGACCACCGACTGATGCTGGCCAGCTTTATCGTTAGCAAGCTTCTGAAACCGATGACACGGGTGTATTATGGTGGTGCTTCTGCAGAGGCCTTCCAAGCCGCGCTCCTTGTATTCCGGCCTGGAGTATGTCCTTCATGCGGTTGAAGTTGCGGTGGCTCACGCTCCCTCCAGGTGTACCCGAGCCTCCTGCTTGATACCAGCTTTATCTGGGGCCTGCGTGCCCAACGGCTCTGGCGTGAAGCGATGGAGATCACTGAATATGGGAAGAAGTACTGCCCATGGCACATTGTCGAAGGGATCTCGATTTGCCTCCGCAATGCCGCCTATGCGCAGACGGGCGATACCCGACTGATCTCTGGTCCAGTCTACAAAGCGGCTGGGCTGTGGCATTTTGTGAAGGAGACGGGTGTGCCCACGATGACATTGAGCTTTTGGGAGAACTCGGAGCATGGCCATATTAACCCCAGTGCATGGCCTCGGCCTGAGGGAGGCTCCTCCCGTCCCTCCTTGGCCGTGCGTGCGATCACGGTCCACTTTGGGAAGGAGGCTGCCCAGATGTATCAGCGCCGGTTTGAGCTCGAATGGCAAGTTGACATGCTCCAGACCAGCGGTGTCGCGCACGGCAAGCATGCACGACGGCTGGCTGCCAATCAGATTGTCGAGGTGTACCATCAAGAGATCCGCGAGATGACCACCGCCGCGGCGACGCGGATGCTCCGGAGCAAGCAAAGCGACCTCTCCCACCTTGTCCGACCTGCCGAGCGCACCGTGCTTGAACTCAGCATCCACCGCCGCCAGGAAGCCCTGCATGACTGGGAGCAGCGGAATGGCGCTCTCGACGGCACCTTGGGCTACAGCATTGTTAGCCGGATGCTGAGCACGAACAATGACCGTGTGCCCCAGTTTCCGCTCTCTGAAAGCACCCTACGGATTGACAGCACCGAGATTGTCCGTTGCCTTCTTGGCATGGCCCAGGACCGTATCGCACTTGGTGCCCCTCTCTTTAGCAGCCGTCACCTGCTCACCAAGTCGATCGTTCATGCCGCCTTGTCTCGCCTTCTACTTGGTGTGCCTGATGGTCTCCAGGAGGAGCACATGAGATGGATCCAGGAGGAGCTCTGCCAGGCGCTGCAAGTGGCCAAGATTGATATTGTGCCTTGGGCTGGTAGACGGGGCCGGTTTGCATCTCCACACAGCTGGGCGCATGTGGTGCATGCCAAGGTACGCAACCAACGAGAGGCGTGTTACCTGCCTGTGGACGAAGATGAGCTTGTTGCAATGCGGTTGGTGGAGGAGAGGGAGAGGGCGAACCCCTCGCCGAATGCGTGGCATGCACGCTATCCTCCTGCGCTCTACTCCATCCCGCTGCATCGTGCTGACCTGTCGGCAGAGATGGCTGCTGGCTTTGAGGAGCTCGCCAAGGGAGGAGGCCGGAAGACCAAGGGGGTGAACTTGGCTGGCACGTTTGGATATCTTCGTGAGCTGTTTGAGGAAAAGATTGAGAGCGAGGTCCACCAGTATATCCTGTTTTGTGCAACGCTTCCTGTGCAAGATCCACCCACGCTATGTCCATTCGGTACCGCCTGGGGTGGCCATCCCCCACACTGCTGAACAAGGCCAGCAGGTGATCCGATCGATGGTGATGGGTGAGCCTGACCATGCCTATGGGACAAGCAATGTCGGCATCGTTGCGGCCTCTTTCATTGCGTCGCTCACGTATGCATTGTACAACAAGTCGAAAGACCTTGAGCAGCACTTTGGCGTGACTGAGGCAATGATGCGGACCAAGACTGGTGGGTGTATTCATTGTCTGACGTCTGCCCTGCTGACTTTGGCCAGCCAACCATGCCTTCCACTGGGGATTGTTTGCTGCCTGGGGCTTTTACACGCTCCTGCGCCCGCACGCCAACCTTATGCAGAACAAGGGCTTTCGGCAGACCCAGGCAAATGGCCTGCGGTATTGGGAGGTGTCGACCGAGCAACGGATTGGCCGGCTGTGGGCTCGGATCTGTGAGAGCTGGGAGGCGGGGCAGTATCGGGCTGCGTTAGCCCACATTTGGGCCACTGCCGACCTGGATTACTGGGCTGGGCTCGGCCTGCTGCAGCCTCCTCCTGGGAGGCAGACTGGTGCCAGCGCGGATGAACGTGAGGCCAGCCGGAAGCGTCCTCTGGTCTCCCATGAAGGTGAACTCCGCATGCTCAGCAAACGGTTAAAGAGTAGCCGGATAGAGATCCATCCACGCATGGTCTGAAAGGGGCTCTGCCTAGGTTGTCTTAGTTTGGTTAGTGTGTCTGTGTGTCCTCTATACATTGCCATGAGACCATGTCCAATGTTAAATGTGTACCGGTGGCACTGAATGTTGACACCCTGCATGCGTGGGCTCTCGATAAGACTGGCATGGTGTGTACACGTGCCGTATAGTGCCATAGATGTCATGACGGCGGCTTGCGATACATGGAGACTGTACATAGGACTGCCCGCAAGGTCGACGGGCTTCATTCCCAGCATGCGGGGACTCTCGACAAGACTGGCATGGTGTGTACACGTGCGGTATAGTGCCATAGATGTCATGACGGTGCCTAGCGATACATGGAGACTGCGCATCGGACTGCCCGAAAGGTCGACGGGCTTCATTTCCAGCATGCGGGGACTCTCGACAAGACTGGCATGGTGTTCCCTCTGCACAGGGCGGTAGAATAGAGGTCCGCACATGCGCTGATCATACATCGCATGCATCCTAACTTGTTTTCACCTTACAATCGCTCTTGCAGTGAAGTTTTTTTTTGTCATTTTGGAAAGAAAATTTGCAAGTGCTTTGTAAGCGGTGGGACGACGCACATGCGCGTCGTCCCACCCGGAAGCAAATCGCCATGGCAACCATCATTGCCAAGCCTTTTGCTTCCTCTGGAAGCAAAAAAGAGGTATATAAGACACCTCTAGAGCGCCAAAGCGCGCTTTTCCCCCTCTCACCCCAACCACCACCTCCTCTTAGGTGAGTGGCAGGGCCGCTTACAAAGCGGCTCTGCTTCTTTTTTCTTTTTTTTTCTTTCTTTTTTTTGGTGGGACAACGCACATACACGTCGTCCCACCCATCTTATATGGACTTAGGCTAAGGCCTAAGGTCTTATAAGGTTACCTTATATGTATCTTATTTCGCTTAATAAGTCCTTTTTCATTTCTTAAGTCTTTTTTTCTGTGAATATGAAGCTGATGCCTTGCAGCGTTTGTTGCTTGAAGTTTTCAAAACCGTTTTTTGCGAAATGTCGTCTCAAGTTGTCCCTGCGACTCCTGACCCTGCCTCTCAAGAGGTGGGATCGACTGTCACGACGGCTCCCGCCAGCCAGGAGCCTGTCAACACCGCCCCGGTACCCCCGCCTGCCACCGTCACTGTGGCAGCTCGCCGTGCCAAGCTGCCTCAGGCCCAGGCCAAGTCCATGGGCATTTGGGACTATGTCAGTCAGTTCCATCTTGGTGAGGCCATCTGGTACGTGCCTGTGGAGGAGCAAGATCTCCCCCACTTTGAGCACGAGTATGGCCGTCCCCTCGACCATGCGGCTCTGCGCGATCTTGTGGTCGCCATGTCTAGCGGGATGCGCCGCCACGAAGCCCCTCTCACCCTGGTCACGCCAGAGGACAACATCGTCAATCTGGACGAGCTCCGTGCCCATCCCAAGTTGGACTGGAATGCCGTCGATATGGGCGTCATCGTGGAATTCCACGATATCAAGAAGGTGACTGTCGTGGCAGGACAGCACCGTACTTATGCGGTGAGGGAGATTTATCGCCTTTACCGCAATGATCTGGCGTACGCCTCTCTGTTTGGTGGCCCTGAGGATACTGAACCTTGGTGGCCTATTCATCTTTATTCCACTCGTATGTCTTTTGTTCTTGCTTGTCAGATGACTCCATTTGACTGTCTATCAGGCATGAAAAACAATTCCCAGGGCCAGGTCGTCTACCGTCAGCTTGCCAGCAACCGGCGCGATGTCAACAAACCGGCAAGTGCGAAAAATCTCTGGGATTCGGCCTTGCAAACCCTCCGTTCGCCTGCATCTCTCTGGGGTGGTGAAACGGAACGGCGTGCTGCGGCAGTCTCGGAGTTTAGGGTTAGGGTTAGGGTTAGGGTTAGGGTTAGGGTTAGGGTTAGGGTTAGGGTTAGGGTTAGGGTTAGGGTTAGGGTTAGGGTTAGGGTTAGGGTTAGGGTTAGGGTTAGGGTTAGGGTTAGGGTTAGGGTTAGTGGT